>OY720118.1:4375000-5000000 GCA_963082685.1 Cyclophora albipunctata
GCTGACAGTAAACACTACATGCGTTATTTGATATCATATATAAATTAATGGGACTTTGTAGAACACAAGCATAATTATGTATAATTTATAATCAGATCACGTGCAATTTGGGGTCATGTTTGGTCTAGAAATTACTTCGCCATCGGGTAGGTAAGACGTGTAATATGAGATATTACATTATTACTCTAACATTCAATAAAATCTAATTTTATTACGCCTTCTATTGAATAAAAACACCCATAAAACATTTTCTAATGTCATTTAAACAAATATTTCTGTAGTATTTTAAACGAGAAGTATAGTTAATTAAATTTAGTGGGAATAGTGCCAAGCGAATGATAAATTTGGCCGCAACGACGCCGTTCAGATGGAGTTATAATTAGGCAATTCACTAATAAATAATTACTCGAGGTTATTCTTAAGGTGATCGTTCTCGAAACTTTACATAAATAAGTTATACCAAGTCAAAACAAGTGACTAAAGTTTATATAAAGATGGATCTGCCTGTATACAAGTCTCACATATTTTACTCACCAACATAGGGACGTAATGAAGCAATTATATATCGATATTTTTATGCATAAAATCCTTGGAGGATATCTGGCCGGTCTCTGGAACGTTAAATAAAACAAAGCAAGAGGTTATTGTTGGCTCGGGTACCTACCCGAGCCAACAATGTGTGTCTCGGTTATCGAGCTTTTAACCCGACGCGCGACACGTCGCGACATCGACACAATTTATCGCCTCACTAGCCCACTACTCATTCGAATATCCCCAAAGGAATAAATTTTGAATAAACAACAGAAATGATCGAATACGAGATTCGGTGATACCGATCATTTTTTTACATCGATTTCATCTGATTCGGGCCGCACTAACTGCGCTAGTAGTGCACTTTTTATCGTGTTTGATGATGCTGTAAATAAGGTGGGATCTGCCGATTTTTCAGTTCGATATCGCTTCACTACACTAGTAATGTTGTGTTGTCGAATATTTAGTGTCGGTTTAAAATGCGAACGTTCCATTGTCGCATCGAGTTTTAAACTGCTTTTGCTTGGCACGTGAAGTCCGCTGCATACAATTACCGTTCCTTGTCTTTTTCCACGGTAAGTGTTGATAACAAGTGAGATAAGGATGGCCTGTGTTGGATGGAGACGTTTGTTCGAGTGGTTTATGCTCGCCGCTTGCGCCCAGCCGGCCTGACGTATGAACTGGACTCTTTCGACAATCGTATTTGAGGTCAACACTTTTATTTTAAACCGACTTCATTAGTTTGAATATATATTATTAAATGCATTTTAATTATAGAACAGACTGTCAGAGATAAGAACTGTATCATAAATAATGACCTTAATTGGTATTGGATACGAAAATACGCAAAAAAATAAATGTGTAAATGATATATTATCGGACAAAGAGGTGTATATATCAAAACATTAAAGTTATCGTTTGGTGTAACATAGCGTGTGTGCGTGCGAATCCTTTGGCCGAGTTTGTTCAACTCCAAGTCTTGAGTTAACTCGTTCGCATGGATTTATGTCAGGAACTTGGAGCTCACAGTTCCTTGCGACACTCACTTCCTTTCGCGAACGTGCGATTGTTTCTAGAAAAAGGACAATTCTCATTTTAATTACCTACGTCCACCAACTTGATGTTTACGACTACTTTTTTCGCTAAAAAATAAAGTTTTGAACCCGTAAACTTACACGGGACAGTTACTGTTTTTTAAAACTTTTGCTGCAAAAAGTTCCTTTCTGTAAACACTGTGTTTTTCTGTTGACTTTAAAAATATAAATTAGTTGAATAATATAAGGTACTCATAATATTTTCGTATTAAAACTATATATCAAGGTAAAATATAATTCCGTCCAGTTGATTTATTGCGTTTAACGTTATCAAAGCAACCGATAAATTAATGTATTTATGTGCTAGCCGACATTTTTGCCAGTTTCAAATAGTTCTACGTGTTTGAATCGAAGTGAATGAGTTGAAACTAGTTTTTGACGAGGCTTCTTATCTAGCTGAGTATCTACAGAAAATGTATTGGTAATAAAAATCTTATAAGTGATTTAACCGGTCAAAAAACGATAGAGTTCCGTAATACATGTGATAAAATGTCTTAGGTAGGTACAATATCCACACTTCCATTCATTCTGCGCTCTGATAAGATGGGCCGAATAGTGGCTGGACATTTATCTTTAAGATTAATGAGCCAATTTTCTTAGTTGGCTATAAAAAGAATCGCTAGGCCGACCTCGAAAGCCATCGCGACCACTTACGGGTTAACTTTGGTTCGGATTCTTTGGCGAATATCGAAAATGTATAATATACCTATAGTCGAATAGATGGAGAAGTTATCGGTAGTTTTGTTACTCGACCAATCCGTAATCCGAATCATTTCCTTGGAAATGACGAACGATTTGTTTTTGTACCGCCATTTCTGATTTGTTGAGTACTTCCAAAATTAAGCTTTCATTTGCCCTCTCGGTGAGGGAAACGTGCCGACAATATATAAAGAAATTTTAAATTCAAAATAACAATTATATGGACAAAATTTTTCTTCCCCCATCCCAAGGGTGGGATACAAGGAAACAAATTGGATTAAAGTGTCAAAGGTGAAATAAAAAACGCGTATATACGATAACTTTATATCTTTCGCGTTGTCTGCGTAACATCAGCTCTGAAGTTGCAAAGATATCGACGAAACCGGTCACAGTATTCAACATTCCTATATATAAAGCACTAAGGTTCAAAGTGCGTTGTAATTGTTGTTTCACAAGAGAAAATGTCACACGACGGTTGTATAATCGTATTTGCATTTAAAACGGTAAGTAAACATAGAGTTGAGTATTTTGTGAATGGACAATCCTGTGTTTATGACTCGTTTTATGACCTGTTAAGCGTAAGGATCGCTCGTAAAATAAATTGTTTGATGGTTAGTGGCGGTCTAGTCTTTTTGTTTCGACAAACAGGATTTTCATTGAGTATTCTCAAGATTACTACAATGTTTATTGATTTTACGCAATTATTGTTACGTTTCCATTCATGAGTATTACAACCGCAAAAGCTACGAGTTTGTAGTAATAAAGTAGCGAATGAGGTAAATATTTAGGATGCGGTTTAAAAAAGGAATAAGAAGAAAATGTATGTATGTACTGTGTACATTGTTTTCGTTCACATAAATTGTGTTGCGCGCGGGCCGCGTTAACTTATTTTTGTTCCAAGGTACCCGGGATAGATGGATCCAATTCGAAATTATGTGTATCTAGGGAATTAACGGTGGGACGGGGATTCCAGCTTATCCAAAAAATGCGGGAAGAAGGGTGTGAAGTGAAGAGGGGAGGGGCGGAACGGATAGGAGTTATTTTGGAATTATGATTCCGGATGCGTTCTGTAGCACCGCGTGTTTCACGCCTCGTTTCCGACTAATATATCCCGTTTACAGTGATTTTGTTGCAGTTATATTAATTTTGTAGTGCATTATTGTAATTTCTTTCACAAAATATTCTGCCAAACCTTTGCGTTTTTTTTAATAGTTTCAAAGTGGTACTACTACAAACATAACTATTTATTTTAATAAAGTTTTGTAAAATGAAGAGCATTAGTCTTTTACACGCTATTTAAGAGTACCTACTAATCTTTCAAGAACTTTTTTGATACTACCTACATTTCTTATAAGTCCCTCTCATTTTAATAATATCATAAATATCCAAACAAGACCAGCAACGCATCAAAACGAGAGCCTTACTAATAAAACAAATTAAAATTATCAACCCTCCCGGCCAATTTTGAAAAACTTCACCGCGCCAAATCTAATTCACGTTTTGTGAAATTAAAACGTCTCGCCAAAAATGCGGGATATGTGTTTTAATGGGGTGTCACCGGGGTTCTTAAGTATTCCGCCGACCCACCCTATAATACCCAGTCTTCTTAGTCTGGCACGTCCTCCCCTTGATATATTGGTCCCAGTTCGTCGTACATAATTTTGCAAGGGGGTGGCACCCACCCTCACTCCCCTAGTGAAGCGATCTTTACAATACCAGGTTTTGTTTATTGGGTTATAATAGGTTTATAACATTAGGCGTGAGTGTGAGTTAATGAACTTGTTTAATAGGATTTATTTGGAAGATTATCTTCATGTTAATCTAGATTAAATGTAGAGCCTTCTTAAACTTGAAGTTGAATGGACATCGAAATCTGTATAAAGACTTCAAATTGTTAGCTTATGTTACTCAAAATTCTTGACGGCACCTTGCAATTGTATTTTACTTGTTACTAATAACAATACATATAAAAAAATAAATGAATTGAGCTCTCAATAAATCTCGGTTGTAATTACCAAAAATTATTCTTTATACTGATTTTTTTATGCCATCGGTCCAATGTGCAATTCTGTACAAATATATTGACTTATGCAATCACAATACAAAGTTTTCTAATATATATATTGTAAAGCTCTATTGACTTGAACTTACATATACAAGCTTTCAGTTAATCAACATCAACTCGCAAGGTGATACATTTCCAATGGTCACGTGTCTCCTATATTGAAATACGCGCTGGATGCGGCAAATTGGTACAGAATTGAAATTTATTACCAAATAATGTCTTTTCCAGTATTTATTGACACATTACCAAAGGGACCGTGTCAATAAAAAGTGCTTTGCTGTAATATTAATGAAATTTTGATGAAAAAAAATTCGGAAAATTTTGCTGTGATCTGTTGTAGTTATGACTTTTGGGATGCCATTTTATTGTGTTTTGGTTAACCTAATCCATTTGTTGTATCTTTGATATTTGATATTTGATATTGCCAACGAATTTTTAAATTTTGCTTAAAAGTCTAATTTTAATTGTATTGACAAAAGTCAATTTGTGAATTTTCTCTAACAAAAATTGCTGGGTTGTCTGTATAACATAAGTCTTCTATACTTACTGTTACTTTACTGATTCGTATGAACAGAAACGCCATATATGATACAAAACATAATAAAGTCCATTAGTTAAATTGAACAAGATTCCTCGCCCTTGGATATTCGTCTTGTGTAGAAGCATTAGGGAGTTAGCAGTACATTGCGGTTAAAACATTTAATTTTACGTATATCATAAATTTCAATTTCGGTAAAGTTAACTTCGTAAGTTAACGTAAGTCTGGAGTTAGCTATATATTGTTGATTATTGTTAAGTTAATTGATGTAATAAAATGACTTTTCTTCTCTATTCCCGAATAAGACTTGACAGCCAGGCCAAGTCAATCAATCATACCTACATAATAATAAAAACATAAAAAGTAAAATGCCAAAAATAATTCCACAAACTCTTGGGACAATTTTTTGGTGGGACGTATTTATTAATTGTTTGACAATTTCTAGATGTCTGTGATATGTAATAAAAATTACAGACAAATAACTATTGAACCGAAACCTCTCCGCGTTCCAGCATTTCCGTTTTTTTAAATAAATAAACATATAAATGTCGTGATGATTTCGCTATGAGTCATTAGAACAATATGGCTGTTCCATTGTAGATCACTGCCCACTGTGCCCACTCGCCGTCAACCGCCTTTGTTTGTTTATTACGACTTTTCACATCCCTCCATAGTTCATATTACAATACCAAGCTTTCATTTATTACTAGATAACCCAACTAACTTTGTATCAATATATATCTGAATTCCTATTTTCTTACATTTTAAACTTTGCTTACACAGATATTTCAAAATCAAAATTAAAACCCTATTCTGAATTATGGTTACTATTCTAAAAATAATTTAGGTAAGTTTTTCTTTTATTAATTAAAACTAGCAGCGCCCCGCGGTTTTACCCGCGTTGTACCCGTTCCCGTGGGAATTTCGGGATTTTTTATACATATAAACCTTCCTATTGAATCACTCTACCTATTACAAAAAACCGCATCAAAATCCGTTGCGTAATTTTAAAGATTTAAGCACACAGACAAACAAACAGACAAAAGTAGCGACTTTGTTTTATACTATGTAGTGATTCAGGAAAGAAAGGAGGGATGTCTTTTCCCAGCCTTGGGATATATCATAGATACTTTGTTATACAGAAAACACTAATCAATACTAATTTAATAAAATTGAAGAGTTTGATTATTTATTTGTTTGAACGCACAAATCTCAAAAACTGAATATTTTGTAAAGGATAGCCACATTCAGCGAGAAGGTAAACAGCAATTTTTTTTTTGTATCCCAAAATTCCTACAGGAACGTGCACAGCGTGGATAAAATCGCGAAGCGCTTCTAGTAAAAAAAAAACAAAACACCAACTCTCTTCATAAAGCATTCTATTTTCAGTTAAAGTTATTCAAGTTGGCATCTACGCCATTTTGAAAATGATTTAAAGTTTTTATTCAAAGGACTAAGTTACTCCTCCGGCTAAGTTTAAGGACCAATTTGCTGCCGTAATTGCATTGTTACTATGACAAGACGAACTTAACTTTTATGAGTATTATTTTGTGACGATGTTTGTAAAGTTAAGTGCATAAGTAGTGAGTTAGTCATAATGATAAGACAATTTTAATTGAGTTGTAGATGGAATGGAGCAGGGTAATAAAGCGTTTGGTACCTCTGGTGTAGGAACTTTTGAACAAGGTAGACTTTAGAAAGAAAGGTTTGATAGGTGGCTTGGTATTGACATATCTGGTTAATTCGGTATGCTTTATTGCTATCATTTCTTTAAGTTAAAATAACTTCTCAATTAGACCTTCATAACCTTTACCTAACCATAATTTGGCTTTCATTAAAAAGCGTCGGAATTTACAAAAAAATGTTCTAAAGAAAAAGCGCTGAAAACGCAACCGCAAAACATTTTTTTTTAAATACTTAAGTATCATAACTGCAAACAAAAAATATTAAAGAGCATTCAATGAAACAAGAAAATTTGCAAAAAATAATCAACATTAACTTTAATTTTACCATTGCTTTCGCAAAACCAGTACATATTCAACCTACACAAAACACAATTTTGAAGAAACATCCATCAAAAACTGCAAAAATTCAAAGAAAACTTTTTGAAACCATTTATGTACCTTACTTTTAGGTATGTAGGGACAAAAACCAGTTGCGCAGTGAGTTCATAAACCATCCCGGTATCCGATTAAATTATTTAACGTCTTCATTCCCTGTGGCGAGGAACTTGCATGCCGGCACGCGGATACCAGCTACAAGCCCTAACATGAACCTCTATGTACGTTGTATTAATAAGTTTTATCAATACATCGCTTCTAGTTAAACTATTCATAGTTTCCTACGTGAAAATGATTATGGAGATGGACGCTAATGAACTTGAAAAAACAGCTTTTGGAATTGAGTTTAACGTTTTTTTTAACTAAAATTATTTTGTGAATTTTACATAAGCAAGGCATGCTAGTTCCATCATGCCCTGAACCTTAAAACATACTAAAAAAGAAACAGCTTTTAAGAATGAGCTTAACTTGAAATGGAAAGTCTCAATGGATTTGGAAAAAAGCAAAATGAATAAAAATAATAATAACAATAAAATATGATGATTTTTTGAACTAGCTATATTGTTTTTTGTTCTTTTTTGTCAAGGTAAATGCCTCTATTTTCCGTGGGGTCTCTAGAGATGATAGAGCAATAAAACAATCCAAGACCACTATATTTAAGGTTTTACAGTATATTATTTAATATTAAAGATCTTAAGGTAAACGGGCGGTATGCCTGCAGTTCCGCGATAAGACGCGCCCCCTCCCTAACCCCCTTTGGGTGGTAGAAGACTTAAGAGGCCGCCATACTTCAAATTGCGTTTAAGTTAGATAGCTAGTTTGATAAATTGCCCCCCATTATTGCATATCAAATGGGGTCCCGATAAAATTGTCTTGGTGATAAAGTTTGGAGTTTTTTATTGGGGTCCTAAGTTTTACTTACTTTAAATTCATGGCGAGAGGTGACGTAGAAAAAGCGTACCTTAAATACATTTGGATATATTTGTTTCAAGACCCAATTAGCAAAATCGTTAAGTAGGTAGATATCTAATCTAAATCTATTACCGAAACTTTTAAAGTGTATATATCAACACAAGTAAGAATACAATATTTTTTTAACGATAAGTATCACAAGTTATTTGAATGAGACCATAGAATTCTCGGCAATATTTTACAAAAGCCGGCAACATCACAAAATGCGGATACAGAAAAAAATATAAACCTATAAACCTACACCGTATTGAATCAGGAAAACGGATGGAAGCAAACATAGTGACGGGTGCTGTAACATCGATTCTCCATTCGAGGACTACCGATATCGACGATAGACTTCCACGAGGCAACCCCATACTCCGATACGGAGCCGATACCGAATGGGGTACACCCATCGCACTTTTATATGTATAGTTACCCAAACATTCGACTGAAACTATTTGACAATCCCATGCCGAAGTTTCCACCGGATATATTACAAGAAATTGCGATACATTTCGTTGTTTTCGATCTAATGCAAAAATAACTCGAGTTGACTGTATATGCAGAGTATCGGTCCAACGAGATATCCAAAGATACATAACTCATACAACTGACGATTCAACACTCATAACTTTGACTAAAGCTGAACAGTATCGCCACGTATAGATTAAACATTGGAGGCCAAATAAACGCGCGGTAATTTATTGTGCATACCCCCATGTGTATTAGCTGTATCCGACTAATGCCGGCTTTCGATATTCGGCGTTCGGTCGCGATTCGATATTTACGACCAAACGAGTCGCATTAGACTGTCCACCCGTAGGTAAATTAGCACAGATGCTCGCCACAGTTACAGTGATTCATTTCAAATTGGCTTTTCAGCAGGAAAAAACAGAACCACCCTGTACTGTCTAGGGACAGACTCAATAGCTTTTAAAACGGTTTGGTTGACTTTTAAACAAGAATGCTGAATAAATAAGGGGGAATCAGGAAATAAAACTTCTTGCTTAGAAGCTTACTTTATACTGTTATCTGAAAGGTATTTTGTAATCAAAGTGTTAATTCAATTAAAATTTCGTTAATTTACAACAGAATTCAGGTACTAAATAAATCAGAAAAGGTAATTAAACGTCGCGTAGTGTAAAGGGCGTTTCCAAGATCGTTGGTAGCGGTAACGCCTAGTGATTGCTATCGCGAAAGGCTGGCCGAACGCGTGCTAGAATACCACATAAAGTAGACAGTGAAATTGTATGATTTACAAAGTGTTAAGTGGTCGTTTTGACTTGTTAGTGTAATGAACAGTGGTAACAACGGTTTTGTTTCAGATTGTAATGCCGATAACAGTGCAGTTACTTTTGTTTGGAAAAAAGGAAAGGAATAAACAGGAAGGATAAAGGAAATATAGATCTGACTGTATATTAAGTGAGTATAATATATCCTTTGTGTAAGTATATTGACGTTATTTATAAATATTTATACTCAAGAATTATAAGAACATTTAAGAGTCACATTCGGGCTAAACTTAAGTGATTAATTATCGTATTTTTCACTGACCGCATAGAGCAACAGATCATAAATTAACATGACAAATAATCAAATACAATAAATCGTGTACCGATAACCAATAAACTGTGGTTATAGTTCATTTTTAATGGACTGCAAACGATATTCCCTGATATACTAAATGCAACATTTCCCAATAATGAACCGGTGAAATTACCTTTAGTGTAAATAATCGGTGGCAAAGGGTGGTATCGATGCGTTGCTACTGCAAATCAACCCGGTCCCACTACCGCCCCCACCGCGGGCTGTCGACGATAAATAAAATTCACGTTTTAACAATAAAATGCATTTTCCGCAAATGCTCCCAGTGAATTATTGTTCGGGCTTTACGAGCTTAAAATTATATGGCCACGTGAAATTTTCGATCTCGATAATGCAACGGGCCAACACTATTTTCGAATAAATACTTCCATTTTTAAATTATAACAGTTTTAATTTTGATAGCTTCCTTTTTCCGATTTTATGTTCGAAATTCGATTTATTTTATTTTATTAGGAAAATTGGTGTCCCTGCCCGTTATTGAGTTGAGGGAGATGCATTTTTTATGCATCTTTCCATTTGTGAACCTCTGCACCCTTGAGATACATACAAACATACATACACCACATCACGTAGAGGCAATAAAAAATACTTATAAAAGTAAATCCCATTGGGAAAAAATGTTTTATTCGTAACAAAAATACATCACATGACCACTTGATCGAGAACCAATGGCGTCCCAACGGCACAGATGGCGACACAAGCGCAGAGATAGCAGAAAAATATGAATTGTAGCATTCGATATTTGTCACTTGAATTACTACTCCCGGTGGACGCCCGGAATGGCGGATTGGTACTCACACCTCGTTTTGGCGAATGATCTATTTTTTGCAGGATTTTAGTCTGACTGGGAGTAAGCCGTAAATAGAAACAGCGTCAGAACAGAGATATCCGAGAAACGTGGACGTTTGAGTCAGTAAACGTGTCTAGAATCTAGATTCGAGATCTAGTAATGATAAAATCCTTATCAAGTAAAGTTTAGATGGGAATTAAGATATGAACGGTACTTCGAGACATTTCTAGAAGTTTAGTTGGGTTTTGAATGACAAAACAAATATTCCTAGTTTGTTTTGAAAGAAAGATATTTGTTTTGTGGAAATCAAAATATTTTCGATTGACGAAAGAAAATAATAAATAAAGAACGTGCGTTAAAAACGTACCATCCTTCATAACATGAGGTAATACGAAGAATTTTAAAACGTTTACACAATTTATATCTCGAAGAAAATGTCCGGTTGCATCACAGTATCCAAACGCTCAGTAGC
The DNA here is from genome assembly GCA_963082685.1 of Cyclophora albipunctata. Lineage (NCBI taxonomy): Eukaryota > Metazoa > Arthropoda > Insecta > Lepidoptera > Geometridae > Cyclophora > Cyclophora albipunctata. The sequence continues at coordinate 4,385,809 of OY720118.1, forward strand.
AATAAGTAAACAAACTCATGTAATAACGGCCAGTCACGCCAAGGAAACCAATTTGGGAGGTATTTGTAAACGTCAAATATGTTTGTGCGCACCTATTTATTGCGAGCATCCCTCACGTACGAGTAAATAACGGAGACACTGCGATAAAGTGAAAAGAGATACCAGAAATGTACGACCAACTTCGCCTTAAATCCCACCAGAACACAAACCAAATTGCCCTTTAATAGTGAACGATAAAGTTGGTTTTTGTACAGTATATTTACGATCTAAGCCTCTCAGTGTTAAGGGTGATGCGTATACAAGTGGAAAACTCGGGGCGCCACGTGCGAATGATTCACGGTCGTCCCTTAATTAAAGAAGATTTTAATTGTATCGGATGTCTGTGAAAGCGAAAATAATGCACTCCTAAATTGGGGTTGGAGTTCGGAAATTTATTTTTGTTGGACGTTCAAAATATTGCCTTGCGTGTTCCACCGGTGGAACCTTCGGAATACGCTTTGGACCGATTACAAAAATATTTTAACGAAGAAAGAGGGGACTGAACAATTTAAATTAGTAATTAATAACTAACTACTAATTAGCTTCAAGGTTAAAATAACGTTTGTTTACGAAACACTAATTCATTTAAAGGGTTGAAAAAATGATCAAAATGATGTCATAACTCGTTGAAATGGAAACATAAACAAAATAGAAACTCGAAACGCCATTAAATTAAGTAAATTCGTTTTCCGTATATAAAGTCAAGCTGCTGCCAACTTAAAATATCTTTCTTAATTACAAAAGCCTTTGTTGAACGTATCTGATCTATGTAAGCCGGGGCGAATGTTTTAAATAGCAACCCAACAAATAAGTTCCGGTTCAGTGGGATAGCAAACTTAAGAGTAAGTTCTGTGAGTGTATCGGTAATAGACATTTAAGTATTTCACGGCTTCGATATTATCTGGTTCGAGTAACCGGTAGCGTATTGATGTTAATATTTAGCTATTGAATTCGTTACGCAGTTAACGTGACTAAGCTATTCAAATATCTTATGGATACGAGGAATATGAAAACTTCTCCAGATATTTCATACTGCCTAATTTTTGTTGGCAATTTCTGACAGTGTAAAATAGATAAATTATGGGATCATCTTATAAACTAAAAGATCTTCTAAATGAACCAGTCAATTCCAAGTTTCGAAATCGAATCTTCAAAGCGTAAAAGTATGACGGAAGCAGTGTAACGATCGTGTAAGCTTGGAACGTACTTCATTTGGCGAACAATGGAGAGTCCCGGTCCCACCGCCCCAAGCCGGGACAGGATAAATTGACTCAGGTTTTAACTCGAGCCCGCCCGCGGAAAATTGGGGAAAATCGATTTAAATATCTTAAATGTGACGGCTTATCTTGATCGTACCTACAGCCTTAACCAGATTATAAAATACAACTACATTTGAAATCCACTTTTCAGATATTTTTGTCACATAAATAACCAAAAGCGGTCCGCTTTCATGTGTCCAAACTTCCACATTAAACGTACTTACAATATAAGAGAATTCAAAGAACCACATTTCTCTTTCTTCAACGAATTCAGTAATTAAACATTTAGCAAGAAAACATAATTAATGAAAAGTGTTCTCAAAGTTGAAAGCATGCATGTCGGATAATCAAGAGATGCCAATTAAGTGTAGGGCTTTGTAAGGCGAGATCTAGATAGTTGGCGTGTCCCGAGAGCAACTCTGATGTACCTATCTTGTGTCTCGCACGCGAGCTTGATTGCCCACTCTTTGTACCTTCGCTTAAAATAAATATAAACAGTATTAGAAGTTCTTTGTCATTGCTTTTCAAGCTTTATTTAACTTTTCCTTATAATCAGTGTCATTTTAAGCTTCAAGTAAGTATCTTTAAAATTGATTTTGCTATAAAGTTATCAAACAACACTTTACGTCAATTTGGAAAATAAACTTGTCGAAATTCCACAAGCAATGTCTCAATAGATATCTAAAATAATGTTTTAAAGGTAAGCAGTTGAGTTTATCGTTTACCTAACCCCAGAGTACGGTCCTCAAGCAAAGTATACGTTCAGTTTAACTCAATCTAATAGAATCACCTCGGATTGCTTTCCGATATTTACTGTTTGATTTTTCCCCTCTTGTCGTGATTCGGGACGTTTACCTAAAAGAGGCGTGTTACTAAGAAATAGGGCCAATTGTACATAACCTTTGTAATTAATCTGGACAAAGTATTTGGCTAGCTAAAATTTAACTTTCTTTTCTAAACATAGTTAGTTATGAGTTGAGAAGTTTGTGAGGCTTTTGTACTTATTTTAGTTTGAAAGTAATTATGATCTATCTTAAACTATGACTAACCAAAGATCTAAGACCAATAAAATAGCTTTAGTGAAAGTTTTATTGAGTAAGGCAAACCTAAACTTATTTATACCAACACAAAACAAGTCAGACTAAACAACTAAACAAGCAAACTGCCAACTAATAGATAGGTAGCCATAACACAACCAATTCCGACATTCGACAACGCCGTTAGTTTATTGAATTTATCATGCGCAAATATTTATAGATAGGGACGTAACAAGATAGGGTCAAAATTTATTATAAACCTCTGAATAGATACATAGGTAAGTCACATAAATTGACATTGGTAGCAATCAGACAAATTGGCTCCAACCAAACCCCTCGGAATTAATCTGATACGTAGGTCTTCTTAGCCGATTCCACTCAGTTGGAGAAATTATAGACAGGCGAGGGAGACATTAGCCGTTCTAAATTGTATTATTTATCGATGCAATTGCAAATGAATATGAATGACTTTAGAATCGAATACGCAGAACACAAACAAAGGAGATAGCCATATAGTTAGATAGTTCAACTAGTGATAGAATAATTTGCATCCTGTTAGCATGTTGTATTTTTAAGATTTCATAAAATATATATTGTATTAAAACGTCTCTACATAAAATGTTCCGAGTGATACATTTTCTCACAGAAACAAATCATATCTAAAGAACAGCTGCAATCTTCATTCATTTTTCTAAGGACAAGAATAAAGATGTGTGTTTACATGTGTGTAGTGGGTGCGTGAATAAATATCGTACAAATCCACCTTTAAATAAACAGTATGGGGGATAACGTTTTTGCCTCATTCCGAGTAAACGATGCTTGAGATATTTATTAGGGGATGAATTGAGTTTTTAGATATTGCACCGTTACTGTCTCGTACTTACAAAGAGAAATGTTTGTAAGCATATTTTCGAAACTGATTTATGATTACCACATACTTAGGAGCAATCTAAATCTGCACCGGTCAAACAATAAACAAAATATAAAAACGTTGTATCGTCTATTTATAAACGCGACCTCATTTCCTCCAAGCATCAACGGTTGTATACAAAAGCCAACGTACCCAAGCAAACAGCACACAAAACATTAATTACATCTGCTCAAGACATTTAAATCCTGCTCCTCGGAAAAACTGATTATCTAATTAGAAGAAAGCCTCTGTAAGTATTCTAAAGGGCTAATCACAAATTAATGAGGGCTTCGCGCACTGTGGTGTCGCGGCGTGATGATAATTCCACACCACCCTGCTGTGTTAAGAACCTCATCAATTATGACGCAGCCACCCCACTGGCTGCCTCTTTTGTCAGCTATTCCTACGATTTGGCAACAAGACTGTTTCCAAGCGCAACTATCTCAATAATCTCGCTGCTCTTAATATACATTCTTTGCAAATGATATTATTATCCTTGGCAAAAATTTTGGGATCCATAATTTGACGCCTATTAATTAGCATTTTTTTGTAATAAAATGAATTATCATTTTAGAATACACAACAGCACAATAGGGCTAATAAAACTAATAAATCTAAAACTAGAGCAATTAATTTGAAACTTTATAAACAAACACGCGATACGAGCTGAATTTGCATAATTAAACATTCGATTTATTTAAATTAATTTATATAATTTTAGTAAAGGCAACCCTCGTGATAAGTAATGGTGTAGAGGCAGTTGTAACGCTTCCGTTCTGAAACCGCACTTGATTTGTTGTTCCGTCCTCCCGAGAGTTACTGCTACCAATGTTTGAAACATTTGGACCGCCATCGCCATATGGCCCGACCTCACACCATTATTAGTAAATTTAGAATAACTTATTCTACAACCGAGTGAGGACGACAGCACAAAAATCAGGAGGCGTACAAAAAACAACAGATTTTATTTAGCAGTCTACAATTTGAATGGTATCACCCTAAACGCGGCTCTTGTTGTTATGCCATGAATATAAATCGTGATGAATTTCGAGAGGAGGGGCGCTCAAGAAGCCTCAAGGGCTTTTTTCTTAAAAATAACTTTTGCCAGAGTAATTCGGTGGAGTCGCGAGATTTACGGAAAGGTGGTGTCACTCCTGTAATTAGTTTTTAACTAGTTGTGATAAGGGTCCTACCCTGTTTTATGCCAACATTGTAATAAGTTGAGACAAATGGTTTTGGGACTAATTTTAATGCAACCGTTTAAAAACTAAACAATAACTTGTAACTTTAGCGTCCGTTGCAAATTATTTTAAAATGTCACAATATTTGTATTGTGTTCCATATTTCACCCCATATCATGCAGAATGAACAAAGTTTGATTTATGTTTTGAAACAAGAAAAAGAAAGTTCTTCCAAGAAACTTCTTTTATTCTGAGAGAAAGTTGCGTAAAAAACTGGAGGCGCTTAGAAAAAAGCAATTTTCTAGCTCAGGTGTGTGAGATGTTCTTTATCTAACTTTGCATCCGAACCGCTTTGTTTATGACGGCATATTTTTTCGAACTTTTGAACATTTTATTACATTTTACCGTGAACTCATACCTTTTTACCTTATAAACACCGACAATGGTCAGACAATTGTTGTTTTGTAAACTGTTCGCTAAAAAAGTTAGTCACCGCTACCTGTTTTGTATTCACAAATGTGCCAAGAGATTTTTAGATCATTTGAAGCTGTCACAGTTGTCTAAAAATAATAAAGTCTACATCGCCTTTTAATGGACACAGAAAATATAATTTGAAATACTCTTTACGGTTACCATAATGTAGCCAAGTGGGCCAAAAAATGGTTGTCACCGTCTGGCGTAGTACATTAGCATGAAGGGTGTGAGGAAGGAGGCTTTATCAGGAGGGCCTTTCCTGAGGGAGGGCCAAATAATGCGATATTGCTCGTTTGTGCGAGGTCCTATTTATCTATTAAAAAACGCAAGATTTATGACCGCGTATAGGAAACTTTAGGAAGTTTTTATGTTGTTCCTCCAAGCTCGGAGCTAATATAAGAGATTGATGCGTGTTATTTTGCCTCTGTATGGCTCTATTATTTTTGTTTGGTGAATGCTGTTTGTGTGAAATTTTCTTATCGCTACATTTTTATAGCACTTTGAGAATATTAATGGAGAAGCTCTTATTTATTGTAATTACTTGTAAATGTGATATTTTATTTACGGTTATATTTTCTTTGACCATTTTCTTGGTTAACGTGGCTATTTTTCTATTCCTTTTATTTCAATCGAGTTGCACGCTTTTCTCTATCGCCAATGTTCGTATGATGCAAGTCTACAAAAAACCCATTTACATAAACATAAAACGACCCAGGAAGCGAGCACTTGGATCAATTAAAACAAGAAATTGAATTTCTCCATCAAATCCTTAGTAAACTGATCACCGAGAGAGTGGCTAACGTTTTTAGTCCCGGTACTCACGGAAAATCGTGACTCGTGATTCAAATAGCATTCCCGATCTGACATGTTGGTTTAAATGGTGCAGATTTTATTGAAAGTTTGCTTAATTGGTGTATTGAGTAAGAGGAAATAAGATGAATAAACAGATTGAAGACTATTTAATTAATATATATGTTTATAAGCCACTTATTTCTGTGACATCATTATATTATGTCCACTTCTATGTTTTTGAATCTACAATATTAAACGTTTATAGCGTACTGTTTTCAGATATGTACATAAATATGATAACATCTTCTACATTTCTTTGTTTATATATTCAAAATAACATCAAAACGATTTGAGTTTAAAGCGGCCCATAACTATCGAATCGATTTCGAACTATTAATTTTAATAAAGAAAATAGTCTTCCCCGGAGGTCTTGTAGATAGAGTATTTAAACGACTACACTTCGAAATTCAATTTTAAGTGAAATTATGTTGTTAATAGTCCCGTTAGATTTCATAATATTACGTGAGAATTTAAACTATGTTCACGGATACACTTCGCTTTTATTTTACATTTTTATCGGACGTTTCGGCTCCTTTACAGGAGATGTGATGTCCTTAAAACACCTAGCAGTCTTCTGTGATCGTTTCAAAAAGGGTAGTGTTCGCTAAACCTAAACTTAAAAAACCAAAATGTAATTTGATTTTAGAATTTATTTGAATCTATTGATCCAAAATTATCGCACCGCCAACAATAGTGATGTAAACAGTACGATTCACACATCGATACTTTAGAATACATATTATACTATACATATATAATCATGATATATGTTTATTATCAACTCCGAATATTGGCTCGAAACATAGTGCTAAATTCGCATCGGACACCCGATAGTGTGGTATTATCTGCCATTATTTGTCATTGGTTGAACAATGCGAGCGCTCTCATAACTACTATCTTACTCAATTTGGCAATTATAATTGATGCTGGCGATGAAAAATATTAATTACAGATAGGAAATTACTATTTTAATTTTTGTAACATTACCGGTATTCATGGTAGTGTAGGACCTTGTTAAAGTACCTTAACTACTTTCTTTGTGATTATTGCCTATAGGTTGTCCGATTATTATTATTTTCTAGTTTATTATATTTAAAACCCAATATTAATCTTAAAGGTATTGGGAATTCTTGTCGGCTGATGTTCTTCCGAATGGGTGGAACGTTCAAAGAAAGAACCTTTTTAGGGCCAAAACTTAATAAACACATTCGAATTTGACGTTGAATCACTAGTATGGTATCTAACTAAGCCAAGTAAAGAGTCCTTAGAACTCTACATCATAAAACACCCTCAAAATTTTCCATAAAAAATGTTAACGGTTGTTCCTGAACATAGTTACATGAGGAACGCCACGGTAACGTACCGAGAGAAACCTTGACAGATGTTACACTGAGCTACTGTTCTCCCGGGGTACCTAATAAATAATAGCTGGGAGAGTTAAGACCGCCCAGCGAGGAAGCAAGATCTTGTTTAGTACGAACCCCGGCAGTATTGTGGCCACCTACGCTATATATTTTGCTTAGCAAATTGCTCGGTGTCTAATAACCCTTTAATGAAGGTATTGCGATGTTAATATTATTACGTTAAGGGGATTTTTATGTTCAAGTAAAGCAAGATTTATTATAGGAAAATTTGTGTAAAGTAAACGTAATTTGTTTGGTAATTTTATACGTACACGGGTAATTAATTTAATCCTTTGAGTACGATTCCGTGGACGTATGAACTGGGATATTTACCTGGAACAAAAAAGGTACACATTAGAAACATAATAGTGATGGGAAACATGGACATTTTTATCGACATTACAATATTATTGTCAACGTCAACATGAATAAAACAAAATACTTTTTACTTTACGTTCTTACTACATTTAAAAATAGTGATTCTTTAAAATAACAAACTGACCTAAATTCTAAAGTAAAACCTTTCAACAATACGCAATAATATACAGCCTACCCACTTAGATAAGCAAATAAGTAACGCCCCTCAAATTAAAGTGGTTAATTATGACATTAGTGTAATGTGACGCAAATTAATTCAAATGTGCACGCGACCACGATAGACACAAAACTCAAGTGTCAATAAGGTAATTTGAATACAATAAAAGACATAGGATTGTGCACGAGGAAGATATCGTTTCGTCTATTAACAGAACATGACTGTTATGTAATTTAGTTTCAACGATTGTTCAACAGTAATTGTATTAGGCTTAAACGGTACCAGCTAGACGTTTAAATGGTTATGATTATGACACATTGAATAATTGTGTTACACATTGCCTCATTGACGCATTGTGTAACAATTCATGCGTATAGTTTTAGTACTCGGATATATTTATATTTTATAAAATTTAATTCATATTATAGTAGATGTTACACACAACGTACACATAAAGTTGGGAGTTTGGCACAGTGCTATAAATCAAGGGGCGTTATACGCCATGTTTCACAAGTTCGATATCTCTCAGTCACTCTAACGTTGTTCGCTATCATCTATCTCTTTTTAACGCTGAGCTCGAGCTCCAGATACTCAGGGGAGGGGGGAACCTGTCTCATCGTGACGTATTACTGTGTCGGCTGTTGTTGGGGTCAGACGGTTTCTAACAAAAATTTTACTACACACTTTGATACAGAATAGGATACAAATAAAATGTTAATAAGACTATGTTTTACAAAAAATAATAAACATTTTGTTACAGAATATGGATAAGGATAAAATGTTAATAAAACATCCTAGTATTACGAATAACAGAGAGCGGAAGCGGCAACTAATGAAGTACCCGATGCGAATATCGATATCGACATGGGTGCTAATTACTTAGTTGCCTCGACACCGCACTAATGTATGCCAAGTAGGTTCTCAATGCAAATCGCAAGTTCGATTCTAGAATAGACAATGCGAGTTAAACTTTATTGGACCACCCGCACATTTATACAATTCGTTGTAGTAGTACATACTAAATTGACCGGATGATAGTGAAACCGGTGGCACCGAAATATTTATTTGACTATCAATATGTCTTCAACTCGTAGTTTAGGCACGGCCTTGGGATATTAATTTATTTTTCAAAAGTTTTTATGAACCTGTTTGAACAATCTTAGAAAGAGATCCGTAACAATATAAATAATGGAATACATAATTATAGATGTTTTATTTGCACATAAATTGCAAGTGGCGTGGCAAGCAGTCAATTGTAAAAGTGAATCACGTTCAGCGCGTGATAGAATTATTAATGAACATCTCGATACTAACTCGTCATTATAAAGAGATAGATCATCCGATTCACTTTCATTTATAACATTAACCTGATTTAGAAGAAACATCGCAAAGAATGTCTTTTGTTCGCTGTAAATAACTATTTTAATTGGAACAAAAATAACTGAGTTCAAAGATTAGGTTTTAGTTTTATTTGCATTCATGTTCTTATTTGTATCAGCTAATTCTTGACCATTAAAAGTATCGCACCTTTGTAGGACATTTCATTGGAGGGCAATAAATATATCGTTATCTCTCGATATCGGCCGAGGTCCGCACTGCGACCTACCCCCTACTCTAATGAATTACACAATGAACTCTCATCTAAATACAGAAAAAAGCTTTTAAAGGCACATATCAAAAATGCCCACAAAGCCTACTAAGACAGGACTCACAGATTTATAGCACTCCCTTTGTTAAATCACGTAATCTCCACGTGGAGCCGCGATATAAATGGAGGTAAATGAAAATAAATGTAGTTCCTCATTCTGTTGCTTGCCTATTTACATTGTGCCCTCTAATAAATCAGGCTCTGTTTAATGGTAATCTATTTTAAAAATTACCTGTTAAATCACATTAGGACAGATAACACATTGTTTGGGGTATGTTTTGTATGAAAAAATGTTTGTCGGTCGATACGGTTGAGATTTGTTACCTTCGGGGTGGCATCAACATCATTGGTTTCCGCTATATACCTTGGAACAACTCCCAGCACTTAAATAAATCTCTGAGGAGTTTTTAAAATATCACCGATCAATATGAGTTCAATATAATGTTAGTTTTAACTAAATACATAAATAATTAAGCGCTTTAATTTATTTCGGAACGTGCGTAGGCGATCCCAATTCAGAGTCAGAATTTATTTGTCTGTGTACACATTTATGCTATTCTAGTCAAAGGTTAATTTTCTATTGCTCCCAGGCATATTCGTAAATTAACAAAACATTCATAACATTTTACCATTCAATATTAACCTGGCCTTTAAATAACAATACTCCTACCAACAATAATAATATTATAAATTGGAAAGTTGATTCCTCTTTCACGCAAACACTATTGATCAGATTTTAATGAAAATTCACACACAGATAGAATAGAGTCTACAATAAGAGAAAAATAACTTCTTATCCCCAAATTCCATCGGAAACAGATCCTGTCCGGGACAAAACGCAGGCACTGCTAGATGATTCAGAAAAATTCAAAGAGAAAGTCACATATCGCATATATATAAAAAAATGATTATTTCTTTAATGTATAGACTATAATATAATATGAGAAACAAAGAATAATAATTAGTAAGGAGATCCTGGCAAGTGGACAGACCGGACACCTCGTATATTTCGCCTACATACGAGAGGCGTCATGCAAACGCAATAAGAAATAAGAGGTGAATAAAAGGAACTGGCCCAGCGCCGTAAATCACAAGCAGATTTACCCGAAAGATGCTGATGTAGGATTGCGAGCGCAAATATTTGAGGCTTTCCTTTTTCTTGTTCTTATTATTTTGAGAACAAATTATAGCTTTATTTCGCGACTATTTTATAAAACGCATAAGCAATCTTATTAGTATATTATTAGCGTAAGCCGATTTTTGTGCCAGTGCAGTGGTTATGGGACGATACATTTTGAAGAGCAACATGCATAGATTCGCATACAAATTAAACAAAATGTGTCATAGGCTCATAGTTTTCGAAATGCTTAAAAATCTGTTATATAAACGAGAAGTTTCGCGACTCATAGTTAATTATTAATAAAACGAATGATGAAAAAAGTGATGATACTTTTTGTGCGGAACTTAGTTTTACGGTGTAATCGATATTGCTGCATTGCCCCAAGCACAACTCTGCATCATTTATTCTGTTTATCGATACGTGACGGGGCAATTAGCACATCACTAGACAAAGCGCTCTCGGTTGCGAGCCCATAACTCATAAAGATAGCATCTTCTACAAATTTGAATCGGATCTTATTTATGATTTGCCTTTTTCACGGCTACGTTTTGGGGAAAACTCAAATATAAATCACTGATAAATGGTTATTGGGTTTCGTACCTAATTTCAACTTTGCTGCCGCCCACCATGTTTGATAATGTTTTACAAACATTTTCATATTTAATTACTTTCCCATCCCTTGTTTATTGGAATTGTTGTACAGTAGGCCGGTAACCAATACGCGATTTCCAATTTCCATCTAATCAGAAATTAAAACTAGCAAATCAGTCACAAATTAGAATTTTCCCACGGTCGCTCTCATTAAACTACTCAACGACATAATAATCATAACAAAAGCATGTACGAACAGCGTACTTGGTTAAACAGCAATCGCATAAACAAACCCCAACAATAAAGCCAAATAAACGCCCGAGCACGCCATCCAATCGCACCTTGAATCGCGCATAAAAGCCGATAAACACCGGTTGAATTGAATAGAACGCTACTCCACAGGAGCATCCAAATATTGCATTCCCAACCGTACTCGGTCGGGTAATATCAGGCACGAGAGTAGACTTTGTTAGTGCCTATAAAATCGTTTACGAGCAGCCAAAGAACCCTCTTCAATAAACGTGCCGTAAAAGTTCAGTTATTTGATGCTAGATGGCGCTACTAGTGGGTGCCCGAACATCACAACAACTTTACTGCCATCTATGGAGCTTTTTAAGCGTTTATAAGGATGGTGTGAGGGAGATGAAAAATCAGGCTTTCTCTCTCTTGCGTACTGAGTCAGAATTTTGGCCCGTAGGAGTAGAGTAGTTTTTCAACTTTTCTATATTAGTTTTGATTCGAGAATTGGTTGTAAATTATTCAGTTTTGTGCATTTGATAGTTTATTGGCATTATGGCGAGATCAAATAACTAAATTATTTCACTGTTACGGCTCTATGTGACAAACTAATAGACAACTTGGTTTCTATTGTTAATTTTCTTTATAAATATTTTATCAAAATATACATTTTAGGTGCCCATTACAAAGTATTTTTAAAGTGAAACTTAACCGATTTGATGAACGGTTTCACGCACATTATTCTGCCGTTGGGCCACACTAGGGTTGTCAATGACTCGGAAAATTCTTTAGGGCTTTATTTTCATAATTTCATATCTTTACACTTTGGTTACTGCTTACCAGAAACAACTGAACTCAGTGACCTATCTATACACGGTGAGCCTTAATAACCCGAAAGATTTAAAGTAACGATTTTAGAGCCTAATTAGAGTATATAAAGTTATATAACGTATAGTCCAAAAACCCATATTTGAGATAAGGGAATAAATTATGAGTTGAAAAATTTCCTCTATTTTTTTATTTTAGTAAAAATAGGTTCCATTCACCACGACAACTAATTTCCAAAATTAATGAAGTTTTAAGATTTAAAATTGGCTTCAGCAAATATTTTGTTTAGTCAGTTTTTAGGTGACAACCCTATAAATATCGAAGGTGGTCTCATTAGATCCCGCCCTCATATTATTCATTTTTTCTTTTATATAATAAGTCTTTAACCCTTACCCTTGGATATATCCAGACGGAATGATGGTTGATAGCGTTGTAGGGACTCCTAAAGCCTTCAATTGACGGAGAAAGCTCATAGTGAACTATCTGACTACTAAGTAGTCAGTACTAAGTACTACCTTAATAGCAAATGTATCATGGACTACCGAAAAATCTTATTTTTAAAGGAGGTTGAATATAGCTTTAAACGGTTTGTGAGAAAGGTTTTACTTTCGTGCTACAAAAGAGGTCTTTTAATATTTGAATAGTGAATATCGTAATCATAATCTTGAGCTAATAAATGAAAAATGATCATCAAAATAATAGCTTGTTAATCGATTATAATTTGTTAACAAAGAGGCAACAACAAACTGAGGTAACGAATATTATACTTATTGAATCACCCTCTAATTAATCAAAATACCGAATCGATAATTTATTAGGACAAAAATAAAATCGAATAAAATTATGTTCACAGAATAAATCTCAATAAAATTGATCTCATCTTGAATAACATCAGCTTGCAACAGTTTGTAGATTTGTAGCGATAGCAGAGTATCGCTTAAACAATTTTTTTCATTTTAAGAATCATTTTGGTAAATGTATGATCTAGCTACAGATAGGTTACATACTAACAAGGTAAAAGAAATAAAAATCCAAAGTGAACATAAACAAATTTTATTGAAATAAGTAGGTAAGTCAAAAAAATTACAGCAAATACTCGTAAATATCTTAAATGAAACATTTGTCAAGTCAAATTAATGTGTCTCAAAATACAGATGAATATAACTTCATATAAATATTATGTCCTTGGTGAAATTGATAAACATGTAGGTACTAATACTAAACTATCTTAGTAAAACTTACAATAAAATAATTAACAATTTGTTCAATATTTTTTGCAGTATTAGCGCAAGGAAAAGTTATAATAGGTTTTCATAAATCTTAAAATAATATTTAAACCAAATACTCTAAACATTTACTACAAGACAATTTTCATCAACCTCTCAACATAAGTCTCTCTGTTAAGAAGTACAATTTTTCCAAGCCATATTTTTGTATAAAGATCGTTTTTGATTCAATAACATTTAATAAAATCAAACAGTTTCAAGTCCAAACCTTTTTTTCTGTCCTTACCGCCGTAAACCGGTATCCTAAGGTATTTTATTTTACCTACCAACAGTTAAACTATATGAACGGTGAGTTATCTATCTTTTCATCGAAATATTTGGGATTGTTTTAAAATTAAACGTTATTTTGTTCAAACAAATGTTTAAACAAAATGTGTTAGTTAAGTGAATTCGACTAATTTGTAAGTAAAGTAAGGTTTTATTGAAACATGCATTCGACTATGTTTTTCTTTGAAATCCCCTAACTTTCTACTACATTTTCTTTTTATAATATTTTTTTTGCTTTTTTCCTTACTAGGTACGGTATCTTAGTTACCAAACCATGGGTACTTTTTGCAACCAATTTGAGCTTAAATAGGTAGTTGTCTACCAACTTTACTAACCGTACCAAACACATATAGTAGTACCACATACTATGTAAAGTAATTTGTACCAAATCGTTTTAAGCGCATCGTCTGTGGGTAAAAATAGCTCATAATAAGTTCAATTAGTAGCCATCTTGAAATAAAGCTTAGCCTTTGATCTTAGATTTGAGCTTTCTTGTCTTGTAAATGGTTTTGTTCAATTAATTAGATACTTAGCGATAGTATTATTTTAAGTTTAAGTTATGCTGGACATTTTGAAAAAAGAAATACGTTTTATGGTTCGTATTTTTAAAACATACAAGTGGATCATTCTAACCTTAAAGTTTAGAAACTGATTTATCACAATCATATTACTTAAATAAAAACCCATAATAAAAAAAAACATTAAAAAAGCTTAACAAAATATTTGTTCATTCCGAGTAGGTTAGTGGCCAACCCTTCTGTCCGAGTTTTTAGACCGCCTAAAGGCCTCCGACATGGTCTACAAAATAATCAATTACAAATCACAACAATTAAACTTAAAACATGGCTTTAAAAAATCACAGGAGCTTAACAACAAAGGTTTTATTTATTATCAGTATATCTACAAAAGACAGACGAACACAGTGGTGTTTTGTGCAATTATCATGATATTGATCTCAAAGTTAGAGATATGAACCATGCATTTTGTAACGTCCTACTGCCTGGAGTCATGATTTATGTTGCAACTATGTAATAATATATGTGTAGGTTTGCTTGTCTGAGCTGACAACAGGAGAACAAAAGATGAATTTCTCTGTGGTTCTTGACTGACTTTAAAAGAAGAAGGTTCTGTGTTTTATTAATATTAAAGTTTAATTTTTACCTACAAGATTAGTTGTTACGCTTAAAGCAAGGTTAAGATTTTATGTACCCTTTTTGTGTCAGAAAAAACTAAAGGTCGAAGCTTAATTATAATTTTTGACTAAACTTGTTTTTGGTACTAAGTTAAGTAAGTAGCTATAAAACATTTAACTGTTGTACTTCTATTTACTTCCTGTTCCTACAATGTTTTGTAAAATGTGTATGTAACGCGTTTTTATTGACAAACTAGCAGCGCCCCGCGGTTTTACCCGCATTGTGCCCGATCCCGTGGGAATTTTAGGATTTTTTAAACATATAAACCTTCGTCATGAATCACTCTATATATTTAAAAAAACCGCGTCCAAATCCGTGGTGTAAGTATTTGAGTTTATCGCGTACAGACAGACAAACGCGGCCGGGGACTTGGTTTTTATAATAATTTGTTGAAGAGTCACAAACGTTCTAAGTTACACCAACGCACTTTAAACTATAAATTAAAGTCTTTTAGCAATACATAACTCTTTCAACTTGGTGGTAAATTGAAAAGTAATTGTGTGAAAAACAGCACCGAGTTATCAATATCATCTGACATTCCAAGTAAGGAATCAGTTGTTATTGTATAGAGTTAATGACTTAAGTTTACTGGCCTTTATCAAGAGATTCATATCAATCAATGCGTCAAAATAATGTGACATTTTATTATAAGAAATCAAGATGAGGGAAAATATTGCGCGAAATTTTAAGTCACCGCATTCAGTTCGAAAAATCTTTCATGAACTGAAATTAGTCTAATTAGACCAACTGATTTTTATGTATAATGGATTATGCCAACTAAAGATTTGTCTCACTACAAAATATTGAACGTAAATTGAAAATTGAACAATACGGTACATTCTGCTCTACCCAAGCTAACTTACCTAAGAACATCCCATATAAATAAACCCAGTAATCCAAATTAAACCAATTGGCAACACCTTAAAGTCCATACTCCAATAAATAACATCTGATTTATGAAAATTTATCATACTCTTGAGGCTTAATTTTGAAATGTTGCATTACCGTTTTCAATTGGTATCATCTCCATTTCCAATAGCACGGAAATCTGTGCTTTAGGATCAAGGAAACAGATCACAAATCCACTTAAAAGGAATATTTCAGATGACGTTCTTGAATGGAACATTGGAAGTGTGTCTGCGTATTGTTTTGATAAGCTGCAAAACTGGTTTGTAAGATTTATTCTTGGTATGATTTAATGCGAGGAATCTACTCGCTATTGTATTGATGAATGCTTTATTTTACATTTGGCACCCATTTACATGTGCCTATTGTCATCACACATATTCAATTATGACTAACCCTCCTAGGTACTCATTAATAGTTTTTTTATGTTCACCACATTACGGTGTGCACATAATTGAGGACTACCTCAAAGAAGCTAAGTTTTTTCCGTTCCACTTCCAGATGAGCAAGAACAAATAAATTTTTAAATTCACGTAAGTACACAAATTGTAATGAGTACATCCGCCATTCAGTTAGTGAACTTTTAATTATGGATGTGCTCAATTAAATTATAATGGTGGGTCTGTCGGTACATTCGTTATTCTTAGATTGGCAGCCCTGTCGCTGCAGGGCCAATGGGACGGTGTAATGCCAGTAATGCGGCGCCTGGGTATGATCGCCTGCTGAGCTTTGCAGTGTTACCAACATACAGATATGCAAAATATATGTAATTTGATTCGAATCGAATTTAGAATACGAGATTTTGCGCTGACGCTTCGGGAAATGAGCTTAATTATTAAGCGAGTACACTAAATGCGTGTTGATACAAGATTGCCACCAATCTTTCTGTCATTAAGACTTAAAATTACTTTCCATTTACCTTCCTTTATTTTCGATATCTGTAGCTACTAAAACAGAAACGTCAATAAGTCGTGCTCCGATTCCAATTTAGCAGGAACAAGCTTATTTCATACGCTTGTTACCCGTGAATTCATTTTCCAATGCTAATACTTACAAACGTGCCATTACGAAAAACAACCGCTGCATTTCTCCACCTGAAAACTATTTCTCTAACTACCTATTGACGAGTTTAGATCTAGCAAACTATATGGAATGTGAATGGTTGTGATTCAAGGTAGAATAGGCGTTGCTGGTTTTGTAAGGAAATTGGCAAAATATGGGTTCTTAATGTCTCTTTTTAGCACTAGTAGTATTTACTTTTAAAGAGGGCGCCATTCATTATTATTCTCAATCTCTTGAGATTTGATCCATACCGTACCTATGGAGGAATGATCTGCTTGTCAGCTTCTGAAGGGAGTTGGCTTGTGCTCTGTCACAATTTGACGTACTGAAACGGCTACTGATAAACTCTCGACATACTTCACACTGTTACTCGTATTATGACAAAGTCATATAGCTATTCAAAAATGGAACAAGCCGTTTTCTCTCCTTTCAAAAACCGAAGAGTATGACAGCATAAAAGTAAAGTATGCCTGTAATGTCCCACTCTTGGGCAAAGGCCTCTCATATTACTGAAGATAACAGTACAGTGAGGAGGATTAGGCATAATCACCACGCTTGCCAAATGTGGGTTGGTGATCTCAAACCCAAGCGATGTTTGACAGCATACTCTACCGTATTTGCTTTCATGGTTTTTGATGGTTGAATTGTTAATTAACTGATAAAGATCTATGATCTAGTTATAACGGCTAGTCCTTATCTACATTGAAATCTGAATAAGTGAAATATCTATTATAATCTGTTATTAATACAGTTAGTACATTATTAATAAATAGGATAACGGTATTGGTACGTGATATCGTTATAATGTAATATATAAACCGCAGTGGTATTATATAAACGGAATCTGTAACCAATTTTGTGGTAAAACTGATTGAAGGCAATAATATAAGACCTATATTATACTTTTATCTGTCTTTCTGACGCTTTAATGCCTACTCAGCGGTCTAAAAACTTCGATACCAGGGATCGCCACTGACCTATTCAAAACAGAATGAATGAATGAATGTAAATATTGAGACTGATGTAGATTACACCTTGGAGATCGATAAGGGCTACTTTTCTCCCAAAACTCCTACAAGAATAGGTACTCACCAATGATAATGAGTACCTACTATGACAATTGAAATTTTCTCTAACCAATTGAAATCTTTACCATAAGAACCTCTTTTTCCACAGTCGGTAAAAGACAATCGTGACACAATTCTGGGCCTATCGAATCAATATGGATTGCCCCCATATTTATTCGGCATCAATATAAATCATTTCTGTTCGCAAGTCCGTTGCGTGTCAATACCGTACAATTTATTACTTTTATTACTAAACCAGCTCGTCTGTATGACTTAGAACAAAGACACATGACAATTGGTAAAAAGGAAATAGTAAAGATTGTTTTGTCTTGCACGACAAAAGCTCTTCAGCTTACTGAAGTTATCAGTACAGTTAGCAGGATAAGCTGTATGTTGACATTACGATTGACATGAATGTTAGAATGTTTTTTTTGTTTATACTTAGTCGTATCCATGTATCAAATATCACTAGTGACACGATATAAATGTCACAACTGATGTTTCAAAACCTGAAAATGACCGTGTGTGATAAAGGTGTTTCACGAATTCAATATTTTCGAATTTATCAACGGTGTGAAATCTTAAAAATAAATGTTTATTTTGATAATTAATTATATCACCCTTAATCTGATAGCATTCATTCGTGAATGTCACAGTTTAAAAATGGAACAGTTGACACAGAGGTGTGAGGATTCAGTTGGTACATTTTCGAGATTTAAAAGGTCTTTTTGGTTATATTCGTTTATAGTCTGTCAAAGATTACCTACTGCATCTCCTTACACTATACACTTAACCATTGTTTAAACACTAATTAATTCAAAACGTTTCAATAGCAGGTTTCACACGGAAACAATGAGTAATAGTTAGCACATCTTTTGTTAAACGCTTTCGTAATTAATTTAAAGTATAATTATTTTAAAGCGATTTCAATTTTTGCTGTATTGTATGTTTTTTCTGTATTTGACATTTAGTTGTTATGTAATTTGTTTAAATAACTAGCTTAAATCGTAACAACTGAGATACAACTGAGTTAACTTTAGCAACATTAACAAACATTATAGATTTTATCTACAAGCTATCTTATTACAAAAAACAAATACGAACAAACCATTCAATTAACTTATAACGTATGTACAATAATGACAAAAAGCAACTATATTTTTAGAAACAATTCACTCAAAGCAGAATGTAATCACTATTGTGATACGAGGGCACTTAATGTTCACAGAGCAGTGGCCCACAATTACACGAGCCTAGTGAATCAACATCGATGGAAATGCCACAATTACCTATCGACCTGTTATTTGTTTACTTATACTACAAAATACTAGTCAAACTAACAATTTCTCTCTTACTGCTGCGACATAGAGTTGATTTTACGGAGTTAGGTTAAACGTATCTATATATTGAATATTTTTAATTCTATGTTTCTTTTTTGAGGAGCAGTGTGGAAACGTGTTATTAATTTTAGGTTTTGATTAGTATGTAGGTTTTTGTATTTAACTTAGAACTTGTATTATAGCTTTTACATGGGTAGAGTAAGGTCCATTTGATATGAGGCTAAGTTAACTCTACCAATTTTTTTTACATCAAACTAAAAAGTTCTTATAAAAAAGAAAAATGAACTAAAAAGCAAACCACTCAGCTCTTTTAACCATTCACCTGTCATTTCTCACATTATATTAGTAACGATGAGAACACAACCCCTCTCAATTCGTTAAGGCTCCTCTACATCACATTGAATGTAGGTCTAAATTGACCCATATACGTCATAAAAGGTCCATTTGCCCATAAAAATAGGAAGATAATTGATAAAAGCACAGCTCTACCTATGACGCATGGCGCTCTAATATTGTTACTACACACGCGAAGTTGATATAAAGACATAAATTTTGTTAGCCCTAGTAACCGGGAATATTTAGGTAAATTGCACTTGTTTTAACCGTTAAGACAAAATAAGGGAAGAGTGTAACTGTAATCTTGTTTATGATACACATCTTCTAAGCGTCCAGTTCTGGGCTAAATTTGTTCACGTTTGCTTACTAAAAAATACACATTTTCATTTTTATAACATACTAGCAGCACCCCACGGTTTTACCCGCGTTGTGTCTATTTCCGAGGGAATTTCGGGATAAAAATAGCCAATAATCTTCTCTTTAAATGTGGCTATCCAATACTAAAAGAATTATTCAAGTTGGATTGGTAGTTTCTGATATATGCACGTTCAAACAAACAGACTCTTCAGCTTTATCATGTTAGTATATACTTTTTATGCCAATTTATAAAGTATAGGTATACTGAAATAATTCTGTAGTACAAGTTTCACATTCCAAAGCGTATTCTAAACTCGATTAGTTCAAAACGTTCCTCTCAAACGTTTATCCTATAACGGAAATTGTTGTGGCTGTTTCATCACCAATCTCATTTCTTAAATTATATCGACGCCATTGTGGTTTTTCATTGAACGTTAATATTTCAATAAAAGTACAGAACTAAATTGTGATACATTAAAGTTTTTATTTAATTTGAAATCCTTGGGTAGATAATGTTGAAACAGCTGCAGAATGTTTTGAGAAAAGAAAAACAGGAAACAAAATATGGTTTATTTCATAGGTCTTTACATTATGCTTACTGACATTTGGGTACATATAAAATAAATAATCGGCTTTCCTAATAAATCGTTATCCAAAGTATCCATAGTAATATATAAATTATCCTTAGTTATCAAATTGACATTTCTCTCCAAACAAAATTTGAAATATTGACATTATGCTGTATACGATATTATACTTAGTATAACTATAGCGAGGATAACGGTTTATTAGTAAAAATGTAAATTGAAATGGTATTCAAATAAAAACAGGAAACACTTAACTATCTAGATACCTAGGTATCTGGTCAGCATTCTGGGCAAGAAGCCAAATCGTATGAACTACCTATGTTATTTTATCAATAGGAATTAAATCGATTTATATCAGACTTTTCTAAAGGTTTTTTCATTAATGAGGCTGAATAGAGATGTTTAAAATTCACCATTAAAACAATACAAAAATGTAATAAGTATTAAGTTATTGTGGCCCTTTAGGAAATTACAAAGATTTTTTCATTTATCAAGTATGTGTGTTTGTATAATTAGCATATAAATGATAAGCTTTTACTATCAATGGATATTACATTATCAATTGATAGAGCTTAGTTTGGATGTAATTAACCTTGTGTGAATTTGCCCGTGTGTATACAAAAAAAAGTATATAATATTTTAATCACAGCAAATAACATGCATTCATATAGCACAAAAGAATGAAACTAAATAAAGAGAACATGTACCAATTTTCATTTCATATCATGTAATACTCCAGATAAAATGGTACAATAGAAAATGTCTCGTCTTCAGTCGGCCTTTGGGAAGGACCAGCTGTTACGTTCCTTAGAAAATAGGTATTGTATCGTTCTACAATATTTCAAAGGTCTAGACGGCTATCCTAACACGAAATATGTTTGGCTATGTTAGTGTAAAAATAAAATTATTACTAGCAGCTATGAAAATATTATGTCCGTTACTCGTATTTTTATAAGGACAAATACTAGGATATCGTATGTTATATTTCAAACATGGAACATGGAATAATAAAGCTGTGTGATCGCTTATTGTTCTGAGCGATTCTGTTCTGTTCTGAGCGAGCGACTGTTCGTTCTTGCGGTAATTGAAAAGACATGACCGAGCTAACATGTATGTTTATTGATGATCAGTTGAAAGAAAAGTCGTTATTTAAAGAAAACACGTGTTTCGTGCAACTTTGTAACTTCAGATTTCTTACATAACAATTTTGACTTTGTTAGAAACCATTCATTTTTAAATTAAAATTTTGAGCACTAAATAAAATATAATACATTTGTTTATCTTATCTGAGATAACGGCCAGCAACATCAAATTTAAGACAATAGAACAATAATATACTTTAAGTGTGAATTTATATTCATAATACTACTTTAACGAGGTTTTATTATTTTACACACGAGATTAAGTTATTAACTGTTATGCAAATATTTGACTTAACACAAATATTTTAGAATCTAGCCTAGTTTATGTGAAAAATGTTTTATTACATTTAAATGGGTACCATGAGAATAAATGATAACTGAATGAGTAAGAATTTGTAAAAAAAATAATTATCTAGTGCTCAAAACGCTGACCAACAAAAATAAAAACTAATTTAATTAATCTTATGTTATAGGTTAACTTACTTAAAACAGACTTAAAATATTGGACATTACCCGTAACAAACAAAAAACACTGTTACACTGTGTTTTGTCTCTTTTGCTCTTCGGAAAATTGCGTATGTCAGAAAGTGACAAACCATTTGATAGCTAAACTGTTCTTAAGGCCTTTACAATATTCAACATTACTCGTTACAACCGAACAAAACCCTTCACTATTACATTACCTAGAAGTGGAAACCTAACACCTGTTAGACCTAAGTATTTGGCTCAGGTCCCTACACTTAGGGCGCCAACAGTTCTTATTTATACGAAGGGAAATTCACTCGGAGTTAAACACTATGTGCCCTGACACTTGGCATGACAATAACATTACATCTTGTAGGGTTTAGGGCTCCCACACAAAACTGCGATGCGATGCGATGCGAATTCGCATCGTATTAACTTGCGATGCTGTTCCATTAATTAGCGATTCTCATTTAATATATTCATCTCTTTTCTTTGTACTGTAGTAATGGCGATAGATATACCTATTTCAGTTCGTATCGCAGAAATTCGCATCGCAAGTTCCTGCGATGCGAATTCGCATCGCATCGCATCGCAGTTTTGTGTGGGAGCCCTTAACGAAAAAGGTTTAAAGAGAAAAACTGACATTTTGTTTTTTTTTAACTTTCACAATATTTTTAAACGGCATGACGTTTAAAGGTGGTCTTGTGGTATCTGCACTCGCCTGTCAAGACTGAGGTGATCTCAAACTCGAGCCGTGTTTGAAAAGTATGAAAGATGTTTTCGCTTGACTCGGTAATTGAACCAAGGACGAGTACACATACCAGTAGGCAACCAAGGCGTTAGAATCTACTTAAATAACAAAAATGATAAGTAAGCCAATCGGTAGCCATCACTATAGGTACCATTTTAGTCTAGTCTCGACAAATAACTATGTGTAAGAAAAACATAAAACGAAACCTGATCTTACCCACCTACACTTAAGGCACAGATTACTTTGCAGTTACTACTGGCTCCAACACCTTGAATTATGGAACAGTAAAACTGTAGAGTCGAGTATTAACAATGTACTAACACATTATAGTTTCGTTCAGTTAAATTAGGATTATTTATTCTGTTGATGTCAATTAAAAGTGTACGTAATTAACATATCGAAATTAAGAAGGTATAAATAACTTACCTAAATGTGCAATAAATATAATATTAGAGTCAATTTCGACATTCGATCAAATTTTGACTATGAATTATGACGTGGTCGTGGATCAACTATACAGGGTATCAAAGTATGCAACATAAAAAAAATCGAAATTAAGATTCGAATTTTAAACATTGTAGTCAGGTTTGTTTCGATTTTGTTTTAAAAAAACCAGTACGAATGAATGTAGTAAGAAGGATTACATAACAAAAATGAGAATAAATTCATTGCGTATCTGCTCTGTAAACGCGTTAGGTAATTTTTATTGGGGCCTTGAACTTGAATTGTGCGTAATGTTGTGTCGGTCGATAATTTAGCGGTTACACGTAACAATGTCTTAGGTTCAGCGCAGACTATAGACATTAGACGTAAATCATTCTTAAAGACTGATTTGCTCTATGAAAACCTGTGACAAGTGAGATTTTTCTCTTGTGTAGTCAAAGTGAGCTAAAGCTTTTAATACTGTCTACAGTTTGAGTTCATTCTTAGATAGTTATCGTTACTTTGTAACATATCATTCGATAATAATAACAGTAACTTTTTTTTAACATTGTTTTAGTTCAAAGGAGTTATGTTTGTTAAGCTTTGGTTTTTATTGTGATTTAAAGATACTGCTGTTTTATTAATTGTATATGTTTTTCTCATTTAAGTATATAGGATGAGTTTTATTTATTGCGTGTGGATGTTAATCAAAAATCGATTTTTCAATGACAAATAGCGAATAGTACTTAAAAGGACCATACTGTCTCGTTTTTAACCGACTTCAAACACCGAAGGCGGAGGTTCTCAATTCGGCCGGTATATATATTTTTTTGTTTTCGTTGTCTCAGGTTTTGTAGTTTTGGATATGTTTTTCAACGCATACATTAAAAAGTCACCCTGTAACACTGTACATGCATAATGTACATCATTTTAGTATATTGAAATAAGTCACGTGACTTTTAAGTAAACTCCTACATATAAAAAATAATTGAACAGATACACATAAGACCTCCTACGCTCTTAAATCAATATCACGGATCGTAAAAAGTCGATCATTTTTCGAACTATAACGCAACGTAAATCAATTACGGGATGTAATCAGAAACAATCAGTGGTTGCGCAAGCGCAGTATTGTGTTAAGGGAAATACCAAGCCCTGCAGGGCATAACGGTGGTATTTACTGGCGACATACTCTGTAAAAAATCTAATATTTTAAAGAAATAAGTTTTTAACAGAATCTTAATATGAAATATTGTGAAGAAAAGAAACTGTTTACTGGACTACTTTTTTGAAGCGTAAGTTAGTTTTTTGTCAGCACAATTTAATTTAATTGTACGAGTATGTCTACTTATGAAAATATTTTGATAAAGTTAATTTTCTACTAGATAATGCTTGAGATTTTATGTATTTGAAGAAAACAAAAAAATACTACAAACGTGTAACATGTCACACTTACTTTGACAATAACAGCAGACTTAACTACACATAAATCTTATTCACAAAACAAGATATTAAAAAATTAAATATATTAAAAAGTAGCACCAAACAAAAGGTAAGGTAAGGGACCCTTGCTATTACAATGGCAAATTGCTGATCTTTGACATACCAAGGAACAATGGGGACGTAGCCAACTCGATTTACGATGTGCGAGTGACATAGATTATTTAATAGTTCAATCAACAGATGCGACGGTTGTTACAAAAGGTAATTACTATTTTCTTAGGTAGTTAACTGATTGTGGTTTGTTGTTGTGGTGTTATTTTGATTTATTTGTTGAGGAAAAGTAGCCGTATATAGCCTGTACCTAAACTGTAAAGGCTGGGGCAATTTTTTATTAAAACTACAAATTTATTTATAATAATTAAATATACATATTTATATAGAAAAGGAAAGAAATATTCAAATAAATAGAAGAAAAAACGTGTAGCAAATACATATAAAGCTAATAACAAATCATTAAAATCTATTTTCTAATTTTTGCATGTTTTTAACCTAAACTAAACATTATTACTTAATTTTGATCCATCACCACCAAAGCATTTAATAAACTTTAAAACTCCTGAAAATAATCCTAAAATCGATCCATATTCTCTACATAAAATCCATATTCCCATCTTATCCTCTATATTTACGATGTGTCAGTACTGTCATAGATTCAATAACGATGCGCGTACGCAGGCCCACAATCGAGTGACGTTCGAGTTATATACGATCCGCGTATGACTTATAAGTGATTTATATGCGAGTTGGATACGAATTAAATTGGCATAATTATGAAGTTCAAGTTTGTTGGGTTGTGTGGTTTTATCGGGTTTAATTCAGAATATGAATATTTTTAATACTTTTATAGGATACATGAATTTGTTGATTAATTTTGTCTAGACTTCATTGAGTTTTGGTCACCACCTCCCACGCAAAGTCATGGAAAAATGTCCCAAAAATCTCGATGCTGCATAAAAAATGTCACATTATTTTAAAAACCGAAATCAATTTAAGACCAATAGCAATTACCCGCGGAAATGTAAAGTCACACTTTAACAGGATGTTCACTTTTAAATGTGTGTAACATTTAAAAAGTACTAATGGCTGGTCCACACTGCATCTTAATGCTTTCCGCTCAACCCCCGCTCATGACTCATTCATTATAAAGCTACAGTTTCTTGTTTTAAAACTAAAAATATGAACTAACGTAATTGAAATAACTAGCAATTACAACAATTTATGATACAATCGTATTAAAAAATCTATTTGAATATGAGTCTACGATTTTGTTATGGCTTTTTATCAAAGTAATTATAATATAGAGCACGTTTTTATCTAAAATTATTGATAAGAAAAAATCATTTGAAGACTGAGCGGAAACGAAGCGAAACGGGTTTTTATTTTAAGATATTATAACATCCTGTATATAAGGAATACATAGTTTCATATATTGAATGGGTAACTTCTACCTTATAGTGTAAGGTTTAATAAAAAAAAATGTAATTTATGTGTTAAATAATGGCCATTTTAACTTTAAATAACATAAAATATATTCAAGGTATCAACATTCAATAATTTCATCAACCAAAAATGAGTGAATATTTTATGCACTCAAATGAGCTAATGAGTGAATATTTTATTCACTATTTTTTTCCTATCAATAACACGCTACTTTTTGAAAAACTCAAAAGACAAAGACATTCCATTCGTTTAAAAATCACCTGTAGTTTTAAAATTGTACAAATTTGTTATCAATAGACAGTACCTGACCATAAAGAATAAGTATTTGTCTAAGTTTGTAAAGACTACTAAAGAAGCTCAATTTTATGACTCAGTTGTATTGTAAACGCACCTTTAAAAAGTGTCACTTTGGTCATGGTTTTGTAATGCTTCCTTACAGTCTCTTTTTAAATTATGGACCCTAAAAATGATTTTTGAACTTATTTAAAAGCTTTATTGAAATATTTCATTTTACTTATACTTTTTGAAATATAATTATTTTATTATCAGATAACTTTTCTACAGGGTTGAAAATATTAAAATAGGTAAATAGATTGAAAAATGTTTAATCCATTAAAAATTACTAAATAATATTTATCTTATCTTTTTAAATTAACAATTTATATATAAACTGACATTTTTATTAGTACCCATATTTCTTTAGAATGCTCAATAAATCTGCAGTAGAAACAGTTAAAGTATCTTAATTTACTTAAAACGCAGTTTAAAATGTCTATTGGTTCTGTGACATCATAAAACAGCTGATACCTTTGTTATTGAGGTGCGAATATAAGGGAGGGTTGACACGAACGACGAAACATGACCAAATGCAATTTTGGTTGTGACAGTCAGTTATTTTCTGAGTGGCTTAGCTTCAAGTTCTTTTTGATCTACTAAATTGATTGTATTAGTTAACTGTATATAAGTGTAAAATTATTACATTATTATTATGCCATCTCACTGAAGATATCAGTATAATATTTTTTATTCGTCTACTTAATTGAATTAAAATTTAACTTAAGTAGAAAACAACATATTTTATATATTTTTGTAAATAACATTAAGAAGCCTTATGTACTTAAACGTTAACTAAATGTGAACAAAAGTACATAATTCCCCGTATAAAAATACTTTAAGTACAAAAAGGTACTTATTAATTCAAAACTTATCAAATTAATTGAAACACATTCGTTTCACACTTTATTTGATAACCACAAGGTTAAAATATGCAAAATAAATTAATACATAAGCATATAAGAAACAGTTAATATTGCGATCGAATTGAATTAAAAATGCACAAACAGTAACAATTTGTAAAACATTGTTATTGCAAATAAAAATGTTTTTACGTCTTTACAACGCCGCGGTGTGGACTCGTAAACGCATTAAGTAGACTATTTTACTGCGATCGACTCTAAATGTGACTTACACTGGGACAGGTGTGAACATTATCTTAATAAAGAGGCTACTGAATCGATCCGCGAGTGTGTACCGACCTTTATTGCTAAATAAATATATTTATTTATTTTTTTGCTTAATTTATTTAGCGATTTGTCGTTTATTGTTGCTTCTTTAACTTTGTTTATTTGCCAGTACATTTTATTAATAGAAAATATTTTTTTTAAATACCTATTTACGAAGATATTAGCTCCAAATATAATTAGTAATTAATTAATCATTATTATATTCGTATTAATAAAGCTTTTAAATCTACCAAAATTAAGTAATTATTATACTTTTACTAATGAACCAAAAGTTTATGCATAACTAATTCTAATTTACGTTTAATTTATTAGTTTTAAAGTGAATTTGTGTTATTTTTAGTGGATAGGCTGTCGTCTAACAGTTAAGATTTTATGTTTAAACAAATTGCTAATTTATTTAAATTGGAAGCAATCAATTTGAGTTCGTAGTTCTGTTTGATTTTGTTTGAATCAATTGTTCCTAGTTTAGTATGTAACGTCTTAGCTACTATTTTAATCAACAATAAGTTTTTATGAAACTCAGTATTTTAAATAAAATCCGAATCGACTCAAAAGTAATCTAAAGTAAAGGTATAATAAGGAATATCGTAAAAAACACGCGATTTGAAATAAAATGAGAAGATGTAATGTGTATACCTCATAAAAATATTTCATGTCATTAAATCTCTATACAAAGAAAACTACTATTCATTAAAAACATTCACAACCTCCCTTCCTATTTGTCGAACACAAATTATTATAAAATATAGCAGCTGTAATAGACGAGCGAAATGGCCACTATTCGGTGACCTATGTCCGCGTGTCTGAACGGAGCTTTATTTCAGTTTCAGCGAGGTTTCAGTCAGGTCACCGGGGCATTCCGGAAGGGCGTAGGTCACCGCTCCGACGAACACGGATGTAGAGAGAAGTACTGGATACGAATTATTTTAGAATTTAGGGACATATTGAGAATAGAGTCAATGTTTTAATTAACACGGATTTGTATTGGAATAGACGTGTCTTTAAATGAAAATGTCATTGAAATGACATTTAACATCTTATCGTTATGAAACGTCATCTTAAATGTTTGAGAAGATAGTGTTATCTTCAGTGAGATCAGAGGCCTTTGCCCAACAGTGGGCAATTACTTTTACACTTAAATTTTTGAAGTTTTTTTTTGTATATCAAACTTTCTATTTATCTTTTTAAAACAGACTTTATCATTTTATATAAAGCTCAGAACGTTAACCGACTTTATAAATTAAATAAGCAATATTAACAAACTATATATAACAAATTACCATACATTTAGTATGTCTTTTTAATAATATGTTTGTCATTTAAACTTCACCTTATGTACTTAACTATCATTAAGTGTATTATCGCAGTAGGTCAACCGTCATTAAATAACGTTTATAAGGTAAAACTAGTATAAATATACGTAAAGAGTTTCATATACAATCAGAAAGAAAAATCAGGTGTTACTGTATTTAATTAATTGGACAAATAAAGATTTAAAGACTTGTTTCTCTGAAGGTACTTGTCGTTTTCTTTTTATTTATGGTTATTTACTTTTTATTACCTAATCGGGTTAAAGAATATATCTATAATATAAAAATGAATCGATGAATCTGTTGGTAAGCGCATAACTTCAGAACGACTGCACCAAATTGGATTATTCTTTTTTAATGTGTTCTTATTGTCAGGACAAGGTTTTTATATAAGAAAAATAAGGAATAAAAATCTCAAAAATCCCACGGGAACGGGGGCGCTGCGGGTGAAACCGCGGGGCACAGCTAGTATTACATAAATACTTTACTTAAACCTACTTAGGTACTTACTTTTGTTATGGGTATTTTAAACTTCGAAGCTTGTAAAATAACGGTATTGTTTAGTAGCCTAAAACGTACAATCAGAGCACAAAATAGTTACCAACTTTACATCACCAAAAACGAATCACCAAATTGACATTAACAACTGAACGCTATCAACTCAACTGCACAGTTCATAATACATAATACCTCGACAGTACTTTACCAAACGTTTAACATAATAGTCACCCTAGAAGCTAAAACCATACATTACTATGAACTCAGAAATAACATGAAAATCAACCCCAATTACAAATTACTTACCACTTTAGTATTAAATATTCATAGCATTTTCATTGTAAGTAATTGAATGTTCTTTACTTATATCTCTGCTTACACTTAAGAACTTTGTCTCTTTAATTTTTGACACATTTTATGAGTTAAAGTCGTCTGCGAGTATTCCTAATTTAATGCGATAAGGTGCTAACTTGTGTTGTTAATTACAGGTAAAGGTGGTTTTGAGATGTATGGTACATCTAGTTGTTATTTTTTAAATTGATGGGCTTATGTAGGTACAGTAGAGAGCCATATGTCTTGCTCATCTTATTCTGGAGGGAGATAGTGTATAGCTTCGGTTTTGTAGAGCGTTAACTATC
This sequence comes from Cyclophora albipunctata, assembly GCA_963082685.1. NCBI lineage: Eukaryota > Metazoa > Arthropoda > Insecta > Lepidoptera > Geometridae > Cyclophora > Cyclophora albipunctata. The sequence goes on from OY720118.1 coordinate 4,416,017, forward strand.
AAACTACCAAGACGGTTATGTTAGTACTACTCTAATCATATTAGGGGTTTCACCAAGGTATGAGAGATAAATAAGCTGTAAATTCTTGTACACCTTAAGTTTGGTATACTAAAAGTACTACACTGCTCTTCGCTCTAAACTATTTGGCTATGTCCCTTTAACGACCGACGAGGAAGACATATCATCTTCTATTGTACCTCTAGTGAGTGCTTTGTTTATATGTACTTCTTTTAGTCTTCAGTATTAATGACTATGAATTTACGATCGAGTTTTGTTTCCGTTGACATATTTTATTTTATAGACGTGAAAAGCACGAAATAGTAAACAAAAATGGCCAATAATTGTTAAATTACATCTGCTTGCACTTTATAGAAAGAAATAAGTTGGTAGTTTTATTATCAAAAATATTGATTATATTTTTACTAATCATAAATAATTGGTCGGAAAGTTGCTCTACCACTCAACAATATTATACATTGTCAACAAAAAGAATCAATTCGAAATATAACGTACACAAAAATCAAGTTTAATCAGTGTATACTTAAACAGTAATTACTTGTTATACGATTATGCAAGTGCAGGTTTTGTTTCGAGTCAGTTACTCACTAAGACCGTGTTCAGAATCGCCTGTTTGTCGAGACATATTTTCGCTGCGGGCGGCGCGGCGTGCTTTCGCATTCATAACAACGGCGTTTGACCTCTTAAAATTGCTTAGTGACATATTAAAATAACCTTAATACTGTAGTTTGTTTTATGATGTATGTTTGTCAGTTTAACGGCGTATTAGGGTGTAAATTAGGCTAGCTCGGGCATTCATTGTCTCGTTTTAAACGTGTGAGAAATTTCCGTAGTAAATTGTGATTGTGATACAAAAAAGGTTTGAATTGGATTTTTATATGTAGTAAAACGTTTAAAAGGCAGACACTGTATTTTCCGCCGTCAACAATCCAGTATACATGTGTTTGATACGCATGTTTGCGCATACAATACGAGTGCAATGCGAAGGAAACTCGCATCAACATTCTGCGCGAGCGCCGATGATCCTAACGTTCGTGATTTGAAAGACGAACGCATCTCAATCGTGTGAAAAATTAAAAAAATATTCCATTAAATGCTAATAACTCGTATCTTATATTGCGCGCTAATTAAAACATTCAGATAATGTTGCTTATCACTTTTCGCGTTAACCGTTTACACCTTTTTGCGATGGAGCGTCGAAGATGTGCATTCGTATGCGCAGAACACTGTTATAAACACGCAAACTAAATTCAAATGATGGTAACGCCTTCACAATTTCCTTATCATAATATTCTTCTCACAACCGAATCACTCACGAAATATCGATCAAACGTCTGTTACATTCGAAAACTGAAACTGCACTAAAACTTAAAAGGATACCGCTTTAGATATGGTTTTGTAGATGGCTTAATTTCGAAGGGTTTCTAAATTATAATTTACGATTCTGGCCATTCCGACGTCAGTGGTAAAAAAGCGGTCATCTATAATAGAAACGTTCGTTTTTTTGCCCTAATGTAATACTTAACCGGACCTGAGCTTTGTATCTATGGAAGAACAATTTAGATGAAACTGATAAAACTATAACCATCTCTTTCTTTTTACTTGAATCACGCAATTTATAATCATCATCAATACGAAATTATAAAATGCAAAATAAAATATGGACAAGTTAGGACAGCAAAGATCCCGTGGTTTTATTCAAATAAAACCGTATTGCCTAAATCGTGTGAAAAATGCTTAATTTTATTTAAATTACCCATCAAGATAAACATAACGGCGTCCAATTTAGCGTAAAGACACCTAAATTACAAAATCTGATAACGGAATTTTGCTAATTAATTCAAATTAAAATGTGTGGGACAAAATATTGACGGTGACTAAGTTTATTTTTATAAGACTGAGAGGCGTATAGATCGTGTGTGTTCTCCATATCGGAAGAGTTTTAGTAGTTAAGAATGAGGTGGGGGCCATACATCATTCAAGTCGGCGCCAATGCAAGTTCCAGGAGTATACTGTGAACATCTCAAAGCAGTGCAGTTAAGTAATTTGTTAAAACAGATTTATTTACAATATTACCATTAAAACACAAGTGCCAAAAAAGGAAAATTTTAAAACAATTTGCTTACCATTTTAAACTTTCACCAAAAAAAGTGTGAAGAATCGGTTAGTACTAATTCTAGGAGTCAATTACAAAGATTCCTACCGATGGCGATAAAGTTTATTGGTCGTTAAAACAGAGTCGATTCAAATCAATGATTGGCGAGACTAATTGTGACGGATTTGTTATGGTACTGGTAAAACGTTAACTGGTGATGGACCGGAGATAAATGAATGCAAGAGAATATCGAAACCATCGGTTATTGATCACAGATGTACCAAATGAGCTACCAGCAATTAATGGAGTCACGATAAACGATGAATTTTCATAGGTAAGGCTATTAACAAATCAATTTTATTGTAATTAATTTATCAATATTATTAATTAATGCGAATATATTTGTCCTTCTTTCACGGTATGACGATATAAATGATTGACACTATTTTTTGCTAGATTTTTACAACAGAACGCACAGTTTCGTGAACAACAACGAATAGTATTACGTATTTCTTTCTTGTCACGGATTGTCAAAGTGATATCATAATTTAGAAAATTATGAGTTAGAATGTGAACAGTCAAAACATTAAATGAATTTACTTAGTTCGTGTTCCAATTTTACAGTAAAGGCTCTTTAAAAGCAATTCAGATTCAAGAATAATTTACATAAATTTAAACTTTGATAAATAGAGCAATTCCATTAATTACTTCGATGGCTGGTAAAAATGAAAACCGTGTTTTACTGTAATACGTTTTGGTAAAGCTAAGTTCATATTAGTAGAGTGATGAAATAGCAAATATATTTCGTTAACAAAGAGGCAGTTAACGTTAGTTTCGGCACGATACATGCTATATCAAAAACCGGATTTTCATAACATTGGAACGAGGCATTTTACACATTTTGAACTTTAAACCTGAGACTTAAGGCGTTAGAAGAGATCCTAAGTTGTAGATACAATATTGAAATGAGTGTATTTTAACTTTTATAAATCAGATTCTTTACGAATATAACATCACGCTTGCATTATTTACTCATTACTCTAAATAAAAATCAACAAAATTTTACATTTTTCTTTAAAAAGTAACCATAAATAAAACAATCTTTGAAACTAACCAGATCCAGATCAAAATCATGCATTTATTATTGGCATAAATGCAATTAATTGCATCAAACGTCAAGTCAGTTTAGGCCCGACAACCACTCGAAGCGAAAAGGTGAAACAAACTCTCTAATAACAAAACTGCTTGTTTTTCTCTGACGCTACTGCTGATCTAGATAACGTAATTAATTGTTCGCGTTATGCCATGTTTTTACAGAGTTATGTAACCGACTAATAGTGCCAGCGATGCATGAAGATTACTTTGGACCATGGAAATGCAAAATCCCGGCTATTTATTTTGACGTAAATTATAATTTCTATGACGTTCCTTTGAACTTAGTTTCTTATGCTAACTCCGAAGTCATTATAAATTAATCGCGTAATTATTCAACTCTTTGATTGATGATTCTAATGAATTCTTTAAACCGTTGTCGTTGAAAAAGGTTTGTATTATAATCGTAGTTGAAAGAAGAGGTCACTAAAATCAAAGTCTTCTGCGTTTTTTTTCATCACTTGCTGCAGTGGATAACAAACATTACTCCGTTCTCAATGTACCTGTTTGTCTGATCGATCGCCCAACACTGCAACGTGCAGTTTACATACTAACAGTATACGTTGATTTATGTAGTATCGCTTATGTTTTAACAATTACACCGCTCTTTTTGATTTTTAACTCTTATTTTCAATTCCTGTGTGGTATGGTCTTCGTTACAACTGTCAGTGTTTATTAGTTTAACACATTACGTTATGTGTACACCGGTGTACAATAAAATGATAATTTTATGATAAAATCGAAGTTAAACTGTTTAGTCTTTCTACTCTTTATTTTACGCCAATTAATTCGTTTGATTAGTGGAAGGTACGTAATATTAATAGCATTATAAATTAGTACACACATGATAAAATAGCTCCAGAAATGTTGGGTTGAAACTGGTAATTTAATAATAGGTAGAACAGATGACTATAAATTATGCATTTAGTCGTTACATGTAATTTAATGCACAAACATATTATTGATGTTTTCATGAAATTTCTTACTTACCTACTAACATAGAAAGAAAGTATAAAACTTTAATACAAAAAGTAAAATATATCTACTTGTTATACAAATGTTTTCAAAATACAATTTTCGGTTTTTACTCAGTCTGCCTACAGTGTGATAAAAAGTTTAACAATGCCATTTTACATGTATTCAAATGTATGGAAAATTATTCACATGTCTTCAAGTAGGTATATCACTTCACATATAACGCGACCTCTTCATTTAATTCATGTTTCACTATATTAATAATCGTCTCACTCCACTAAGAAAACAACACATTTGATCGATTGAACCAAGATGGCCGACGGCGCGCGCGCATGCGATAATCATACTCTTTCACTTTCCGTCTCAAATTTTAGCTTAAAACCTTAACAAAACTAATATTTTCTAGATAAAATACTTAGTATTAAGCAGCGTGTACACTCTCTGACGGTTTACGTTGCACTAAATTAACAAAAAACATCTTTTTAAACGTATTCAAAACTCGAAAGCCATAAAACATATTCTCCCCCATTATTAGTTTATGGCTAGCGACTGTTGCGGGGCTATTATGCTGTTATATTTCTGTGTGTTAGTTTGTTTTGATTGTGTGCGGACTAACCAAATTGGTTTACAAAAAATGTTTTATTGTAACTGATCTTGTAATGAGCACGTACATTTTTTGAGTGTTATTTTATGGCCAGGAGTTTGGTCAAGATAATTGTTTTATTATTTTTAAGTGTTGCTATGGTCCCGCACTGGAATAAATAAGTAATATTAAGAATTAGGTATTACGGCAAAAAGTATAATTTTTATGCTGTTTTGTTTCGTTATGCATTCTATGGAAAGTATTAAATATATTTTTTATCCCATATAATTAATTTAAAATCATTAATGAACAAAATCAATGTTAAATCATCAGTGAAGAAATATATCGTCCCAAGAAAAACCGTGAGAAAAACAAACTCAATAAATAATTTAATCATACGAAGTAGAGCTACCTTCATACCGCACGCGGTAGTGTCACAGATTAGATAATAGTATGTACGGTAGTATGGCAGGCGCCCGCATTCTATGGAATAAGTATGTACGGATATTTTAGTATAGTGTTGTTATGTTATGTAGGTCGCTACTATTACTAAAAGTGATATTTTTACATATTTTTGTTAATTTTTTTTCATTAATGTTATCATAATATTTTGTTATTTTTTATATACCGTAGGCACTGAGTTCTAGTCAGGTTTAGTGTTAAGAATATTCTATAAGAGCCAAGCTCTTAAAGCTTAGCTATTGTCGGGAAAAATGATGCAACTTTCCATTTAAATTAATTATTCCGATTGTTTCAATGATTTTTTTTTTTATATTATGTAGATACTATGAACACTTTTTATCACATACTTGAGTTTGAAATATGTATAATGAAGATCTTACCTCAATACATTTCGATTTGTAGCGCCATCTATTAGAAATTATTTAAAAACTCTTCCTTGAGGGTCCTACAAGAATGTTTCAATTAGAATTAACGGTTATTGTATAATTGTGTTTAACTGTCCCCAATACCAGGTCAGTGGTATACCTTTCCTATATAGTTGTGACATACATTATGTAGTTAGAAAGTACACATTTTAGCGAAGGATGGGATACCAACATTAATTATTTGTTCGCCTTAATTTATAACTGACTTTCAAAAATGAGAAGAGGTTCTCAATTCGACTGAACTGAACTAAAACTAACTAAACTTTTAATGAATAAATAATTTTAAATATATAGACTAGATTAGCCCATTGTCTTTTACGGTCGCACTCAGAGACGTCCATTAAATCGTCACTTAACTAATTGACGTAATTTTTCATACATTACATGGCAAATCACTTATTAAATCTCTACTAATACTCTTATTACACTACGCGATTTTTAGTCAGTTAGACTCCATCGACAAGAGCCCAGCTCTTAAGTTTAGAAGAAGAAGACAGTTAGCGCGGCCGAGCCCAGTCTTACTGACTAATTAGACTGACTAACTGGCTAACTCTTATTACACCGCGCTGAATCTTAGTAAGTCAGACTAAATAAAAAAAAAGACTATTGTGTGAATAAGGAAGCATTTGACGTTTCTGAGTACGGATATTAGTTTCGACTAGAAAATGGTAAGAACGTTAATAAACCCATTTATCTATACTAATATTATAAAGCTGAAGAGTTTGTTTTGTTTGTTTGTTTGTTTGTTTGTTTGTTTGTTTAAACGCGCTAATCTCAGAAACTACTGAACCGATTTGAATAATTCTTTCACTGTTAGATAGTCTATTTATCGAGGAAGGCTATAGGCTACATTTTATCCCGAAATTCCCACGGGAACGGGCACAACGCGGGTAAAACCGCAGGGCGCTGCTAGTGTATTAAATAAAAGTACATGATTTCAAAACATAATCTAATCAGTACAAAATAAGGTCCCGAAATTAGTCTCATATCCCTTGGCTGGTAAAGTCCTACCTATCAATTTAATATTAGCCTTCGAGCAATTCACTCGCCAATTTTGGAACCTGTTTAGAAATTATAGGGTCATGTTTTACACCGACCGTGGTGAATAAAGATGCAAGTGCAAAGAAATTTGGACTTTGTGAAGAAAGTTTTTTTTTTTGCAAATATCTCTGCGTTTACGATTCCGTTTCGACTTCAAAAATGTAGGTATGTGAATGTTTTTGCTTATTAAAGAGTGATTTTCAATTCGATTCATCGGAAATAAATGTTATTTATTGATCCTTAATTTCCACTTACGTGGTTTATTAATTTCAATTACGTCCTAAGTTGTCAGACTTATACTGCAGTAAGCACTTAAAAGTACTTATTACTACTAATAAATGACTGAAGCGTTTAAATGGTAGGTATGATTTTGATTGAAGGAACATAAACCATCCACAAGTCAGATAAAAATTCCTTAATTCACGCACAATTTTAATTAAAATAAATTGATTACACTATTGATTGTCAAGTACGCAGAATAACAAATAATATTTTTCTACATCTGCAATCAATTAAGTATGTACCTAAGTACTTCAGTAATAGGTTTTAAATTAAGTAAATTGACACATCTTATCAAAAGGGGGCGTTTGTGTCTGTTGTAATGGAAATGATTGAAGAACGAGTAGACAGGACGTTATTTATTAATAATATGTATTATTGTTTTTGTAGTGCGGTTTTATTGTTTTTAACTTATTTATTTGATTTCATCATATTTAAACTCACTATGTTCTAAACCATATATACTTAAGCGTTTTAAAATTGGGAAAACATAATTATAAATATTTATCATTATTTTTTCATGCGTGAATCTTGGGAGTAACATTTTGACCAATTCTTATTGTGATGCGCTATGTTATTTTTGAAATAAATAAAGTATTTGAATTTTGGTTAATTCAATTTTTGAATTGTTTTTAGGTATTTGAAAATGGACCGATGTTTTTACCCATCATTTTGATAATACGGAACAATGAATTTACGTTCTACACAATCACGTCCAATCTTAAACTTAATATATTTGAGTAGAATATTCGTAAAGTATTCAAATATGTATTTTTATTTGTAATAACCGAGTACAGGAACACATTCCTGGACTCATACATCCCACGTCGGAACGTCCTTGTATTGTTTCGCTTCTCCGTTGCGTGAACCCCAAGTGAAATATAGCCGACACTGGAACTACCTTATTTTTATTTTTTTAAGGTTGTTACTTAATTTTTATCAAGTCGCATGAGTTATGAGAGGCGGGACCACACGCGTCGTTTTAATTACGCGTTGCTAATACAACGAATTATATTTTTGTGCAATATGATGTGTTGGTTTTATTTGTCTTATTAGACTGTTTAAAAACCTGTTTCCAGTTTTAAATAAGACTTAAATTTGTATACACATTATTCAGTATAAATAATTATGTAATTATGAAACAATTAAATCGTATTAATTCCTTATATAAAGGATAAAGGAAAACAGCCTTGTAAATCACTTCATATAAATGTTTTGAAACAGCTTTGATTCTCAACTTGATCTGTTCTTAAGTATGAAAAAAGTCCAACCAGAAAATGTTCTAAGACTCCAAACGGACACTTAATTATTTCTTATTGGTTATGAACCGATAATGGATCCGCTGTTTTTGTAACGAATAAACGTGTTAGGCAAAAAATAAACGTATAAAAATACAGCGTTGAGACACAACAAACTAAGATAAATATTTTAAGTTCAAAACACTTGAACAAAGAGAGTTCAGAAACCGATTGACTGGTAAATTAAATAAATACTTATTTACAAAAGTTTACATTAGAGATTAAAAATAATATTTTATGTGAGAAAATGCACATCTGTTACTACACGCCTTTATTTTTCAGACAGGTCTGAATTTATGTCACTCTACATACTTTGTCACTTTTAATACTAACATTACAAACATACAAGTACATATTTACTAAGTACTATACTTACTTAGTATTGTTAAAATTAAATTAACGTTTATATTTTTTTCTGAATTTAAAGCTTAGTTTAACTATAATTTTACTGGATGGAAATAAAAGCCTCAAGTGTTTTTATCAATTAAATATGAATTAAAAAATGGCTGAATAGTATGGTATGTTTAGATTACTGTTTTTCCCAAAATTCCTCGGCACAGATAAGGCAGTAGGGTAAAGTGCGTAACGTCGGTTATGTTTCATTCGGTTTATCACCAATCCATTATTCACTCAAGGCTACTTTCATCTCCCGTCCGTGGTCATTTCTTTGGTCACTTTGGTTCAAGTTAATAATAAAGCGCCCAAACTAGACCGGGCCGTTGACCCAGGCGGGCGGCGCGGGCGCACACTCTATCTCCCGCCATTTCAAGGAGCGCTAAAATGCCGCTCACCGAATTCAATTTACTGACGATTATTTTTTACGACTAACGTTGGTGTTGATTTTTTATTACTGTATCAAATTATACAATACAATAAAGCTACCAAATTATGGCTGTAATGTTTATTATTTTAATGATAGATGAAATGGTTTAGAGCTCATTATGTCTATTTGACTCACCGACGTTATGTCTTGATTTTTATCGTTATGTCAAATTATACAATAAAATGAGGTATTAAATCTCCACTGATTAATTAACTTGTTTAGGAATTTAAACTTCCTTTTTTGATAATTATATATTTGATTACGATTTTTTTTTGTTTTAGATGGATGCTTTGGACTTTAGGCTGAAATTACTTTCCAAAGCGATAAACATTAGTTAAAACGGACGCTTAAAAACTGCAGAAAAATACTTAAATAATAATATTGTAGTGGAAAATGGCTTTGCAATAGGTAAGCTACATCAAACAGAATTTTATCATTGATTAAAAAAATTGTAAATGGTAAGTATCTAGGTGAAATAAATGAAAATACGGTTGACAATTTTACGAACGATCCTCTTAAGTCCATTTCATTAAATAAAGTTTTATTTGATGAGTTTGTATTCTTGTTTTCACACAATCGTCATAAAATGATCATTTAGTAGAATAAAAGATCTCAGTGATAATTTTAATGTGAATTTTATGTTAAATAATAACATCATTAAACATTACTGTTATGGACATAACACTTCGTAATTAAATAATTAACTATAAAATATCAATAAAACTGTACACTAAATCCACGTTAAATACAAAATAAATTGTTTCTTTAATATTTTGTTGCTCTAAAATGTTATGGACTTACATAATGTTTTTATTTAATTTTTTATCGTCACAAATTGGTTGTTTAAAGAAATATCCGAGATTTGATGGCCGCAATAAAATCATGGATGGCACTTAAATCTGTCCTCGCTAATAAGGTGTTAACGAGGGTCGTTCGTTTTATGTGATTTTTATTGACACTTCAAATGTCGACTGCTTTGCTTCCAACTCTTATCAGTATCTTGTAAGATATCGGAGTCGGGAAATGGAAAGCGACATTTTAGAGCTTTTAACGATTGAATTTTAAAGTAGCCAGGAATAATCAATTTTTGAGTTCCTTAATTAATAATTCTTTTTTTATGTTTCAGGCACAGTTTGGAGGAAAAAGTGTCAGTGACGAATTTCTTTGTAAAAAAAAATGGACAATCTATTTTCTTTGGAAATGTTTTTTAAGATTTTAGATCTTTTGCCAGGAAATTTTGCAAAGCCATTTTTGTAAGCAGAAAGAATATTACTAACCTGCAATAGCCATCCATGGGTAGAATGTGTGGTTGGTAGGTTGATGCTGGACTGGTTGGGCTGCTGTCGCCGCGGAGCCAGGTAGAGCACATTGGTTTCCCCAGGGCAGAGCGCGGCCAGGGCTGGACGACTCGCTGTACCGCGCCTCCGGGGTGCACGCAGCAGGCCGCACCAGGGCTCCCAAACCCGACCCCCAGCCTTCCTTTCCTCCGTACCCATTCTGCTGCTCACCCCCAGGCTTCGAACAATCCGTCTTAGCGTACTGTTGCTCCCCTGCGTACAGTTTACAGGCAGCCGCCACCGATGCATCGTACGGCGAGTCCTGGGGCCTGGGCTGGTGCAGGGCATGGGGCTGTGCGTACGTCAGCCCCAGAGGAAACCCTCGGTACTGGTCGCCGCCACCACCACCCTGGTGGACCCCATGTGCCCCGTAAAAACCACCCTGCTCGAAATAGGAGTTCATTATGTCCAGTCACCAATCACAAATCGTCACTTCAGTTAGGAAACACTTATGTCATCGCGGCCCCACGCGACGTGATAACGCGACCTCCGCCAATGTCACTCCAAATACGGACAATGTAATTTAATTTTATTAATTTTATTGCCTCTTAAACGTCACTCGAGCGTCATAATGGGCTTCGTTGGCGATAAAGGCCAGTTGACGTGTGTTTACTTTTTACGATTATTTTACGACTTGGGAGCGCGTGCCGCGGGTTTTACGACTTTTTGAGCGGTTTCGTCTGCGGCGCCGGCTCGTCTCACTGGTTAAGTTTAGATGCGGGCGTATGTGTTTATAATGTGTTGATATTTTCAGCGGGTGTATGGTGTCGGCGAGTCGGGAGTCGCGAGCGAAGTTTGCTAGTGTCGCGTGGAGAGCGCGCGGCGGTGTGGCGTGTGGACCGGCGCGGCGCGGCTCACGCAATCTACTGTCTGCGGCGCGCGGCCGAGCCACGCGCGCCGCCCCGCGCTGCCTGCTCTCGCAACACACCCGATTGTTCCGTCCCCTTTTCGCTAATCACTATAAATATTATCAGTTACGCTCTCTTTTCCCTTTCTTATCACTCCTACTATTCCTACTACACTACACGTGCTACTCGTTACCCTTATGCAAATATACATCTAGTTTAATAAAGATTTATTACTGATGACTAACTCAGCTCAGGACGGATTGCATGACGTAGAGTCCCCATAGAGCTGCTATGTAAGAATTATTAGGCTAGACCAAATGTCTAAATTATGTGGCGCCTATTTTGAGCTCTGTCCATTAAACGAGCCACTAAATCATAAAGACTTTACGACTTATTGTAACGCTTGTCGGCACTTGTCCAATACCTTAAAAAGCAACAAAACCTCTAATAATGGACAGCTACTGAAAAGTTAAGCCGCAAAAGTCGTAAACTCATAAACGTACAATTAGTGAAACGGGCGAGTGAAGAAAAGATTTTATAACCACTCTTCGACCGTGGCACAATGAGCGCGCAGTATCGTAACAAGGTGCTGAATAGAGTGAGAAGTCGTAAAGATGATTATTATTTCTTCTACTACCTGTTTTTACGGGTGATGTTGCTGTTACGCTCGCTCGTTTACGTTTTACGTTAGGTGGAAAGTGATGGGCTGTGATTCGTGGCTGGATCGGCGCGGGGACGGCGCGGCGAGAAGCGTTGCCGTCTCGTTCTGGCGCAGTGTGGCGCGTGCAGTGGCCGGGCGCACTATCGAAGGGTAAACAATAGCGCATTATCGCAAGAGCACTCAGTTCGCGCGCCCAAATGAAGTCATCAGACGAATGAATGGCTCTGGTAGTGCGGCCTACCCAGCGACACGATCGCATTTTTATTGCACTAACCTCTTTAAACAAATATTTGCCGATAAAGGGAAGGGTTCGCTCAGTAGCAATATTTTTTTTCTGTAATTGATCAATTTAGAACTTAAACGCCGACACTTTATGGTGTAGACGAGATATTTTTAATGCCACTAAGATTACCCAATAAAATTTTAGTAACAGGTGTTTTTAATCATCAAGTAAATAATTAGAAGCTGTTAATTAAAGCTGTTCGGTATTTATATGGTAGTAAATAAATACAGTCATTTTATTTACCGGTAATCTTTTTATCAGAAGTGAATTGAGTCGTAACAATAAATATAGCTAGGTATAGTCTGTATACTTTAAGCTGACATCAACTAAGACTAAGATTGAAAAATAAAACTTAAATTATCACATTACACATTATCGTAGATTCCCCTTTTTCAATAATAATTATTTACTGGTATCTAATGTTCTGTGATGAGATGATACAATAAAAGAGACCATCTCCTGAACAACATACTGCTGGCCATGCATAAACCTGAAAGAAGCTGAACCTAAAAAAACTTGGAGTATGCATGACTATTTGGACAGCTTTGGATGCATAAATGTTCCTTTGAGTACCTTTTAGTACATAAATGAATGGAATGTAATTTGAATATTCTTATTGGACAAGCTGATAAATCTAGTAGCGTTTCTTAGTAGATTGTAGTTCTAATAAGAAAGATTAAAAACAAAATCTCCGGTGGCAAATATTCGACCACTCATTTAAATTTTCTCTCTCTCTGCTTGATCGTACTCTATTTTGGAGTCTATTATTGTCAAGCTACACAAAGATGAAAATAAATGTGAGTCTGGTAATGCAGTTAATACGTCAAACTCTACGTAATATGTAGAGAGTTAATCAAATAATACTTACTAAAACCGAAACAAGTTACCAAAATAAGTGAGTATCTTTACAGAGGGCGGATAAGCAAGATATGTCAATCTATGCTGTATCGACTTAGGATTGACTAGTGTAAACTAGTCCAAATTTAAAGTAACAAGCAACGCTAAATTTGAACTCAAAAAAGTATAATCCCATCATAGCAATAGCTTTTAGAAATATGGACTTAGGATCTTCGACATTATTCTCCCTATACCAATTTGTATAATATATATTTTTTGGGCTGTTGTTTTACGTGAATTGAATACTGTTACATTTAGAGAGCTTTACAACGATTTCTAAAATTCTGAAAATAAGTCTCAAGACGTTAAAACGTTGAAAACTGCACATTCTTATTTCATAGCCTTTGGGTAGAGCGCGTCTAATCCTCCTTAATGTAAGTACTTATAAGTTCAGGATTAAACTTAACGCAACCCTCAACCCGCAGTAACGTTTGAAAAGTTAGTTATGCCTTTCGATCCTGGAATTGAAGCTGGACCCTTTGCTGCTGAAGACACGCACGAAGCTAAAACTAATCAAATGAAGGTAACACGGCTTTTCCTAGCTCAGGATATTTAGTTAGTAAGTGAGTAGCCAACTCTGCAGGGCACACTAGAAAGGCTAAGATGTTCACCAAATCTAAGTAATATCTCCTACATCTTATATATCTTTTGTCCATATAATAAAATATAGAGAATGAAAGAGATGTCTTTAGAGAGCAGAAAAGCGGTGACACAACCTTGTTTATGGCCAGCATCTTCAACTTGCTATATCCTCTTAGAGATTTCAGATCGCCTGAAGGCCTCTAACATACTCTAATGAAACATCAAGTACCTTCTTCTAGACATTCAATCACTAATGCTCTTACTCAGAGGCTTCCCATGCTACTACAGTAGAGATTGAACTAGTGATTTTGATATGTAATGAAGAATAAATACGTCAAATAATTAAGAGTCGATTTCATAAACGTCTCTGAGTGCGGCAGTAAAACATATAAAGTCTAAGAACTAACTCATAAATCATATAAAAAATTAAATAGCACTATAAAATGACTACAAAAAATCTTAAGATCAACATACAAGCGGTCACGTCACTGACGATTTGCGTACTGCGTTTGAACGTGGCACGCGTACCCTGAACGGTGAACGCATCGTAAACACGATTTTTACAACCTCTTGAGTGCTCATAAACGTCACTCGAATTGCTCCGTTTGTAGAACTACAAGTAAACATACCGCCAGATTATACTTGGGTGACCAGATTCAGAGTTTTTGTTGGTGATTTGGGTGAATGTTTGATGATTTTTTTTTTCATAAAATTTTGGTACTTTATAACCTTAAATGTCCCACTACCGCGTGCAAAGGACTGAGTATTTTGAAGAGCATCCTCTTGGCATAACAAGGGGACTTTTTTCTATGTATGTACATATTTGTATTACTATAAATAGTATTTAAAAAAGATCGTGTCATCATGCTACTGTAGTACAGTAACCTTTGCCCACCCACAAGCAATTAGGTAAAGCGTCCGCGAGACGATCAAGTGCACTTGACAAGTCTACGGGCTTGAAGTGAATATTGATCGTTTACAGCGTTGACTTGACAATTCCCGTCAAGTATCTACGTGCTGGACATGACTTGACAATAATTTTGATGATAACTTGACAACAAATTTGAACCAACTTGAGCTTGATGCGACTTGACGCGACTTGACAAGTTTTATTCATTTGCGACTTGTCAAGTGCACTTGATCGTCTCGCGGACGCAAAGTACAATCGAGTGATATGAGTTTTTTTAATTTCTAATCTTGAAATGAACATTGTCCTATTATCATGCTGTTTACATCTACATATTGAGCATCGGCCATAAATTTTGTAACAGTTCCATACTCGACGTTGCCATTAACAATCTTTAAATTACATGGACCACCCCACAATTCCTCCACCCTAATGTTAACACTTGTATTAAAAACACAATTTTTACCCATCTAAATTTCCCCGTGTTTTAAGTATGTAACAAAACGTAGTCCTTTACTGGCAACATTGTTTCGTAATCGCCTCTGGGGCTAAACCTCTATATAAATTCGAAACTTTATTGATGTAGGCGTTGGATGCACGTGGTTTGTTATTATGCCGTTCTTTGGACATTTATTGAACAATTATTGACTTGTTTAAAGTATCACCCGTTTAATAGAGATAAAGGAGTCATTGATAGTTTATAGCTTCATCGTACGAGGGTATAACGACTTTGGTCGATTTACTCGACAAGCCCGCGTCTTGATGTCTGCTGCGACTTGAATGCTGAGGTTTTATGACGGTAATTTTCCATTTTATTGAGACTCGAGTTAATGCATAGTCGATTGATACAATCGTCGGTTTGTAGTTGCTAATTTATAGTTCTTGTTGTTTATAAGGTGATACGTTATTTGCCTACTGTTTTTATAATACTAGCTTTATAACGCCAAGTAGAGTCGGCTAATTGATTGCTAATAATGATAAATCGAGTTATTTGAGAAGTTTTTAAGAAACTTTTAGTTGTAATATAGGTAGACACAATATAATATAGTTATAGTTATATATCATTAAGAGTGTTTTTTTAATAAGTTATGGCACGCCTTTTTATACTCGTAGTTGGAAAAACGTTTTACCAACTAAAACAGTAGGATGCAATCTGCAATCATAAAAACAATTACACACTGAATTATCATCACCTATGAGGGTACAAAAGTACTTGAAAATAGTATTCCCTAAATGAGTCGTAAAACGCTTAAAATTATGGAGTTTTCAGTAACTCTACTGGATTGAGGGCAGCTCCATCTATCGCATGACATATACAACTTATATCCTTTTCCTACAAAAGTTTATAAACTTAAAAGCCTTAAGCTTAATTAAATATAATAGTAGTACTTTAATTTACTCAATTAGAATTAATCTTGCAGACATAGGTGAATAAATGATAGTAAAAGTTTAAACATAAAGCTCCTCTATAGGTAAACATGAAGTAAGCGCCACCTACCGGAATGCACCTGTAACAGTTCTTAAGCTTTCAAGAGCTTTCAAATGCATTCCAAATACGAATTTAGAACTGAGATTGTGGAATGATTATAATAAATATAGCTCTTTTGAAAGAGCACTACTAAAATGTTAAGATATAAATTAGCAATCAAATCAAAAGTGATTAATCAAGCAATTAATAAAATATGACTTTTATTACACAAACGATAATTTACGGTGTGAAAATGGGCAATCAAAATTATCAAAATAAACGTTTTACGAGCTATAATTAATTCATTACAATTTAGTAGCGCCCGTTTATATTATAAGGCAATCAATACTAGTAGCATTCTGTTTTACGACTATAATAAAATGACGTAGTGTTTCATATCTATTCATATGAAAATGTGACACCCGACTAAACATTATAATGCCAATAGAAAAAGTGATAACAGACACATAAAATCGGATTTTATTACTTTATTCATCATTCTAGTAATACAAATTCATCAAGACTCCTTTTAATCGTAAAATAAAACTTATTGCACAGTAAAATGATGTTTAAATTGACGACAAGCGTTTTATTTTCGTCATAACAATAAAATTTATTTTTATGGAGCCTTTAGCGCATTTGTTTAAGCGCCATCTAGCGGTTAACGCCGGAACTATTTAGTAAGAGCGCTTAGCTACGTCACTTGATTCGGGTTTTACGATGAGTTCACAGCGCTCAAATGAATGGTAGAGTCGTAAAAGTAGAATTGGCGATTCAACAAATTGTTATCTCTACATTTTTGTAGAGATTGTAGGATTTTAGTTTTTTTCAACGTTTACTTTGAATATTTTACTTTCTAGATTTTTTGGGTGATTTAAAGTGGAGTTTAATGAAATTAATTGATATGCTTTGGTAGAAAGTGTACACAGTGAGATTTCAAGGAAATAGTTACTTTAATTCAATACCCTATAGGTTCTTCTTACTTAATCTAGGTAAGGTCTTAGCACGAGTAGATTTTTAGGTGTAAATATAAACTTGCCTAGGTAGAGTAAGTTAGATATCTTCCGTAATATTTTTTTGTCTACACGAATCTCTACCTTTTCAATTCTCCTACAAAACGATCAAAACCCAATCTAATACACAAAAATAAATCTTCTAAGAAAACAAAAATAGTTTATCTCTACTCAACCCGTGCGCCTCAAATGAACTTCTCAATAGTAACTGTACAGTAATCTATGTCCGGATGGAGAATCCACACACATACAAACAATATCCCCCACGCGTTCTGTCACATTAAAACTAAACAATCTTTGCATAATTGTCTCATTCACGCACGCAGTATTGTTACGACCTGCTGAGTATATCTATCTCGCTCTAGCACGATCGTCAAAATGGCCTCCAAACAAGATATTTTGAAGGAACGACGCCAACTTTTGTTGTCGTAATGGGCGGAGCGTGCACACTCAGGGCCGGACTTGTATGATGTAGGTAGAGTAAGAATATTGTATTATTTTTGGAGAATGGGCAAACGGGTCGTCTTTACATGAACTTTTTGATAATTATTGAAAAGGTAAGGTTGATTACCTATATTTTTTATAGGATTTTAAAACGATACGTAATTAAAACTGTTTTTTATTTAAATAAAATGATATGAAAGGATATTATTTTTACATTAAATGAAATTATGGTTTTTAGTGTGTTTAGCAAAAAAAAAACCAATTTTTAAATAGTTTATAATTATGTTATAATATAACATAGGTAGTAATTTAACGATAGCCTTAATTTTAACCTAAACTTAACTTAAAACCCAACCCATTGCGAAATTAGCATTACACCAATATGTGCAGCAAGATTAGAAGCCTTTGCCATAGGACATTACAGGCCAATACCATACTTTACACTTAAATAATAAATCTATTTTATAACCTAGTTAGGTCCTCAAAATAGAGATTGAATTTAGATAACCGACCTCTAAGATGTTGATATTTCTGGAGACCTCCCCTCTTCATTGTATGTACCTGAAACAAGATATTGATTTATTTAGTTAAAACATATTACAATTTAAAAAAGTTAGGTCACGATCTTATTGCAAACGAAGTACCTTATAGCTTATCGGTTTAGATAAAGGTAATACTAATTTTAAAATAATTCCTTATCGTTCTCACTGGTTATTCCTAAGGGAGTAAACAGGAAAAATACTTTCTGTTCATCTTTAGGATTGAAAAGGAATAAATACACACCATTGACAAGATAGTAAAAACAACGGGATGCACTCCGGGAGTGCCGGCAGAAGTGAAAACTTAAATATTAACGTCAAGACGTCTTACGAATTTTCGATCAGATCACGTGTCACTAGACGCGAGTTTTTTACCCATCAAAAATTAATGCACATTGCATCCTGAGTTCGACCCTGTGAAGAGGAATTTGGATATGGCGACCGATGCGTTTCGCAACGACCGTCCAAGTGATTTTTCCGTCATTTAAATTGCTCTATTTTATTAAATTTTATCAGAATCATGTGAGTAAATGTGTAACTCATCGGTGTACGTTTAAAATAGTGTTTATTTTGTAGTGCATTGTCTTCTTATTTCAATTAAATCATTGAAACGCGATCGTTTCATCTTGTAACGTCCGCCATTATGGTTCTAAGTATGTTTGCAGCATCGCGTCTCTTTAGTGTGAGCGAAATAGGTATACTTCCTACTCTCTCACACTTGCGTGAATGGTCGATTTCGGGTGAGATAAAGTTTTGAAATAATTATTTTACTATTTTATACCTATTGGTAATGTTTAATGATCAGAATAGATCGCATTAAATTTAAAGAAGACAATTAGGTACTAGATACCTACCTAGATCTGTTTGTTGATGTAACCTTGACGGCTATTTAATATCGACTCTAGGTCATTCCTAAAGAGGTATTTATATAGGTTCCTAACTGCCTAACTAACAATTTACATTCATTAAGTTGTTATGGAATCAATCAGAGACCTAAGTATTGAGGCACGGTTGGATGCTACAAAAGTTTCATGCCATAAAGTAAAGTAAAGTGAAGTAATTAGCCTGTAAAGTCCCACTGCTGGGCAAAGGCCTCTCATCTCACTGAAGATATCAGTGAAAATAAAATAAAAACATCTAAACAAAATAAAAACCTACCTATTAAAAATACTTTTCTTAGAAGAGTCTATAGGTACCTACCTACCTTAAACTCATACCATATTATAATGATCATAGCTCTACTTTGTTAACTGACTTCAAAAATAAGACAGGAAGTTCATGACTCTTGTGGCGCCACTTCTTGTCTCTAGGTATTTGTACAAGTTATGTAGGTAAAGTCTAAAGAGAGTATATTTTTGTAATGGCTGATTTTTCAACCAATGACACTTTCTTTAATTTTGGAAAAGGATTTTAGGGCTGGGATGAGAATGGAATGATATCATTAAACCCTTTTCCTCTTCAGATGGAAGGAAAGTCTTCGGGAGAAGGTTTGCGGCTGGAACTACATATCATTTTATTTTTAGATTGTGTTTTTGAAAGTTTAGGCATGCAGCCCTTGAAGATTTATATCATGATGGGGCTCGCATGCCTTGCTTGTGTAAAAATCTCAAAAAAAAATTATACTTCGAAAAAAACTACATGAAATAACATATATTTTTAGGTTTGAACAATCAAACCAAAAATATATTACAATGGTTAGTACAAAATGTCGCATTGACTTTCACTTTCGCTCCCGCCTAAATCCCGGGAACCGTGAGCCGCTCAGGACGTGTTTATGAATTTAAATTACCCTATCAATTTTTAATTTGGATGCAAACGAACCGAAAGTGCCCAATTTGAGATACCTACCTGAATGTTTTAGATATACCTACTTAATTGGTCGAATATTTTGTTTAGATTGGTTGCTAAATGCATTTTCCATGTAAAAATATATCAGTCGTAATTAAATAATAATTATATTACGGATGTTCAGTACAATATTACTTTAGTTATATAGGTCGGCTAAATGAGTTTCAGTCAAACGTTATAGGTCAAATTGAACATGGGCGAAACAACCCATCGGTCATTTTATTCTTCGATGAAACGTGTTCGGTGAATGAGCATCGGTCAGACGTACTTCGTTTTAATAAACGTAACCAACCTACCGAGTGTAGGTAGGTATTTTTAATTAATTTTGATATTTACAGTTGCATCAAAATTTTAATTAATTTTGATATTTACAGTTGCATTAAAAATCTGGTTAGAGAACTTACAAGCAACCAAATAATTAATCACTTCTATTGAAGCAAAACAAAAATGTTAACCAAACAAGTTCCATGTAAGTAGGTCCCATTACTTAAATAAGTCCCATACTTAAATAATACTTATCGGATATAATATGTTACAGTTTTTAAGAGCATTACAAATGCAATCAAAGTGCCTATAGATTTAAATGATAATTTACATAATTTTCCAATGAAAATACAAGATAAGGTGCCTAATAGATGGTCGTCAGCTGTATTTTTTGTGTAGTGCCAAAGCCCGTTATTTTTACAAAGTTGTATTGAGAGGAATGCTGTTTCTATGTTTTAAGATAAAATTTGGATATATTTCAATGATATTTTATTAGTTATTTGGTGGGAATATATTTGGTAATTTAAATATTTGTCATTGAAGATATTTTACGCGTGCACGGGGTACGGGATATTAACGTTAAACTTGTTAGTTGTGATGGTGTACCCAATTCCCATGAGAAACATTTTTTAACACATATGTATTTAATTTCTTTTTGGATTTTGAAAACTTTGCCGATTAAGAGTAACCTTTTCTGCAAGATCAATTGACTAAACAAAGAACAATAAAGTTAAGAGCGAAAAACTAACTTATAAGTAGTCGGTTTTCCACCCAAAAATTATTCTATTCCTAGTTTCATCTATCTCTAACATTTTCCCTCTAGTTATAGGAGGAGTGTAAAAAGAATAAAATCATTCAATTATATAAAAAATCAAAATATGTTGGAGAAATATTTAAAAAAAGTCAAATTTTTATATGGTGGACTTTACAAGATTACATACCTATGGTAACAATTGGCATTATTGCAGTTCAAAAACTGTTACTCTCCCGGGTGGCTTACAGTGGCTCCTTATCTCAATCTTATCTTACGATTATTGTACAGTTTACATAATAATGGCTATCATTCCTAGTCAGTCAGTAGTAAATGGTTATTCACTACTTGAAACTCTTCTTTATTACATTAAAACACCATAATCAGTACCTCAAACAACTGACTTATTACCTAAACAATCACCTATATAAACATTTCTTCGGATATCCAAATATCCAAAGCACGTGCTCAAGCCCCAAAGTGGGTTGGCATTCAACTCCCGCGCATCACTTTGTTCGATCACACCATAGACTATCGTGATTGTTTTATTGAACACCTCTATGCTTGCTCTATGTTTGGGTTAGTTAATTTGTTTGTGGTTCAGTCTGCCAGTGCATTGGGTTGTTGAACTTTGTATAGATAAAGTGATTGGTGATAGGTGTACAGAGATTACTTGGTAGTTATTAAGTGTGAACAAGTTGTGGTAAAAATCATGTGACTTCATAGGGCTTCTTTCTTTATTATGTATTTCTACAAGTCAACAAATGCTTAGACTACCTAAACTTGTACTTTAAAAGTCGTTTTGTTGAACTGGAGACGTTTGTCGATAGAATTCGTCATATTTCTCTCTCGCTCCGCTATCTTTTCTCACTCTTTATACAGCATTGTATAAAACCTATATTTACAACTCTTATTTCACTACAGCAAACTTTAGAAACGAGAAAAGGATACAGGTTTGATTTTGTCTACGGCTCTCCAATTTTTTGAAAGCCATCTCCTGCGATGATAGAATCCTTTACGGCACTACAATTTCATATGAGCCATCTCGATGATAGACAGATCGAGGCTAAGAGAGGATGAGGAAGACCACAAACATGTCTAAAATATGTCGACCAACTTATTGTACCCTTATTAAGCTGTAGTATTTTTGACCGACACTCATTTTACCGAAGTATCAAATGACCGATGTCTTATTTCGCGCATATTTCATTGCATGATATTTAATTTTCCACCTTTACATGGAGTGTATTCTTAATATTAGTGTAAATATGGTTGAAAGTAATCTACTTACTAAGTACTTGAAATGCTAGGTACTCGTACCTATCTTAGAAAATACCTACACCCACTTACAAAACAAAAGAGTGAAAATGCTTTTTGAAATATAAAGCCTAGGGTGATAGAACGAAATGGCCTGAATGTACAAAATTTAAATGAGCTTTACATAAAATAAAAGCTCTAGGAAAGCTATCTTGCGGTTTACATGATGGTAGGTTCTGAAAGAAACAGTATTGGGTATTTTAACAATTGGTTTTAAAAATACATAACCTTCTTTTGGGTTTCGCTGCAGTCGGATAAAACTTACTCACTTACATAAATGTCTCATTTTTAAGTAGGTATGTTAGTTAATTAAAAGTCAGTCCATAGACATATAAGATTTTGGAAATACTTCATACTTCTTTGTTTATTAACAACAAACAGAAATTATATTTTTTAAAGTTATATTTGAAACCAGCAATAGGGCAATTACGCCAATCTTTCTATACCTACTGATATTTTCAGAGATATGAGAGGCCTTTGCCCAGCAGTGGGTCATTACAGGATAATACTTTACTTTCCGACGTTTTTATAGTTACAGCTATGCTTTATGTCTTAACTCAACATTCTATATAGATACCTACCACAACCTACTAGCTTTCAAAGTACATAATTTGATACATAACCTTATCATATATATATAAGATATTATATATATCTTCCTACAGTTACCTACAAAATGATAAAACATTATTCTAATTCTACATCATCCCAACACATTCCTATAATTGTTTAAGGCCACCGTCGTTAGTATTCAACAAGCATCGACATTTGTATAGAATGAAAATTAATACATTATTCCGTTTCCTTATTCTAATTTACGTTGTTTGGGCTTGCGTGTGGGATTGTACTAGTGAAGCTTTGGGCTTAATTTAAGCGAGCTTTAAGTTATTTGAACGATAAATAATCATTCATTTTAATCGCTTGGATCCGTAGGTGGTAGAAATGTTCTTTTTTTGAATTTTTTTTTAACTTTTTGAAGTATATTCTATTTGTTTATGATGATTAATGTCCGTGCTTCGGAGGGCACGTTAAGCCGTCGGTCCCGGTTACTTTCTACGGATAGTAGTCGTTACATGAGCCATGTCAAAGGCCTTTGGCGGCTATATAACTCTGACACCAGGATTGGTCAGGTTGACTATCCACTCGATGAAGAAGAAGAAGAATGTCTAGATAACTAATCTATGTAAGATTATTTATACAGCCAAGTGTTTCTATTATTTTTATTAGTTACTAGCAGTGCCCCACGGGCCTACCTGCATTGCACCCGTTTTTTGGCATGGAAAGTAGTTAAAAACCTTTCTCTTGAGCTGTTCTGTATTTGGTGAAAATCGTTTCAATACTTTTTGTAAAAATAGATTGCAGACAGTTCTTTGGGTCTTTGTTTTAATAGTATAGATTTTTGTGGAGTGTGTGAAATAAGATGGTTTACATAAGTTAGTAACAATTAAATCATTCTTAGCTAGGAATAAACATCTAAATTCCTGAGTATCTACTTCATTAGGTATTTTTCTACCAAATTTTAAACGCAACTTCTTAAAGTTTCTTCAATTCTTTTTGAAAATACTTTATCGAAATATATTCCGTAATAAATAATTTAGTTCGTATAAGGTGAGATTGTAGAGAAAGTAAAAAATACCGAGTCTGCATTTGGCGCCGGTACCGAGCCGTCGCCTTGGCTTAAAATATCCACCCTCGATTCTGGCATGTACTTTAGGTAGCGTTTACATGACGGCTTCACTGAGACAGGGAATATTTTTCATATTTTTTACGTTCAATTATTCTCTGTAATTCTCTTTAAACTATCTAAAATGTAAGACTGGGATCTTGTTGATAGGAGTTTTTTCTACTTCGTCTTCTTTTGTCTCGCATATACATAATATAGGTGTCACGTACGGAGGTATCATCCAAATATAAAGTGAGAACACGAAGTTCATTAATGAATTTGTTCTTTTTGGAAATCCATAAACATTTTTATTTAGTCTTCTTCTTCGAGTGGATGTTCAACCTGACCAATGCTGGTGTCAGAGTTATAGAGCCGCCAAAGGCCTCTGACATGGCTCAACTTTTATTTAGTTAACATTGTAGGTATTCTACGTGTTTACAATCCAATACATAACGAATAACATTCGTAAAAATGTACAAACCAAATGTCCCTTTTAAACATTAATTAATATTCAAAATTATATTAGTCTCAACAGAAAGAATCCTAGAAACCAAAACGAAACCTCTACATTCGTTAAATTCAAAACCCATAATCTAACCAAACAAAACCCACAAATCACAAAGAGAACGCAACATCAAATTCTTTATTTAAATAAATCACAACGCACTCCAATCCGATGCGTCCGTTCGCCAATACGTTCGCTTCAAAAAGGCGGCCATTTTGTTTGCCGCATGTAACCCGACACTAACCTGCCCCTCCCGCTCAGTAGAGGGGGATCTATACCGACTAGTTCCATTATACTCTGACCCTTCGCTTTTGGGAATTCAGTCTTATGTTGGTTGGATAAAGTGGTTTGATGGGTCAGGTTAGACTGGTTGTGTGTTATACGGGCTGTTTATGTAGCCGAAACTGCCGGTTCATACACCAACGGCGACATTGCCATCAGTTTCATTATTATTAGGCGATTCACGACGTTTACTCTGCACTCGTTGAATCTCGGTAGCGTTGTTCAATTAAAACGTTAGTGATTGTTGATTTTCATTGTTCCCTTTGCTAAGTTTGGTAGTTTTTTGAGGGTTTATGTTGGACAATTTAAGGGTAGATAAAACTGGGTTATTAGGATAAGTTTTTAACGTTTGTATGATTTCCTTACTAGCTTTTGGATACCAATAAAAATAGATGGTATCTGAATAGTCAGGGAAAAGGTATTAAAATTAAAAGGTGTGACACCTTTTTATTTTAATCATTTTATTCACACATAACCTATACCTATTCGGACGCTGTGCCCGAATATAATATGTTCGATTCAACAGCTAGCCGTTTTTCTTACATCAATATCTTAAAATTATCTATCACGCCTCTTTTCGCTAAAAATTTAAGTTGTCTTTCCAATAATATAGGTACCGAATTACATAGTACTAATAAAAAGGACACTCTTATGAAATGTAAGAATGTAAGTGGAGTTGGTTTTTTGTATCTTTGTTTGAATGCTTCAATCTCTGAAACTACGTGTCGAGTCTGAAGAATTATATTCATTAGAAAGGTTATAATAGGTTATTTTAATCTCAAAATTATCAGTATCACTGTTAAATCATTGTTAAATGTATAAAGCTAGTAAAACCGCAGGCATTACTAGTTTATTCATAAAAGGTCATGATATCATTTAACATGTAATTAAGCAAACCCTGCCGTCAGTTTCTGACAGTTTTTTACTTCAACAGCTAAACTGTTCAAAGTTATTACTTGAGACTTTTGATTTAAACGAGTAATTGGATAAATTATTTAACTATGGTAATGAGAATGACAAGCATGATAGAAACTTTATTAGATCAAGTTTTTGCTTTGAGAAAAAAAGAGTAGGCATCAAATTTATATGCAGAGTATGGGAACAGTGGTGTTTTATAGTGAATTGATTGGTCTACTATAAGAAGATAGTTATACTGTAATGAGATGTTCTATTGAGTTTTTTTACAGTCAATTTTGTTTAATTATTGCATATATCTTTGAGGCCGAGGCCCAGAAGTTAAACATTACTTACTTTTATACTTTTTACTTATTCATATTTCCATGTATCTAAACATGCATTTAATTATTGTCCTCTACAAGCCTTTCCATTTATACAATTGATAAAATTCAAAATAGATGATATTAATAGACCAAACCAGAATAAAGTGGTCCAAATATATTCCTGATACATTGGCAATGACCAGGCAAGTGTACCGCGTTACGAGCGAAACTTACGCAGCGCGCCGTTCCATGGAAACCATTTTGGTTTTTGGCCAAACCCAAACATTTACTCCATTTACACTGTTAATGGCCCATCCTTATTAAATTTATACTGGGTACAGTTAAAATTTCAGTTGTTTAATTACACGGAATTTTGGCCCAGGGAAACCTTAATGGGCGAACAGTGCGGACGCAGCAAAATTAGGTGGTTGGACCGACAGAAACCAACTGGGTGTATCGTTATACGCTTACCAACGATTTATACTCAGTTCTCTACATGTACCCTACTCTATTCTGCTTTTGTTTCAACATTAACTGGATTAGTTTGCACAATTCTCTTTGTTAGGACATTTCATCTACTTTCCTGTAAAATATTCTCCTTTTTAGCTTTCTCAGTTTCGAAATCGTCTTTAAAGGCTATCATTATGAAATAAGCTCTTGTTTCTTCAATTTATTTGTCATTATAAAACACTTTCCTAATCAATAAGTAGCCATTAACAAAATGGTGTTCCAAATGACACGGAAAATACAGTCCAAGCGAAAGTATTTCTGTCTCTTTCCCTCTAATGTCCTCTTAAGCGATGTTGGGTTGAGACGTTCAACGTTTTATGTTATGAGTGCGTCGTAAAATAAAAGTGCATCAACGAGCCTCCCGTTTGCATTTGTACGTGATTATAACCGTTCCAATTTGAAATCGCCTCGTTCACGTACCTTCGGCAAACTATACCGAGTCGCCCCAACTCGGCAGGGCTGGCAGGGTTCCTTTACGATTATTTAGTCATAAAAATCAAAGTTATTGCCTATTTACAACCGTAAATGTATGTTAATCTTTTTTTACGAGTGCGGTGGCTTATTATTTAATCGTCAATCAATTATCACTTTTGTGTTTGTTTAAAACTTGTTTAATGATTATGAATGTACTTAAAACAAAGATAAGTGTCTCGCAATTACCTATTATTTATATCGTCAGCTGATTTCTTTCAGTTTCTGTTTTTGTTGTGTCTGGAACGATAATTATAAACTCATTACTTTTTAATTGATTACGTGCTTATACTTTATATTTATTGGGTACCATTTTAATGATTTTTATAATAATTTATATTGTCTTTTAATTGTAGGAAAAGTTATTTATAGGTTGCATGAGCAGCTCATTACTCTTATACCAAAACAGTAATGAATGGGTGTTAAATTACTGATAATATAAAATAGTATGTTTATCTTGCGTTAACTTTTAAAAATTTGTTTGAAATATTCAGAAACCGTACATTAAATATTCTGAAAAAGTAAACTCACATTTCCACTACAACTATATTTCAAGCATCTGATCATACCTATAAACATCATCATGAGATTACCATCAAAAACATGCTAAGAAATATACCTACTTAATGTTATAATCAGAAAATCCTTCACATAACCCCAGGATGAATAGTGAGCAACAATTTAACATTGTTACCATAACTTAGTGTGTTACTCATTGAAACAAAGACATTATACGCGTATGTCAGGACCTCGGACAATATTCAACACATCGTCTTGTCTTTTATAAATCTCTATCACTACTCTATCAAGAAGGCTTAAGACTAAACTGTGACATTGGAAAATAAGCCTTAAGTCATCAGGCTAAGAGTTAAAGGTGGAGTATAAAAAGTGGGAGATAGGATTGAGTGTTGGATGAGATTTAACTGCGCTGGGGCATTGCTTCGCAATTTGTGTAGCCTCTCAAATGGTGAGATGCAGAATGTATTTCAGTGTTATCTTCGAATTGGTATATAGATTTATGTGTCTTGTATTTATTATTGATATGGTATGCCGTGGAATAGTTTTAATAATTGATTTTGTGTATGTTCTCTTATAGACTAGTGGTATTCGCTTCGTTGTTATTTGGTTGTATACTATCAAAATTTGAGATGAAACCTTGAGTGAGATGAGAGGCCTTTTGACCCAGCAGTTTGACATTAAACGCATCCCTACTTTTGATATTTTTTTTCAAATTGTATGGGCATGTCTTATAGCCATGTGACTATCACAAGATTCTCCTATACATTTTCATAGTAGACAAGCCAAAAGAATGCGATACGATTGCGAATTGTCTTGGAAAAGGTAAGTACATACATAACTGTCTTGGTTGATTTTTTTTGGAATTCTTTACTCTGGTTACATTCTTCCAAGTTTATACTGAACCTATTTGTAGGATTAATTAAGCAATTAACAAACTTTTAAAGTGCTTACAAGTCTCTTTCAGTTCAATTTTATAGTTTATTTCTGAACTCTAATTTAATTTCTTTATCTGTAATGGCCTCAAGCACATTGATAAGATCTTAATTAAGAATTTCGGTTTTCGTTAAATTGTTTTTGAGTTAATCAGTGAACTTTATGGAGTGATTACTATCGTTATTGTTTATTATAATTACCTTTATTGGGTTAGTATTTACCTTCACTTCTTTCAAAATAAAGCAAGCAGTGACTATAGTAATCTATTATATGTAATATAAAAGAAAGTCGTGTTATTTACACTATTTATAACTCGAGAACGGCTGAACCGATTTCGCTGAAAATTGGTGGGGAGGTAGCTTAGAACCAGGAGACGGATAAAGGATACTATTTATCCCGTATTTCCTACGGGAACGGGTGCGCTGTGGGTGAAACCGCGGGGCACAGCTAGTTCTTTATAGTTAAAAAATCTTTGAGGAAGAGAGAGCTTAGCTCTAATCCTAGAAAACATTGTCTAGTATCACCATAGATAACACAAGGTTATTTTATAGACAATAATTTTGAGTAACTAGGTATCTTTTTTACACAGATGTTTAGAATACAATTTTCTTCTTTCCATTCTTAAACAAATATTCTGTTATATATTTGCGAGAAATTCAAAATCTAGAATCTTTCTAAACTGTAGTCTATCGATACTATTGTTCTCTTCGCCTATCTTCCAAACAAAAGGCTGATAGATATCTTAACAACAAATAACACGGCTCTAGTTTCAAAGAACACCAAACTAAAGCCATGGACCTTGTAGGTTTATCTACGATACATCCCTATAGACTAAGTTACTGGTCTAGGTGGTCTAGATTACTTAGGGTGTGGCGAAAGTTGGAACTAAAAAAGAGCGCCAGTACAAAGTCTGAATTTTCCGAGCTTTCTGTACTGTGTATGCGATAGTGGCGCCCTCGTTGAGAAGCAGACTTATCTGGCTTTAAGTCTAAGTATAGTTTGTGCGATGTGCGATGAGAGTTTATTGCGTTTGTTGGCTGGCTTAGCTTAGGTTTACTGGACTATAGTAGAGTGCTTTGTCTTCAAAGAATGTCTGGATTTGAGTCGGACTGTTGTACTTTAAAAATGCTAGGAGTTTTCTCGAATAAAATGAGTGCGATACATGTATATGAAGTATCGACCTTTGAGAAATTATTACTTATTTTTATTACATAGGTACCTTTAAAAGCTTAAGTTAATTTGATTATTTATCATTAACTCTAGCTGAAGGCTTTAAGGCTTAGACTGTAAATATGATGTTCTCCCTAACAGCCCGTCCCGATTCTTTCAATCATTAGACCTTGGAGCTTTTAGGCGGGCTGAAAACTTTGACACTAGAGTTGGCCCTAACTAATCTTCTCAAAGTAAATGCTATCCCTAGCTGTTCCACTAGGCATAATACGAAAACGCTGAAACCGAATAACGTAACAAAAAAAAATTGCGTTACAGAAACAACACAATCAAAATTCAAAAAAAGAGTCTCAAAATAACAATATCCAATGAAATAAGGAATCAAAACAAAGGAATTCAAACTTGGAATACCACATCGGCCAGTATTTCTGTCACGTCGCGGCTAGTCGTGACATAGTACGCGTCACGTTGAGATAAAACTCCCTATATTACACTCTGAGGTCCCTACCCGAAGCCTACTCACGATTAATAATACTTCATACAGATTTATTGTATTAAATATGAGTAGAAATATTTTTAACGTCCAGCTGGTAATGTATTGAAATGTGTTTGTACAAAGCCTTTATACAAAAAATATTAAGACGTAGCTACAGTCTTTTTTTTCTTACGAGTCCTAATAAGTTAAAAGTATTTTGGAAGATTCCCAACCAAGGACAATTCCTTCTGTAGAATAAATGAGTAAATTTTTGCCTCAATAGCGGAAAAAGACTGATCAATAAAACTTTTTAGACCTTTAAAAGAATTGCTTTTCTTGCGAAAATCCGCCATTTTAGTTAACATGTTATAGACTCGTATGAAAAAACATATTGTACGTATGTAGGTATTTCTTTTTTTTTAAACCCAGCAACTGTATGGAGATCCTTTTTCTTGTATCTTAAAAAAACACAAAATATACCAATTCGTAATTACCACCATCCGGTGTTAAGTCGAACTTGAAAAACTGGGTAATTCTCTATTCTCTCACCATAAAGCGCTTCAGACTATCACAACTGATTCCATCAATGTCCGTTCCATGTCACATTAAAGCTAATTACTAAAATAAGTGCAGAAAAATCTATGGGTGGCATTGTATGTTCGATATCTGGGTACTTGTTACTTACAAGAAGTGAGAAATCGTATCAAATAACAAGTAGGTGGGCTATTCGTTGAATTTTCATGAAGTTTTTCTGATGCTGTCGCCTGTTGTGACAACGAGAATGTGACAATGTTGTGTGTGAAATATACGAATTAATTAACATTTCATTTGAAGTTTTTGCTTGAATATAATCTGGTTTGGTATTTTTAGTTTCATCATTCGTTTATATTTTGTTGTTATTGGAATTTTATTGTACATTCATAAATATTATCTACTTATTTAGCTTTTAAAAGTGTTCTTTTGGAATGTACCTACCTAATAAATACACCAATATTTCTTAAACTTTTCTAAATCTATTGACAATTGAATTTATATCAAAAGTGTCAATTAGTTTGTACAATATTTCTTCAACCAGCCCAATTCGACCGTAAAGAACATCAGAATACCTGTAGTCAGTACTTTAACTAGGATTAGACAGAATCACCCAACAAGAAAATTCCAACCCTAACAATGTATTGAAAAATCTTTCCTACACATTCTATGTATTTCAATACCCAGCAAAAGAAAACAACACAAATCGCTCAAAACGCTGACAAGGCAACTTGGTACGAATAAATAAACGACATAAAAACCCTTAGTTCATAAAAACATAATAAACAACCGAGACTAGAGCAAAAGGGAGAATAAAAATAAGTTGGCAATATGTTATTGGTAAGATTTATGTTGTATTAAGTTTATGTGGGAGGTGGAAGCGTTATCTGGACAAGCGGTACGAGTTATTGGGAGTTGATATCGAAGCGGGCTCACCAACAGTTACACGTATAGCTCTACTGTGGATGTACCTTTAGGACTTGTTAAGAGAACTTTCTTTTGGCATTATGGTGGCGGTATGCTGAAGGAATTTCATTGACATATATACTTATCAGTGTTATAAAGCTGAAGAATTTACTGGTTTTTTAAGTTTAAGCGAACACTATCATAGAAGAAGTATTCTGTGACCACGGTTCCTGTAAAAGAGCCGAAACGTCAGATAAAGATGTTAAATAAAAGCGAAGGTAAATTCAGCTCAAGAGTTTGTTTGTTTAAACGTGCTGTTCTTCATACCTTCAGATCTGTTTAACACTTATTTTTGTATGTGATAAACGTATTTAAAAACCCGTATCAGTAGGGAAGTAATATAGGAATATTATAGCCTTCTTTTCACTCCGATGTCAAAGAGCGGGAACGGGTATAGCCCGAGTAAATTCAAGGGGCGCTACTAGTTACTTAATATACGGACTCGACTGTATTCATACCTATATATGTATATATTGTATACCTATATATATTTTTACCTATATATTTTATACTCAGACATATTATCTATTAGCTTAGTTACAATCTTGCTATATCTATACTAATATATTAAAGCTGAAATCTCAGATACTACCAATCCGATTTGAATAATTCATTTTGTAATGGATAGCCACATTCAACGGGAAGGCTATAGGCTATTTTTTATCCCGAAATTCCTACGGGAACGGGCACAAAGCAGGTAAAACCGCGGGGCACTGCTAGTATTATTCTAATACTATTTGGTATTTTAATTGGATACTAACATCAATAGCTTTTCCCTATTATTGGTATTGATATAGTGATTATATTAACATAATTAGCATTTTATAAATAAATTGAGAATTATATATTGTTTTAGTGAAATATGTTAAGAGAATTTAAAATTCAGAATACAGAAGAACATGGCACAAATGTGTTAAAATAAAATTTAGATATAATAGTATCGATTATATTTCGAATGGGCAATAAAATGTATATATTATGTGATTATTTAGATATAAAATGCCAATGTTTAATTTATGCTCTACAGCTAGCTAACTTAGTATAATATTAAAAGGGATTTTGTTATAATATGTCATGTAAATAGGCAGTTAAGTATATTTTAAAAGATAAAACAAGAAAACGATATAGAATATCTACTTTATTCAATACCTTAATTTAGACTACATTTTAGTAGTAAAGCGTTGGTTTAACCTTTGGGTTTCAATCACTCAGTATATTTTAAACGTTTCTACAGATATTTACTGATAGTTCAAGCCGCAGAAAAGACAATTTTCATGTTCAACTTGCTAAAGGTAATATAATAAAATAAGGTATTAATTATGTACAAACTATCACTAATATTACACCTATGAATGACAAGAGTACCTATTGCCAGTACCAACTTAAACATCACGATAGCACCCTGTATACTAAAAGCTTTGATACAATATATTGGGCTAACTGTAATACGTACCTACCTATTAAACTTTTAAGCTCAAGCCACTTCAAACTTACCTTTAAAAGCTCTCAGATAACAACCCTGTTAAAATAACTGTAAGTAAACTTCGGAACAAGTATTTTTATCACACTTTTCAACTTTATTGTCTACACTATACGTAAAGCCGAGTGTACACTAGAACGATTTTTTCCAGACTAAATTCCTAACAACAAGCAACCTCTAAAACAATAGCTCGAACCGTATATTTAAGTTCGATAAAATAAAACAAAAACAGGATAGCAAAGGCGATTCTTTGTTACACCGCGTTCGAAGAATACCTCACAAAAAACTCTCAAAAAATTGCCTTTAAAAACTATAACCCTTAAATTTTGGACAAAGAAGCCCGTTCTTTAAAGAGAATAAAAATGTGGAATAAAAGGTACTGTTTTATGTAGGTAGTGTCCGTATACAATCCGGCAATGTTTGCCCTTGTCCCTTACGATTTTATTACACCGTAAACCACTAAAAAGTACGCTGTTAGTGTACCTAAATGTAACAATACAGGATAGTGTTCCGGTCCATTACAGTTTGTTGCTAAACAAAGGTTAAATAATTACACGTTTGATGTCGAAGAAAGTCTTTCACTAGTTTTGTTTTGACAAAGAATTGTGCAAAAATTTTATTTATGGCGTTCCGGAGAATGCAGGTGAAATTATGACAATGGAGTCATTATGACAAATTATTGTTAAGAAAGAAATGTTTTGCAGTTTAGTTACCTTGTTTGTACCGATCGGTCAGTCTCTAGAAATAATAATTTTACTATCTTACGTTATTTGGAACTTGCCGCCTCGCAGTTACTAAAATAGCTCAATCTAAACGACACTTTATACCTAATTCATCTCATGTGACATGTGGTTTGTTGAAGAAATTCAAGTGAAAACGTCTATGATTTTTTTGTGATCAGTTATCAAATAGTAAGTATTTAAGTTTGGATGTTCATTAATAGCCGTGTATGTCTCTTCCATCGACAAGCAAACAGAAACTAAAAACTTGGTAAGTTACAAATAGGCTATTTCTATTTTAGAACATAACGCCAATCAGTCGATCAACTTCAAAAATATAACATTTTCAAACCAATTTATAACAAACTAGCCGCACCCCGCGGTTTCACCCACGTTGTACCCGTTCCCACGAGAATTTCGGGATAAAATGTATTCTGATTTTATATCCTATATTACTGTAAAGTTTCATCCAAATCCGTTAAGAAGTTTTTGCGTGAAAGAGGAACAAACATACATCCAACCGCACAAACTTTCGCATTTATAATATTAGTAGGACTTGGTCTCAAAACTCTGATACCATACTAACACCACTTAAACACCACTTATAAGTCTACCAGAAGGAAATTAACCCCGGAACATTGTAACGAATGACTATTTCACACATCTAGTCTATCTCTGCACTCAGCCTAAGTGATGACCTAAGTAACTTGGGTCATACATTTAGGTACATAATATTATTATTATCAGCTCTTTATATTGCAGTGCAGACGGGCTAGAACTATAGTCAGACAATTGACGATACATTTCATAGCAATTGCTATTTTGACTCGCATGTGTAGGCAGCTTACTGTCAGCAGTGTATTCTCGGTTAAGAATTCGATTATGATACTATTTATAAATGTTTGGTTTCAGCCCTAACATAGTTAGACTCAAAATGATGCGTAGACTCGTACTTACAATTTACTACTAATAATATCATTAAATACCAAGTAAATTGTCAATGTGGTACAAATATTTTTTCGACTTTAATTTGATTCATTCATTAATTTCGAGTAGGTTTAGTGGCCAGCCCCGGTGTCAGAGTTTTAAGACCGCCCTTAGGCCTCCGCCATGATCTGATGATTAAACTTTTCGAATGACTACTATGACGTTGATGATTATATAATATATTGAATTTGGCAGTTTACTCGTATAAAGATACATAAGAAATAAAGTATAAAGAATTTGCTATTGATTAATATTGAGCAATGTATAAAGAATTTGATCCAAAATATAATGTTTATCAATTTTCATATTACCTATTTAAAATAGATTTAAATAAATGCTAATGTGATTATCATACGAAAACATTAACAAAAAAATGCGTAGGTAAGTAATTTATGGCAATTTATTGATAAAATATTAATAAGATGGTGACAATTCCAACCTGTTTGTAAATTATTCTTAAATCTACGGGCATCCATTAAGGTAACCTACCTACAATATATTTAGTAAAATAAATCTCTGATTTGTGGCAGGTCAAACAGGTTCGTATTGGGTTTCCAACATGGCGGTGTTGCTTCGTAAAATATATTATGTGACCCCTGTTATGTTAACATATATATCTTTAAATTTTAAAACGAATAAATCAGCGGTGGCTGTTGAATTACTAACGTGGAAGGATGACCGCACCGTACGATAAAATCTACATTAAATTTTAGTCACATACGTGTGACTTTAAATAAATTATTTATTACATTTCTTGAATATGATTATTAGATTTAAGATGCCTTTGTTAAGTTTCTTAGTTTTATCTGACTACTGGAAAAAGAAAAAAGGAAATAGTAGTTATGAAAAGCATAATATTTGACGTCTTTTATATTCAATCCAAGCCCACTCGATAGTACGCTATTATAATATACTAATATACCTACTATTTTTTACAATAAATCGATCTATTTTCAAACCGATTGAAATTCGATCCTCTATGGTAACCCAGTATGAGGGACAGATTATACCACCACTCTTCTTAGCGTAGACATACATAACTTAGTAGCCAATCACAGAAACCGCCTAGCAAATTGCAGTATCCAATCCATTGCCCGCAACAGGAATACTGCAAAATATCATTATCTTACGCTTGTTCGATGTATCAGGATCACAATGCTGGTGCCAAATGCGATCGAAATTATGACGGGAGTCACTTTTAATGCCCCATTTACTGAGCTCTAATGGAAGATAATGACCCGACTGGATGAAGTACGCGCCAAGTAGTTGCTTCCGTATTTGTTTGCACAATGTAGCTTGATTAAACGCGACTTATTGTTGTGCGGTATTGTAGTTCAGATGCAAGGGAAAATGACATTGTAGGGAAATAGTTTGTAGTGGTAAAGTGGTCTGGGTAGAATCGCCGACTATAAAGAGACTAGCAGCGCCCCGCGGTTTTACCCGCGTTGTGCCCGTTCCCGTGGGAATTTCGGGATAAATTAGCCTATAGCCTTCCTCGATAAATAGACTATCTAACAGTGAAAGAATTATTCAAATCGGTTCAGTAGTTTCTGAGATTAGCGCGTTTAAACAAACAAACAAACAAACAAACAAAACAAACTCTTCAGCTTTATAATATTAGTATAGATTTGAAATATGACTTAGGGATGCACACTTTCTATTGATCTCGCTCGCTTGTAAACTCCCTTTATGCCAAAAACACTAACTGCCGTACTCAGAGAAGTTTACTTAATTAATAAACGTGTTTTTTCATACATTAATGTTAAGACCAATCATTAAATATCTACTAAAGAAGCATTTGACATATCTGACTACAGACGTTAATGAGACATTGACAATATTAAGAGTTTTTGTAAGTTAAGAACTTAATATTCAAAACTCAATTAGCTTCCACTGATGCCAATCTTTTATCATATAAAAACTCCCATTCTTTAATTTCTATTGTTTGATTTCTACATTCTTCTTGTTAATATGACTTATCAAGTTCTAAGATCCCCATCACACATATCATAAAGCTCACATTTATGTAGAAACCCTTGTACAAGCTAAGAGATATAGGTATGTTAACATAAGACGAGCAATAAAATTAATTTAACCAGTAAAATTCAGGTAAGTACACAAACTGATGCTGCTATTTCCTATGTAAATTTACTCACATAGGTACTTTGAGGAGCCGCTCATTACAGTTAATTGGAGGGCCATTCGTGGATGGGCCCTTAGGCCTGAATGGGAGGTTCGGACCAAAACGTCCGCATTAATGCCCAGAACGATGTTTTAACGGAAATAAAAAGATATCCTATATCGGTTAGGATTCTTCAAGAGTATTCTAATTAATTAGCTTCAGTAATATTTAATTAGGTTAATGCTTTCGGTTTGCGAATTGCTGAGGTTTCGGTTTAACAAATAATTGTTTGGAGATAACATTAATTGTTATAACCTTCGAATGCTTTTGATTAAAATACGTAAACCGGTTCTGTTATATCATTTTGTTCTAATGAATTATGTAAGACGTTCGCATTGTTTCCAAGACTTCTAGTATGTAATAGAATTTATTTCAACACAACCACTACGTTTCAAGTATCTAGATGCTGTCGTTTTTAAACAATAGAGAATGAATATTTCACGTTACCTTTGTAAGGAAAACAATTTCTCGCTTACTTTGCGTTCAAGCGACGAGGGAAATATGTGACGCATATTAGATAAGGTTTTATAGGAAGTCGCTTTAACCGCTTTTGTTTCCGAGAAAATATACATTTTTCATATAAATGCTCGCGGATGGTACAACGGAAAATTACCACTAATATATATGATACAATGCTCATAATTGTGTGTATTACCGGCGTTGGGGCCTTTACAGCACGGTAGGTAAATTGATCCCTTTTAGTGCGGTTAACACGATTTATATGACGTAACAGCGTACGAAATGGGTCTCACTAAGTTGTAAAGGTAAGAACAACCCTAAATGAGGCTAAAATTATGACGATGTGCGTAATGAAATGTGGCCGCTCCTTCCTTTATACAAGAACTTTATCATCATGGGACTGTTCCGAGTTCGCGTCAGCTTTTAAGTTAATTAGGATTGGGTTAAATATGACTGGGTTGAGGTGACATGTTTGGCAAATTTGGGTTTTATACTAAGCACTTTATGACACAATTTTCTATTGAATTTTCTTTGGTCTTTCGTTTGGTTTTATACGGTTTTATGAGTTCTATGTCTCTTGTCCTCTAGGGTTAGGACATTAGGAGACAAGTGACAATCGCTTCGCATTCCATTTGACTGTCTTTACAATGTGTATGGAAATGTATGGTAATGTTGAACCCACATGACTGTAACGAAGTGACCAACTATTATTTGTTGATAAGTAATTAAAAAATACATTATATAATTAATGCCCATACTCCAAGATGGCAAATGCTTCCTTAGTATTGCCTAAAATGAGATTTAATGACTGATATGTAATGTATGAAAATTGTATTAGGTGCCGATTTAATAAACGTCTCTGAGTGCAGCAGTTAATCACTAAGAATTGTTATTTATAAATTGCTACTGCTACTGCTACGTCAAAACAAATATATCATTCGAAGTACATTGTATTTCCGACTCGGCATAAAACGGGTGTTACTAAAACCAATCTACTCGACACGAAATACAAAGCGAAATTAAAACCTGCCTCGCAACATTTCGCAATAACCAATGCCTTATCTCCACATATCTCTATAGACCTTTTAACATAAACGAAACGGGCCGCGGGGCGGCGAACTAATCTCCATAACTTTAATCCTTTAACCCTCTCTGTACCAGGAATCCAATCAAACAGTACACGCTCCCCCCTCCCCCTGAGTTTTCATTCCCCCCCGCGCCTCGCCTACGCAGCCTGTCCCGAGTAATTATCAAAGCTTTAATGACGTCATAAATCGAGTGTATAATCTAATCTGGAAAAGCCCCGGGCTCCACCGCGCGGCTTAATGGTGTGAAAGCTACCTTATCTCCCGCCATGTGTGAATAGAGCTTTATACGCGACCGCCTGAAAGCTCGCTACGGGAAACTTTGGAAAAATATGTCGTAGAACATTCGAGATAAGAATGTGGGACGTGAAACGCTTTCAAGTTTAATAGAAAATCGAACATTATCGTAAAAGAGATGTCTTTGCTAACAAATTCTTTGGAAGTGTATCTTGTAAAGAAAGAAGTGGATAAGTGCATGGTAAAGAATTAATACTAACGTTACTTTCCGCATACGCAGTCGGTTTTCCGTAACGTTGTGACACCATTTTATCACAGCGACAGTTGCAGGTGTTTATCTATGGATCAGTTTTTTTAATATTATGCGTAATACTTATCTAAATAAAATCAAATAATTTTACATTATATTATTCGTTTAGTGCCTCTTCGATATGGGAAGAATTTTCTAATTATTTCCAAGAATACTGATACGGTATTTCATGGTACTGTTGGAGAAATAATACCTTTAACGTTAAACTTATAACGCTAACTATTTCATCTGAAAATATGTTACGAGATATCCATACCAGTAAAAGCAAAGCATTTTTGATAGTTAACATTTCACTATGCAATTTAGCTAACAACCCAGGTCTGTGCCTATTACTTTAGATGCAATTTCGTTTTAAAGGTCAATCTATCTGTAGCAAATCGTTGATTACACATAATAGTTTGATCTAGACCTTAGTGCCGCTGGTGTTCCGAAGAAATTATTAAATTTCACGCTAAATCTAATCCAACGCCATCAAAAGACAGTATTAGAACTACCGCTTCTTTAACAGCCTCTAAATTCGATTAACAATCGGTCAATTCACCCCAATCAATCGATACCGTACGTTCACTCGTAAAAAATGCTCAAAAAGTTTTATGAAGCTGTGAATAATGGGGATTTCTCGTAGTTTTGTTAATCATTAAATGGTGATTCTGTTTTAACAATCAATCAATTAGAGTTTTGTTTCTCACGTTTTTGTTTTGTTAATATTTTGTGAAATCGATTTTGTACAGTTTTTAAAGATTTAGTGTGAATTGGTTCTTATTAATTAGTGGACTGAGAAATATTAGTACGTGGAGTTTGAACAACTTGTTCTGTTCGAGTGTAGTAGTAAACTGGTATTAAGTTTTGTAGTAGGTATTTAGTATTACTTATAATGTGTATGGTATAGTGTCTTAATTAAGTATTTACTAGCAGCGCCCCGCGGTTTTACCCGCGTTGTGCCCGTTCCCGTGGGAATTTCGGGAATTTTTTTACATAAAAACCTTCCTCTTGAATCACTCTACCTATTACAAAAAACCGCATCAAAATCCGTTGCGTAATTTTAAAGATTTAAGCATACAGACAGACAAACAGACAGACACGAAAAAGAGACGACTTTATTTTATACTATGTATGTAGTGATATGAAAGGGTTACGTTAGTTTATTTTCTCTCCTATTGGTCAGGTTGACCATCCACTCGATGAATGAATGAATCTCCCCACCTGCTCCAATGTTGATATGATCCAAAGGCTATGTTAGACTATGTCGAAGGCCTTAGGCAGTCCAAAACACCATCACCAAGGTTGGCCACTAACTAGGTACCTAACTGCCTATCTACTTGACTTACGGAAGGGTTGTCATCGATTCGAACATTGTCTCTTACCCCAAAAGAGCGTCCTAATACCAGTCTTGTGGGTATATTTAATCCTAAACTCTTAATGAAACACGACCATCAACCCAAAATTCGTCTCTCGCCGAGATCCCCTGCCTCGCGACGTAATGAACAAACAAATAAATTGCGGCCCATATGTAAATTACAATTTAGATACTTCAACCTTATTACAACGAGCTAAGATACTAGATTGGCGAGTAACTTTTTTCTCGGTCCACGTATATATAACAAGCCTATGGACCCCACTGTAAGGGGTAAGTGGATTTCTGTGTTGTACCAAAACTGTGCTTGAATGTACCTACATTATCTATAATGTACTCAGTTCGCTTTGGTATCGCGTTGCTATAAATCTGAGCCCGTTTGGGCATAAAGTGTGTGCGATACTTGTTCGCCGTCCTAAAATAAATCTGGACAGAAAGAAATATAGTTATGTTCGGTATCAGCCTGTATATAATGAAAATTGAACTATAGTTATATGATTCTTGGAAAATACTTTAGTACCCCTGAAATATTGTGGTATTTCAAATAGGTAATAGGTATGTGAAGCTGAAGATAAAAGTGAGTGTACTCGTATTTGCTTTTTGTCCTCTGCTCCTATAAAAACGCCACTCAAATAAGGAGTACTTTTCCATAGAGTCTATGAAAAAGTCTAATACTATGTCATAGCCTAACACACGTCTTTGTCAATAAAATCTTTATACCTACACGTACTTATAGCGTTCGAGTCTTTGGGCATATGGGTCTCTTAAATATTATATACCACTTAAACCTGTAACAAATAAACATATTCTTTAAAATAAATAACGTAGACAACGTTGGATGAATGGTGGGTGATTCGCCTCTGCTCGTATCAGCAACAAAGTGCCTCTCAAGGTTGTTTAAATTCGACATCCATTAATTTGTTAGATGAGTTCCGTATGCGATATTATGCTTCAAATGTTTGCAGTTCCCAATATCATCTATTCATTTTCAGGTAACATTATAAAACAACGCTTCGGCTTTCGTTTATAAGAACATAATCAAATAAACTATCACCCGATATTGACCATAAATAAATGTAACGTATGT
Source organism: Cyclophora albipunctata (assembly GCA_963082685.1). Classification (NCBI taxonomy): domain Eukaryota; kingdom Metazoa; phylum Arthropoda; class Insecta; order Lepidoptera; family Geometridae; genus Cyclophora; species Cyclophora albipunctata. The sequence goes on from OY720118.1 coordinate 4,457,472, forward strand.
AAATATTATACGGGACAGATACACAAAATATAAAATAACCACCAATAGTTTTCACATCATTAAATATTAAATAAAAATGCCTTCGTACAAGTCGCACACACACATAACTCAAGATTAGTCGGTAGTAGGGGTCACAACTTAATGGAAGCAAAAGCTTAGATTACGTAAAGCAACCAGTATAAACAGGGCTCAATGTCGCAGATAACGTGAGCTTCGGTATTTAGTCATCTATTTAAAGAAAGAACCAACATTAATTTCGATTCGGCATTATTTAGTGGGCTAAGCAGACACGGAACGGGTTTCCTCGGCGATAAATCGCGTCGAGTGCTCGGAATAAATCTTTCGGAAACCCGATAAGAATCGGTGTCTCACGCGACTTATTTATTTATCGAACCCTATATACAGAACCCGGAAGAGTGCCGACGAACTTTATGCTTTCTCCGTTTAAAAATAAATTTAAACACATCTGAGTTTTCCGATTATGTATTCGACAACGAATATGCTTTCGAAATGAATAAGTGTAGAGAGATATTGTAAGCGATCGATTCAATATGCTAATGTTTAAGAAAACAGCGTCTTTTCAAATTTAAAATAGCATGTTTTCTAGATACGAGAATGAAACAAAAGATATATATCAACGTTTTTATGTTTATTTCAATCGTAAATTAATGAAAAACTAATCTTGAGTGTTAGTTTGTAACCAGACGGATTTAAAATTGACAATGAGACGATAAATCGTATTAATTTTAGAATTGTTTTGGTGTAATCCTGTTGAAATACGACGCTTAGAACAATGTAGTGGACATTAATTTATTAAAACGATTGACCCTTTATTTTGGCTCGACTGTTCGATTTTATTTTCTTCCTACGCATTTGTAGCATTATTACAATTTAATTTAAATGAAGTAAATATCTGCGGCGTAATTAAATGATATTTACAGCATTACGAACTTATACAGATAAGAATAACAAAATTTAAGTTTGTTTGTATACATTAACATGAAATAATAATAACTTTTGACTTGATTTAATACGTATTTTGTGCTCCTAAATCATAATACGATATTGAATCTAACTTGGTTATTAGTTTTAATTCAAGAAACCTTGGAGTTATATAGGGAATACATAATATCACCTTTGATCTTAGTATTAAGTAGGTACTTCAAACAGCTCATGTCACTCTTTGTCACATTACAACATGTGGACATTAAATTTAAATTAAACTTTAAAATCTCATGGTTTAGACTAATTCTACTTATATTAAACTTAAATGCGAAATTTTGTGAGGATGGATGTACGAGTTATGTTAGTCGTATGCATGTTTGTTACTCTTTCACGAAAAAACTGCTTGATGGATTTGGATGAAATTTCACAGTAAATATAGGTTATTATACAACTGAATAACACATGGAATAAATTGAAATGAAATTCCCTGAAATTCCCGCGGGTAACACCGCGGGGCGCGTGGCTAGACCTATATAGGTATAGATATTTGAATATGATACAGTCCTAAGCAGTATTCTCAAGTATTATCGAATTTGAAACATGGTGATACTTAGGTATTGTAAAATTTGTCATGGGGCTGACTATACATACGTATTTTTTTATCATAAACACGATAAAGAAATATTAAACTCAATAATGCATATTTTGAAAACTCTGTGGTTTAGCCCAAGTACCTGCTTACTTTTGCAAAACACAATTTTTTTGTCGAAATTGGTTTAAAAAAAAGTTTTAATAACATTGGTGTATTATTAAATAATATTATTATTTGTGGGTTATATCGGAGATCGTGTGGCATGGGCTGCGCTTAAAGCTCCGAAACCATTGATTAAGTATAATACCACACTTTCAATGGGATTTTGGAGCAAATTATTATACTGTACTTATTTTAAGACAAATAATGTAAAATTTTGAATTATTGTCGGAGTGATGTAAGTGTAGATACATATTTACTTTTGCATTGCATATTGACTTGAAATTAGTTTCGTGATTCTCTTTCATTGCTTATGGTGGATATATTTTAATTATAAGATAGCTTTTCACCGAGGCATTTTATAGTATAAAATTAACAATTATGCTCAGTTTGTCCAACAATAGGATGATTGATATAGGCTAACAGTAGACAAGCTGAACTGAAACAAGTTCTAAGAACTCTTCAAAATAGTAATTTTAGTTAGGTTTTGAAAATTCCTTAGGATTTCTAATGAAAACTGTTACTTACATTTTTCAGTACAATACACCAACTCAAAACACAACACAAACATTTAAACTCCAACACGAAAAGGTCAGTTCAATCATTGTAATTGTAAGTTTATTTGACCTAACCATTTATAAAGGAGTGCACACATTCGGTCCACATTCATACAACATCCATACATTTATATCATAACCGAATTTGGGGTCGTTGAACCCTGACTGAGAGCGTGTTAGTCGGTCGAGGGCAGTGGAGATCTAACATTACTACATATATAGTTCAGTACAGATTATTATTCTTTGCTACTCTGGTAGGAGGGAAGAAATGTAACGAAATGCAATGGAAGATAAAAGCTTGAGCTTCGTAGTGTGTGAGTATTGTTTTGGATAAGCTTTCCAGAGCTATTACATATAGTGTAAAAAATTGGTCCAGTGATTTAATGAAAATATTGAAATTTTCAGTTATGGCATCGGTTTACGGGCTGCTTTACCGTGTCCAATAATTCGCCGACCCGAAAACGGTTTTCAATCATGAAAGTTGTATAATGTGCCTCGTATCTAAATCATATGAAAATGATGAATATTTCAACCAGCTCAGCATAATAATTCTAAGTACTAATCCACAAACCTTGTGTACAGAACGGAAAAATAAACAATTAGGTATAATTCCGAAAATTGCTTCTAATAATTCCACCCACAATGTTACTGCCGTCAAAACTCTCAAATCGTGAAGCACGGTCCTATATTCAAAGCTTTGTTTTGGCATCGACACTTGGCTTTTTGCCACTGGTACAGTGCGTGAGGTGTGACATAGGGGTGGACATTACCAATGGAAATCAATACTAACTGCACAGTACACTGCAATGCTCTACTATAAATCATCGTTTGTAACCCGGTTGCCAAAGTATTATATACGAAAATGAAATCAAATGCGAGCGGTAAAAAGGCGGTTTTTGGTTGCAGTTTTTTTGGTGTAATTAGTTTAATGGGACAAACATTTTATTTATACTTTTTTATTTTATCAAGACTGTCCAGTAGATATACATAGTCAATACACACACAAACAAATTCATCTTTCCAAAAGTTTCCGTTCTGAGATCAGGTTCATAAGACAAGCGCTTAAACGTGTGTTTTAATAACGTGCCATTCCAAACATCCATACATTTTCGAACGCGCGCTTGATAAAAGCGCGCGTTACCATATGATCGCTTAAATTAGATAGACGCATCTCATGTGAACTTGTCCTGAAACTGGCGCCAAGACATCGCCACACTACCAGCAGACTTTTTTCCTAGTGTGAAAGTTGCTTCACTGAAACGCGGCTACATACAAAAGTTTATAAACAAAAACTCGCCTCGTAATTTCAAGTCTAAAACGATAAGAACGTTTCCAAAGGTATCTAACTCCAGTATAAGGTTTCAAAAACAGAACTACGATAAGAAACACCTTCGCTTAACTCTTATTCCTTTATTTATTACGCGTAACATGCTTAAAGCTCACGAAACTACAATAGGAAAGAACCTATCAAGCCAATTTCACCTTAAAACATTGGTTTTATAAACGCTTTATAGATCACATTCGCTTGATTGAACATTAAAGTTCAACCGAACTAAGTAGTAAATTATTAGTTTTCTATGCGATTGTAAATTAAAGATCTTTAATCAGGTGGAGAGGCGTCAAAAATATTTTTGAAAGGAAATGTTTATAAATTGGTATTAAACAAATTAATGGTGGATTAAAGTATAATGCTATTTTGATGAGCCTTAAAATTATTAATTCTTTGTTACGTTAAAGTAATTATTTATTGTTGGTAACAGCTGCTTAGTTGGGAAAACATTCTTATTTTGAAATTCAGCAATTAGTTTCGCCAATTAAAATTATGTGGAAATTGCCAATTGGTCAAAAATAGTTGCTTAAAACCATGAAGCGGAATGGAAATTCGAAGGATTTAAAAAATCTTTCATTAATTTAAATTTAGGTTGCGTTTGAAGAATTTGTGAATGCTAACGATGGTATATACCATGTAATTAGTGACTTAAATAATTACGTATTTCTTCAAAAAAATAAGCTCTATTATAAAATAATAACCTTAAGATATTTGCACCAGCCGCCATCGCCATTTGGAAATATATGTCATGCAAATTACTCACAACGAAGACCAGTAACGTATTAGTTTCTTATTAAAAATCGAAGATTATTTTGACCCCTAACAAGTTAAGAAATAAATAAAAGTCGCAATGCTGTTAGACTATTTCTATCTCTGTCTAGTTAGGGGAATATTAGTACGTGTGACAGGGATAGAAGATGACGAATTGCCCGTTCGGAAACCAGTTTATCATCAGGATTTTTTTTCTCAGCTGTAGGCGTCGATGGCTGCCTTTTATTTTGTTCCGTGCATTTTGAAGATCCTTTCAATGGTTCCATGTTTATAATTGCGCAATTTGTTTTCTATGTAATTATTCAAAAAAAAATTAAACGTTTATTACTTTTATTATTTTCTGTTTTAAGTATTTATACAGTTAAAATACGTCCCTCAACTAACTTAAGTACTTTCAGCAATAAAATAAGCACCAAGTGCTATTTACAATCTTCAAAACTTAGCCGTAGCCGTTTAAAGAAAAAATAAGTTAAAACTCTCAGTAAAAGAAGAAATTAATGAAGTAAGTTTTGTTAAGGTTCTTGCAATCTCAAGTTTTTTATTTCACGAAAAAGTTCAATATATTTAGATTACGTGGCGTTTTGATTACACGAATAAAACACTTTAAAGTTTACCTTGAAGTTTAAGCAAATAAAGAGGAAGACACACACAATGCGGGTGCGGCTCGGGTGCGGGCCGGTTCACGTGATGTGTGTCTTACCCTTAAATACACCTATCTATCTATTCATATATATATAAAATAAAGTTATCTTAGTTACATTCGAAAACGGTTGGACCGATTTTAATTTTATATCTGATTTTTTAAAATTTATTTATTTAGGTCAGGAATGGGATAATAAGTAATAAAAACGGAAACAATCTCGCGGGTGAAACCGCGGGGCAAAGTTAGTTTATGATATTTTTATAGGTACATTTTCTATCGGCACACTACCGTGCTCCGAAGCGCTTGTTAAATTATCAGTCCCAGTTGATTTAGTTGTTAGACCACGCCACGTTGGAGATCTTTAGGCGGTCTAAAAACTCAGTCACCAGGGTTGGCCACTAACCTTGTCGAGATTACTTACTTAGAGCCTGAACATACTATAGTCAAGATTAGTTAGACAGTCTTCTGATCTAGCACTTGTACTCAGAGATGTCAAACGCTTCCCTAGTAGGTATGTGACAAAATTACGTCAAATTATTAAGTGTCGATTTAATGAACGTCTCTGAGTGCGGCAGTATGAAAACAAATGTAGGACAGTCCATCACTATAAAGTATACAATTAATTCATTCTTCTCATTAAAATGGTGAACTTGTCTTTGTATCCCGAAGAATAATTTCTCTTTCAAAAAGTTATGGGCAAAAACGTTGCCGCGGTAGGGAGTCGAATATAAACTATTCAATTAAAATGGCTTTTCGTTTCTTTGGAATAACATTAATATGTATTTTAAAAAATCAGTCAAGTGCGAGTCGGATTACGCATAACGGGTTCCGTATATTTAAATAGACGTTGCAGTACAAAACCTACTAATACAAAGTGCGTCAATATTTGCAGATTCTGAAACGTTGTAATCAAATGGGTTAAGTACAGGAAATTAAACGGTGCAGGAAAGAGGTTTATTGACATGCCAAAAGCATCACTAAACTCCGTTAATAATATTACAGTTATTAAATAAAATTCCCGTAACAACACTGCCGTAACATAATTACCGTGCCATGGCGTTCCCGCTTGCACAAGGAACCCTAAACGCATTTAATTACCATGGTTAAGTCAGTATTGTAAATTGTAAGGTGACGAAATACGATGCAGATGGTATTGAGATGGTTCTGTATTTATACCATTTTCAGATGCCAAACGGGTTAAAAGTTGCTTTTAAATAATTATTCGGCTTTTTGTCGAATGTGATTTATTGGCAACAAGTTTAAGTTTTATTTTCATTGAAATTGGATATATTTATGCAGTGGAGTGTTGGAGGTGTTGTAATAAATTGTTGTGTTTTATTTAATTTATTTTAAAAAGTTTTTCATATTGTGGATATATATTCTCACTCTACCTCTACCAACATTCATATTTTAAATATATTAGTTAGTCTAAAATCTATTTGTAGAATGTAGAATTATAGAATTATTGGTTTAAAACGAAGCTTGACATTTTATATTAATGTATTTTCAAATTCAAATTCAGAAGTCGTTATTTTTCTCTTTGGGTAGTATTATAAAGTAAAAAAATATCATAATCTTCAATTTTTTTATTTTATTTATTAAACGAACATACATACGTAGTGCGGATGCGGGTCGGGTACGGGTCGCGTGACCTTGTACTCCTTGAACAACCTAAGATAATTAAAAGATGATCACCGAAGAACTGCCTATAAAATTCAATTTAAAATATTCTAAATACAAATCGGTCGCACTCGTTTGAGAACTATACAATATCATCTCGAACCAATCACATCCTCTTTTTGCATCGAGGGTTAAAAAATGACAAAATGACTTTTACTACAAGGTACCTAAAAAAATATTATTAGGGGTTTTTTTGCGGCAAAGAATTTTTTTTTTGGTAAGTCACTAACTTACTTACACTTACTACTTTGATTTCCCGACGTTTCGATTGTAATCCTAAATGTGTATAGGTAAATGGCGAAAGTTTGAAAAGACATAAAAATATTGTTTTATTTTTATCTATGAAATTAATATCTCATATCTAGAACATTCCGTTAGTAAGTCTCACGAGTAATAATTCATGTTTATTATTTAAATACATGTAAATTAACACCTGCATCGCTTTATTATAATGAAAATTTTCGAATTAATTTTTGTATCGTCGACTGATGAGAATGACTTCTCTGGGTTATACGGTCAAGCGTAAACTTATCTACTAAATTAATTAATTTTTAAAGTCATTTGCAAGGCCAATAACCTATAAGAAGTAAATTTTAATTTTCAAAACTTTGCAAAAACGGCTGTACCGATTTTTTCCATACATAGCTAAACACCACCGCTAGGAAACTGGCTTTCAAATGAAAAAAAACCGCATCGAAAACGGTCCATCCGTATGCGAGCTACTTACGTGGATTTAAAATAATAACGAGATAATCTAAAAATAATTATTCTTCAGAATCGCAAGGGAAACATAATTAGAATATCTAATAGGCACTGGTAATATGATACTAAATTAACAAGTCATAACACAGTCATAATTTAACTTCAATCTATAGATTATTTATATTTCATGGTGGTTAATTCGATAACAGATCACTATCAGTTCCAGTTTTCTTTAAATTAAATATCTGTGTAAAAATTAAGAAGGTATTAAAAAGCTAATGAATATAATAATATTTTAGAAAAGCATAACTATGTCATATTCCACTATGCCGAGAGCCTCTCATTTCATTGAGAAAAAACCATAAATTATATAGTACTAGTACTACATATTATTTAGAATTGAAAATACGTTACACTCTCCGAAGTACACTTCGAAGCGAAGTGTATAACGGATACACTTCGCTTCGACTCAATTCAGAATGAGCAGTGTTCGCTTAAACTTATGAAACCAGTAGTACTAGTATGTTTGCTTCTAAGTATTGAGATGGTTCTTCTTAGGTAAAACATTGACATCATTATTCCTCTAACGTGCATAGACAAAAAAATATATATATACACTTTGAGCCCCATACCAATCGTGATCTCGAAATGAGTAAACATATTGCAAATACCCACCAATTAATAAATAATGTTGAAAAAACTGTAAAGGCAAGATTGGATGCGCCTGAAGGCTGCATGAATCAATGGACGCGTCGGCACTATCGACATTTCTCGAATGTTTTTACTTCTTTTGAAATAACCCGCTCCGAGTTTCAACTTTATCTCGCTTAACGGGAAACTGGTCCTGCTTCTTATAAACTTTTTGATGGTGGGCTATGGAGGTAGCGGTTGAAAACGCTTTTAAAGGAAATGACAGCGATTTATGACAGCGGGAGTATGAAATCAAGCGACTGAGGTATATTATGTGATGCTAGCTTTATCGGATCGCTCGGTTCGCAAATATTGAAGGTGTAGTCTGCAGAAGCTGTCGCGGCCTATGGCGTGCGACCTGCATTCGAGCTTAACGCCGAACAACGCTTACCCGCGTTTTTTGTGAGAATTGGCAATAATGAAAACTGCATTACAATCCATTGAGCAGTTTTTGAGAAAATCAATTACATACAGACATACCACTTTAGGGACTTTTCTTATAAAATGTCGCACATTTAGATTGAGTTCTAAAACATGACTACCATACAGAATTACTGATATACTCACTCGTTTACACTCTCTCTCACACACTTAACTCGTAAACTCACTGCTTTTTAAATCCTTCATTTTAAACCATGCTTAAAAACCCCCGCTATTCTCCATATTCGTGGCTCCACAAAAAGATGTATTTGTTTCGAAAGTCACGACGACAATTTTACTTTTCGGTAAGGTTACGATTTACCTCGGCCTCCTTGGTTTGGGTCATAATTGTATTAAAAACATTTACAGCCTCCCAATTAAAGGTTGAAACGATCCGTTTCATTGACCGGAACCTATCCGATTAGTACCGGTTATTGTGTTTGTAACTACACTCGTATTATCATTAACTACGTCTAAAGCTTATTACTAACTAGCAGCGCCCCGCGGTTTAACCCGCGTTGTGCCCGTTCCCGTGGGAATTTCGGGAATTTTTTTACATAAAAACCTTCCTCTTGAATCACTCTACCTATTACAAAAAACCGCATCAAAATCCGTTGCGTAGTTTTGAAGATCTAAGCATAAATAAGGACAGACAGACAGCAGAAAGTGACTTTGCACATGTTTTATACTATGTAGTGATCTATAATAATAGTATACTATGTAAGTTTAATATAAGCTTCTAAAAGAGCAATATTTCACTAATCACATTATATTTTTCACTGTTCAAATTACAAGTTCGGTTCTTTTGCCAGGCTGGGTCTAATGGACCCAGCCAGCTATTATAAGGTTATTTATAAATAAAAAAGTTGAATGAATATTTAATGCTAAATAACAGTTACTTATAGCTCCTACTAAATTAAAGTCAAATTAAAATAAAAACTTAAAAAAAATGAATTATTATAATTATTCAAGCCATTTTGTCGCATGCAGTTAAGTAATTTAATCCTACTTTAAAAACACGATACCTAGCATAATTTTCACTTTTTTAACTTAAGTTACGAATGCATGATTATAATAATGATATGGTGATTTCTAATTTGTGTGGGCTATTTTGTGGGCAGGCGTAATTTACTGTTTTTTATTAAATATTTAGGTCGAGATAACCTTCGGCTGGGTGTTTTAGAAGTAGACTTTAATGATATTTTATAGCGTTTTAGCATATCGCAGGTTTTGTTTGATTTATGTTTTAGTAGGAAACCTTTTTGAAGGTATTTTGTGCTGTTATATATGGTTGGGTCACCTCAGTTTAAAATTATAAATGGTTAAGTAAAGATGTACAGTTTATTAATCGTCAAATCCTATTAGTTAATTATATTAAATTTTTGTACAAGAGTTAAAATTCAAATTGTCAAGAGTGATTTTTCAAGCAAAGACTTTCATTGAGGAAAATGATTTAGTGGTGGGGTAAGAATGGAAAGAAATTATCAAAACGTTTCCTTTTCAGGAAGAATCGTCTTTTAGAAAATCGATGACATTATTTCACCTTTTTAGTCTCGTAATAAAAAAGAGAGCGTACTCTAGTACCTACTTTACAATTTCAGATTCAGTAAGCTTAAACGAATCCTTACATAGGTAATACACATTTATACACACTTATATACACAAACTTGTCAACATAATCATAAAAGTATCCAGTCCAATACACTATTTTATTCACACCAACCCGGAAAATCCTTTACTTAAAAAGGTACGAAGCATTTGCAATATTCATGCTCTAAATCACACTTTTATCACTCATTCGCAATCGAGTTATTTCGGATACGACGATAGACTTGCTCATTTCCTTAACATATTTAGAGAAACTTAGTTATATAGATATTGGGTTATACGAAAATTATTCATGAACTGACTGGATTCAGCCCGCGAAAGCCTCACTGCATGACGCCCGGATAAACTCGGATGAATACATTTAAATAGAGAATGCGACACTACGCTTGATTTACTGGCAAATATTAGGGATGGGAAAGACGAGATTGGACTTGAATTAAGAATAATATTAACTTTTTCTTTTTAGTACAATCTTAGTAAAAATACAATGTATGAGCTGCCCTTGAGGTCATCTCGTTTTCATTATAAGAGTTATCTAAACTTATAGGTATATAAGGTCTAGATGAGTTTAGTTTAGACTAGAGGTGAAGCCTATGTGCTTCGTCGCTGTTGCTCACGCTCGCATTTGCCTCTTGTTATGGTTAGACTTCAGCAGTCAGAAGTCTGTACGCGACAATCAGCGGTACAATCCAATCGAAAGGTAATCAAAGTAAGTGACCTGTATTTAAACGTCATTTCTAATTTATAAAACTGAATTTAAATTGATAATTGGGTGTCCAATATAAAAATTAATTTGATTTTGATTTACCTCATCACACTCAGAAGGAAATAGGATTAAACAAAATAATAATTAGGACCATCTTTACATTACTTTGTGACCAACAAACTACCTAAATTCAAGACTAAGATTCCAAATCAAGACCATAACCAAGCCCAAACTTATTTGTGTAGAACACATTTTTTCCCATCACTATGTATAAGTCCCATTATTCACGGGCATAACTCGTTTCAGTTATAAATAGTGTTCAGACATGGTTTAGTGGAGACTTGCCCATTAATCTACTGGACAAAGGGTTTGTTAGTAGAACCACTAGAATTATTCCTACGGTGCATCCAATGAAGCTATGCCCACGCAAAGCTTAGGTGTAAAGCTATCAGGAGTAAATAACAGCTGGTATTTATTTATATCTCTAGTAAATAATACTCCAACAGATTAATGTACGAAAGGCTGTAATATATTTCGAGTGTTTTTAATGTTGTATTTTATTGATATGTCGCCTTGATTGAAAAATGGATTGGAGTTGAATCTCTGGTTTTTAATGGATGGTAAATTATACGCTTGAATTCCTGAGAGTTGTGGTTTAAAATATCTGTAAATATATTCTTTATATTTAAGGTCTGAGCACACTGTAGTCAAGACTGTAATTAGACAGTTGACAGGCCAGATATACCAAAACTATCAAAACAATTGAAGGAGCGCACATTCTTTTTTGTAAGCCACAGAATGTATCTCTGTTCTACTGAAGAATATTTTACTGACACTGACAACTGTTGTTAGTCTAACAAAAGACAGTATTCTTCGCATCGATCTAGTCAGTTTTAAGACTGTTTAAACTGACTTGGCTTTGACTGTAAAGTAGTAAAATTATTCATTACCTTATTATTAATTTATGCATTCTTAGAATCGACTAACACATAAATAAGTAGGTAATAATTAATAGTAATTAAACCAACTGTTAAAGTGGTTTCCGGTTCTCATTAATTATAATATCTATTGGTAACGTAAACTCACTTAATATACCTTTAAAGGTGTACCATATTTTATACATACATAACAATATTAATGTCTAGGTAATTGTAGACATATATGTGGGTACCTACGCATTTAATTATGCACATTGAGTAGGTACAAAATATATTCTGTAGGTATATCAGAAAAAAATACCAACGTGTCATTTATAAAACGAAAGTGAGAATTTTTAAAACAATTGTTTTTAATCTTTCTTATATATAAAATTCTCGTGTCACAGTGTTCGTTCGCGTACTCCTCCGAAACGGCTCGACCGATTCTCATGAAATTTTGTGAGCATATTGAGTAGGTCTGAGAATCGGCCAACATATATTTTTCATCCCGAAATTCCTGCGGGAACGGGTACAACGCGAGTGAAACCGCGGGGCGCAGCTAGTAAAATATATAATTCAAGTTATATCAGAAGTAAAATACATCCCTAAATATAATAAACCTTCAAAATGGCGAACACTAAAACTTAAAAAAAATACCTTGTAGCTTGCTCAATCTAAGCGCTTAAAAATACTTCGCCAAGCGTGAAACTAACCGCCGCACTCAGAGATGTCCATTTAATCGACACTTAACTAATTGACATCTTTTACGACACGACGAATTTATAAAAACTTTAACAGAAGGACACATAGAGGCAAAGAGAGGAAGAGGAAGGCCAAGAAGGGCATATGCAGACCAACTGAAGGAAAGAGCAAAAGTAGTGTCGTACCAACAGCTGAAGAGAATGGCAGATGATAGAGAAAAGTGGAAAGAACTCCATCGACAAGATCCCAGCTCTTAAGTTAAAAGAAGAAGAAGAAGAACTAATTGACGTAATTTTACAGTCTAGTACCCATCTAGTACAGGCGTAAGAAATATGCCTAACTAAATACCTGCTATCTAACCTAAACACTTTCAACTAACACATTATACCACCAATTAAACATGCTTACTAAGTAATACAGATCTCAATCAACGTAGAGTGTTAATGAATGCAATTTCAGCGGATATAGCGCGATTTAAGTCAGTTATACGCTTTTGATCTGCATACTTTAGTACGAGACGATGAATGAGGACCATGCTTTCAGTGTGTTATGGAGATAAGGTAGAAGCGACAGCGATTGAGAGTATTCTTCCCTGAGTTTTATAACAAAATTGTATGCTATGCAATGCAGAAATAATTCGTGGAATAAATTTTCAGGTTTGCAGATAATATTTACAAATTATGGGCCTCATAAATGCGTCTTTAGCTATCAAAATGGTTTGTCCCTTTCCGACTTACGCTATTTGCCAAAGAGCGAAAGAGACAAAACACTGTTTAAGTTAAATATCGTTTATGAATAAGACGGTATATCCTTACTTATACCTACTTGTACCGATCGGCCAATCGTGGCGTAGTTTATCTAAGTTTTTCAACAAATCAAGGAACTTGCGACTTAGACATTTTCATTTTCTCAAATTGCATTTCAATCTGAACTCTAACGTACTTTTGGCACGCTTAATTATCGGACCGGGGTTGTGAGAATCATTAGAAAAAAAACACCGGTGGCCAATCTATTCGAACTTATATTCCTGAAGAGGAAAAAGCTTTAGTAATTTTATTTCATTCTTACCCTATCTCTAAACCTTTTTCCTCTTCAGAAGAAATCGTCTTCGGCTGGAAAATTAACGACATATAACCACATTTTGTGCCAATCCAAAAAAAATAGATTATATTTCTTCAACTCAAATTCTAATATTGTTATTCAGTTTTGTCCCCATATACTCTTTAATAACTACATTCTCTAACCCAACCCAGTCACAACACCTAACAAATGAAACTTAAGGAATGTATACGAGCACGAGCACGTGTTTGCAATAAATTCACAATTTGCTGCAACATCGTGCAAGTCCATTTCAATGTGAGGATACAGTTTTGTACTTCAATATCTAATTAACAGCTTAATGTGTTTATTATGCTCATCTGAGATGTTCTATTAAGACGTTTAATACGTAAATATATTAATATTTAGGTACAGGACTAATTCACGTATGGTTAGTTAGACCTAAACTAAGCTCTATAAGCTGTATTATGGAATTTAATTAACTGATACGATTACATTCACCTATATAAATACTTTATATGAATATACCTACCCAGACAAATATATCTGCACATATTGTTGTATGGGTGGCATTCGAACCCGCGACCCCCGACACAGTAAGCGCTCTCACAAACTAGCATGCCTAACGGGCCTGTCTAAAGTGTCTAGTAAGTCTTAAAATAAGTTCAATTTTTTACTGATATGTGACCATAAACAAAGTCTTGTTATGTAGGTAAACATAGTTACTATTTTAATTACAGGTTTTAGCTGTTTGTAAAAAGCTTGTAAAAAGTCTGCCTACACTACTCAACTCTACGAATTTGTCATAATTTTTTTTTCATTTAATTCAGTTGCGCATCACGTCTTGTTTATGGTTGTTTTGACCTATGGTCATTTAAAAAAAGTTCAAAAGCTCGGCATGTGTGTTCTAAGGTTTATCACACAATCGACCTTGAAGGCGGTAGCTACACGTGAGAACATTTTTATTATTATTGTTTTTGAAAATATTCTTTACTTGTTTATGAAGACTCGTTTTTTATTCGGGCTCGGTTTTTAACTTATTTTCCTTAGTTTAATGAAAATACGTGTACATCAAAACATTAAAACTCTGGTAAAATTACATCAGAAATGAACTCTATGTATTCCAAAAGTAGTTTTAAAATACTCGTACTTATAGAGAACACTGAATCATTATATTTCAGATTTTTGTAAATCCTTAGTTGAAAAAATAAAGCAACTGTTATAATAGCCTACTTGAAACGTGTTTAATGGGCAGTTTTATCATCTAACAATCAGAAAAAATCAAATTGCTTATTTCTTGCCCGTTGTGCCTTCGGCTAGGGTTGATCGTAAGGATAAATATTACGTATTATTAGTATTATTGATTCAATGACATAAATGAATAAATTGTAGGTATAGGTATTACTTATTCGCCCGTAGATACTCATGACGTCAAATGCTTTTTAGTAGAGATTTATAGAATTATTTTGACATATATGAAGAAATACGTCAATTAGTTAAGACTCGATTAAATGGACGTTTCTGAGTGAGGCAGATTTATACAATCTGCCTCACTCAGAAACGTCCATTTAATAAAAAAAAGATATAAATAATGTTAAACTGCTACATATTGCTTTGTTAACAACATATAAATATGTACATATACATAAAATAATTGTCATTTTCTTCAACTGCTATCGAGTCTGGATTTAAAACATGAGCGTAATACCCAGGGGTTAATGACCCCCAAAACATATGAAAGTCTAATAAAATTATAGGGTATTAAGTACACTACAATTATTGAAGAATATGTACCGTGCTGTGCCTACTTTTTGTAGTCTGCGGTCGATAATTTGTCTTTACTAATTGGACTATAAACACCTGTTATTCATTGATACAATATCGTATCTTACAATTAAATTAAACGAGCTATTAATTTACTATCAGAAAATGAGTCAGTTAATGATTAGGTATTAAAGACCACATGTAAAGAAATAACTAGAGCTCTTTAAGCAAAAAAAATTGGAATTCAAATATTTTTTTCGTTTTGAATTCTAACTACGTTAACCAATACACTTCGCTTTTATTTCACATTTTTATCTGACGTTTCAGCCCCTTTCAGGAACCGTGGTCACAGAAGACACAGAAGAGAAAACGTAGTTTCAATAAAAAATGAGAACTGTTCTTAAACTAAAGAAATCAGAATTGAATTGAATTGATTTTTTTTCGTTTTTTAAAGTAATTAGTCCCAGCCCTAGTTTCGTTTCGTAATATAGGCATGCACCGGTTAGCTGTGGCTCCACTATAACATAAACATGCTATATAATTTAATGTTCTCGTTACTGTACGTTCGTCTACTCATAATTTTCAATTTGTGTCCACGACCCTCATAAATATGTGCGGCATACATCATTGTGGGCTTGAATCGGGGAGGCAGATACAAATGCGTTTACTAGTCATTTTATTTTTGTTTTATTTATAGTTTGTTTACTTATACGTGTTAGAAAGTAGGAAATGAGATTTATGCGTCTTAGATTCTTCGGTAGTGAGTACTTTGGTCTTCCGGGAATGAAAGTACCTACCTCATGTTCATACGCGCATCAAGATTAGTACGAGTACTGTATTAGTCTTCTTCTTCTTCATCGAGTGGATGGTCAACCTGACCAATCCTGGTATTAGTACCTAAGTATCAGTGCCTAAGTATTGGTGTCTTAGTATTAGTACCCAAGTATCAGTTAATGTATTATGTACTATTATTTAGTAGGTACTAGATGTTACCAGTGGCTCCAACTACCACTCATAGATAGCGCCAGGCAGCATATTAGAACACACTATTTTTATTTCATTAGGTTTGGTGAGATTGCACTCACTTGGCTAAACGCGAAGAGAAATGTACATGTTTGATGATTGATAAGAATGAACTCTAGATCTTTCTAATCCAATTTGTGATAAAGCCTCTGTTTCAGACTTTCTAAACAAGTATAAACAATGTCTTAAATTAACAATTTGCAACAAATCAGAAATCAATCAGCCACGCCTCTTTGTATTAGTTTAATAAATTATCGTATGTAACTACAAAGTCATGCGAATCGATTTAAATCTACCGTTCGCTGTCGGATACTTCAATTAATTTTAATTAATAGACAGTTACTGAACATTTATCGATTATCATATCGAATCGACCTTTCATAATCGAATGATTGATTTCACACTCGATTTGAAAGTGTTTTTTGTATAAATAGACTTGATTTCTCTGTGTACTGATGGGTTTGGACGAATAACATGATCTCTATTGTATTGATGCTTGAGAAAAGGAAACATTTATGTGAAGAAGAAGCCGAGAAAAAGTAACTAATTATTTAAACATGAAAGAACTATCATTTACCTATTTAGTTATAAGTACAAGACAAAGTATGAACAAAACCTTTTTTAACCAACGAAAATGTATTTTATTTATTAAAAAAAAATATTTAGGTATTTATCTACATAATATAAAAGAAAGTCGTGTTAGTTACACCATTTATAACTCCAGAACTGCTGGCCCAATTTCGATGATTCTTTCCTCTTTTTATTTATCTTGGTCAGGGATAGGATAATAAGTAATAAAAATCCCGAAATTCCCGCGGGAACGGGTGCGCTGCGGGTAACACCGCGGGCACAGCTAGTTTGTAATAAATTAAAGTTAACACCATCTTACGTGGTACAATACAAAAGTTAATTAAACTAATGATCCAAAAGCAGACTAAACGAAATCTGCAGAATTTGTTAACGACACTATGTGTTATGAAATTAGAACTAGATAATGTCAATGACTCCTCCGAGAGGCTGTAACGACCACAGTTTTTCCACACAATAGCGAAGTCAAACCAAATAGACTGAAGTTCTGTAACGGTTTTCGCTTCAAAACCCAAGAATTTAAAACAATCAAGCAACTAGTTAAGGCACTTGCCAACTTTATAGTTGTATAAGAACTAACTGGTTAGGTATCACGAAACTTTTCTTATTAGACACTCAAGAGTGTGTATCTGCTTAAGTTTAAGACACTTGGTTTAATTAAACCTTCTCCCTGAAGCGCAGCGCAATTACTCGACTCCTGTAAATGCAAATAAGTTTAAGGAACATCCTGTTGTTTATGGGTGCCGTGACTGATTGTTTTGAAGCACCTACATAAATTGTGATCTACAAGATAAATTAGAATTAGAGCTTGTGCTTGCTTGTCGGATCCGGGTTTTAATCGGGTGTCGGTGCTTTTTTGTTTTTTAAAGACTGGTCACAATTAAGAAGGAGCTTGGAATAAAATGCTGCCACTGGGGTGTCGAATAAGTGTTGTTCCGATCCTACCATGTAATAATTTTGATGTTACACATTCCGCTCTTAATTTAAATTATATTGCTGCAATTCTGCATATTATAGAAAATGAAATAAGGTCGGAAAACCCCAAATTGGTAATTACAGTCGTTTTAGAATATAATATTGAGAGTGACAGACCAACCAGACACACGAATGATCCTACGAGCTCTGTTTTTACCTTCTAAGATACGCAACCCCTAAAAATAATTAAAAGCACCCCAAGAAACCTCATAACTAAACAACTGCGCCGCCCACTCCCAGCACTAGACTAGATTTATGCTCTAAAACTTAAGTTCTAATTTATAAGGGCTGTCTCGTAAGTTTCCCCACAACATAACTCTGACATCACAGTCGAAAGTTTTGCAAAACTTACAAACTAAATTCCAGGGTTTTGTAATGAAACGCTAAAGTTTCTTAAGGAATTTCTGACATTTTAGGGAACATAAAAGCTTGTTTATCTGGTAAGTACATTGAACTAAATATATAGTTTCTGGAAATTACATTGTAATATGAACTGTGTTTATTCTGATCAATTTAATGGGTTACCTACTCTCATTTAATCTATTATGTGCCAAATAACGCCTTATAAGAACTTTTTTAGCTATAAAATGATTTATTGTCACTTTCTGACATACGCAATTTTCCGAAGAGCAAAGGAGAGAAAACACTTTATAACAGTGTTTAGTTACACAGCGTTTATTAATAAAGCGCATAATGTCTAACTACATTCTACTTTATAAAAGTGGCCTAATATGGTCGATCATCTAGCTGAAGACAGTTCCTTCTGAAGAGAAAAAAGGTTTAGTTATTTCATTAAACTTCTTCTACGTCACTGAACACTTCTCTTAATTAAAAAAGTGGTATTTGGTTACAAAAAATCAGTTATGATGGTTTGAATTTAAACTCTCTAAGAATGTTTGAATTAACAAACAATCTCGCAATATGTGCTCAGGCTCTAAATCAAAGATTTGTATTAATAAATTAACCACAGCCAGTTCAATGCCCTCAAGGCTGATGATCAAAAAGTCATTTCTTACAATCTCGACTGAACAATCCATAACACTTGAGATATTGCACTCAAGTTCCTTTAATTTGCGCCTTACATCTGGTTATTTATTTACGAAATAAACAGAAGGACACAATGCATTGCTTTTTTATCTTTCGTCTTTAAATTATGAAGTCTACCAACTACTTTGGTTCCTTCGTCTTTGGGAGGATCTCGAAATTTTTGGGTTTTAGTAAATTATGACAATCTAAACTTAATGTAATCTTTTGTGCTCTGTTGTGAATATGGCTACTGTTTGCGGTCTTGATTTAAGTGTACCCATTTGTGTTTATTTTGTTGGTATTTTAAAGAATTACAACACAAAAAACAGCTGAATTGAAACTAAAGAGTATTTTTTAAACTTACACGATTTGAACACATAGTTTAAACGTACTCACTCGGGTTTTTTCGCGTTAGTTTTTGAACTCCGCAGTTCACCCGCGACCACGAGAGGTGCAATCCCCTCGAAACGTCGGGAAATAAAAAGTAAGTTATTACTTGCTTTATTAACTTTCTAACGCGAAAAAACCCGTGTGAGTACGTTTAAACTATAAAGCGCAAGACACACATACTGCGGGTGCGGGTGGGTTGCGGGTCGCGAGACGTTGTATTCCTTGTATTTGTATGAAAGGTGTCACTATTGCCCGTTTGCACCAGCACTATTTGTGTCTTACACTTAAGTTATATGTTGAGATAAAAATATAAGTATTCCAACTAGCTATTTTGTTGCTAAAGAAAGAAGTCATATCAGTCAGTTGAAAAGTATCACAAAGCAAATGTACTCTGAATTCTGAAAGTGTATTTGCCAAAACTGCATCTTAATTTCTCCAGTAGATATTTAACAGCAACAACAAACTTTAGCGCTACAATACATACACTACTTTCATTCATTAAATGTACACAAACACTATGTAGACGTATAATTAACAGTGAAGGTATATTTTAATAAAGCAATATAATAATTATTTGGACCATTAATGTAAATAATGTTCTAGATTGATTTATTTCCACTGTCCGCCTGTTAGTGATATTGCGACCTCTGAACCGAGGCGGCGTGAGTTACGACATATTATTATAAATTAGAGTCAATGATCTTTGCAATTGTGTACTTAGTTAATAGCTATATACTAAATACCTAATGTCATGTACTTATATCGATAATGTGACGTAGGGATGATGAAGTATTAATATCATTGGGTGTGGCTGGAATAACAAGTTAGTTGGAAATCTTCATAAATTACAGTCTTTTAACGGGGTCATTCGGGCAGCCAGTAGAAAGCCTAATTTTTCAATTCTTCTTCTTCTTATTGTCAGTTCCCATACATTACAGATACTTCTGCAACCCCAATGTTTATTGAAAAAAATAATTTTGTTTTATCAATAAATACTGATAGGTGTTATAAATAAAACAGTTGTGTTAATAAATATTCACTACCCATGTACCATTCCATTTCACAAATTGAATGCGTGAACGCCGCTGATTTACGATGCGCCATCTACCGAGGAACATATTTTTAATTATTTGATCAGACAACACTGATAAATCTTCCACAGTAATTGGCCACTCTCTGTAGCCTTAAAACTTATTATTATTTTATTTAACATCACGCTTGGTTATTATTTATTTCATGAATTTTTAATGCACCCTTTTTTGGCGTTAATTGGGGAAGCAAGTCATTCATTTTTGTTTAAAATGAAACACGTTTTAACAAAACAAGTGGTACGGCTTCAAATATTCTTTTAATGAGGATAGATGTTGTTTTGATTCAGTAATTTTCTTGTTGTAAATAAACGTAGGTTGGAGTCTCTGGTTAGAGCTGGACTTTTAGTGGATAAGATGAAACAGAATGAACAACTTATGTTCAAAAGTCTTAAATTACATCAGACTCATCATAAATTTAAGAGCAAGGCTCTTGTCGCTGAGTCCGATGCAGACTTGTACATTCCTATTCAGTGCAAGCTCCTTTACATCTCTTTACATCAGAATAACATATGAAATACATTTAATCCCGAAATTCCCATGGTGATGGTATAACGCGGATAAAACTGCACGGTGCTGTTAGTATTTTATATCTTGAATATAAAATAAATGATACATACAATTTATCGATACCTAACAGAAACACGATTGCACGAAATTCGTGGAGTACATTTTCAACCAATGAAAAGCAAGCTTATAGTATTTATGATAAAAAGAAGTAGGCTATATCGATTTACTGCAGGTATGTTTTATTTAACAAAACTCTCAATTGATAACGTTAGGTAATCAATTTAACCTAGTACGGGTTTTAAATGGAACTTCCTTACGGTAAGTAAGCTTTTGACCTACATTTTGATATTTTTACATTTCAGAGCAAAAGCATTGAGTTACTGAATATATATAATAAACGCGATATATAAGCGCCGTTTACATTACGATTATATAAGCTGCAACCAGCGTATTCTAATAACAAAGTTTTTCTAATAAAGCGGTCTTTTTAAGCTTATTTACTAGGTGATAGACATGGGTAGCTCGCGAATGAGAGATAAAATTGAGCTAGTTCTTTGATCATAATCTAGCTCCCAGTCGCTCACTCATTCACGGTATAGCTCACTAGTTCATTTAGCTCGCCGACTAGTTCACAACTCTACCGAATATGTAGTCTATGGACTCTACCGAAACCGATATACCGATTGCCGACGACGGCCGACAGGGTCCGAACTTCCCCGACGAACAGGCGAACGATTTCGCATAGCTCACTGACCGACTCTTTCGCTCGCTTTTAATATTTCTTTATCTAGATTGACAGTCCTAAGCCTGTTCAAGTATGAAGGAAAATCATTGGCTTTCATCGTTTTAATATTAATTAGTAATAAAACAATCTAATGTATGTACCCAATTTTATCTGTAGCTCGCAACTGAGCTAAAAGAACTAAGGAACTTTAAAGATTCTAAAGAACCATTGAGCTAGTTGTCTCGTTTGACTCGCATTAAAAAGCGCGTCTCAATTTGATCTGTAGCTCGCAACTGAGCTAAATGAACTAAAGAGTTTTTCGGTGAGCTAAAGAGCTAAAAGAGTGATATAGCTCATTTGATCAAAAGAGCTATATTTCTCTTTTCTTTTCAGTGAGCTAAATTTCGCATGTCTACTAGGTGAATATCTTCTTCTTCTTATCGAGTGACACCAGGATGGTCAACCTGACCAATCCTGGTGTCAGAGTTATTGAGCCGCCAAAGGCCTCTGACATGGCTCATGTAACGACTACTATCCGTAGAAAGTAACCGGGACCGACGGCTTAACGTACCCTAAGAAGCGCGGAATCATCTTACTTTTCGGGCAATCAGCCTGCAATGCCCTAACCAAACTGAGGACAGTCTCACAAAGTGATTTTTGTGAGATATCCCCACCAGGAATCGGACCCGGAACCTCCGGATCGTGAGCCGAGCGCTCAAACCACTAGACCACGGAGGCTATTAGAATATCAACGACGCTATAAGCGTAACGAACGCGCTTACCTTTACGTAGGATCACGAATAGAGAAGAGTAAGTACTTCGCTCTTCCGTGCGTAGAATAATCTCTTATTCAATCCTCGATCTTCATATAAACCACAATACCTAATACATACTTGGAATCATTATCATTCTAATCGTCACACTGTTATCAAGCCCTTTGCCTAACTCAACCCTACGGCATAACTCAATAAGATAGAACACTCGGGTCGAATACGAACCTATAGATAGAGATTCGATAGACGAAGCACCGATATTCAGTGGACGTTGACATTTTTACTGCACAAAATATGGAACGATAAATAACGTGGAATTTGCCAGCTGTAGTGTGTCCATATTAATTAATTTGAGGAGACATTTTTAGGTCAAGTTGCTGCCGGGTACGAAATTAAATGTTTAATTTTAATTTTTAAACGCATAAAGGGGGAGTTTGGTACGTGCGTAGGTATTTGATCTTTGTATATGTGTGTCTGTTTGAGGTATTGTAGCGCATTTTTATCGTTAGTAATTATGTTTGAGTAGGTGGCCATGCCTAGTGTCTGAAGATTATTAAACCGTCTAAAAGCCTATCAAAATGAAATCGGTGATAAATGAAAATACACTTTTTAAAACTCATTTATAGTAATGATGAGTCTGACACTTAATTTTTACTGAGTGTTATATCACCAAAAGCTGAATTTTCGTACCGTAAATAAATCATATCGTAACCAGAATGTCATGCTCCGAACAAAAGTCATCAGTGTTTCATGAATTTTCATGAAAATTGTATTCGTATTTCATTTAAAAATAATTTTGGAATTCGGACATTTTATTAAAAATGTTTGCATATGGAATTCTTTGTTTTGTTTATTTGTAGTTATAATAAATTATAGTTCAAAACAAATGGATATATTGTTATACACAAAGTGGTAAGTTGTGGTAAGTTGATTGAGCTCTAGTCCGCTTCAATGGTAACACACCCTAATAGAATATTAATTGGCTAGTGTCCATTTATTATTCAGTATCTGATATTTTTGGACCGATGACCTCTTTTAATTTTAATCATTTCATTCCTTACAAACACTAAACTGCATTTTTACTTACATATGCCGTTTTACGTCACTGTTTTTAATACGTTGTCTTCACAGTTTTAATGAAAAAGAAGACAAAACCCGCTGGCAAAAGCGATCACATCCAAAAATTCGGCTACAACCTGCTTAATTCAGTTCATATTATTGAATATCAACTACCCGTAGGTGACCACACATCTCGTTAAAAATAAAATATTCATGTGACCTTCCCCTACCTTATTTTATATGCGCAGATGATTTTTATTTTCTGATAAATATTTTATATGAACCATGAAGAGATTTATTAAGATATTTTACATCGTTATTCACACGTTTTCAGTGCTTAGAATTTAGACAATTTTGATGATCAGTAATTACTACGAAAAAATCTACCGTATTTTTACTGTCACGAAAAATATTTTCAAACATTTTAATAGAGTTCTAACTCATTTCCTAGTTATTGTTTACTTCTCTAACGCCTATTGGCTAAAATATTCATAGCATTAGACAATATAACGTATATCATATAATATAATGCTAGGCATATTCGAGACTTAATTCTACTTCATTTAATTATAAAACCCATCATGCAGGGGTGTATAAAAATACAGAAAAGTCGTCTTTCACTCTTCTCCCTCCGCATGGCTGTGACAAGGTGTAGGGTATCAACAAAGTGTGAAATGGTGTGGAAGTATCGTAACCTCTTCGGAGTAGACATTACGTTCCTTCCCGCTAGCCACGCTCATTATCTGACGTCACAATGTTCCTTTGTTAACTTCAAGTTGCTTTATTTACCCCGCAATGTGCCAGGAGATGGAGAATTCTATCAGTCTATATAGAAAATAAACGTTCCAATGTAGACTTCAAGCCTTTTCGTTAAATTAATATCAACAGTATCACATAAAACATATTTTAAGTTTTTTATATGAAGTTGTAATATAAACAACTATAAAAAAAGAATTGTGCAGCTAAAACTGACAATAATAGTAGATGTTGACACAAAATAGCAATAACACGCGATATTAAAAACACAATAACGCTTATTAATTTTTATAATAAAACTCGAAATATAGATATAAAACGAGATATTTTTAGTCGACGCGTGTTGGTTTGTCCATTCAACAATCCCGCAGAACATTAACATGTCATCAAAATTGGGAAATAAAATAAATAAATGATGACGTGTAATAAATAATTCCCTTCACTTCCGATGCGGAGACGTGTCATGCATCCTGTAAGGGGAGACACCCTACTGTCCTACTGTCAGGCGGCCATCTTGTTTTATAGATTTGAATACCATTCCAAAAAAATATGATAATCACTTGAATGTTTTTAATAGTTTCATTTGGAAACAGTTGAATTAATTTTATTTTTTAATTAATTTTCTATACCGCGGCTTTAAAGAAATTTTGTTATTTAAGTTTGTTGGAAACTTGTTACGTTGGACTGGTCTTTATGGCTTATTTAATTGCTACACGCTTCATACAATATTACGTAGAGGAAGTTGTAATTATTACGGCTGTGGTTTAGTGAAACCTTTATAATTAAAGATGCATTAATGCTATGTCAATAATTTGGGCTTTGATTAATTATTTAATGATCTACCAGTGTGAACTATGCGTAGAAAAAAACCATGTTTTTGATCTTCGGTGGTGATTAATTTTAATTACATATTTGAATGTTCGTACACAAGTAATTTTACCACATCCTTTTATGCCCTTATCTTGATCTAATTTAATTTTCACTCTTGTTAAGTGCGTACGGTACAAAAGCGTGGGCTCCCACATTATTTAAAATTATGGACAGCCTACCGACCAGCGTAAGTTGGTATTCCGCGCGTCGCATTTTCTTTGTACTCTCGCAATATTCGGGATGTTTTGTACTGAAATGGAAGGGTCTAGTTTTAATGGTTATGTTGTAAATAAATAAATGAAGAACGCGGGTGTTGATTAAATTTAAGAGAACGATTTATGTTTTGTACCAATTTAGCGACGACTTGAAAAAGCAATTGTATAGGGGCGGGTGTACACTGTGCATACCACAAATGGGATGTACAATCATGGAATTGCTTGTTTTGTTGTCAATGGGTCAACATAAATAAACATAATTGATAATTGC
Organism: Cyclophora albipunctata; assembly: GCA_963082685.1. NCBI lineage: Eukaryota > Metazoa > Arthropoda > Insecta > Lepidoptera > Geometridae > Cyclophora > Cyclophora albipunctata. The sequence goes on from OY720118.1 coordinate 4,482,985, forward strand.
GTGAAATTACTAAGTAATAGGCTCCTTATTTATGGTTATTATTAGTTTATTTACTTGTCATTCAGTAAGTGAAGCTTTGCCTTTAAGTTAAGGTTTAGTTCTTTTAGAAATGAATGAGCCTTATGGCCGATTTTTAATTAAAGCAAGAAACGGTACGAAATACTAACCATAATTATAAAAATACTGTACTTTAAAGGAAATTAGATTTTCGTTGTAAATTTTGAGTACTATAAAACCAATTTACAGATTATACATAAACAGAGCCGTTTGAGATTGACACATAGATAAATTCATAGATATATTGTAAATAAAAATTACAACGTATTCTGCATTCTGTTTTATTAAAATTAATTTTAAGTCAATTTTCCGACCGGTGCTTCCATCTACCGGAAATGATCTGAACTAAGTAGTATCGAAGGCTTCCACGGAATCAAATTGATTGGAAACACGAACCTTTGTGTGGCGCTGTGATACGTTTTAGAACTCCTTGGCTATTAAAATAATTAATATTGGCCTTTAATGACATATAAATAAGGTATAGCTAATATATTGAAGCATTATTAAAACTCAAGTTAGCTAATAAAGTTTTATATTGATGTTATTTTAATTAATTTGTATAATTACGTAATATTTTTATGTTATTTTATTGGTTGGCGTAAAAGCTTTACTAGTGCCACCTACATAGCAATCTGGATAATTTTACATTATGATCAGGTTCAAAGAATTTAAAGGATATTTCATAATGTTAATTTAAGGTTTTTAATTAGGCATTTAATTTCAATTGAATTGTACATTAGGGAGTAAGATGTACGCGAGTTACGCTGGATATCGCTTTTTTCTGAAAAACGGCAAAAAATAAACTAATGTCGCGTTATATTATCCGTTTGGGAGCTATGATGCCACACAGAGAGACAGACACACACAGACAGAAACGTCAAACTTATAAAACCCCTCTTTTAGCGTCGGGGTTTAAAAATAAGTGTACGAGAGCTCATAACGGGTCAATGTACTATTAAAAAATTGCTTGTCATTGTCATCGCTTGCATCATGGCACACCCCTTATATTAATGTTATGTTTTATATTAACCAACCAAAATTTTGTTGTAATAGTTGTAGTAACTTTTAATACATATTAATATTAAGCTACATTGCCACCCTTTCTAAAAAAATATTAAAACAAATAGATACCAAGGTATATACAAAGTACAAACTACCTATCCCAAATTCCACGCATAATTTTCCATTTGGCATGTTCCCACCCAATAAAATCCGTGGTCACATTGACCAAGTTATCAAGATATCCAAACAGACCACTGTACCATCCCCTATTTCGGAGTGAGTGGTAGTATTGATAAGGGCAACCCTAGGGTCAAGCCGGGAACAGTTCCGTAGATAAGTTTCGATTTAATACCTTAAAAGGCGCCCTCTAATGGGGTCATTCCCATTCGTTATGGGAGACTGTTCGTTCCTATTTGGACGGAATTCATCTAAATTGTATGTGGGATGTGTGTGGAGTTAAAAGTTTAAGGGTACGTTTGATTATCTATACTAATATTATAAAGCTGAAGAGTTTGTTTTGTTTGTTTGTTTGTTTGTTTAAACGCGCTAATCTCAGAAACTACTGAACCGATTTGAATAATTCTTTCACTGTTAGATAGTCTATTTATCGAGGAAGGCTACATTTTATCCCGGATTTCCTACGGGAACGGGCACAACGCGGGTAAAACCGCGGGACGCTGCTAGTTAGGTATACCTGTCGGCACAAGTATGATTATTAACCCTATTTTGTGACTAGCAGCACCCCGCATTTTACTCGCCTTGTTCCCATTCCTGTGGGAATTTCGGGATGAAAAATAGCCTTTAAGCTCTCTTTTAAATGTGGCTATCCATTTAAAATAGAATTCATGACACACTGACAAATCAGCTGGGGTACTTCTAGCGCTTTAGTTTACTAAAGAAGTGTCGAATCGAATAAAAAAATATATGTATACTAAGTATCGAACATGTCATTTAAAAATACACAAAAGCAAGCCCTAGTGGTTCAATTTTGAAAAAAAAAACAAATGTAAATGCAGTAGATAGCAACTGCCGACCGCAAGCAGCAGTGTCAGGTCAGCGCGCTCGAAATTTCAAAGAGATTCATAGAAACCTTTAGTGGTGCTTGCATCCGTGGTTCCTGTTTCCTACTGCCGTCGCTACCGAAAACACACCTTTAAATACCAAACTTGACACCATACTTCATTCCAGCTAACCAACATCACTACATAGTATAAAACAAAGTCGCTTTCCACTGTCTGTCTGTCTGTCCGTCCCTATATGTATGTTTAGATCTTTAAAACTACGCAACGGATTTTGACGCAATTTTTTTTTATAGATAGAGTGATTCAAGAGCAAGGTTTTTATAGGTATAAACATTTCCGTAATTCCCACGGGAACGGGCAAAACGCAGGTAAAACCGAGGGCACTGCTAGTTTTAAATAATAATTAATTTGTAAAAATAACGTTTAAAAATATTCGAAATAAATTAATAAATAACGAAAGACATTAATTGTGAATAAATATAATAAACAAGATTTAAATGTGACATGAATGATAACATGAATTAAAATAATATTCTTGGCAACAAATATTTAGGTTTTACAACTAAACAAACAGTTGACCGATTTTATATTAATAAGATATGACGTTAACTGCGGGCTTTTAAATAGGTACATGACTATGGGTATTTTCCAAATAAAAACAGCATGTTCTCAAAGAAAACCGTATTAAAATTAAAATAATTTAGTGTTTATTATGTATGAAATAAAGAGAACCTTGGTTCATATAAATACCTATTTAATTTTAATAAACAATATTGGATGGGCTTTAGGCGATCTAAAAACTCTGACACCATGGTTACCTACTTGGCTATTCGAAATGAATTAAAATCATTTTTGCGACTTTGTTTAGTTTATTTTTTGTCTGCAAAACAATGTTGTATATGAACTGTAACATTACTTTCATTATGTAAATTATCACAATTTATACAAAAGGAAGTATTAAAAAATGTCTCAAATATTTCTAAGATACTACACATTTTATATTATATACAAAATAGAGATATCATTTTTGTTTTATTTTTATAAAGTACATAAATTAACCATGAGAATGTTTGGCTAAAAAGTTGTACGAATTACTTATTTAAATGAAGCTATTTGTTATTCAAATAACAATTAAAACAGTACTGTGGAGCTTATTCAAACAAATTAAACTTATTTTAATCCCATAGGTGAAAAAATCAAGATGTATTTTTATTTCTTCACAATTATATGGTTAAATTAAATTCACAACTTCATTAGACTCTGCTGGATGTATGTTAAAGAAATAATTAAATTCATATTTGTTTTTGTACCACTTGTTACATTTAAATTAGAAGATTTTTTTATTTATGTAAATATTTATTGTACTCGTTTGAAATAAATGTCTGAAGTATCGTTAATATTGAACAAGTTTTCAAGCTTTAGAGGAAAAAACAAACTTAAATTCATTTGAAAAATATTTAACAGCCCTTTATTTGACAAACTGACTCCCGCACTCAGAGACGTAATTAAATCGACACATAGGTGACGATTTAACTCGATTTGAGTAAAAATTTACGTAATTTTTCATAAATTATACGGTAAATTTACTAATTAAATCTTTACTATGAAAGCATTTACCGTCTCCTGAGTAAGGGCGTTAGTATTCTACCCTACATAAAAAAAGTTCAAAAAATACATTCAAGTAGAAAAAGCCCAACCGGATTTCTCACTAAATACATTCAAGTAGAAAAAGCCCAACCGGATTTCTCACTAAAGGGCAGTCCACATTACAAACCATGAGAGGAATAGTTGTCTAATCTTTACGAGGCGACTTGTGTCAACTTTATGGCTAAACGGTTGCTAATGGCACATAAAACTAAGGACCAACCTCCTATGTTAACGTTTTTAAAACGACCAAAACATAAAACTGAGTTTGTTTGCTTTTGGATTAAGATAAAATAATAATACGAACATTATTTTTAGTGAAATAGTTTTAATGCTCTTTTTTAAGCGTTTTTTTATTTAAATATTTTTTCTGATGGATTTTATTTACGAATTGATACTGAATTATTTAAGTATAAGTATTTTTGGCGGAGTGATAAACTATTAGTATATTAACTACTCATTGGTAACACCAATAAATCGTCAAGTCTATAGAAAAAATATTGCATACAATATTTAATTTCGTCATCATTTATTCGTAAAACAAATAGCGTCAATCTATGAAAAACCTATTACAAAAATCATCACAAACCTGATAACTTTCACGTAAAAACGGTATGTGTATTAAAAAATAACACCATAAAAATTAATGTTTCGTAAGGTACAAAATAATTATTCGGTTGTATAAAGAGACCACCCCGGGCCCGTTTACGGTCTGTACAGCGTATTTTAATTAGCGATACATGAAAATGCTTTGAAACACCCAGTTTTGTGCGGGAGTGTTTTAAATGCAAAATTATAATCACTGTTATATACTGGAATGTACGCGACTTTAGTCACTTTTGTTTTGCACTGTACTTTGAATGGTTTGTTAGTTTTGCTAGCTAAGTATGTGAGGACAAACTTGTGTCGTATTTGTTTAATTTTGTAGATTAATCTTTCAAACCATGAACTAAAGATTCAATGAACTAAAAATATTATAATATCTATGTTAATTTAAAAACCATTCGTTTTATTACCAGTTTTGTTTGTTGTTATTTTTATCAAGTAGTTTAACATAACTTTCAAAAGCGATTACTATTTAACAGTACTATCAATGACATAAGAAATATGTTTACTCAAGAAATCAAACATATTTAAAACAAAATGGTTAAAATGGTTGAACCTAAAAATGACCACTCACAGTCATAAGAAGCGTTGTTACCGCGTTCAATTTGGAACATTCTACAACCCTAATTAAGAACGAAAACTAATAAAAGATAACTCGAAAGTCATGCTGAAAACCGCATTCATAAGGAAAACTTTGTCGATTAAAATTCCTTTAACGAGTGAGAACCATCCAGTTTAATAAATACAGGACCCTTCTAATTTTCCTTGGAGAGATTTAAACGGCATAAATTCTTTAGGCTGAAAAGAAACTCAGAGAAAAAGCACTTGTACATTTTTACGACGTCGGATCTCATTCGCCCTCGAGCGAGTTGTCTCTCCTTTAAATTAAATTTTCACTCCTAATTTGAAAGTATAATGTCATTACACTAGAATTCCGTTATTAAAACTTTTAAATCATTTGGAAGTTTCCTTTTGTGTTCACTTTAGGGTGGGCCTTCGTGATTTTTTAATCAAAATGGGATCATTTCTAGTGATTTTTTACGAGTGCGCCATTCCGTCGGCATCAAATTGTCATTAGCCAGTTGCGTATCCGATATTGCCTTACTTTGAAACTGTTCAGATTTTATGGAATATTTAATTTTGGAACCCTCGATGTCTTGATGCAAGTTTTATTAGAACATTTTTGAGAAACATGTTACACAATGCCAACTTAAAAAAATATTGAAAAAAAAATCAAAAGATGAATGACCGAACACATGTACAGTTAGAACACTTGATAGCTACTTAAAGTGTTAAAAACAAACATCTGTCATTGAAACAAAAGGGGTTGACGTTTAACAGTTGTAAAACGTCTCGTCATGTCACAAAATGGTCAATAAAATTTGTCTGGAGTCCTTGACATACAGACACAGTACAAAACGGTTCTTTTATAGTCCATAAACATTTTACTAGCTCGACCTTGAAAGGGTCTGCAAGTAGGTCGTTGCACTCGAGTTTATCGCCGCTTACGAGTTATGATGAGATTATGTGATTTAAAATTTAGATAAGTGAAGACAGGGGTTCCTGCACTTATATGAGGCAGGGTTATTCATTTTATTACGGGATGTTATGTAGCGCACGCTTTTCGTCTTGCATGTACGATTTTCCTGCAGCAAAGGTAAAACATAGAAGAATTGTATTGAAATGAATTTCTGTTTCAAATTATGTACGTACATAAGTGATACAAAGCTATTGGGTTTAGGATTTTGGTCAAAAATACATCACAAAAAAATCGGGAAGTATTTTAAACAGATCTTATTTGACTTGTCGCATCTTAACCCAAAAACACAATTGCAATACGTTTTTTAAAACTTATAAAGATTTTTAATGTTCTGTAATAAATTACTTTACCGCTACAACCCAAACAATAAAACGCAAATATCGCTCAGACAAAAAGATCCATTATTAGGTACTTTCACGTAGGTAACTCATCGGAGGTCTTTAACGCCAAAATTACCTGACCAATTTGCAACGTTGCCAAAAAATAGAAAACCATTAAAAATCGCACATTAAAACAACAATTACTTAAAAAATACCTGGTTTTTGCACAAAAAATCTCTTGCGCAATAGAATGCAGTCACAAAGAGATCCAAAGAAAGGCTTTCACAGAAATTGTTAAAACGTTGCGTCAAAATAACGGGGTTTTGGAAACAAAACTCCTTTGTTACAATAAAGGGTTGTTTTTCTTTCGAAAGCCAATAAAAGGGTTCGAGGACTGGAATTGTTACCCTTTTGTCCATTGTGCTTTTTGGGCAATTTATTGCGCAAATTTCCTTTTGTAGTTTATGAAATATTTTTTTGGATTGACCAGTTGTTTGTGACGCAAGTTCTGTTATTGTTCTTTAAAAGTTAAAACCCTTTCAGTCTGTGCCTTGTTTTGGTCTGGTAGGTTCGTGATCAAGAGAACAAGCGCTTTAAGATAACTGTGTAGTGACTGTGTTTTCTGGTGAGTTAAACGTAATTTTACAATACTCATATTAACTTCCGCAGTGAAAAACTTTCATTAAATCGACAATTAATTGACGAAATTGTTTATACATTACAAGTCAAAATCACTCATTTAATCTCTACTAAGGAAGCATTTGACGTAGTGAAACATCAAAAGCTAGTTTCATTCCCATCCCACTAATGAAACTAGCATCAATACCTTAATATTTAACGACCCAATAACGCATCGAACGCAGTCAAAATAGATGATCCTTACATCATTAAAGCCACCCCTTTGAGCACCTCTAAGTGCTGCATCCATCAACAAAAAGAATAAAGCAACAACACACCATCACATCTAAATTTAAAAATCCAATCTTGTTCGGGATCGGAGTCTCGTCGCAGCATTCCTCCATTTTATCCTCTACAGTTTCTTATCCCACATGACATAAATCGCATCGACCCATATAACTCTCGGCAGCCATTAAAAAGATAAACAACTTAATATAGGCATAATAATAAACAAGGCAGAGCCGACTTCGCCGTCTTAGTTATCCCCGTAACCGTTCATAATTTTATTTATTCACGAAATCGTAAATATCTTTAGGAATAATTCCAAAGGCTCTTCGCTTGGATTAAGGGGGAGGTTTGCCTCAGAAAATTATATTCGACTATAACAGTAACCATGCATCACCTGGAGGAAGCTTAATGTGCCTTTTCGCAATCTCGAGGGCGGCGCGAGTCTGAGCGCAAATTACTTTTTCAAAGTATTTACATGTAAATAGAACTGTTGCGAAGTTGGTGTACTGTTGGCTAGACTTGGTGCGGGCTTTGTGATGTACCGACTCCTGTGTAGGTGTATGATACACAAGTGTGGGTATGTTCTGAATTCAAATTGCGTGGGAACTGGGAATGATGCTTATGTACTGTACAATGAGTAAACCAGTTTTAAAACTCTTTTCTCTTTTTCTTGCATCTATGTTACATGCCATTATCATCTTTAATAACCAGTGATTCGTTGAAACGTTAAGAACGGTCATAATGATACGTATAAAATGAAGTTGTCTATTGATTTAGGTACTTGTAAATGGCAAGTGTTTTGGCAAGCAAGTGTTTTGGTTTTGGCAAGATATTGCTTATATTATCATTACACGTGGATGAAACTTTGAACTAGAATTTATTTTAGCTAGACAGGTTTATGCTAATCAAAAACCACAAACAATTAAAATGGGTAGTCCGACCAAAATCTTTGAATTATTACGAACATTTTCAATATTTCTAAGAGCCATAATTTCCGATAATCATTGCAGCCACCGTTTTCTAAATTATTCAAATCCGATAAAACACATTATTAAGACATTTATTAATTATTTATGGTCATACTAATTACTATTTTATGTACAAAATGGGCACATTAAATATATTAATAAAATTATGATGTTTAAATAAATCACCGAAATAATTCCAATTTAAATATTCATAGGTAACAACGTTATCAAATTTGCAATTCACGACAAACTCTTTAAGGTGATATCGCTTAAAAACCACGCTTTATCCATAAACCCTGTATAATTATCATCCATTCTACTTATAAAGTTTCATAACGGCCTATACGTCGACTTGGCCTCTTTCGGGACCCTTGCTCCCCCTAAGGGGGTGTACACCCTCCGACTTATAATGGGCGTCTAAGAAAAACGGGTGCTCGGCTTGGAATAGAAAACGCTTCTTTGGAAATAGCTTCGGTGGAAAGCTGCCGATTTATGCGAGCTACGGGATCCGCTCGGAAAATATCCGAGAGCGGATTTTTAATGGCGCCATTGTTTCTGTTTTAAACGCGTTGTGCGAATGGAATACTTAAGTTTGAGACGTCGCGTGTTTTGTTTGTATGATTTTTATGTTTTACATAATGTGCTTTTGTATCAGTTGGAGGTGATAAACAGGGTGTTAGCGTCTTCTGTCATCCCTTTATTGAACATTATCATATTATACCTGATCACAAGTCTATTCAACTCTATTCAAACTAGCAGTCGGTTTTTACTTACTAATAGTACTGTAAAAACAGTTCCCCAAAATCGCAGTCTAACAGAAGAAAGTCCTAACAATTCTCAGGTAAATTAAACCAAATAAAACACATATAAAATTTAAACACCCACGTAAAATTATGCGGCAATAACCACCGTTTTACCCACACAGTTTCTCATTAACATAAAGCAGGCTAAACACAACATGAGCGCGTATAAGCGCCTATCTCACGATTCCACGCGTGCTGCGTTTTTACTGCGTATTATGAGCGGAATATTAGCACCGTATTTCACTTATAATTCGCGTTTTGAAGGAGAGGGCGGGCGTGAGTATTAGATGCGAATAAACGCCTCGTGTGTGGTCACCTTTAGTGTTTGATTTCGGATTTAATGTGTACTGGTAGAGTAGGTTAATGGTAATTAACCTAAAAAAAAATGATAGCATTTCAAGTGCCTCTAGTTATTTTTATTCCAAAATTAAATGTAATATCAAGCATAAAATCTACAAAAATAGTCTTTTAATTCCTTAACTAATTGTTAAAATCCAACTGGCCGACCACACCTCTAATCAGTGTAATAATTTTAAGCACCGGAAAAGATAAAAATGCCTAAAATAATGAACTTAATATCGTCGCCGCTTAGGCCTAAGCGAAAATATATTGTAGGCAAGTAACACATCGTTTCGTTCGTATAATGAACATGGCTCCCTCTGCCGAGATCATTAATCACCCTCCCCCCTCTCCGCACCCCTTCACCCCTCAAAACCCCCTCCCGCTTAGAATGTTACCAATTCATCACGAAACCCCGCCCTTGACAACTCTATATGAGGCCGCTCCGTCCCAAAAGTCCCCTACCGAATTCAAAAACATTTTACTATAACAATTGACAATAGATTTCTGGGACAACCCCGTCCTAAAAGTTTGCTTTCAAGTACGGTGTAAGTTTCTTTTGAATGTGGTAAAGCTTTTTTTTGGACGGGGAGTGTATTTTCTTGTAATGCCGACTCAGTTGTATGGCGGCCATTACAGATAAATTTCGCCTTACCTTTATTTTTTAAAGCAGATTCAATGTTGTTTCGTTGTTTCCACGGATAGTGTTTACTGCTTTTGTTTGTTTTGATATCCTTTTTAATTACAATATTGTTTGCTTAACAGATTTATTGGTGGCTTCGATGAATTTAAAAATAAGTTTGTAGGATTCTGTACCTAAAGGGTGATGATAAGTATTCGGGACTCTATTGAAACAGCGTTTATTAGTAAGTTTTTACTAATAGAAAAAATCTTACTATGCTTAACGCCTACAAACTAAGCAAAAAAGAGTTAAGCATTTAGACATTTAAAAATTTCACAACTATTTTATACCTAAACTAGCTGCGCCCCGCGGTTTTACCCGCGTTGTGGCCGTTTCCATGGGAATTTAAGGACCGCTCGTCCAATTTTGTGCAAACTTCACTTATATCATCTACTAAATAGTCCGAACAAAGCCTAAACATTTGGTTTGGATAGGTGAGCCTGTTCTTGAGTTATAAAATTATAACGAAAAGTGGCATTGATTTTTATATATAAAGAGTATTAAGTACGCGTTCAAATAACACGCCTAATTTTCACACTAAGGCCAGAGCCATGCAATCATTATCTGCACATAAATTTCCTCTAACTACACTAGCCATAACACATAGCACCATTAGGTCATTTCATACATAAACGGTAATTTCTACTGCAATTGGTTTGGCACATTAAACGCATATAAATTAGTATTCATTGCGCTCCATTGAGCATGTACTAGTACACCTATTTAAGTAGAGATTGCTCTCAGTGCATCAATTATGTATGAATTTAGATAGGGTTGTCATCATACGAGCGGGTTGGGAAGTATTTAGACGCATTTATAATTTAGAGCCGGGGTGGTATAAGTGATTCTGTATAATCTATTTCTTTTGGATTGGCACAAAATGTGGACCAATGTCGTCAATTTTCCAGCCGAAGACTATTGCTTCTGAAGAGGAAAAAGGTTTAGAGATAGGGTAATAATGAAACAAAAACAAAAAAATTACTAAAACTTTTTCCTCTTTAGGAGCAATCGTCTTCGGCTGGAAAATTGACGACATTGGTCCACATTTTGTGCCAATCCAAAAGAAATAGAGTATACATTCATTCGTGTCGAGTCGGTTAGTGGCAAACTCGTCAGACCCTTTTGGAGGCCTTTAGGTGGTCTAAAAACTTTCACAACAGCTTGGCCAATAATCTATTTGAAATGAATAAATTAATGAACTTGGTACTACAGCAAGAATCATAAACCTAGTATCTATCTTAACATTTTTAAAGGGTTGAGTTTCTATTTCTATTTATATTGGGAGTACTTATTTTTTACATAGGTTCTACTAAAACTTGCCGATGATAATTATGTAATTGTTGTTATGTAGTAAATATTTTCTTGTAAGTAAGTACTAAGTTCTGATAGGTTAGTGGCCAACTATAGTACGAAAAATCCTTGTAACGTAACCGGCCACTTCTGTCTATCTGTTCGCGATAAACTCAAATTGACACGGATTGACGCGGTTTTTTTAATAGATAGAGGAAGGAGGAGGAGAATATTCAAGAGTTTATATGTATAAAAGTTTCCGAAATTCCCATGGGAACGGGCACAACGCGGGTAAAACCGCGGGGCGCTGCTAGTGATGTCTAAATTAAGAAAAACAAAGGAAGACAAACAAAAAAGTATTTTCAGTTGAATTCTTTGCGTCTCGCAATTCTGAATGTCACATAGAGAGTATATATTTCATTATAAATAAACAGCCACTGAATTATGAGATACACAAATGACAAAACAAAGGAACTGAGCAAAGAAAGGAAACAAACAAAATAAATAACTGGGGAAGGAAGTATTGCATTTATTTAGTCCCGAGAATGCCGGCGGCAAGTCTGTAATATAGTGGAGCGAGGAAAATATTAAACGGTTTCATTTTGATATGGGCATTTGTTTATGAAAAGTTTGCCCAGATTTTTGCTTTTGGAAGAATTGTCCACAATTTTATTTTGATGAGAACTGTCCAAGTTTTCGTTATTTAGGTACTAAGGTAAATAAAAAGCGCACGAGCACACGATACATAAATACAGAATACATACATACATACTTATGCAGATAACATAAACATAGATACATGTTCTTAAAGTGAAATAGTAACTAAAAAGCTAGATAACTAATTGAATTAGATAAATTATTGTCTCAAATAAATTAAATTATTATAATTTATTTTACACAAAGTCAAAATTTTCAACTCTAAGCAAAGCCTATCATTATACCTATGATTATTACATTATCATCAACCTTATTAAAATTTAACGTTCAATTTATTTTATAACCTTAAAAAAATTAACATTGGTTGCCAATTATTTTATTTTTACAAAATCTTATAATACATTGGTACATGAGTTTAATTTTTACTACCCATTACCAATATTATTTTATAGTGGTCGTAATTTAGTATTATAATTGCCAATAGGATTTGTAAAATTCTGTACTAATTTGTAAAACAGCAATTAAAGGAAACATCTGGTTCCACTGATTTTTGGTTACATAAAAAATAATGGTCTAAATATTAACACGTAATAAAATTAACATGTTAATTATAGTAGTTTATGCAACGTCATATAAAGAAGGGTAAGTTTCATAATAGTAACGAGTGTTTTAATACCCGTGTTATATGCAGTTGCATACACTACTTTATCTTCACTATTTAATGCAATTAATCAAACAAAATTTTAAAAACAAAACACATTGCGAAACATTAAATTCACGCGTAGGTACGTGTATTGTCACAGTGAACTTGCCGCCATTAAAATCTAACCAATGAGAGCGCAGCTGCGCGTAGGGCCAATCAGGAGCGAGCGAGATCTTACCAAAGAGTTTTGTGTATGTAGTTTCGACGAAGTTTTCACGTATAACCCAACTGTTTTCAAAAGCCAGCCTAATATCAAAATTTTATGCAACTAGTATGAGGATTTTGACATAAGGCTCGCCAGGTTAATTGGTCGCGTTATAATGATGTTATAATGTTATATTATAATGATATTATAACATCATGTGCAAATGCTTAAATTGAGTGTTTTAGTTGTCTGCGCTATAACAGTAGTAATTATAAGTCAAGTATTGGAAACATAAGTAGAATGTTACAACATTAGTGTAGATAAAATACATTATATTATAGGCAATTTTAAAGACTTAAATTATGCAGGGTGTCCCGCACGGAGTAGGTAAATCTAGCACCAGTAAGAAGAGGACCGAAAGACGATCCAGAATATCAAATTTTCAATATTATAATAAACTTAGTTTTTGAGTTATAATACATTTAGGATTATGTCAAAGATTTTTTACCATTCACTTACTTGTGTGGGTTATTATAAATCATGAATGTTCGGTCCATTAAATGTAAAACTGTTAGGTATATTTTTTGCTTAAGAATGCAAAAATTTTAATACATTATATTTTTCCCTTATAGCGCCCACTCTTTATACACCAAGTAGACTTGCAAATTTATGTTATTGTTACAAAATCACATTTATTTTTTTATGACCTCATTAAAATTAACACATTTTACAAGGGTGCTATAAAATATATAATTTGTTTTAAAAAAGAAATAATACGGAGGCTTAAAAAATATAATCAGATCATAACGCGCCTTGTTAAAATCTCATCGATTGCTTATTCTGATTCTAATGACTACGAATATAATTTTATTGAGGCTTGTATCTTCTTATAAGGTCCTATTTACATTTTTACTAAATTAACATAAGTAGTAGCTTGACATCCATAATGTCTTACAATAGACATTTGCCTTATTATCCCTAAAATCATTAATAGTATAGATACTACCGGTCCCAGTAAATGTCAAATTTTGACGGTTACAATATTTGACATTTAGATATTTGACTAACTTATTAAAATGTTACATTTATTATTGATTACTTTATTGTTTCGTTTCAGTCTTTTTTGAAGAACTGAGGTGGCAGAACATTTTTTTTCTCATAAAAATCTAAAAACTAGATTTGCTATTGGGCTATTTAGTCTGTACAGTAATAAGTATAATAGCTTAAGTTTTTGTAATGAACGTACATAGAAACATACCTACAAAAAACACTTCTAACTTCCAATAATTACCTGAAACGCTTAATTATTAACGTCCAAGTTACCACTTAGTGTATTTTGTACGCCTACGCCGTTTTACCTTCCAAAATAAAATGGAACATTAAGAATCGTTTCGAAAACACTTCGAGTAATGAGGCCGATAGTAAGTTCAACTGGTAAATTACGTAAATGTTATCTTAACGTTGGTTGGTTCAATTTGTAAGAGATTTTACTTACAGCTTTGATTAGGACAAGAATACAAAAACCTATCTAAAGTTCCTTCAGTAGAAAGAAAAAATATAAACCTGTAATGTTCCACTGATGTTACTTAATGTACCTAGGTATTTTATTACAAAAAATAGTAAACGCACGTGCAGTGCGTGCATAAGTTTGTAAGATTGACTCCGGTTTACTTCTATCTACACTGTACAGAAATGTCACGTGAAGTCACGTGGTCACGTCACACTAACATTGCCAATATATTTTAATAGTAATTAAACAAAGCGGATGCCAAGAGATGACCACTTTGTCTGTGATTGAAAATGTATGATTAATTTTACATCAAAGGTATGAAATTTCACACTAACATGTAGTTTAAATATCTGTTAACACTTAAGGGCTATAAACATTGTTGTTACATAATCTACCTATGCATGTAAAGCGTTTCTGAAACCCGCTCTCTTCTCACAACTTGTCCCGCAACTCAAAAACAGCGGCGCATCTAGAGTAGTTTATTTGCAATAAAGAAAGTGGAATCCCGGGTTTCGGTCCAATTACCGGGATATATGCGGCAATCCCGGTGACGTGGTGCCTATTTCCCGGGGAGTCCCGGGCGCCAAGCAATTATACATATTGCAGCCTACCCAATTGTTATAAATAAGTAAAACGGCCAAAACTATCGTTTGTTTTTGTAAGTTAGCAGGTAGGATGGAGTGTTGATGTTTCGTAAATGGTTGTATAAAGTTCTTAATTGAAAATTGTGATGGTTTTAAAAGCTTTAGTGTGGTACGTTCTTTATGGTATCTCTTTGTATGATATTATAGTTTCATAGATACGTTAAATAGAACAGCTGTTATAAAAGACATAGCTCATTTTTGATGATGTCCATGTAAATATCACAGATTTATACAAGTAGGCTAATAATACAAAATAAAATATGGTTATACCATTCCTCACTCCATTCGTTCACAAACAAGACTCATACTTTACCATTATTCAAGAGGATAGAATCATAACAATATTGACACAGTAAAAGTCCAACATAGTAATAACAAGGAAAAACACCAGAAAATCAAGTTACATAAGAAAAAATATTTGCGATGCAATAAAACCAATAAGTAAGCCGTCAACAATCAATAATCGGCTATTCCCTCTGTCTCTACTACTACTTACAACATGAAAACAAAATCTCACTTCATGAAACGACCGAGAAACAAATGAAAATCAATCTGTTATCGCCCACAAAAGTCGTGAAGACAATTCCGATAGACATTTGGTAGTATCTTTTGGAAATGTTGTAAGCACGTTTTCTACCCTCGAGTTTGGGCACATAGGCCGAGTATGCGACCCACGGGGGAGATACACTAGTTTTTCCAAGCATATCTTATTGCCCCTTTGTTGATTCCAAGGGCCGTTAGTTTCATCGGTGGAGTCGGGGAAGCGGTCCCGTGCCCGCCGACCATCAACAAAGGAGTTATTTTTGTTAAGAATGTTCTATTTGTAGCGTTACCGTATACTTCTTTGGTGTTTGCACGATTTTGTTAGTATTGTAATAGGTTATTACGTCGTTAACTAATCTATAGTAATATAATATAATTAAGGAGTTTGTTTTTTATTGGAACGCACTAAGCAAGAGAAAATATTTTTGTATATGATAGAAACAAAATTACTTCAAGAACAACGGATTCGTACTCACGGGTTCTTCTAGTTAAATGTGCTTATTTGATAAGTTGTTATTAATCATTGTTGGGTTATAGTAGTATTCTAAATCACCTCTACTGCCAAACAGTCTGATAACGCAGGTAAATAACATTCTCCCCGCTAATAGTCTACCGAAAGTAAATTAGATTAACCCTTCGGAGTCCCTCATAAAACCTGATCACGTTTCGCCACTCATAAATATAAGCGTTAATTTCCAAAACGCACTGATAAACTAACATTGTGTAAATGGTATAAGCCTGTCCACATCTGCGTCGAAGATTGCTAAAGGATTAAAACATGCAAATCAAATAAGGAGAAATTCTGTTGAAGGGGAAAATCCCTCGGTCGCGACCCTACTTTTCTTATTTATTCATCCGAGTTGGAAAAATGTTGTTTTGTTTACATCCCTCTGGGGTCAGAAATACGGTGCCTACGTAGATAGTTTCTTTTGTTTTTGTAAGTACTATAAAGCTGAGTAATGCTAACTGCCAGAAAGTTTATTCTAATTTATAATGTTATTTTGTCTGGTGATGTAAGTTTTGTTGGTTAACGGTCGTATGATGTTATGTTCGTTCATGTTTTAGATTTAGGTCTTAATAACTCTCCTCGTATAGTTGAGAAACAAAGACATTCTAAGAAAATTTCTAGGCACGGTAAGAAATCGCCAACCTTCGAGTCTACTTTCGTTAGAAAAATCCCTTAGAATTTCGTGATTGGAACTTGATTTCAATTAAATGAGTAATAATAAAATTGGTCGATTATGTCCTTTTTAATTTTATTTTGATAAAACATTCGTTCACATTTATCTTTTATGAAAAAAATCATAAATTATCAATTGATCTCACAACTCCAATAAAATTCATAAAAAAGGTTATCAACAGCTCCAAAGTTTTTCCTAATTTCATTCCGCTGTACTCTTCCTTCACCCCAAGTTACCCTTTTTAAGGGGATTTCTTTATGTTGTGGGAGCTCATTCACAACGTCCATCAAGACTATTGGGGCATCGTTACGGTCTGAGTAAATGTACCGAAATCATCGGTCGAATGCTGTGAGGTACCTCTCGAGCTAACATATTGTACCTAGTTGATATTGTATTAACTGAATATTTGGGTGGTCCAATTTACACCTAACTTTGGGCAAGTTTTGGATGCTGATGGAGTTTGATATCGGAGTCTTTCTCGATGAAGGGTTATCAATATTAATTTAGAACATATAAGGAGTTTAACATATTGTTCATTACATGAGTGAAAACTACCTAAGTATATGAAATTTTAAGGCAGATCTTTAAAGCAAATGAAAATTCAAATAAAAACCCAAGGTTAAATTATGAGAAGCAATTGTAGACATCTTTAAAGTATCTTAAGACAGATTCAACAGTGACATTCATAGTATTTAAATAGATCACCTCCATGCCTTAAACAACCATCAAAAGAAACCGACCCCTACATTCAACCCCACAAACGGCATAAAAACTCATTAAAACAAGACATTGTAACACGTTTTACTTATTAAAATGGAGCATTGAATATTGCAGTTACATCTACGTACTCTTGTGGACATTTTGCGGCGAGAAATTTTGTTTTAATAAAGGAGGTACGGCCACAGGCGTCGCCTGCCTTGATATTAAGGAACACCCACTAACGTCACCTAACGTCCTCTTCTGATATTACGTAGAAGCATTATTATGTGCTTAGGGTTGACAATCTCTGGGTAACGCTGTGTTAAGATTAAACCTTGATATCTATGTTCATTTCGGTGCTTTTCTGTTTTCTGTACTTGTTTTATTCGTGTCTTTAATAACGGTTTAAGTTTAAATGCGCTAACATTTTCGACATATTTCTAAATGACATGACAATCATTGTATTGATCGAGTGTCAATTGAAAGGAAATGAATGAGAAATAATTTTGTCAATTCACTTCGCTACTAACAAAACAAGTTAATAGGCATAAAATTACTATAACACGTACACCACAAATTACAATATTTATGTTTCATTAACGGCTCTATATAGAGTTAACCCCAATGGCAACGAAATAATATACTAGTCAGTTGGTCCGAATTAGACCCGCATTGGACAAGAACGCACGCAATTAAGATTGGCTACTCCGTAAGCAGTTAATCCGAAAATACGTGTGTTGGGTGTTTATTGACTACTCGCATTTCGGTTAGTTTGTACAGGGTGGGTACTTGGGGAAAGTATTTAGGTTGAACGTAAGCATAAAAGGAAATGTGTAAGGTTGGGCGAAGGAAATTTTATCTCGGCGTTATTGATTTTTTAATGTTATAGGTAATAGGGGTTTCTTTTTTCAATGATTGAACAGACCATTCAATGAAATATTGTATTACATTTAGGTGATTTCCTTTATGACTTTCTTAGTCATAAAAAAACTATTATTTTTAACATCTTAAATACTTATAACGGACTTTCAGTCGATAAAACAAACGTAAAATATCAACAGAAACGTTCCACCTAAAAGTTTTCAGGCAAAGCAAAAAACTACCGTTTAAAAAGTTAACAAATACTACTAGGAAATTGTGAGTACCTAATAAGGGTATGGAGTGGAGGTTACTCCACGCTACGGCGGGTTTATGGGTCGTTAGTGCTGCTGAAATCAATAAAAGTACCAGAATGTACCGCACATGCGCAATACAGACATCTGACTCAGCTACATTCATTTTATAGCCACTTGTATTTGTGTATATGACCATTTTTGTTCTTTACTGTCGACAGTGCCGAAAAAAGCCCAAAATTAATTTGGCGCTACCGTAAATATGAGTCGGGCGTTAACAGGGTTGAAATTTGCGTTATGGGTTATTTCAGTTTTTATTGTGTGGGTTTTAAGTGACTTTGAATACGTTATTTTTGCATTAACCCACTGTTTGTTAAGCCTCCTTTCAAATGACTTTTAGCTAGCGTATACCTATATTTTTTAAACCTAGCAACTAGTTTATAACGCATAATAATATTCAATTCAGCTATAAATGAATCGCGGCATTTAATGTCAATGTAAATTGCTATTATTTAATAAGGTCAATTAAAATGAATGTCATATTTTCTCGTTATTTTTGCTGAAAACTACGACAGAACAAATTTCCAATGAATATTTAATAACCTTTTTATAATTACGTAACATTCGGCCACTGAATTCGACAAATGAAATTGGACTTTATGACACGAAATGCGTGTTATTAAAAAAACACGATGGCCACGTTCAAGTCTATGAACATTATTAATAATAACTCTCAGTAAAAGCCATTTCTATAATTTATACCTAATTTAAAATAACTTCAAAAGAATACAAACGAATAACGCTTTTATTTCGAAGGCGATAAGGTTTCAGTGTTTTGAACATCAAATGTTTGTATTAAGGAAATTATTTTGAGAATCTATTTAATTTATTATACGGATAGAATGGCTGGTAAATAGAATAAATGGGATTTCGTGCTGTGACTAATGGAGGGACCTTTCATACAAACATGTATAACTTAACATTAACCAAAATTTATATCACAATGAAGACATTTTCAACATCTCCTTCTAAAACTAATTAGGTGTTTTATTTTAATGTTTTAATCGATATAATCGATATAAATTATAGTTATCGATTTTTATTACTCAAAAATGGTCGTTAAAACTAACTATCAATTAAGTTTATAGTTAAATTTCAATGATGATAACAAATAATGTAGAGTACTAAAGGCTATAAAATCTTGTCTGTGTTAACATAAATCAAACGGCGCAAAGTTTACTCTCTGAACGATTTACAAGCGACATTTTACGATGTTTTTATGAAGTGTTCGACCATCAAATACATTTTATTATTAAATCACTACTTCGTTAACAATTTTCCAACCATAAGCATCAGCTACAAAGCTATATGGCGTTTAACGGCACGACAATTAATTAAAAAGGCATAAACGCCACTTTTATATACCGAGGGCCTATAAAGACTAACTTTTATGTCTCGTAAACGCGATTGTCTGCGTCCCTACCAACTCGATACTGCAGCTTTTGATGCCCCGATACCACGAATGGTACAACTATAAGCTTCTGAGAATGAAAAAAAATGAATGGTAGAGTTTTTTTGAAGGTATTTTGAAACGGTATTAATGAGGTGCTTAATTAAAGGGCTCACGGTTCTTTGTTTTATTTAATTAAATGTTTTTAGTTCGTAAATTGAACTGCTAAGGAATGTTCTCATTAGTGAATATTTTGAAGTTTCTCTTATATTTTTTGAGCTTCAGTGAACGCGGCTTCTTTTAGTATATAAAGAATACCTACTTATCTTAAAAGATTTTTAGTCAGCATTGGATGTAGTCAAACAACTGAATACCATTTATAGGTAACTCATGGATTTAATATATAAAGTCCTAGAGGTTTTGATTTATTAAGAAAAAGAAGTAGGCTTTAAATATATGAATATATAAAATATGAATCAAAAATTCAAAACGTTCGAAGTGTGTTGTAAATGACGCATTGCCTCCTAATTCCAAAAAGGCCATCTCAGATAAAAGAGCGACACGTCTCTGAGAACATAACATTAAATCACAAAGATACTGAGAGAGCACAAACATCACATAAAAGCCATTCCGATCAAAAGCTTAATGTCTCAGACGGGGAATAAAATAGATTTATTTCGTATCTCCCAAAGGAAACTTGGAATGAAAATTGTGAGATTTTTTAAATAAACCATTAGAGAAAAAGTTCCGGGCCATTTGAGGCGGTTTATTGTGCCACTATCGGGCGCCATTGTTACTGCAACGTTGCTCTTGGAACATTGATATTCATTCAATGGACCTGCTACTTTTATACCTAACTGTTATAATGTCTTCAAGGGTTTCATGTTTGAATACATTTTTGGACATCAATGATTTGTAGATGTAGGTTTTTGAGAAGTTTTTTGCGACGTTGCATTATATGTTTTACTGTTTTGTACTATGATGCTAAAATGTTTTTAATATGATACATATGCAGATGATCAAGGTATTGCAGATTGTATAATAGGTACAGTTGACTGTCATATACAGTTCTTCCCCTTCAGCCTTGTTATACGGTAAAAAAGTACAGTAAATATCGACTGAACGTTGTTTTTAAGTTAAAGAAAATAATAGCAGCTTTTAGACGCGGTGAATACACCTTAGGTATTTCTCCTCAACGTACTCAATGATCTTAAGTGACCGAAAAGCCTAGCAATAAAACTACTTAAGCAGTCTCTACTTAGAACATTCAAATAACTCTATCAAATCCAGTAATTGTATTTCTAATTCCACGTTAGTCTTGAAGAGATTCGCCTCCAAGTTATGTGTCTTTGAAATGGAGTGTTTGTAGTCATTAATTTTTATTACCCCTCGATTTGATCTCTTACATGATAAGTAAATTATTCTTGAAAATTATATAACGGCCGATAAAATTATTTTAACTTGCCGGTAGAAGAGTCTTAGCACTTATAATGACTATATCGTTTTATATGCAAATGTAGGCCTACCTTTAGATAATATTTTTGATAAGAAATAACTCGACTTTAATATTTTTAATTCAGTAATTTAAATATAACGTGAGAAGTCTAAGTGATGGTAATTTTTGATTCATTTAACCATTATCAGGTTATGTAATTTGCATATTAAATTGCTTATGTTATTTTGATTAACACATTTGCTGTATCTAAATTATTATGCTAATGAATTTGATTTATATTAGGGTTGTGGTAGTTATGAATGCCGCTATTGCTATCTTATCTGTTATAATAAATAAGACATTTAACGGGGATTAGGAACTAAAGTTGGATTGCATTTGTTTTTTATTTAATTTCTTATCTATACTAATATTAAAAAGAGGTGCTTATTGGTAAGTTCGTTAGTTTTTATGTAGCGGCTATTTTTCGTTACTATCTATTTGGTTTCAAAAATCGTTCACCCAGCGGTTAGTAGACTTTTGCAATGGGATGTTGATGATTCAACACAATACTGTACTACATATTTAAGGTATTAATTATGATTCAAAAAGCCCCCGATAGCATATGGCTAACTATTATAGCTAGAGCACAACAGCCGCTTATAAAGTTGATGATATTTTAAATTAGTTGTCAAAATTTAGGATGCGTTTAGGATTACAAAGGACCACACGCATAGACGTCTAATTAGTTTTTATTCCCATATCTATGTATTTCATACGACCATTAAATTAATTGAAATCACAACTCTTTTAATAAAGCCTTAACAAACAAAAACACTTCTAAAATGTCATTAATCTAAACAAAACATCGAAATTCCATTTGTTCGAAATTCAACTTGTTTGAGAAAACAACCAAGAATAAAATGTTATTTTTCAAATGGGCCGATTTATTTTCGATGTACGTCGCGGGTATTTATTTGTGGAAACTAGCAGTAATTCAGGGGAGACTGGGGTAGCTGGGAGCCTGGGGCGTCCCGCTGGGGGAGGTTAGGGTAAAATGGCAAACACAGGAAACGGATTTGGTGAACTTTCCTGCCTCGACGGCAAAAGAGAGATCGTCCCGTGTTAGTGTGACCACGGTTTGGCATTGAATGGTCTTTTTGTTTATTTTCAGGTTCTGCGAATTTGGATGGCATAATGGACATCTTGGCGCCGTCTATTGTCGGGCAAAATACCGTCATAAGGCTGTACAAAAGAGAGAGTGAGAGAAAACGGATGAACTTCAAACT
The DNA here is from genome assembly GCA_963082685.1 of Cyclophora albipunctata. Lineage (NCBI taxonomy): Eukaryota > Metazoa > Arthropoda > Insecta > Lepidoptera > Geometridae > Cyclophora > Cyclophora albipunctata. The sequence continues at coordinate 4,505,529 of OY720118.1, forward strand.
TTGATGAAATTCCGGTGACCTAGCTGCCACCTTACTCGACAGTTTACCGCCCCGGCTTTGTTATCCTTAAATGACTTATTTCTAACGTTGTTAAGGTACTTTAGCAAAGTTGGTCACTCAGAGATAGTGGTCGTTTAGACTAGGCTAGATCAAACAACTCCAAACTAAATAAAACTCGAGTAAACAAATGAGATTTTTTTCATGACGTCAACGAGTAAAATATCCCGCCATCACACCAAACCCATACCCACCCTTACGCCTCTTGATATATTTATATGCATTAATACCGCTTTATAGTAGCGAGATAAGCATAAATCTCATTGTCCGTGGACCTGGTGTATCTACATCCCATTTTATTGTGATACACTTGAATTTATATTTGAAATACCAAATTGTGTGAGTAAACGTAAGAAGATAATGTTTTGGAATGTCATTGTTTTATGATTCGTACTTGTTTAGTGGGGCTGATGTGTTTTTAGTTGTGTGCTGTGGAAATGAGGGTCCTGTGTTTGTTTAACTATAGTTTAGTGTGTGAAGTATTTGTTTTTAATATATATTGTGATGTTATTGTCTAAAACTTTAATTAAAAATAGTAACACAAGGTTCTTTTTATTGTGCCGATGTTATAGAATAAAGTATGTTAAGTAAATAAATAATAAGCGGAACAAAAATACATAGTGTTCTTTTTCGTACCGTTTTTATTGTTTGTATTTATACTAATATAATAAAGTTGAAAAGTTTGTTTTTTTGTTTGTTTAAGAGCATTTGTTCATCTCAGAAACTACCAATCTGATTTGAACAGTTATTTTTGTAATGGATAGCCATTTAACGGGATGGTTATATAGATTATTTTTATGCCGAAATTCCCATTGGCATAACGCGGGTAAAGCTCAGCTAGTTTGTAATTATAGTGTTTTTGTAAGAGGAATCAGAAAAAAAGTTTTATTCATCTCATAGTATTTTTCAAAAAGTTTTTAAAAACATCAATATATAATGTGGAAGATTTTTACATAAATATAAATGTTTCATATCACGTTACGATGTAAACCGTAAAATTAATAAAACAAGCCCTAAAACCTATAAAACACATGCTTGCAGAATGTTTTAAACATTTATTGAAGATATAAGGAAAGCAATTTTGATGTCGGAATGGAACAAGAAATGTACCGGTGCATTGTTTGTGTACAAACTGATGTGAAGTATGCTCTATCTTACTACAATACTAACAAAAAGACAAAAAGACACATTTTACTGATCAAACATATTTTATTTGGTTTTATACCCTGTGCTATAGTCAACACGATTGTCGTTAGACAGTCTTCTGGTTTATCCAAATATATATAAAGGAGTACATAAAGTGGAGAAGTGCTGGAGATGTATAATATTTTTGTTTATTTGACTAAAGAATTTGTTCTGACAACTATAGTAGATTGAATACATATAAACAAATTTGTTTGCTTCAGAGAAAATCTAAAGACTTAAGACTATAGTGGGCTCAGGCTTTTATATACTTTTAATTTATGTAAATTACATAACAGTGTCAGGACAGAACATTCTTAACAATAGGATCAAGTAAATCCGATTATGTTGCAGCCAACCCGTGACAGTGAGTTTAGATCGCTTATAGGATACTTGATTGTCTTATAATAATTGTTAAATACTTATTCCGATGACCCATAACCCTCTTCCTCTTTCGATTTCAATAGAAGTAACAAAACTTTGAGATAAAAAATAACCAAATATATTTAGATTTTAGTTTCAACAAAAGTAGAGCAACTTCCTACCCCTGCTTTCTTTCCATACAAGCAAAAGATTCTTAGGGTGTGTTTGAAATATGTATTGCGCGTCTTGCCTGTTCCCAGCACACGTTACTTGTTTATCCTTTTAAGGGAGAACTCTAATTTTACGCAACTGCTATGATTGCTATATAATCGCCACTTTATTAAGACCCCCCTTTTTCTTGAACGTTCTATCAGCAGCTTAGGCACAATACAGGCCAAGTAATAATGGGTAGAGCATTAAACGTTTTCGTAATGGCGTTTACGAACGTAAGCAGATTTTCGGCAACTGATTATGAGTTCGTAATGTACAATTACGTTAGTTTTGTTGTATTTAGTATTGTTATGGTGTGTTTATTAGTTCTGGGTACTCAATTGGTTATTAACCTTTCAAATTATACGTAAAGTTTTTTTATCGTTTGTTTTCGTTAAATGCCGTACTCAGAGACGGCCATTAAATCAACACTTAACTAATTGATGTAATTTTTCATACATTACATGTTAAAATCACTGATTAAATCTCTACTAAGGAAGCATTTGACGTTTCTGAGTACGAATGTTAATGTAAAAGTCAGTACATTTAGATTATTAAGGTATAACACGCAGCTCTTCCGCTTCCGTGTAACAGACAGAATGTGCCTAAATCAATAGACTTTCATACAAGAAACAAACCTATCTCTATGATCTTAACTTATTGAATTAAATAAAATACCTTTCTAAACAACTTTAAAACCAATAATAATAAATGAAACTCCGAAATATAACAGGAAACATGGTCAAAGTAAATTAAAAAGTATGTCATAACACAGAATAGTTACCGTACTTTATGTTTACATATCGCATGTTTTGGCATCGTATCAAACTATTTTTGGCCGTCGCGACTTCATGAATGCAGCCATTTCTATCTCAAATATATTACGATTATGTACTTTTCTACTCTTGTATGTTTCATTTGAAATTTTAATCAAATAAATATTATTGGTGATGGTATTTGTTGTGTATTTTATGTCGTGTTGTGGAAGGAATGACATGGTTGTTAATACCGCTTTTCAGCTGGTTAAACCATCTTAAATAATTCATATTATATAGGCTAGCTGTTCTTACACGTCTATTAAATACCTATATATTTGAGTATATACTTCAACATTATATTATAATTATCTTTTTTATGGAGTCAAATGTACAAAATATCCATATTATGAAGGCAAAAACATGTTTTTTATAAATAGTAGAAAAGTATTAGAGACGCCACCAAAATGGAGAAAATAACAATAGAGTTATAAGTTCTGACTGGCATGCTAGCGCCATCTATTGTATGCGTGTAAAACTGAATACCTATTGTTATAAAAGTAAAGTGTAAATATATAAATCTGACAAAGATACTATATACGACGACTGAAGTTTAGAGTGTAGACAAAGTGTAGTCCGACAGAAACCATTCAAATTCAACTCCTGAAAATTCCAGAGAAAGAAATAGCACCAAAATTGAAAACATGCCATTGTTATGTTATACGGAGGTTGTACGAGAAAAAACCAATCTACATGGAGGGTTTGGACCGGACGCCTCCAGATGAGGAAATAAGAATTCATCCTTTCTCGCCCCGGGGGGAAGGGGTGGGGGAGGCGAGAGGGGGGCTCGAAGACGGACGACGCCATTCCAAAAACCCATTATACCAGCTCCAGAGCTGTTTTCTATCTCAGAAACGAACCTCGCCCGCCCCCGCACCCATCTTCAGGGATTCTCAACTTTGTTTATGAAAATTGCCCATTAAAGTGGCTATGAATGTAACGCTTTTGCCACTCGCGAAATTAATAAGGAAATTGATATAGATTATTTTCAGTAAGTACTGATAAACCGAATTCTCTAAGGCCGTTTCGGTGATCTCGTTAAAAGTTTGCGATATTACCGTTTCTGATAAGGGTGGTGTTTAATTAAAAAAGTTGTGGTTTCGATATTCGAATGGTAATGTGATATGATTTGGAGTATCAAAAAAGTGATGCTGTAAAAATTTAGTTGTTTATAGAAAAAAGTTTGAGAAAAATAATGACACCAAAACAAGTAAACTTGTTATTTTAAAGGAGCTTTGCCTTTTAAGATAATACTTGTGCATTGTTGTTTAATAATACAAATATTCAAACAAAAACTACATCATAACGCAATAGAAAAGAACCAAAACATTTTACTTTCACCACCCCTTTAAATATTCTTAGAACTAAAAAAAATTAAAACGATTTTTCTCATTAAAATTATTTATAAATCCTCAAAAGACTTGATTCTTAAAATTGCTTCAACAAGATTTACCCGGCTCTCAGGCTCACCCCACAAAGATCTACAACGCCATTAGAAATTAAATTAAAAAACAAAATTATTACACTTGAACCAAAATTTAAATACACATTACTGTTCTCCCCTCTTTATTGAGAAGTTGAGCGTTTCTTTAGAGGGTTGTTTTGTCCCTTTTCCTCTTAAGGGATGTATTGAAGTGTGAGTGAGGTAGGGAATATTTGCAGTTGCGGCTCGTAGCTCGATATAAAGAAAGATTATCCGAAGCCCCTAAGGAAGTTTGAAATTGCTATTGTAGCGAAAAGGATTATATGTTAGTGCTACGCCGTAGCGGGTCTCGTAGCAGGGGTCGTAACCCGAAGACGGAAAAATGACAAAGATCCCTATACATTTAGAGAGGTCTATTTTTTATTGTAGTTAGAACAGTTTTTATTTGGTTTATGGATTTAATGTATTGTTATCGTTAAAACTTTTGAGTTTTCGTATTGAATCGTTATTTTAAATGATTTTATTGTTATTTTAGTGTACTCCTTATTTTTAAAGAACTTTGAACAAAGCTTATTTTATAGGTCCCATAGGTACGTATTACTAACATAAACTATATAGATTTTGAATTAAATATGATAGACGTTTCAATCTCTATCCAAATAACCTCAAAGATCTACGTAATATTTATAGCAGTAATCTGAAAAAGCCTTTGTTTAAATAAACACCAAAATCAAACCCTGAATATAAAACCTTTATTAACAGCTCTTGTATTTAATACCTTATGAAAATAACAATCCAATTTGCAATTTTAAATGAGAAATAAACAATGCGATATCGTAACAAAGCGTTGGTCGGGCTCCGTCCGGACTGATCCGGTTTAATCCGGATAAATCCGGGTAAATGCGGCGGAATCCGGTCGGAGTTCGGAGTGGCGGGCGCGATATGCAGCCTAGCTGTACGGTGCTAATCCCTATTTTAAATTCTGATAAAATCCTCACCTGTATCTTAATTAATGTTATTGCATCACTTGATTCTGTTTTAGGACTATTTGCATATTAGGTATTTACATAGGGTTATTGGGGTGGGATGTGGCATTGGGGATGGCTATAAGTATTTTTTTAAAGAATATTCAATATTAGCTTAGCTTACTCCAAAGCATTGTATTGTTTTTTTAATTGGACATTCGAAGTGGCTATCTGTACCATAAGTACAACAACAATATTTTATCTCAAATGGCCCTAATGCATTCGTCAATGCATGAAAAATAATCTATAAAAAAGCCACCTGGAAAATGATCCTGAATACTTGGAGCAAGGCGTCTCGCTAAAATAATTATACAACTATAGTTTTTTATAAGTTATTTCATTAATGATATTCCAATAAATAAGGATATTCTGAATACCATGTTTTATTTATCAGACGCCCGTACTCAAAGACGCCAAATGCTTTCCTTCCCTTCTTTAATGGGTTATTGACATGTAACGTACAAAAAATACGTCAAATTAGTTAAGTGTGGATTTAATGTATAAGTTATTTAAATATCGATTTAATGGCCATCTCTGAGCAGGAGATAGTGCCTATATTTGTTCTATCTACATAAAACCACCTAAAACAAACAAAACAATGAAAAGCGAAGCAGCAACACCAAAACAAAAACAGGACCATCAATAACCAACGCAGCCTCTGGCACCAAAAACCCTCTAGATATTAAAACATTCCCAAATTCGCCCCCGTGGCACGCGTCCAATACAAACAGACTCCCCAAATCATCAACTTTATAACATTATAAATTCACCTATCTGACCATCAGCATTCGTGGGGTAGCTCTACGCATAATCCGGCGAACATAACTGGATCGAAAATGATACATAAATTGTTAAGACAGACTCGATGGACGATTAAACCTATTAACATGCATAGTAAAGGGACTGTACCCTGCTCAATCGGCAAACCCTTTCAGTGTGTAAATGAATATATGGGAGAGGAAAGAGTGTCAGGTTTTATGAGAGATGTTAGGAGTAATGTAGCTGGGAATTCAATTTTTTTGGAGTGGTTGTTTGAATGTTCATAATTTTTGGAGCGGTTATTTTGATTGTTCATCATGCCTTGATGATGTTTTGAAATTAACGTTGTTTTATTTTGATTCCAAAGATTTTTTCAATATAATATACTATTATAAAACAACAATTCATTTTCTCAATAACTACTCAACGGATTTTCATAGATTTCCTTCAGAAGCGGGTAAAACGTAGGTAAAACTGTGAGGGACTGCTTTTAATGGGTATTTGAAAGTTATCACTGTATCACATGTATAGGCAAGATAGTTCTTTTCTTCGTGTTTTTTAATCTATTTTCTACAAATGGATCATCTCTTCGATACTTCCTCTTCGATACTCGATACTACATCTCATCGACTGCCAATATCGACTATATCAGTCATGAGAGGGCGCACCAAATTGAAAACAGCCACCGTCGCCAAATCGGTCGTCATCTTATAAAATCATGCATGTTTTCAATATTTCTGTATGCAAAATATCCTCTCTCTACATTAACCCTACAAGACCCTCAAAAATTATAACCAAAACAAAATCTCCCAAACAAAGAAGAATACAGACTTAATTTTCTAACATCCTAAAAAATGATGCAAAACGTTCGCCAAAAAACGCGTAATACTAAATCTCATTTTCTATACGCAGTTAAAAACCATGGTCTCAATAAACCGGTCGGCTTGTATCAGGATTCATGATGGCTGCTCCCACACCGGGGCTCAGATATACGGTTACGGTCGTACCACAATACCGTGTACAATAAATACGGTTGTACGAATACGTATGCATGTATCGTGACAATGTGTCGCATGGTAAATACGATAGACGATGCTGGGGTATTGAAGCGGTGTTGTGAAATTTTGTAGAAGTTGTTTGAGAGACTTCTGGACTGTTTGATAATAATGATGTGTAATTAGTACGACTCTCAAGTGTCTTATCATTGAAGACTTAGAGAGTTTTATCGATAAACTGGCAGCGACCCGCCGTTATACCCGCATTGTGCAGACGGTTTCGTGTGAATTTCGGGATACAATTCCTTTGAATTTGGCTATCTATTACAAATAAGTTATTCAAATCGGAGGCAGATACATATAGATAGATGATATTAAAAATGTTAGGTACGTAGGTAAACTTGGGAAAGGAAGCAGCTTGAAAGGAGACATGAAAGAACATAGAAGAGAAGTTTTTCTGGGATGTTATCAATTAAATGTGTTTTATTTAGGCAATTAAAACTTGAAAGTGTTTAACTTCCAACTTAAAGATTGTTGATACAAATCTAATCGTACCAATATCGCACTGATTAAAATCGTACTGAACATTCTATAGCAATATCGTACCACATTTCGCAAATACGGGTTCGAGTGCCGAAGGCATACAACGGGTACGAATGTTTGTATTGTTTATGCCGTATTAAATTGTTAGAATGTTGCCCGGTTATTGCCTAAAACGTATTTGGGGCGTATTTCGGCGCGTATCGTTGTGTAACTTGCGGACGTGAATTGCCTTCGCCCTTAGTACAGTTGGTACTACGTAGTTTCGCCAATTTCGTATTGGTCGTAATAATAATCAATTATGTTTATGAAATAAAGGAGCTGTTTTCAAAAGATATGTGGTTGGGTGTTGGGCCTAACGTTTTTGTGGGAGAAAATACTTTGATATTGTTAAAGGAAATTATGTCATATTGCCGCACTAGAGATGTCCATTAAATCGAAACTCAGCTAACCGACTTTGACATGTAATTACATTACATGTCAAAGTCACTTATTCAATCTCTACTAAATAAACATTTGATGTCTCTTAGTACGGGCGATAGTGGTACATTAGAGAACATTTTCCTAACAAGTGAATAAGGCTAGAATCAAATCACATTAACGATCACTACAGTTTCATATCATATTTGTTTACCAGAAAACTTCAACTATTTTCATATACTTACTGGTTTCTTTAAAAAAAGCTTAAAAATTTTCAAGTAAAAGGGACCGAAACGTCTCATAAATTGTATGTAAAAGCGAAATGTATCCGTAAACTTAGTTTCTATTTTCATATCATAATCTAAAGTACCCAAAATAGTGAATGATCTCATTACAAAACTAAAGAGCTTTCGAGTCATTAGCAGATTATTTCTGATCGCGTGACAAATGGCCATGAATCCAGGTCTATGCGTGCCACAATTTTGAAATTATAATCATTAAAATAGTTCCCAAATATATGACTCTATTCATATTTCCTATCCCCTGTAATAAATTGAAGTATTTTATTTGAATCCGTCATTGGTTGTAATTAGGTAAAGTGGTACTTATGTAAAATTATAGTATAGGTCTATTAGAGTTTATGAAAATAGGGTTATAGGTAAGTATATAATTCCGTAATGAAAACAAGATTTTTAAATAAGATACTTACGGACAATCTAGTTTTTTGAAAAAAGAACACTAAAATCAACGAGCTGTGTTCATATGTTCTTTAATACTTACCTACAGTCATGTTTTTTTGAAAAAAGAACACAAAACCACAGAGATGTCTCAATGTTCTTTTTTTTAAAAGGTGTCACTAGCGTTTCCTGTGTCCTTCTTGAATGCCCCAAGCTTTTTCTATTCTATGGCCTAAAACCAGACACCATAGTCTATCCGGAACCTACAACAAGATCATCAATGTTCCACAATAAACATAAGATGTTTTCCACCAACAAATTCTTGCACGTATAGAATCTCAATTTTTTACAGCACCTATTGTAATAAATGTTGTTTGCCGAACCTAACAACCCTATAAGAAAAAGGAAGTGTATACATGAACGGAGGCCTTATGGATAAAGCTGTATCGATAACGATTGTCGGATGCTATACCCCACCTTATTTCAATAACAAGGTCTCATCACAATGGAAACATTGTATCTTATATACTTTACCTGAATTTTTACTGGGATATAAAATTCTGGATGATTTTTTGGAAGGGTTTTATCAAACTTTCTTCATGTACGATGCCTTTTTTAGACAGCGAATAATATTTTCTTTTCCTTGGGGTTTACTTACATGCAGACTTTTTTAGGTATGTCACCAAATAGGAAATAACTAGATTACCAGGGTAAAAACAAAAAGTGTCAACTCAGTTGAGTAATGTTTCGTCCTGAAATGCCAAATTTTATAAACCAAAACAAATTATTTCTTTCGGTTTCCAGTACGTGCTTCCAGACTTCATCTGTAGCCCCAAAACATGTATTTTCTTCTTCCACACTTCATCTAAATTAAACGTAGTGATACTAGATAGGTTAGTGGCCAACCCTGGTTCACAAGCTATTGTACCTAATCAGATCACAATAGCTAGAGTCGGTCTGGTTGTTTCAATCGTCAGACCATGCCGGAGGCCTTTAGGCGGTCTAAAAACTCCGAGACCAGGGTTGGCCACTGACCTACTCGAAATGAATGAATGAAGAACCAATATATCTTAAACCAAAAAAGCAATACCTATAGGCCAAAAAATCTTCCAGTCAACTGAAAATTCATTGTCACCTCACCTATTATAATATACGAATGTAATCATATCCAGCGATCGAACATGCATGTACATTGTACACCCAACTCCAGCGTAAGACGATGTTACGAAACCCATAAAAATAAAGCATTACTCAAGAAGCATATAAAACGTCACATGGAATGCCTACTTGGAATAATTTTCATCCGAACACCTAAAAGCATTTACATGCATAATGTGGATGGAATATCGAATTTATGAAACTTCATGGCCTGCGCGATTGGCTGTTGAAGACTGTGGGAAGTTCGGAAAAATGTCAATGTTTTAGCGGTCGACGGAAGATAAGAAAGGTGTTGGTTGAATGTATCTATGAATACTGTAAAACGAGAAAATATTGCAGATTAAATTGAGAATCATTTTTGAAATCGGTTATATGAGTCAAATTTTACAGTGAAACGCTCATAGCCATACGCGTAAAGGAAGTTTTGAATCTTTGCGGTAACGCAAAATGATTATTTTCTAATCTCAATAAAATCTCATTGAAAAAATCCAACCTTACAAACATTTTCTGTCTATACTTAGTTGGTCATATTATGATTTTTATTCTATTTTGCAACACATAGCGCCATCTATCGCAGTTTCAATGAAACTACACAACAAATCGATTCGTTTGTTCAAAATTCTCAAGATTATATTAAGCACTTAGATTCATTTTAGCATTATATTTTATGATATATTTAGGCTTTGAAATTCATAATTTCGTAAGTCACAACACCATAGCTTTCATAGGTCTTATATTTCGCTAGTCTCATCGCATCAAAGCCCTTTCCGACATTATCATCACGCCATTTTCAATAAACAAATACCAAAAACATAGAGTAGGTACATTTTAAAAGCCATATCAATAAGAATGGAGAACACTATCATTGCTGCGGCGATCGTCCGTGAAACAGTCTATGGTCCGTTTAACACAAACATGTCCATACATTTGACTCACAATATTACGTATCGATGTTTTGTGTATTCTGTACCTTTTGTTATGTTATTTTGCATGAAACTATAGTATCTGGCAGAATACTTTACCCGTCCTTTGGAGAAGGATCGACTAAATCTATATTGACTAAGGACCTTATTTATAAACGCTTACTAGTAGCATTTTAGCTATCAAATGGTTTGTCCCTTTCTGACATACGCTATTTTCCAAAGAGCAAAAGAGACAAAACACTCACTAACAGTGTTTTAGTTAGAGCGTTTATGAATAAGGCAGTAAATGACTAAATGAAATTATTTACACCAGACTTTTTGTTATGCTGAGCTACAATAAGACTGCTAAACAACACTTTCTAATTAATATAAAATTAATGTTCACGAAATAATATTAGGCAAAAGATAACATAATAATATTAGGCTAAAGGAAATAGCCGATGTGAAATTTGACACATTATAAAAACATCTGACAGACGATAAAAACTACATCAGTTGTACATCAGTTGTGTGATAGGAGCTTAAAAGTGTAAAATCATCCAACAGTTAATGTACAAGACTTTCCGCATATTATCCATTGATTGAGTTAATACTATTGATTGAGATGTTTGAAGACAAATGATTGAAAGCAGTCATTGTATTCTGTGTATCATTGTTGAAGATACAATATAATGATTATAATCATTTGTGAACCGATTGTGGTTAACATAATCATACAGATTTTTCTACACAAATGCCTATACACTGGCATTATGTTTGATCAATAAAAAAACGCTTTTGTCTGTTAATGGTTATGTAATATGTTTAAAAAATACTGTGTTATAAACATACTTTTAAAACATAATGAAAGTTAGTTTCTTAAACAAGAAATAAAAATGTACCGCCTTTTTCATAAACATTATTTAACTAAAATTGTTTTGTCCCTTTTGCTCTTGGGAAAATAGCATATGTCGGAAAGGGACAAACCATTTGATAGCTAAAATGCTGTAATAAGCGTTTATAAATAAGGCCCTTAGACTCTAACTGCCACACTCAGAGTAACTAATGATCCTTCAATAGGCGCATGTTTCTCCGTCTGTCTCTCTTTGGCGTGCGCATGTTTCTCTGTCTGTCTCTCTCTGACGTAAAAAGTGTCGTTACATTTTTTTCCGTTTCGCAACGCGCGATAAGGAACTTCGTTCCAAAAAGCCTCTCTCAGTCTCTCTTCACATAGATATCTCACATTAGATTCAATATCACGCAACAAACCCTTCATCGCAAAAATAAAAATAAATATTAATATTACTCAAATAACCCCAAACTTATTTAAGCCAGGGGTGGTCACAGGGGAAATCCAACATCATTTTGAATTTGCATGGACACTGACCCTAACTATAAAACTGTTAATATAATCCCATACAAACGGTATTTGCATGTAATTTTGTTCCTTTGTTGTCATGGGAATATGGACGCTGCCTGATGGTCTATTGTTAGAGTGATAACTCAATTAGCTATGTACTGAGGTCATCACTACATAGTATAAAATAAAGTCGTCTCTGTTTCGTGTCTGTTTGTCTGTTTGTCTGTATGCTTAAATCTTTAAAATTACGCAACGGATTTTGATGCGCTTTTTCGTAATAGGTAGAGTGATTCAAGAGGAAGGTTTTTATGTAAAAAAATTCCCGAAATTCCCACGGGAACGGGCACAACGCGGGTAAAACCGCGGGGCGCTGCTAGTTGTATATAAGTATGAGTTATTGTGGTCATTTAACTGTAGTTTTGTACTGTAATTCAAAAATGGGTGTACACTTCGTGTTAGTTAGCGATTTTACTGTGTTATTTGTGATTATAAATTTGGTAACTAAGATGTAGTTAATTTCTTTTTAGACTTTCAAGTAGGTATGTAATAATACAGTAAAATGAAGACACTGCTTTTTTTGTTTGAACTCGCCAGTCTTTGTTCACGTTCGTGATAATAGCTATAGGTTATTTTGATCCTGAATTTCCGGACGGGTTCTATGCGGGTCAAACCATAAAAGACTGCTAGTTCATTTATAAATATTTTAGGTTTATAAAAACTGCATTGTATAATTATAGATTAATGAATATGTACATCACAAATGAAAGCTCTTAGCTTGTACCTGCGAGTATTATGAAATCTAACTGACATATAAATATATAATAGGTAAGTACATATACATTATTAATAAAGTACTCACTAAAAATGTATAAACAAACCTTCCAAATAAAGCACAAGTTTGCCGCATAATTGCGTTATCGTATCATAATCGATATCAAAATTAAAAAGTCGTCTTGATAGTGAGGGCGAGGGTCGATACTTCCGTTTTCCGCAACATTGGGCAATGGGTACAATTTGAAATATTTTAGTGTTGTTCTAACGACTTGATGGCTTTGCCGAGGGCCACTTATATATCTCTTTTATCTCTGCCCCCGCCCTATTGCCCTCCGGATAAAACTACACTTCAGATAGGAAGGTGCTTTCAAAGTTTTCAGTTTATTTGTGTTTACTTTTGATTGGGTTTGAAGAGATGTTAGAATTAATGAGGTTAAGAGAGTTAAGTTAAGAAAATCTAGGCGAAATCAATTGTTTAAATAGCCGACTTTAAAATTACCTTTCAATAAAAAATCATCAAAAACATTGAATTATTTTTACCACTACACATCATTGACATTTGTGCGTTTGCAACACAAACACGCGTCTCAATTAAAATTCATCAACTAACTTTAACACGCTCAATAGAAACAACACCTTAAACACTACAATCCTTTATTATTTCCCAAGAAAACGTTCCTACTCATAAAACAAGGTATAAATTACCCCTTCCCGCTGTTTCCTTCCTACCCATAACTTAACAAGCACTGAAACTCAATATTACAACCGCTGACTCTACTAATAATTATTTTCTTCGAACAAATACCTCCATAAACCTATCTAGTTGTTGGTATAAATCTACCGCGTGAGATGGCTAAATCAACTTACTATCTGGATTGCGATCTGCTGTGTAGGCATTTTGTTTACGGGCTCGTTTTGAGAAAGCGAATGTTTTGAGCTTATTCACTCCTTTGTTTTTGATTGCGATTTGGATGTTATTTGATTTGGATTCTTTTTTTTTTTGGTAGAAATGTTGTAGGTTTATATTTTGTGATTTTTCAATCGGTGAATATACATGGAATAAAAAGCTGATTTGAAAACCTTCTCCTCGATATTTATAGTCGGTTTTATAAATATACTACACTTAATCCTTGATTGTACTGATATCTTCAGTGAGTTGATAGGCCTTTGCCCCAGCAGGGAGACATTACAGGCAAACACATTTCTTTTAAGTACATATTTTTTTAAAGTTAGATATCTGATTCTCTAATGAGTTACAATATTTATGAAATAAATTATATTTCATCCAGGAAACTTTTTAAATGTGCGTTTCTTTAAGATATACCACTAATAAACAAGAGGAATACCGTTAATCAAAAGCTTTACAAGACTTATGGTCTTCAAAATGTATTATTCAAAACTGTAAGGGGACATTTACTTGCATTCGAGTTATTAACATGTCGTAAGTTGACTTTATTGCATACGACTGGCTACAACCGGAATTCTAACTTATTGCTAATATATTCATTAGAACATTCGTCTTTCCCATCGCATTATAACATCTTACATAAAGAACTAAACAAAGCGATCCTATTCTTTTCCTTACATTATTTAAGAGGGCCAGAAGTAATAATTCAGGCAAAAAACGAAATATGGGTACAAGGCTTTTTTATTTTCGGTAACGTCTTGATTAAGTACGGACCACCTGCCCAGTACCGTCCTTAGGGACCCAATAAATAAGTCGAAAAAATATTAATGGGTACATAAAGATTATGTTGAAATTCAAGTATGGCTATATGGCGCATTTGGACGATATAAATAAGTAGTTATGTTTGGTTATGCTTTTGTCTTCGCCGATTGGATTGGGTGACACGATTTATCTTTTTTCAAAAAAACAGGAGGAAATCTCATCTCATTTTGGGTGTAGGTATGTTTGTTTGTATTATTTTTTGTTTTAATCTATGTCGTTTATGAAGCGATTTTGAAAATTCTTTCGGTATAGTGAAGGGTAGTTTTATTTTTTGAAATCTGTAGGTATATAAAAGGCTTTTAACCAACCGTGGAACATTACAGGCTAATACTTTTTTCAGTTCATGCTAGATTCTAAAGAAACGTTATCATAAGTAACCAATTTACAAAACGCGGTGATACTCATACCTAGATAGCAAGATTGAAGTCCTAACATTAATTTAAATTATTATCCCAAGACATATTTATTCCCTTAATTTATTACTTAATTAACTTTAAAAGAAAAATCTCAAATCTTAATTAAGATACCTGCTGCAATTTATGGTTTTCAAAGTCTCATACATCAAATGACTTTCATAAAAAAACCTTCTTTCACATCAGTCGGCAATCACAAAAGAAAGTTCCACACTTTTAAATGAACGTGCAAAATTTAATTCCATACAAAGAGACAGTATTTTTTGCGCTCCTTTGTGGTCGCTTTTAAATTACCTCGAAAACTAATACAATACAACACTTCAGTAAATAGGAAAGCAAAATGGCTTCCCCTTACACATAAATCTCGGCAGACATTTTCTGTATTATATCTAATCGCAAATTTATTATTTTTAGGCGCATTCTGGTACGAATTAACAATGAACATATTATTATTATAGTATTAAATTATTAAGGGGTCATTGAATAGATATATTCGATTCCTTTCTATCGTGTCTAACCGTAATGGAGTGGTTTGTGTCCTATAAAGTCGATTGTCAATTTATTTTTATATTTTGTTTGACAAAAATGATTGACATGAGAGTGGTTGGGGAATAGTCGTTGTGAGCGTTTTACGATCTAAATGACACGTTTCGCGTATAAATTTATCTGTTGTGGGATATTTAGGCAATTTTATGAGTCATTTGGTGGTAGTAAAAGTCGACGTGTATGCCGTAGGTGTTATGTTACAATATGATTGTTATAGGGCGATAATGTTTAACAGAATGTAGTATTTTAATGTGTTTAGTGTTATTTATTCAAGAGTTGAGAGTAAGGAGTTTGAATAACATAATTAAAAGCAAGATTAAAGTAAAGAAGGTGTCTACGTAGCTGTAGAATGTTTACTGTTAACAACCTGTGTATTAGCGAGTATAAGAGAACGCAAGTGCTCTCAAATTCGCCGTCGAGTCAAATTTCAACATTTTCTTTTGCTAAATCGCAGATTGTAAACTGTATAATCATAATCAATGTAATAATCGTTAATAGATTGATAACCTTTGCATTTGTACCAGAATGTATATGAACTACACATATCTAATACCTCAAAAAGACAAGATATTCGTTTCTAACAAGAATCTACTATCTATTCAGTCAGATTCCAACTAGACATCATCATTATTTAATTAAATTATTCGGGATCAAACAAAAAATACTAAGTTTATGAAAATATTTTTCTCTCATTACAGATAGGAGGAAGACCGTAGCGCTCAGTGCGAAGGCTTCGCGGGAACAACATTACTCTTTCTCGAAGCGCCGCCCAGCCTCGCGCCTGGCTCACCATTGGCCCAGCATTCTCCGCCCAAAACACCTACAATTATATTTATAATGCACACACTGAAATAATTTACATTTGAGCTGAATTTGTTACCATTCAGGGTAATTGAAAATTTGTTGTATTGACCCCGAGCGCGGTACTACGCTTAAAGTGATTAGTTTGCAACTTACTCTAATAATTTGGATTGTATTGTATTTGGTTCATTGTTAATGGTAGCATTAGATTGAAATATTGAAGCTTAGTGAATGTTTGTCTGTTGAAAATTAATTGTAAATGGTTTTGTACGTAATTATAATATAATTCAAATAAAAAAGTACCTATATACGGAAAAAATATGATATGAAATAAAATGTTATTTTTTTTTTCTTTATAGTTTCTTGTATTTATTTCCCCTAATTATTTTAACTTTGTGTCTCAAAATAAAGAAAGTATTTAGGTTTTACAATACATTGTTTATAAAGCATTCAGTTTCAAGCTAACCAGTTTTCATTTTAATGAAGAAAAAGCATCTTGAAAAAGACGAATGGTAAAATAATATATAACATGTTAAGTATTCACTATCAATTTTTTTTTTGTGTATCGCATCAAATAACGTAACATCTCTAACAATATACTTACACGTTATCATTGGAACCGGACCCATTTTCCTCAATCTTTACTAAAGAAACAGCGAATGCAAAGCAAAGTTTAATAGAACTTTAAAACAACGCTACTGTTCTTAATTGGAAAAATAGGTAAAAAACACATAATGATTTCCTTCCAGTTAATCTCTACAGAAAAGATAATACAGTCTCCCAGCACATTGAAACTATAAACACAGTTCACAATACCAATAAACCAAACGCGGTTTAATTGGCTCCGAACGATACAAGTACGTTTTAATTGGCTGTAAATCGACGGCGGTCTTAATGTTCCTCGATGGCCGATTAAAATATAAATCCTAAGTTAAATTAAGATTTTTACATCCAAAGAATTATTGCTACAACTCTGTTATCAGAGTAAGTTGTGTCTTGATAATATTAATGGAAGCCTATGCTCCTTAACGCCCACAAGTTATGCTTCATTAAATAAAGTAGAAGTAAATATGTCAAGGTATCTATTATGGTAATAATTGCTAGCGTAAATCTATCGAAAGATAATAGATGACAATTTTTATTGGTAAAATATGCTATTAATAATATGGTTTATAAATCAAGTGACATTTAAGTTAGAGTCTAGACTATCTTGGCCGTAAATTATTTACCATTTTGGTTTAATGGCTTTGATTATGCCATGCCTATTATTCTATTTGGTAGGTAGCTTTTAGTAAGTAAATCTAAAATAAATTAAACTATTAATTAGTTTATATTTAATATTAGAAGTGCCTTTTAATAAAGCATTGGACTCATTCCCAGAAGAATTCAGCGTCTCTTGATTTTATGAACATTAAAATTGTACCCGTCGGAAGTGAGGACTACCTAGTGAAGATTGGACATGAAAACTGAACATTTTAAAACATGATAAGTATTACTTATATCTATATTATGTCCAAAATCAGACCTGAAATGAATATAAAAGACCTGGTTTAAAGTAACCTTAAAAATATTCAATCAACTACTCAAATCCGATTCAAAACAGGTCACCAATATTTGAGGACCCCGCGGACAAACATAACATAATTATAAACTACATACATCGTTAAAACTGAGAGAGTCAACGAGTTAGCGAGTTTAATAGAACGTGAGCTTCACACATGTGAAATTACTCGCTTAATATTTATAGAATTCGCCAAATCACCACCAACAACAAGAATTGCGTAACATCCTCGCATTATTCAAGTTAAAAATAAAATTAGAACACGAGCAATCTGTTATTGCACGTATATAATATATATTTTTATTCCATCAACGTCAGCTTTAAAGGCAGGACTTGTTATCTATTGATAGATAACATGAAGCGATGATGTTTTTATAAAATGTTTCGTGAATGGAATATCCATTGATGAAAATATTACTCGCTCGTTGAAAGATATATGTTGATGTTTACACCTGTATATAGTGAAGCTTAATGTAAATATTAAAATAGATTTTGTTTTTAATATAGGAAATAATAAACGTAATTTATAGTTTTATTTGTGTCATGGACACGAATTTGTTTATTACTTTTTTCTGAATGTTTGAAGAAAATATCAAAGAGAGTTGGCGACATACTTTTTGATAGAGTTGTATTATGAACATGGTTTCGTTCTCAAAATAAAGATTTAATTTTCGTCGTATGAAGAAAGCATTAAGTAACTAAATGTAAATAGGTCAAACATTAAGACTTAGAAAAAATAATAAGGTATCAAGTCCAATTCTCTTCATTAAGCACTTTAAACCATCTATCCAAGTAGGAGCCGACCTGCACAATACTCGCAGCGGGTACAGTAAATACAATAGCAACAAATGTAAATACAGTTATGTATAATCTAATTTTTTTTTGATTGGCACAAAATGTGGACTAAAATGTCGTCAATTTTCCAGCCGAAGACGATTGCTTCTGAAGAGGAAAAAGATTTAGAGATAGGGTAAGAATGAAATAAAATCACTAAACCTTTTTCCTATTCAGGAGCAATCGTCTTCGGCTGGAAAATTGACGAAATTGGTCCACATTTTGTGCCAATCCAAAACAATAGAGTATAGTACTGTTGATGAGACAGTTCAGATACAAATGATGCATTCTGAGCTAAGTATGTAAAATTCAAGTAACTCAATATAGGACTCTGTCTTTGTTTTAAGAAGACGTAACAGCAAATCTCAAACGAAGACAAAACAAAAATCTGCCAACGAACATGAAAATACTATCTCACAAAGGAAAAATCCACAATAAAGTAACAGAATAAAACAAGTTTCTGATTAAACTGACAGATAAACAAGTAGACACCTTAAGATAACATCTTGAGCAAAACAACAATGTGTATACACGTTTAGTCCATAAAGGGGTAGCTAGGAACGATTTAATCAAGTGATAAAAATTGTAGAGGCCCGCTGATAGATGGCAGTGTATGATAAAACAGGCTCCGGCGCAATGTATGTAAATATTGAGGATACTTTATTTATGTTCTGAAGTCATATATAACATGATAACCTTAGGAATCTTGAGACGTATCTAGAACAGACTAGTTTCGTGTTTTTTCGGAAGACTAATAGTACGGTCAGTATCACTACATAGTCACTACATAGTATAAAATAAAGTCGTGTCTGTTTGTCTGTCTGTATGCTTAAATCTTTAAAATTACGCAACGGATTTTGATGCGGTTTTTTGTAATAGGTAGAGTGATTCAAGAGAAAAGTTTTTATCTAAAAAAATTCCCGAAATTCCCACAGGAACGGGCACAACGCGGGTAAAACCACGGGGCGCTGCTAGTATAAAATAAAGTCGTCTCTGTTTCGTGTCTGTTTGTCTGTTTGTCTGTATGCTTAAATCTTTAAAATTACGCAACGGATTTTGATGCGGTTTTTTGTAATAGGTAGAGTGATTCAAGAGGAAGGTTTATATGTATAAAAATTCCCGAAATTCCCACGGGAACGGATACAACGCGGGTAAAACCGCGGGGCGCTGCTAGTTTAGTATATACTAAATAGCGGCGCCCCGCGGTTCTACCCGCTTTGGGACCGTTACCGTGGGAATTTCGGGATAAAAAAAATAGGCTTAGACCTTTCCGTTGAATGTAGTTAACCATTAGAAAAAAAATATTCAAATCGGACTGGTAATTCCCGAGATTATCTCGAACATACAAACAAACAAACTTAAAAAAATTACCTCTTTATAATATTAGTATAGATATGTGCCTATTTGTAAACGTATTATGTATACTTGCGAAGCATAGTTTACTTTCATTTAATTAATTTCGTCCATATTCACATGGTTCTCTGTTAATTTTGGAATCAGTCTGATACCTTTATAACCAAGATTTTCCAACTGCAATTTTCTTAGCTGAGACCATTTAGATGTAGTTATTTAGTTTTAAGTATAAGTATATTTCAATAATAACGGACTAATAGTACGGTTTAGGCTGTGAAAATATATGGTCAAGTTATTCCATACAAAAACAAACATTAAATAGGTCTGTTATATACAAAAACTTTCAACGGATATTGAGACCGATATTTTGTTTTAACATCTACTATTGAGTGAGCGTAAGCAACCTGCCCTTCTCCTGTACCTACCTAATGTCCTTTTGCATGGCAAAAGCATCTCGTCCCACTGAACCTATCAGTAGGTATTAATAAAAAAGTGTTACAACGAGGAGGATTATCAAGTGCCTCGCCAGTCACCACGCTTACTTTAAATATAGAACATGTCGTTTTCAACTCTACCTAAGACCCAACTGCAAAGCAAAGGCCCTCTCGTCTCATTGAAGCTTACAGTACAGCGAAGATGATTATTAGGTGATATGCGTAAGCGTAATCACTACGATTGTATTTTAAAAAAAGAACTTACCTTGTTCGGAGCAAAGAGATGAGCTTAAAAAGCTCTGCATCGTTTTACATCCTGCAACAAAAACAAAAACATTTATGATTTTATTGCTTCCCTTGCTGTAAAATATTGCATTATTTTATTGAAGCGGCAACATTAAAGGCAAAGTAGAAAGTTTTCTTAATAATAAACCCTTTATGGCCTAGAATACCGTTTGGTGATAAACAGTTAGCTTTTACAAATATTTATTTAGTATGGTTTTGGTTTTCATAGCCAGTGTTACTGTTTGTGTAGTATTGTGTTATATATTAATAAAGTACTAGAATTACTAGTAATAGATAGAGGTGTTGAAAATTGGACCACATTAAGCTCTTGTAGGGATAGTAGTTAAAATCAGAGTATTAAATAATGTGGTTTAGTGAATCATAACAAAAGTTCAATGAAGTGATATTGAAGGGCTTTCTAATTGCATTTCAGTAAAAGCATTGTGAGATGAAAGTACAGGTACAGGATTTTTCATGATTCAATCCACGGTCTCATCACAAGCGAATAATAAAATTCAGGGTAAGAACTGTCCCCTTTATAATTATAATTCATAAATATATTATTTTTACAATTTATTTATTACTTTTACAATAATTTTGTGTAAATTAAAACGTAAACTAATAATAGCCCCATCTATTGGCAATAACTAAACTTACATCATAACATTTTGAAATTCGAACGTAAAAATTAACACGCGAGTTGCAATGCCATCTGTGAGCATGCGCGTGCATTAAAATGTATGGGTTTGCAAATGCAGTTTGTACTAAGTAGTGTAAGCTATGGCCAATAGATGTAGCTGATTTGAATATAGAATTTCTTCGTATAATTTAAAATACGTTTTGTTTATTTTGTTTAACAATTGTTTAATATTAACTAGTAATTAATGTTTTTTAGTAATTTGGTTTTGTAATTATAGTGAAAGTATGTTTAATAGAGGATTTAAAAATAAAGGTTTCTTAAATAATCATTATTAGTAACAGTGACATCTTTTGAAATTTTCTGTAATTTTTTAAAAAGGAAAAAGCTCAGTTGGTTCTTCTTTAACTGAAGTGGCAATGTGGTTACCCTAAATAAAATGAAACCATTTTCTAATAACATGTTGTGTATGTTAGTACATACCTACATAGTTTTGGTATTATCAATAAATATCCATTTAATTCCCATCGCTTTCAAAATGTTTTAAAAACAATGAAAAAAATTATCTTTTCAGATTTTTTCAGAATATTTTAAAGAATTGTATCGTGAAAAGTAACACAGTTAACTTAATACGAGTATAAATAATGAATTATTGTTAGATAATAATGATGTAAAAGTGTTTATATATAAGCTAGAGTTGCTAAAATATAAAACAAGCTTCCCACTTATTTTGATCAACAATAAATTACTAATAGGCACTTCCTTAGCCCTTAAAATTGGGCTATACAGCATTAAATGCCAAAACGAATGTTTTGTTTACATTACTCCAATAAAAATAGTTACGACGTGTAGAATAATCGTTTCCAGTTTGAGTGACCATAAATTTGTGCATTTTTAAAGTGACACTGTTTGGAGTCGATAAAAGTTTAACGGTTTAGGGAGCTTTAAAATTGTTATTATGTTAACTGTCATTGCTCGTTATTATTATTGTTCTTCTAATTTATTGTGTCGTGAAGATTTTTTTGTCCGTTTTGGTAGCAATTGGTTAGCAAGTCAAGTTTGGTAGCAATTTCACTTTAGATTGGTAGCATCTTGTATATTTATGTAATGAAAATATTTATTAATAAATAGGAACATAAATAACATTTACCATTTTCTTAACGTTGTTGTCTTGAAATAAACCAATGTCATAGACTTGTATTATATTTTACGACGTTCTCTTGTTATTTTTTCAGTTCCCAACAGGCCTATGATATTGAAGCATTTATACAATTGCGCTGGAGGCCGTAAATAGACAAACGCCAAGAGGTTATTCCTAACGTTGCTAAAGTAATCTATCTCGAAACCTCACCGCAATATCGGTTCGGAACGATTAACAGAGGGCGTGCGTGCCCTTCGGTTTTACGACGCACTTTTACGATGTCGTAAACTCGGTCGTATAGTGCCTATAATCTTTTTCCGCAAGCCTTCGACAGTGACCGAGAGATGGCGCTAAACTTAAAGAAATCACTGGTCGGTCCCAATGTCAAAGTTTTATTGTGAGTTCCGCTAATGTGGTGTGAAATTAATAGGTAATAATGCTTTTATGGGTGCTTGCGAGCTTTATGAGGGCATAAAGACCTGACAGGTGAATGTACTGTCAAGTGTTTGTTTTAAGTTGACCGCCTGTTGTAGGCTATTAATTTTAAGTGATTAGTAATTGGCGATTAAAAGTCTTTTTGATAGAGCTTTTGTTTTATGTATTTTAAATAGCATTTGTTTGTTTGTTTTATTGTTGGTAGTCATTGGATTTTAAGCTTAAATATTTTTATAAAAATGTCAGTAGAAAGGTGAGTATTTTTATTCTTTAAAAAAACATAAAAGTTAAATGCCAAGTATGTAATAAGTAAGTTTAAAGGGAAAAGACTTTGCCGTAAATTTTCATACCCAATAACATTTTGTACCAAGAAAATGATCAAATATTCACGAAGATTTATACCGATTCCAACCCTATACACAATTTGTACTGCTGAGTTGATGTTTATGCTTTATTTTAAAGTTGCCCTGAGAAATCTTACATTCAGAAATCTAGGATTATACATGCTCACCAAACCCAGAAACTTCATAACAATAATTTCAGAAATACCCCAGTTATTACATGGTGGGTCAAATATGGGTATGCAAATGATCATTCCCAAACGTTTATTCCTTACCATGGGTATCTTAAGACCCTCTAGATCTCACTACAAGACGAATAGTTTTAATGACAACCCGCAGAGTATGTTAAAAGCCACATAAATTCAAACAGGCATGTGCAATGATCATTACAATATATTTTAACCAGCGACTCACTGTAATTTGCAATTTCTAACCCTGTCTAGACTGAAACTATTTCTATATTACCCTCAATTACGTATTTGCTCTCTCGTTCTGGTATTTAACATTAACATTGGTGTAAAGGGGATGGAGATATTGGTAGGGCTCACAGAAATCCCGACGATTTTCCATGCAATTGAATAAGATACGTTATGGTGTTAGGAACTCAAAAGATTTTTATCCATAATACCAAGTCGTTGTATGGACGTCTAAATTGGTTGTGATAATTTGGTTGGGAGTGGTTAAGATTTTTATATTTTTAAAGTCTAAAGAAGTAGCTTCTGATTTTTGTACGCTATAGTATGTAGTTTTCTATGTAACTATCTACCTTATACCATTTTAATAATTTATGAACTGTTTTATAGCTAAGCTAAATCTTGCTTCCTTATTACATCATGAAATTGTTATCGATCTAAGTAAGTCAGCCGTAGTTTAAAATGTACGTTACGTACCTGAGTATGTTTTAGAAGCTATTCGTTCAAAATTGTATTTTACTTTACACGAAATAGAATACAATTTAAAACGATCGTCATTTTGTTTATTAAACATAGGTATGCATCGAATTAATTAAGAGTTCTTGTACAATCCACCATTAACATAAGACAAACTTTGGGTTCATGAAAACCTATGAAGAAACTAGTTATAAGACAAGAATTTTCACAGATTCTTACAGAGCTTACTTCAGACTTAAGTATGTGCTCATTGCTCATTTAAATTGCTTTTTTAAACTCAAAATCGATCAAATTTTATGGCGTTCCTCATACTAGGACCTTATACATAAACGAAAAATGTAAAATACAGTAACTATTTTTAGAGGGTTTCCCAATCAGTCTTCACCACCAAACGAACTTAAAATCGATCGATTTTTTTGTTACAGGGTGCAAATCCACAGACGAGAGATACATAATATTCAAGCAACTCTTTTCAGGGGGTAAAAACCACCACCAACCAACCATATACATTTTCAACAAACATAACATTATCATACAGAAACAGTAATGTTCACACCTAACCAATTACGAATATTTATTAAAATTAAAAACGAAAAACACTTGACAACACGAAAATACATGAAAGCTCTGGAGAATTCAAACGGGTGAGAATTTTCAGCAATGGCGCCCGTTACGATGCTTACAGTTACACAAAGCTTGTTTGAACATTAACATTATTTTAATAACGAAGAAGTCATAAATGTTAATGTACTAACAAAATACATAAGTGTAGCTAAAGTATATTATGTAGAACTGTCTTTTTCCACTTTGACTAGAGAGTATAATTCCTTTTGAATTGTAACTACGTTTACGTAATACTTCGCTTTTATTTAACACTAGCAGCGCGGTTTTACCCGCGTTGTACCTGTTCCCGTGGGAATTTCGGATAAAAAATAGTCTATAACCTTCCCGTTGAATGTAGCTATTACAAATCTATTACAAAAAGAATTATTCAAATCGGACTGATAATTCCTGAGATTACCTCGAACATACAAACAAACAAACAAACTTACAAATTTTACATCTTTTTATTATTAGTATAGATTTTTATCTGACGTTTCTGTAAACGTAGCTTCAATTCAAAATGAGTAGTGTTTCCTTAAATTTAGGAAACCAGTACATAATTCCTTCTTCAGAAATACAGATAATAAAGCTTTATCCTACAAAGTTCTTAAATCGTTTCTCTTTATCAAAACTTAGGCTTTAGTTAGGTTAATGTACCTATAAGTAAATTTTCAGTAGTATGTTATTATTAAAAAAACTAAAAATCTCACCGATTACATCGACCTGCAGTGGAATATTCATCACATTATTTTGGTCAATTCTTGATTGATTTGATAAAATTGTATTTTAAGCTGCAAAGTTATTCAACATTCAGTGCTACGGACACACCTGGTGTGTCCGTGTATATTAGTCTCAGGTGCTGACGACACGCTAAGCGTGTTCGGTATCCCACAGTAAAATATAGGCGTAACAGTATACTGTTTAAAAAAATATCCAACAGAGAAAGTGTTGATGCTTAACCCTCCGCTAAATATGTATTACAATAATAATTTTAGTAAATGCTTTACCACGTTATAAACAAACATCCCTAACTTTGTAGTATTATAACTAATGTACGTAGCACTTACAACTACACTGCTATATAGCGTTTTTGTTACATAATTCAGCCCGGTGTGAAGGGTTCACTCATTTTAATGTACGTCACTAGCATAGTTACGAACACGTAAACTTAATTTTAGGTGTTGTTCTCGTTTTGTATTTTGGTGTTTACTTTTATGAACGAAAAATTGGCTTATTATTGTTTGTAGTAAAAAAAATATTAAGCCGTTTGTAGATTATATTTTGTGTGACTGTAGAGTATGTATTTTGAAGTAAACTAAGTCTAAATACTTATTTAGGAAACTAATAAAATAGAGTTGAGAAATAAAAAAAGAGTGTGCTTTTTGTTTGATTGTTTTAAGTCTTTCAAAGAGCCAGTCGGTTTGAAAAAAATATTTTAGTATGATAGTCACATTGACAGCAGTGGTAGAGCATAAGTGAGGTTAAAAATGTAAGACAAGAAACTTACGTTTCATCTTATAGCCCAATAGGAACGGGTATTATGCGGGTAAAACCGCGGGGCACTGCGGGTAATACATGGTAGTACATAGTATTGTACGCTACGATAAAGTTTTAGAGCAGGCATTTAGCGCCTTGTTAAGATAAAGGAATAATATTCAAATGAGGATATTTCACTATCATTATAGCGGAGTATCAACGCCTATAGGAACAGCTAAGTACATTTCCACGATAGTTAATTTCCTTAAATTTCATTAGCAACTCTTCCAATTTGCATTCAAAATGTGCGCTCACGTACCTAACCACCTACACAAATATATAAACAGTACCTTCCATAGTTAAGCAAAGAACCGTCCGAATACACCATTATTTTAATACCCTTATCAAAAAACAAGGCACATTACAAAATGGCCGCCGTTTTCATGAGTTTTGCGCGGGAAAACGCTCGTGAGGCTGCCTGGAAAATTATAACAAAAGGCATCCACCGCTATCTTTCTAATTATAGTAAATCACCTTGCTACAGGCGAGATAAGACTGTGTAAACGCGTGCTGAAAAGTCGCAAGGGTTACTCCAATACTGTGCACTTACGACCATTCGATATTGGCGTGGGAAGTTTTCCGTGTATTCAGATGCAAAATGACATAAGTCAGAAGTTGGCGAATTCAGAGCGGAACATTTGTATTTATAGAGGGATTGAGTTTGTTTTCGTAGTGTTAAGTAGCTGTTAGTTGGCACTGTAGAGGATTGATATAAGCCCTTTTAGATATTGGATTTGAAACTCGTTCGATGAACGGTCCCTAGTTGTACAATTGCATTGAGAAGTATCACGTACTCGTATTGTGTTTCGTATCAGTAACTTAGACTTTGGATATAAAAATGTACGGCGGGCAGGTTACTTTAGATTTCCTCTTAGTTTCCAGTTGGAAAGATTTTCCATTTTAGTAATACCACGTTCTAGAAATAAACTGTATCGGGTGTTACCCTTCCCTAAAATTGTCAGATTGGCAAAACTATTCTCTACTACCTACTATTTTCGCCAGCAAATGCTTACTACCGCATTTACGAACATATGGGATGGTGCAGTAGAAACTAACACATGAACAGCATTGCCTATAAAACATTAACACCCCACGCACACTTACAATCGTTAACCAATTAATATAGACCTTCCTCGTCCCTCTATATTGACTGGTTCGTGGGCGAAAAAAGAGCATCTAAGTCTTAAACCGTGGTTCTAAGTCATTTGGACAGCATTCGGTTCTGGTGGAGCGTTTGAACGTACCCGTTTACTTGCTTGCCAGATATCCTTATAAGTAGATCGTAAAAAATACGAACCAATTAGTCTTTCTCTCTTAAGTCTAACAAGACTGGCCATGTTTCACTATACCCAAATAAGTTTTTATAGACTTTAAAATCGAATTTCAAATATGGAACAAGATGTTTACACACATCCACTGTTGTGAATGCTTAAGTATCGAAAATAAAACTTGCGTTATTAAATATAAGCTTAAGCTCATTAATACTTGTTACCATTAAACTGGCAAGTTGGGCTATCCGACGGATAGCCTGCCTGGGAATAGTTAAGTGAACAAATGACGTTGTATATAGTGCCCGTGGCTTTACTATCCGCCACGTAATACCAATTAAATTGGTACGAATTTATGTGTGCACACGCCCTTAGTGTTTGTTGATTTTCGTTTGTTTTAGTTAATGGGTCCGCAGTGGATGATAAAATGTAACTGTTTGATAGTCCTGATTGTAAATCTTATGTTATCTTTAAAAGTTGTTCGCACTTCGTTTAAACCTTTTTGAAGAGATTAACGTTTTTTCTTAATATGTTAAGACCTCATTAGAATTTCTGGTTTTGTGACCACTTAAAGGTATCTTGAGTGATTGATTATTTTTTGTTTTTCTATGAGTTAGATTGTTTAACAGAATGTCAAATAGGTAACATGGTGAAGTGGGTATAAAATACCTAACTAAATATATTTTGGTTTAAAAAAAGTTAATTGTTTGATATCCAGATTCCGTTTACGTAGGAAAAAATACAGTGGTCCTAACGATGAATGTGGTGTGTAGAAATTTAAACGAGATGAATTTAAAATGCATATTCAATCCCTTAGATTCACCATTAAAGGTCCCATAAACAATTACTTGCAAATGTCAATCGAATGACAATATATACTTGAATTACGTGCATTGACAATTGACATGAATTGCATCATTTGCGTTCAATGATCGCATATACATTGACGCGATTGAGTCAATCGCCACCATTTGCTTCAATTGTATCGTTTGCAATCAATGTTAACGTCAACGTAATCATTAACGTAAATATTGCTTTAGAATGACATTCGCATTGATTGTTTATTGGATCTAAGCTTCTTCTCTTTCTAAGAAATGCTTCAATTTAATACAATAATTTGAAACAGAATTACAAGATTTCCCAACTAACAGCTCAGTATAAGTATACAGAATTACGAGTATTATCATTCGGAACAAAAGGTTCAGGTACATTTTCCTGGTACTTATATTAAATATTTTTTATAAGGGTATCTTGATTCCCTCATATCCATCGAGTCAAATCTATTCCTCAGTGTATAAAAGTGCTACAGTGCTCAAATTATTACGACCACTCAATAGGAAAAGGACAATTTGACCGTTTCTTTCAATATTCCTGTATTTTCCATCGGAAAATGTAATCGACCGGACAGTTATATTACATTTTGTTATATAATAACAATTTTCCTTTCCAATGGCAATTCGTCGTTATTGGAAGTAAAGTATAGAGGAACAATGGCTTCAGTTGAAACGAACATAGCTTATAATAATACTTATTGTTATACTTACCCTTAACCTAAACCTAATACCAAGTTCGGAATTCAGTCTCCAAATCCGACGTTTAAAGTTTCGCATGATACATTGCGTGTTTGTTCCGGCGTGGCGCGATTACGCGCAGTGTTGTCGGTTCGATAGATGGGTTGTAAAGCTGTGTGGTAGAGAGGTAGTGTGTTCCTGAACAAGGTAGGTTTGTGCGCTCCGACCTGGCTTCTATCTGCAAAATCAATGTGGCCATTAGCAACTTTTCGCGCAGTCGCATTACGTTGAAACGCTACCGGTCAGAAGTTAGTGACGCGCCGCTGGAATTGATGCTATGCAGATATCCCGTTCTAATAAATTAAAAATACTATCCTTTATGATTTTAGTACCTCTATAGATATACTATTGAACGTTTATATTTGTTATAGGAGAATTGTTTATCCAATGGGAATTTAGTAAAGTAAAAAGATAACAGTAAAATTTTTAGTCAGGAATAACATCGATATTTTACGTTTTGTAGAGTTGTTTGTGTTGAAATAAAAATGCTAATATTTGTGCTACGTTAGCACTTTCCTCTTTTGTCCCAGAAAATGTGAATGTTACTTCTCTTACAAACTTGCTACATGATTGCTAAAGTTTCTTTTTGTCATATTTAGGGCGTGTTTCTGACAAAACTTATGTTTCAACCAATTGACGTCTGCGTTACTTGTAAAATGTTTTGTTTTGCTAACATTTTCTGTTTGCTTAGTGTTTCATTTGTCTATTTTATTGTATTGTCTTTTTGGGGTAAAAATAAAATATTGAATTTTTGTGGTTTTTGTAGTTGGAGTTAGCTACGCCATTACAAAAAACGAATATTCTTATAAATGTAGCTTTATTTCTGAACGGACACTTCTTGCGTTTTTTTTACCGCAGGTTGTTTAATGTTCAGTTCTGAAATAAAAAATAAGTTTATCTATATTCCTCATCTCTAACATTAAACTATCAAAACAATACAAGTACACTTAACCAGAAAATCATCTATATACGAAATCAAAAGCATCTTCTCTTTCTCGTAGTATAAGCAAAAATTACCTTTATTTACCCCTTAAACCGCCAACCTCGCTCGCCAAGCGTACTAGGTGCACCGTCTAACTGAACCGCTATGCTTACCTGTACATTCAACTATATATATCTCAATGAAGGCTAGAGAGGGATGAGTGCCGATAAACGCTCTTTATATCGATACTGCAGAAGCGCTCCCAACTCAAACGTGCTTGTTTCAACAAATATTACAAACATCAGCTCTTTATTTTATATATTAGTTATATTGAACAAACATTTTTAATAGAGAAAACGTTTTTAATTTTTAAGCTTGATGAGTAGGATTTTTGTGATTTTGTTTAGATTAAAGTAAATATGGGCTAGACTAATTCACACACGATACGACTAAAATACGCTAAAACATGGACAGTCATTTGTTTTTTTTTGTGAAGTTAATTATTTTAAGTAAAATGCTGCGGTTAGTTTGGTTTGATAATATTTTACTTTGATAGGTTTGAAATTTGAATTTCGAAGGAAGATGATTCCATACTTATATTCTTCTTGATTACTATTCTTAACATGATACTGCCAAATAGAGAAATTAAATATTTTGGAAAAACGTTGCTATATATAAAATGGCATTGGCGTTACTGTAGAAGAAACAATGGTATTGTTTAGTGTCTTAAATATTATGTAGTTTGAGTTCCTCAATATCAAAGCAGTTTTTAGTTTGAGTTTTTAGTTTTTAGTTTGAGTTCCTCAATATCGAAGTAAAAGTTGAGAAGCAATTGTTCAATTGTAATAAAAAGTTAAAACTCGTAAATTACGAAATGAATAAAACATCTCAACAGAGTTCTATTTCTACGGAATTCTTTGTGTTTTTACATTTGTTAGGTCACCGGTGTGTTTGTAAAAAACGCTCAGCGCATGTTAAGTATCTGGCTAGATTAAAAATCTAATTTGAAAATTAGTCATGGAAGAAAAACCCATAGATCGCCATTTGGATTTTATTTATTGCTTTGATTGATTTATCACCTATAGGTGAACGAACTTTGAAGTTAGGCTTACGTAATCATAGAATTTAATTTAAATTTCGAATGATTTGACATTATAGCTTATTCCATTAAACATTATTCCGCGATATCTGCATTGCTGTCATCACATATTATAGAACAAAGTCCCCGGCCGCGTTTGTCTGTCTGTCTGTTCGCAGTAAATTCAAATACCGCTGCACGGATTTAGACGCGGTTTTTTTAAATAGATAGAGTGTTTCAAGAAGAAGGTTTATATGTATAAAAATCCCCGAATTCCCACGGGAACGGGCACAACGGGGGTAAAACCGCGGGGCTAAAACTGCTAGTTACATAGAATACAAATACCATTGCACGTATATGACGTCAATAGTTCCATTTTTAAATGTCTTGATAGTTAGAATTATATCTTTTTCATTTTAAGCGCTAGGCTTTTGTCTGAAATCTGATGTAGACTTCTCCACAGACAATGTACTTATTAAAATCATTAACACTTATATCTTCTTGACTTTTATGATTTACTCATATTATGATCATTATAAAATGTAGTGTAAACCTTTTTCTCCATCGCTTCAATATGAAATATAGACATGTCCTATTATACCTACGTATGATTTAAACACTTTAAACATTTGGTATTCAAGCTACACTCAGTTATACACAATGAAACGAAACAATTTTCCCAATAGAATAAAAGCAAAATGGAAATAAAATAAAAGGATGGAGTTTTCTATCGCATCCGGAATAGTTTGCAAGCGGATCGCAGTCGCCATGTTCCATTCAGACATGCCTGTATTAAGTATACGGTTCATAAATTATAATTTTATTGTTTTTAAAATATATTTTCATAGAGAAAAGACTGGACTTCGTACGAAGAAATCGTATTCGATTGATTTTGGAATTTTGTTTCTCGATATTTTTTCGACAAGGTGAAACATTCTAAAATGTATTTATTTTTAAAGATATCCAGCAATATCATCACAAATAATACTTTTAAAAGTGTGTTAGATATTTTTATAAGAAAGTACAAAAGAAATACAATAAATTTCAAAGAAATACAATAATAATAATGACAAATTGTTGCCCTATGCAATCTTAACTGTGAAAATAATCATTAAAAAATTAGATCAAAGAATCATAAAATTAAAGGTGATGTAATAAAGGTGACCTACGATGACCTATAATTTACTACCTGTACTTACAGTGATGACCTACGTGACAGTTAAAGTATAAGTTTTTTTTTCTTCATTTGAAATGATTTGTATTTATTAAATATTAAAATAGTAGCTTTGCCAAGCGTATTGCTAAGCCAATTCGAAATATGGTAAGAAATGGAAATGTTTTGAAACCTGGCTTTGTGTTTCTATTCCTTGACAAAACCACGAAAATCCTTATAGAGAAAATATTCAAAGCATTGTTTTTTAAATTGTATTTTATGCGAATACACGACACTTTTATCATAACTGTTTATTTTGCAAGGACTTTTACTATATAATAAAATGATTTGCTAACTTTTACTACACTAGCAACAAAAATGAATGACTACTAATAAACATTATAATATAGGTACTATAAATTTATGTAAAATCTATGTAGAAATATTATGTATTCTTTTTCAAATACAGTATTATACGGGAAAACATCTGACTTCTTAATAGAATCTATTTCTTGTTTTATCCGAAAAACGTATGAACTAAATGGAATCTATTTCTTACCTATGCATTTTTTTCACTTAATATCATACGGCCAAATACCAACTCAACCAACATGAAATAATTATTTCTTGCGCCCTAGTCCTAAGGTTCTCACTCTGTTTACACCCCCCAGTCCGTACTGAATAACACTTAAACCTTAATCTGAAAAACTTCAAACCAATACCAACATAACCAACGTGAAATAACTAACTATATTAGCCAAAGAAAAGAAACCCCATAGCAATAGAGTCTGTATTTGTAATACGAGTTACGTATTAAGTGATTCCTATGCAGGGTGGGAGCGTTAGACCATGAAATTGGCCAAGCCATGCCGTCACGACGCATCGGCGTTTAATAGCCGACGGCTAGATGAGATTTCAGCTATTTTCATAAATAACAACACCTAAAATAGTGTTTTTGTAATTTGCCATCGATACGTTTATTTGGTTTTTAACCCCTGACGCGAAAAGAGGGGAGGTTTGACTGTGAGTCTGTGAGTCTGTGTGTAGTATTGTACATTCTACCTTCTCGTATTGTAAAGTGATTTCATCGTGAGTTTTCTATCTAAGATATGATTATTCTTCTATCTCTACTATTTGCTGCAACCCAGACTATTTTAAAAGTCGACTGACAACTTCAACGTTAAGATTAGTTTCTAACGTCAACATGGTTTATTTTGTTATATTCTTCATTTTGTTATAATAGATAGATTCTCTACTTACAATTTCTATTCGCTATCCTCTTCAACTCTTCATATGACTCCACATTCCTCGTTGCTTTCAGATAACTGATATAATATAATATCTTACTTGGCCATCTTCTCCTATTGCACATAATATGAGTCCTTTTGGTAATGTTTTAAAAATATATAAAGCTATTATATTATGTCTTTTTCTAGTTTTCTAGTACCTGCTTGAGTTTCCCCGAACAACTCTGTTCTTCATTACGAATATCTTAGTATACTCACACTTGAAATGTATCCTATCTTAATATATCTTGAAGTAAGATAATTAGATCGTATGTACTTATACAGAAACGAACAATACAATTGTATTCGGTAGCAAACGTCATCGATTTTCCGCCATGATATAAACGTATAAATTCAATGGCCATGACCGAAGCCTTCTGTCTACCTAAGCGATGTTAGTTCTCGCTGGTAATAAGTAGTAGATATCTACTTATATCTACTCATTAAGTAGGTATTATACTAATTTTAATCACAATAAAGGAACACGTTTTGACATGAAACTGTTGAAACGATGACCAAGGAGGTTATCATAACTGATTTTTAAAAATGGAAGAGGTCTTATGCTTAAAGTAAAAAATGCCCTAAAAGTAAGTGTTTATAGGAAATATAGTGAGTGATTAAACAAGTTTATATCCACTTTATTTGACACTTCAATCAAATATTTTGTGTTCCTCAAATAATTGTCTCCCATAAACATTTACAAGCGGCTGCCACCGAATTTGTTTTGGTTATAACAAGCAATTTTAGTGACTTTTAAGAGCCATTAGAATTTGCCATGATCGTTCCCTAGATATCGGGCGCCATAAATGTAATGTAAAAGATAGCACTTGAAAAAAACTATCAACAAAAACTATAAACGTAAAGTATTATACGAAAGGTCGGAGCAAAAAAATGCTGGTATAAAGTACGAAAATCGCTTGAACTATACGATCGGTTTTCATGCTTTTTGTTTGAAAGCTTTAGTAGATTGTTTCGCGATTTTAGTTTCAACGTCTATCGGTCCCACCTATTGTGAATTCCTTTGGACTGAAATTTATTTGACAGCACCAGTGTCTGTGGAGAATGGGAAAAAGCAATGGCAGAGCGCGTTGGAGTCATAACTCATGGTTTGTTTTTGGCGGGGACCTGACAAGCGTTATTGGTATTTAGGGGCATTTAACTATTAGGGGTAATGTTTTTTGTTTTGAAATATGAGGTAGATATGTAAAGAAGTTGCCGACAGACCGCTTGTTCATTAGTTACGGTTGAAATTAATATTATTTTTAGTATGTTGCAAACGCCTGATTCAAGATAAGAGCCAAGACAAGTGTCTCGTGGGATGATGGCGTTTAGATTTTGTTAGGCGATTTTTGTACTGAAACGATTTTGTAGAAAAACCATAGTTTCGATCATGAGATAAAGATGCTGTCGTTCTCGTACATTGCTTTACAGTGGCTTCGATAATATTACAAAAATGGATACTTTAAATCCGAGTATATATTATATACGAGTACCTACTACATTGTCATAAACTGATAAACTTAAACAATACATATTATATAAACAATATATAAGTTTCACAGGCATTATCTTTACCTGCACTATAAACAACCTCTACTGACCAAGTATCACATTTATTCCTCGGATAGAACCCGCCACACTCTATCTTGAAAGTCCATACAATAGGCAGAGGTTTGGGGCTATATGATAATTGTAATTGTTGGTTTTGAACTGGCCAGCTAGTAAATTCCCTTCATCTCAACGTACAACACAGGATTAAATAATTATGTTGTTCCGTTTTTGTAATCTAAATTATATTATTACTAGCCGAGCCCCACGGTGTTACCCACGTTCCCGCGGAAATTTCGGGATACAATGTATCCCATGTGTTATTCTGATGTACAACCTATATTACTGTAAAGTTTCATCCAAATCCGTTGAACAGTATTTTCGTGAAAGAGTAACAAACATAGGTACATACATACATACATCATACATCCATACAGTCGTACATCCATACATACATCCATCCACACAAACGTTCGCATTTATATTAGTAGGATTATTCTTTTAAATTTGATCTTAATATCTACTAAACTAAAGCATTAACCAGTATTAACTCAAAAAACTCCATACAAAACTTGAGTACCTACTAACTGTATGTATATATACAGAAAGAAAATCCTATCTTACCAAATATTGGGGAAATACAATGACTTACTACTCGAAGCAATCCGAGCATCGATTCTTCAGCAAAGCAATTCCACCTTTCTCGTTTCAGTAGTACGTTGAGTTCATCGGAAAGTTTTCCTTCTAAATCTTTTGTTTTTGTTTGATGTTTTGTTCTGTCCGCGGGTTCTAAGCTTATTGCGAGCTTTTGGAGTTTGTTTGATTACGTTTTGAACATGGTGCAAATAATGTTGGAAAAGTAACCTAAAGGAAAACGTGTTAAGGAAATAGTATGGGGTGGATTTATTTAATCATTTAGCACCCTCTCTTATTAAAAAAAAAATCATTTGGGATGATTGAATTTAGATAGATAAAGCTGTTTTGGCTTTAATTGTATTCCATGTTGCTTTATTTTTGTTTCAATTACTTAATTTGTTGTTATTTTCACACATAGTTTAATTTTGGATATAGGTTCTTACGTACACATTCAGCAAGAGTAGAAATTACTTTACTAAATCTTTATCATTATCAAACTTAAAAGATACACCCTTGTCAAAGAAACTGATGATTCTCCATCTATTTACATTAATTCCATGTTCTTTTACATCTCGACGTATTTTCTCTATAATCTGATCCAGTTACATAATTCTAAGTCTTCTTCTACCTTTTTCTCCATCTTTCATCTATAGGTTATTGATCACTTTATATAAAAGTGTAAAGTTCTAAAATCTCGGTAAGATATGTTTTTTTTTCTTGCTCATTAATGAGATATAATAAAATGTATTCTTACTTTTCTTGCTTATTCAAGTTATCTTTGTTATTACTTTTAAGCAAGTAAAAAATATCTATTCTATTTTCTTGGTTAAAATAAGTTTCAGGAAGAATATAATGCAAGGAATACTTGATATGAAAAGTCTATATGATCCTCACAGAACGAATTGTTTTCAATAGATAGATAAGAAATAGAATAAGAGTATTAGTCCATCGAAAAGTTACATTTGGGGTTGCGTTTTTTAGAGGACGCAATTTTATTTTTTTGATGTGTAGGGGGGGTCAGTGTAAAGCTAAAAACAAGTTTGTGGGGTCGCCACCCTTGTCCCACGGCCGCCATCTTGAAAATAGGGGTTGAAATGGTTTTTACGATATATCTCTTAAACTATTAATTTTTTTTTAAAACATTGTTAACAGTTTTGTTGCAAATTAAATCCTCTACAACTTTGGTCCAGTAACTTTTTGTCGTAGAACTATAAATAAAAAAGTTATAAGCGAAAATGTTCAGAAATTCGAAAAGTAAAAATAAAAGACATAAGGGACATTACAGCTGCTGCTGATCCTAATACCGATCTATCGAAGGTCGTAGTTCGATTAGGTGGGTTCCATTTGCTCATAATATGTCGTTCATAGGTGCGATTGGATATATCATGTCTGGTAGTGGACTCGAGGATATCTTCAAATTAATTTATGCTGAGAACTGTGTACAGCACATAATGTCTGGACATGCTTATGGTAGGGCTGTACGTGCTCATTTATAGTACTATTATCATCCAGAAAATCTCGTTTTTCTTCTGTAAATTCTATTGAATCCATAACTATTTTTGTTACTGATAAATGCACTAGCAAATAAGCACATACGACCCTACCATAAGCATGTACGTACAGCCCTACCATAAGCATGACATTATGTGCTGTACACAGTTCTCAGCATAACTTAATTTGAAGATATCCTCGAGTCCACTACCAGACATGATATATCCAATCGCACCTATGAACGACATATTATGAGCAAATGGAACCCACCTAATCGAACTACGACCTTCGATAGATCGGTATTAGGATCAGCAGCAGCTGTAATGTCCCTTATGTCTTTTATTTTTACTTTTCGAATTTCTGAATATTTTCGCTTATAACTTTTTTATTTATAGTTCTACGACAAAAAGTTACTGGACCAAAGTTATAGAGAATTTAATTTGCAACAAAACTGTTAACAATGTTTTAAAAAAAAATATAATAGTTTAAGAGATATATCGTAAAAACCATTTCAACCCCTATTTTCAGGATGGCGGCCGTGGGACAAGGGTGGCGACCCCACAAACTTGTTTTTAGTTTTACACTGACCCCCCCTACACATCAAAAAAATAAAATTGCGTCCTCTAAAAAACGCAAGGTTAGGCCTAAAAAATGTAACATTTCGATGGACTATATATATCTCTTTCTATTTAAAGTTCAAATTTATTAAACAAGTATCAAAGCAGCAAGGCTACAATTCTCATGGACTTGTAGAAGATATTGTCTTTGGAGAATCAGCCGTAGATATCGGATAGTATTTGAAGACGAAAAGGAAGGAAAAGGTTGTAAATGTGTTATAACGAATCTAATTTCTCAAAATAATTAGACAGCTTCTTATAAAAGTGTTCGGTTAATAAACAGATTTTTGGTTTTCTTATAAGAATATTAGTATGGAAGTTTACCTCGTCTATCGTGGAAGTAATGAACATATTTTTGAAGAAAAGGTAAATAAAACAACTGAGTTTTCATTAAAACAATTTTGACAATGGTTATTTTTATTAACCTGTATTTATTATTGACTTTTTATTACATTATTACTAGTAATAAAATAAAAAATCAAGTTGTTAGGTGTATCAAGTACAAACGGGTAATTTTATTTTGAGGTCATCAATAAAAAACATCATTACATTTTATTAACTCTTTATTCTCTTGAACTTTTGAAATTAATATTACAATATTGAATGCGGGTTTCATACAATCACCCAACTATTTGCTTATATACCACGACACAGTCACATCTGACCGTCCTTGATGCCATCGACTATCTTAATTGCAACTTCAAATCTTTAGAAATCAGGTCGAGAGACGTCTCAAGTTACATTGGTTACAAGCGTTGCGATGAGACTTCAATCGCACATTCACAACCGAAAAACAGTAACCGCAGTTTGAGATACATCGCTGACTTTTCCAACAAATCATCTATAAAGTTCGCAATCTCAACAGCAATGGAATCAAAACACGATCTTTCAATACATAAATACATAACATAAAACAAAAAATATAAACAAAAATAAAGGGCCACATAAACTTTCACGACTATTTACAATTACTTAATAATAAAGACGACCTTTTATAACTATATTCAAAAATATAGATATAGGTACATAGATACATAGCTACCATTATATTAGAGATAAAAATTGATTAATTAGATAATTAACTAATACGTAGAACGGAAGTCTTGTTACTTTTAAAGTTAAAATTAATGAAAAAAAAAAACGTTTACAATTAACAATGAAATATAAAATAAAACAGATTTATATAAACACAAAATGTTCCAATAATATATCAACTTATTTGAGATAGGTTAATAAGTAGATATTATTGACATTGTAATGTTCAGTTAGGTATGCAATAATACCTATACACTACGAAATACTAGCAATATGGCAAGACAGCATTACGGATGGAGGTCGTATATAATCTATTTAGCAAATTGCTCATTGTTTCACGTGAATTACAGTTCTTTACGACTCAGAAACAATAAGAAAACATGACATAAATCAATGGACGTACATACTTACACGCGAATATCGTTACTATGTTACAACACATACCTTTTGTTGTACAAGAAACTTAATGAGGAGAAGCTCCTAAGAAACTTCACATAAAACATATTTTGCACTTTCCCAAGAAACGAAACAATTAAAAAGAAAACACTGAACAAAAGGCCAAACAGGTTAGAAATAACAATTTAATGTCGTATACACACATTGAAATAATGTGTTGAAATAAAAATGTTCAACAGTAAGGCAGTGTGTACGTCCCCAAAAATTAGATCAATATTGAGTTACTTTCTTTTTGACAAACACCTACGAACAATACTAAAATTATTTGTTAAGCGGTTTTACTAACATCAGATACGCTTATGTTTAGTGTGTCTACGATTAAAACTACGCATTTTATAATTTATAAAGCCTACTTATGACGAGGTTACTTAAGTACATTTTGTTCGATTTTAACACTCGATTGTTACATAACATAAAAGGGGAATAAAGATAAATATTTCTAATGACAATCCTTAATTATTTACGTAATAGTACATGAAGAGTATGGCTGCTACTTTAATTATTGCACTTACAAGGGAAATTAATATAATGGCAGGAAAATAAGTAGTTTACTCTGAATATAGTTTCACAAGGAAACCATTTTGTGTTACTTTGTTCAAGAAAATTTTAATGCAATATCCTTTCGAAAACTATGAGTCTGTCTCTTAGCCCCGACTAATGATATCACGACATTTAAGATGATTTAAACAGCTAGTTAAATTTAATCTGAATAACACACAGTGGACAGATATTAGATGTGATATAGGTACAAGAGAAAAAAAGCGAAATATTCCAATTATTAAGATTTTTTTCATAGAATTTCTATCAATTTACTTTATTCTACCCTGACAATAATTTACGTATAATGGTGACTATAAATACTAATTTTAAATATAAGTTTTGTTCAGATTACGTATAGAGTTTTTAGTCAAACTGAATTTTGGTCGCGCAAGGAAGAAATGCTAGAAAAGTGTGAAATTATTTATATTTTGGCACAATACGGAATTAAAAGCGATTTGATAGAAGGCTTACGTATGTAGCCAAGTGGTGTCAACAAAGTTTCCGAGCGTAACCCGCCGGAGGCTGTTTCAAGTGTTTTATTACCAAAACTACCGACCCGGTAAAACAAAATGTGCATGCCTTCGTTAAAATTGCAGAAAACAAAATCGTTGTACCGAATAAAAGCAAAAAACAAACACAATTGTTATTTAAATTAAGGAACTTAACATGTTACCGTTTAGCTGCAACAGGGCCACTGTTTTTCCCTCTAGCTAACTGTGTATGCTGAAATAGGTACTAATCCTTAACAATACTTCATACAAAGTCGAACCTATCAATCTATGTATAATACACTTAAACTACTCAACTTTATTATTACGTGTAAAATTTATATTTAGTCACATTATTGTTAATTAATTATATGTATCATCGTTACGTATATAATTTTGAACATCAGATGACTCGGGACATCCATCGCGATGTATGCCCATTCCATTACTTTATTGTTCATATTTTTGTTCTATTTCAATAATATGGACATGGTATTTTTTCTAGAATTATCAAAAAA
Organism: Cyclophora albipunctata; assembly: GCA_963082685.1. Lineage (NCBI taxonomy): Eukaryota > Metazoa > Arthropoda > Insecta > Lepidoptera > Geometridae > Cyclophora > Cyclophora albipunctata. Next base: position 4,546,335 of record OY720118.1, read on the forward strand.
TACCTCTACATAATATGATTTATATGAGAGAGAATATTATAAAACAACGTTACGACAAATGACCTAATTGCAATTGTACTTCAATACGTATTTTGTTTTAAATATATTCTTAAAGTTCTTATCTTCATTAGCTATGCAAGTTTATGCTCGACAACGCTTTACGTTTTATTTTAAATCTCAACACAACAATTCACTGACTTAATGCTACGGAACTGAATCACATTCTGATCGAAATAATAAAAGAAACCTTTCGAAGTCAACTGATAAAATACAACAAATTTTACAATCATAAAATAATATGACCACCAAAACATAACTCGCCCGCTGACAGCGAACAAATAATAAAATATACATCAAAATGTACATAATATAATATATTTTAATTAAAATAATATAACATAAATGAATTAGAGTAAGTGGTAGCAATAAATACTATGAGATTCACAGATTTATAATCTTAACTAACAATACCGAAGTTCACTCGAGCTCCTATTTAAATCTTAGAGCGATACTAATTTTTGTAAATTTTTAGTAAAAAATATTATTGCAATAAAATGTGTGGTTATGGCAACAAAATAAATGCTTAAAGCACATCACCAGCTCTTCCGCCCGACACCTCGAGGGCTTTCGCACTAAAGGAACATTACGAAACAAATGTCACTGAACACTTCAATACAAAATCAGCCGCAAACATAAAACTAATGGATACGAATCGACTATCGCCACCGCAGTCCTAGTGGACGAAACACTTCCATTCACACTATATGATACATCAGTCATGATTGGCTACGCCGCGACACCTTACGCTGGGACCTTGTTCACTTTGAGGAGGTCGCTGGAGCCTTTGTCGATGGGCATCTTCATGGGGTCATGGTGGTGGGTCACGTGGTGCCCGTGGTGCTGCCCTTCCAGCTTCGCCTGCTTCTCCTGCTGTTGCTGTTTCATTCTATCTTGCTCCTCTCGCTCTCTACGAGCTTGTTCGTTTATCTCTTTCACAGCGCGGAGTTCCTTCTTTAATTTCATGCGTCGATTCTGGAACCAGATTTTGATCTGTCTTTCGGTGAGGCAGAGCGCGTGAGCAATCTCTATCCTGCGTCGGCGCGTCAAGTAGTGGTTGAAGTGGAATTCCTTCTCTAGCTCTAGCGTCTGGAACCTCGTGTACGTCTGCCTCCCTCGCCTCCTCGGACATCCGTTCGGTCCTGAAAACAAACATAAACACATTATAACTCACATTATAGACATAAAACTTGTATTTGCATCCGATTGTCCGCCATAAATTATAATTTAACGTTGCCAAATCGATTTATTGCATCATATATCACTATCCAGCAGTCGGATTCGCGAGATACTTCCAGTAAAACCCATTAAATTTCACTTTTATACCATTTTAGAATTTAATGGTTCATTAATATTTTATTGCGGCACTAAAGATAATTCTTTAGTTATCAGCTACCGCCGACTCATGCCGATTACTCTGTCCTATGCAAATAGATCGCATAACTGTTGTGGTTCGGAAATAAATTACTGGCATTTCCAGGATTGTTTGTAAGTACAACAAAATAAGTAAAAAACAATGTAATCAAAGCAAAAAAGTAACGGGAAGGGTTAGGAGCAAACGGCCCGCGAACAATAGTGTCCCTTCTAAAAAGAAATCGCTACAAAAACTCAGGGATGCGTAAAAGGGTTGCGCAACTTTCTAATGCATTGTAAGGTGTCTTTTTATTTTTGTCGCCGTGAAGTTACTTTCTTAGAATTCGTGAAAGTTAACCCTTTCAAAAGTAACATGCACGTGAATTCTTTAAAATTTTAACGGTTCATTTAGCCTCGATTGCTCGGAGCGAAATCTGAAGTGTTCTCACAATTCATATAGGTATAGTGGTGTAGATACATGGTACAGGTAAATGGCGTCTCACAAAGCGATCGGGCCCAGAACTGGTTTTGGAGTCAGCCAATAAATAAGGTAAGATAAATGGCCTTCCCATCGTGTATAAAATTGATACCGACCCAACTGTGCCGGAATGCCAGTGTAGGCTGGGCCTTAAACCTGGTCACTTTAAAAAGATACGACTAATGTATGGTTTTAATTGATTCCTTGGATGCCTTTAAAAATTCAAGCTTGAATCAGGTATTGTTCTGCATTGTTTTACTCGCGATGATTTAGATGGTACGCTATCTTGAGCTGTTTATTGATATAATGTTATTGGGTCGAAATATCAATCGAATACATTGACTTAGTTCCTCGACAGTATTTTATTACGAATATCAATGTCCTCGATATATTATTAATAGATGCTATAAAATAAATACCTCAAAGATAAGTGACTAGTTGTGAGTTGTGAATGAAAATAAACACAAAATTTATATTAGTTTAGGCTGAATAACTGTATAATTATATTATTACTTTATAGCGTCCATTAACACTCAATGTGTGACCACACCGTGAAACTCAACTGATTACATAGAAGGACTAAACAACGAATAATAAATCAAACAACTCGTCTCAAAGTCAGTTCCAACATTTACATGAGCGATAAATTACCAAAACTGCGTTTTTACGGCCGCAACAACATTTATGGTACGTTCTTATTTCAACAAAAACTTAAAAACTGTTTAAAATCTCATAAAAAGAGAATGGAATAATTATACAAGTGCGGTTAGAAGAGTACAGCAGATAATAACGATGCACAAGAAGGGGACGGACGCAACCCATTCTAAATTTAAAAAGCAAAGATGGAACCCGAAACACAATACACGCATCCCAATAATGCCATCAAGAAAAAAGGCCGTAAGCGATGTTTGATGGTGCGTCAAATTCTACCTTCCGGTTTATGGGGTAAAGTCTAAATCCGTGCGAGATTAGGGGTCGTATGCGCCCTTTTTTAGCGAAGCCGGTGATATGTCGGCGAGGCAGGTTAGCCACCCTTCGAACCGTCTCCATGACAACGAACGTTAAGGCACCTCCCGTCAGCTGGCTTCCATTATTCCCTGCAGTATTGTCACGAAGAGTTTCTCTCTCACCTTTGTACCTGTAGAGTCATCTTTTTTAATGGTAACTGCCCAACCTTTCCCATGGTAAGATAAAGATCAGATATGTTGCCCAGGATATAGTACATCACGTTCGTATGTGCATTGTTTTATTGTAATTGACCGATCTGATAACGGTTGTTTTATTTGGTTCGAATAAAGAACTTCATTTTATTCGAGGTCTAAAGTAAATAGAAGTGATATTAGAAAAGGAACAAGAGTTGAAAGAGGCTGGCACAAACAATATATCTCGGGAGGCGAAGGCACAGCATTAATTAGAGCCGTACATTGTGAGCCGACACCGGCGCGCTATAAACAAGGTACGACAAGCCCTGCCTCTTACCCAGACTCGCTTTTTTCTCCGAAATAAATCTCACGGAATGCCGTCGCTTATTTATTATTTTATTTTACTAGCCCGCTTTTATACGAACCCGTTCCATACATTTGATTAATGCCCCACTCTTGTGTAGTAATATTAAAGGTCTGATTGTGAATTATAACAGAATTTTTGTCCACTAAGATGGTTATTTATGTAACAAATAAGCTCTGGACGGACACTGAGATTTGTGGCCGGGATCCTGTTAATGCTGGGAAAATATGGGAGGGTACAGAGATCTCGGTAGATGTAAGATTAAGCTTGAATAGAGTCAATGCTTGAGGTTGGTATTGTAGCGTAATATTGTATGAGACAAGAAGACATATGGACACAATGATAGATTTATGATAGTCTTGGTTCTGTTATAATTTTATGTGAATGAAACTTTCACAGCTTTTACAGTTTTGGTAATGATTAACCGCGAACAATGGAGAACACACCTAACTAAAGTAGATAATGTATTTAAAAAATTATTGAAAATATTTATATTAAGCTATCAATGGTCGCATTGTATCGTGATTCCTAGATTTCTTGTTCGAAATTTGAATCGATCGAAAGCGTTCGACGGGCGCCATCTTGGAAATATTGAAGGATCAAAGTGGTTTTTCATTTGTTTTAATGTGTGTTGGTGATTGTATCAAGTATCTACCCATACCTATAGAGGTATGGGTAGTACGTAGTTAAAATACGCTAGAATCAACATTACGATATAAATACCTATTACATCAATGAAGCTGCACTGCGATAGTTTGAATACGATGTGCTATTGATCAAATTGAAAAACTACGTTTGACTAAATGCGAATCTGATCAATAAAATAAAGATACCGTGTATAAAATAGCGTAAACTTTTCAAACTAACGAAACGTCACGCACGGGCTTGGATTAAAAAATCTCCATTACCACGCATTTTATCAAAACTTGTTTAGTTTCGGTTGAATGTGGTTCATGACATTATTACTTCGAGACACGGATCAGGGAGGCCAAGACGACACAATTTATTTTAATATTATTTTTAATGTTTGTAATCGGAGAGAAAATAAAAATGTAACGTGTTTTATGATCGGCTTAGGTCTCCTATTTATAGAATCGGAGACAACTATGAGTTGTGAAATAAAAAGTGAAAAATTGACGGATATTTTTTTGTATTTTTGAAGCCGATTTTATCATTTTTATTTACGATTTTTACTACGTTATAGAAAGGGCAAAGAAAAGTAAATGCGTTTTTTTATTTTTAACGATTTTTTTTGCGGTACTTAGAACTTTTCATTAAATAATATTTACGCACGTTAAAAATAGATATGTATATAAACATTAAGAGAAACGAATGTACGCATGATTAGAAAGTATTAGGGTGGTCTTCAGTCTAAGTGAAAGCTTGAACGATTCAAATATTTCTAAGGATTAATATAATAGTTAAATAATTCTCGTAGTTAGACTGGTTGAAAGGACGTTGCCTCTTTAGTAGGGTTGATCAAATGGACAATACGCTTACAGTGAGTCACAAAATGCGTTGTGAATGTTTAATAGATTCGAAAGGCGAAAAAAATAACGTTTAGTTAAAATTAGGTGTCTCAGGAAGTGTCTCAAAATTATTATTTTATATTCACATCACATCATAAATTTGACGCATTCATTGACACAACGTTTATTAGAAATTCCTTCTAAAGTTGGGTGCAAATGTAAAATACTCAATTTGCACTTTACAGTATTTTCGTTCTGATATGGACAACCCTACATTAAGCTCAATTCAGTTGACTCATGTACATACACTGATGTGTACGTTCTTTGCTCCGAGATCACGAACAAATATGATGTCACAATTTATTCATTCGCCAGCGACACGGTGCGGGAAAAAAATGCAATTTGGAAAATGTTGAGCAGGTGCTACAAAGGCATAGACAGACATAAAACAAAATGACAACCACAGCTGTTAACAGGACAAGTTTTCAGTAAAAACAAAGGGATTTTAATATTCAAAGTTTTTTAAAGAATTAATTTATAAAAAATAAAGGTTGCAGGAAGTTATTGAGTATTAAAGAGGAAACGCCGGTTATTTTCAATGACGCCGCATTCACAAGTAGGTGTAGCTAAGTGGTTACAACCGTTGTATAGAATACCTAAGTAATCGAGCTGTTGTTCTATAAACGATCACGTACGCACTTCTCACATCTATTTCGTTATATTGGTGTAAAATTACTTAGGATTTTATGATTATATAGCTAACAATCTAGTTTAATTTGATAAGAAAAGTTTAAGTTTTATGACGTACAATTATTATTTACTTAAGTTACTTTGTTATGCACTGCTTTGTCGGTCAAACACAAAATGTTCTCGCTTGAACTCAAAAATTACTGAACGTATTTATCTTGCAATTACCAACCGATCGAAAGTTTTACGTGAAATTATTTTAGCTACTTTTATTACAGAACTGGAACGGGAATGAAAAAATATTAAACAAAAGAAAAGCGAGGTCGGGTCTATAGTTTACTTTTATCAAAAGCAAGTTAATCAATTGTCACTACTATGTCTATTGAAGACATAAATACTCAGTTTTATTTTAACTAACTTACTTTGTTTCCACAATAAATTAATATTCATAGGTTAATTGCTATTTATCACAATGTTTACCTATTAGAGCTTTAATGCCTTTAGATTGCCATTTAAAGATCAATAAATTAATATAGTTGATTATATTATTAAGTCATTTTATGTGAAGTGCAAATTTTATAGACGTATGAACTAATGTGTTTAATTTATTTGACCATCAGGATCAGTTAAAAGAGAATTAAAATAAAACCAAGAGTCATAGCAAATCACCATGTTCATATTAGTTTAAAATTCTATACTCTACATATTTAAAAAAAACACCAATTTTAATTGACTATCTTTTTTCATGTTGAAGGATGCAGTAGCATAGAATCGTAAGACAACTTGATATAAAACACGAAAGGAGTTCAACAACCTTTAAGAATTGTTCCTTAAAGCTCCCTCGGTATGACGCTGGGTCCTTCTTATCCCCAAGGAATCATTGAATACGGGAAAATCGACCTTAGAAGTCAATTTGGTTATGTATAGTAACAAATTTCGACTGCTTATGATTTTTATTACGTTTGTAAAGCAGATGCAAAGATAACAGGGTGAAAATGATTATAGGTTGATGCTTGAAAGATAAAATCTTTGCCCAGCTGTGGGACTGATATGTTGAGATAAAAATGGTGGCAAAATTGAAGTCTATACTTCGCTTGACAATGACAACAAAGTGACTTAGAACAACATGATAAATACTAGCAATTCTCATCAAAGACTATTATTGAAATATATGACTATAAAAGATAAAATGGGTCAAATGATATCGCTAAAGACATATTATATTCGATTTAATTAGTTTGAATGTATTCATTATCTTGACTTTACATATGTATAACTGCTTTATATAATAATCATTATTTATATGGGAGTTATATGAGTTTTATCGTTATAAATGTAATTTAATACAATATTTAGGTCAATGATCAGAATATAACTGTCTTGCGGTTTTATATCAGCTCTGAAATTATGCATTATTGATATTATGCCAATACATACAGATTGGCATAATATTAAACCTGTATCGAAGTAAGAAGTAATGCTACTAACTGAAGCCACTGAAATTGTACATTTAATGAGTTTCCGGCCATAATATTCAGATTAAAATTTAATGTTCATCCGCAATTGATTATACTCGTATCTAAGCCAAGACAATTTCAATGCTCTAAATTCTGAACTTATTATAAAAAACAATATAACAGTAAGACATCTTTCGAAAGAATTGAAGATCTACCACTAAGTATTCCTACTAATTTGATGTGAGTATGGATGTATGTATGTTTGTTACTCTTTCACGACAATTCTACTGGACGGATTTGGATGAAACCTTACAGTAATATAGGCTATACATCAGAGTAACACATGAGATACATTTTATTCCGAAATTCCCGCCAGAACGGGTACAATGCGGGTAACATCGCGGGGCGCAGCTAGTAAATCCATAATGCCAACTATGAAGCCACGCTCCGAAATAAACTCACACGCAGATGTACGCTACATACTTAAGTTTCAAAAGGTGTCAAACTTCATTGATTAATTTCAAGTAGGTAAGTGGCCATCACTGGTGTCGGAGTTTTTAGACCGCCTAAAGGCCTCCAATATGGTCTGACGATTAAAACAACCGGGCCCGACCGCTTAACGTGCCATCAAAAGCACGGTAGCGCTCAGATAGAAATGCCACGCCATTAGCTCTAAAAAAACTAATTTAAACTAATTCCAGTAGAGATTTGCTACGAAAAACGTGTAGTCACGCATCTATGTGTGTGTGATTTATCGTAGCAAGTTCTTGTTGGCTTTCTGGATGTATGAATATTGTGTAACTACTGATCTAAAGAACTCATATCTTCATTGAGAGGCCTTTGCCCAGCAGTGGGACATTACAGGCTAATACTGATGCTTTTACTGATGTAAATGCACTACATAGGCATTTCTACTACGACCAATAATAATTATGAAGTCGAGCCAATACATTTAATAAACAAGTCCCAATCAGAAAATATGAATATCACATATTAGTATAATAAAGACTACTATTCATTATTAATATTATATAATAAAAATCCATGATTATTATTTTGATGTTATAATTGGATTAGATTGGCAGAGCAGGTGCTAGCTAATGTCAGGCTAAAATAAATTAATTGTGCTTTTGGATGTGAGTTGTTGACTAACATTACATCTAATTGTAGACAGGTAACATTATAAGCAAAAATACAATTAAGTAAAAAGCAAAAAATCCAATTTAGTAAGAATTTCGTTTCTTGGTTTATCTTTCAACACTGAATGTTCATACCAGATTGTAATACGATGTACGGATTGAAAAACGCTCTGAAAAACCTTTATTATATACTCCAAAGTCAATCTTTACTGGTTCGACAGTACTCCATAGATTTAGGTAGTAAGTCGGTTTAGTTACTAGAATTATAGCCAAACAAAAATGTGTAGGTATCTTATTGCCAATAATTCACTTTCAATTAGAAACAAGATCAGATCATCAAATATAAAATAGAAGTCGTGTTAGTTACACCAGTTATAACTCGAAAACTGCTGGACCGATTTTAATGTTTTTCTTTTTTTTAATTTTACTTAGCTTAGTCAAGAATAAGACAATAAGAAGTAAAAAAATCCTCGGGTCACAGCTAGTATTAGATAAACCATATAAGAAAATAGTATAGAAGGTAAGCCCACCCGTTCAACACAGGAGGAATCGTGCCACCGTGCTTAAAACAGTGTTTTTACACTTTAAAGTAAATGTAAGGTCAAACAGATTAGTACCTACTCATTTGTAAACAACAGTCTTGACATGCGAATCGTCAATCCATAGCTATTGTTAACACATCGCCACTACATATTTTACACGTAAACATGTTTAAACTTCAAAGGCTAGGTAAATTAACGCAATCAACAAACCCTGGGATCTCTACCATCTACCTAAAGTAACAATCTCCAAGTGCATTTGATGATCGCACCGGGTCATAAAAGCGTTCTCGGTAGCCAGCAAAAACGAGTTTCTTCAAGTATTTATGGTACGAAAAATTATGTGAGCATGACTAAGATAAATGTCAATTCCAGTGTTTTTGTTTGGGAATTTTATTTTGAAGGGGTTTCGCTTATCTTCCTGAAACAAGTGACAATCGTTTCGCGTTCTATTTGGTTGTTTAATGTCAATTTGAGCCATGTCAGAGGCCTTTGGCGGCTCAATAACTCTGACACCAGTATTGGTCAGGTTGAACATCCACTCGATGAAGAAGAAGAAGAAGAATGTCTAAATGTATGAGAATACCACGCGATTATGAAATATTCACGTTTTGACAGTAACAATCAAATTTAGAATGCTAAAATGTCAATATTGTAGGTTAATAAAGTGAGGTCAGTACAAGGCTTTAACGCAGTAAGTGCTTCGCTCTTCCGTGGTTTTAAGTGTTGTCTTTGTTAAGATAATTAACATAAGCATATAAAGTAAAACATTTTTATACGCATAAAGTAATTAACAACATTAAAAACAATTATTAAAAGGTGCTAACTACACCGAAACAAAATTAATTCAATTGTTAAAATTTAATTCACGAAAAATGATTAGGTTATCATAACCTCACACTTGGTATACTGCAATCTCTTCTGATATCACATAACGATAAGCATTAAGGTGTCGACTTAATTTTAATAAACACGAAAACGGAATACTAAAACAATTAAATAAATTTCAAGTACAATTAATTCGTGCCAAAATTAAAACAAAAGAACAAAGATGATTGCAATAAAATCGACCGAATAATCCACTTGGTTAATTCAAATTGCTTTTCAGTTATTTATCTACTCGGTGACATTGTGTGACTTTAAATAAATCTAAAAATAATACAGAAACGTGAAAGTTATAATTGTATTGCTTTCAACCGGCCGAATCCAAAGTGCAATTATACAAAGTCTGCACAGGATATGCATTTGACTTACAAAACTTGAACGGGCTAAGTGCAATTTTGTGCATAGACATTTTCATCGTAGTTCATTAGATGATAAGGTCGGTTTTTGTCTGTGTGTGTTTTCAGCAAGGATTTCCCCTTTGGCTACGTCTGAAATATACTTTAGCGGTACAAATAAAGTAAGAGAGCCACGCCGCCCACCACATAGACGCTCTCTGATGTTTTAATTAAAAATGCTCTTGTTTTTATTTTGAAGTCTGACCAAAATTGGAATAACATTGCTTTTTTGCAAAACAAAACGAATGAATAATGTTTCAATTACGTTTGAGCATATGAAAAAGTATTTGTACGTAGGTTTTTAAGCCACTATAAATAGACTAGATTTATAGCTTCATATTTATTTTGTTCGTACCTAGTTTTACCTAATTATACCTACGTTGTATATATACCATTATTTATTCTATGAACCCCAAATTCCTTAGAATGCTGTGTTTGATAATATCCAATCACAACGTTCTAATACCCTTAAAAAATAGTCCACGTGTCATAACCAAAGCAGGATGTTTGAAGTCCTAATTTAAGCTGACTACACCGTTCACTTCCTATAAATTATTATTTGTTTGAAGCAGATAAGTCGAGCGGTATTTTAAAGCAATCATTATATACCAAGAGTGAGTGTTTATTTTAGAGAATGACTTCATCACTCACCGATAATGTTCTCTGTGTGACACAAAGTGGTGTACCACTGAGTATTATAACGTGAAGCATAATTTTAACTTAACTAAATATTACCCTTACTATAAGTTTACGTTACGATAATGGTTTTGTTCAAGAGCTTGTTAGTTACGGTGGTAATCGATTTATTAGAATACGAGTTGGTATTTATCGTCAAAAATTAAAATTAACTGATGTCATATTTAACTATTGTAACTTTCTATTAGTGATGTTGTTCTAAAGAAGGGTTTTTAAATAGAAAACCGGCGGTCCGTTACACAACATTCCATCATAAATCAGCGCCGATGAAAACGAAAACTGATTTTATTTTATTTAAATTACTAAAATAACATTTAATTGTCACCGTTTATCATGAAAATACATTTCAAAATCTAATATAAAAATCGGAATAGCGTATGAATCATGAGCGCGCGATGTGTGGCAGTTATTTCAGTACGTGTCAGCTATAAATCAGAGGAACAACAATCTTATTGTTCACGAGATTGAGTACATTACGTAGTTTGAACTGGACTAGGTATATCGGTCGCACAATAAAGAAGCTTTTAAAAACATGTTGGTATCAAAGCGGTCGTAAGCCGGTCGTGTTACGTTGTTTTGAAAGCGCATAGAACTATGATTACACTTCCAACGAACTGTCGACTTCGGATTACGTTTTATATCGTCATTTGAATCTCGCGCTCGGATGTTTGGTCCGAAACGTTTCATTAGCATTTTATGAGTGATACGACCGATAAAAGTGTAATAAGACGCATTCAGCGGGTCATATCGTGTGATAGACGATGGACGGCCGTTTGGCACTCGGTGAAGGAAGTCGGCGCATTATTGCACTATTCATTCAAATAAACGCACTCTGATTCACTGAATGGACATTATTGTACATTTTATATGTTACGTGTCGGTTCCGTTTGTTTTATGCGTTTGAGATTACGTTTTTGGTTCTATTTACAGATGAGTCACGTTCTTTGTAGTACTTTATGATTTTGTGAGTTATTGCTGCAGTATTAGCTGTTTTTGAGATGATTGCTGTTGCAGAATGTATGACAAAATCAAGTACAGTTAGAACCAGAAACTTCAGCTAATTTTAAACGCTTGTGTAATCGTTTGTTATATAGCATTGTGATGAGATTCTTATATGCAAAATATTATATAGCATTTTATCGTCGAGCATACTCGTATGGTCATAGTAATATTATTAGTAAGTACTCCACAAGTTCCCTATAAACATATTACATACTTCTGAGTCTCATAATCATAAACCGAGACGCTCAATTTGTTAATCCCATTTTTATATCTTTGCCTGTTATGATTACCTAGTAAACCAAACACGTAAGACAAAAAATATTCAACACTTAATAAAACCAAATTATGTCAAGTATACAATCATTCGGTTATTTCATTCGGTTATCACGTTTATTATGTAAATAAACGTGAAATTCAAATTGCTATAAAATCGTTCAGCACTTCTCTTGTGCTCGTTGTATCGTAATTGCTTCATCGTTCCTTCATTATATACAAACGAAACATTCATTGGTCTCAATATAATCTTTATATATCAGTCGGTTAAATTTATAGCGAGTTTAGTTGCAATATTGCCTTTGTACGGATAATAACAAAATTGGTTTGGGCCATTTACTTAGTTGTCTGGTTTTGTAAGATTAAAATATGTTAGGTATTTAAGTGTAGCTAGAATTGTTTTGGAAATAACAAAATCCTGTCATTATAATATTAATCATTAAGGTACAGTTATCATTATTATTCATATAGATAAAAGAGTACGGAAAATACCTGAGATTGTCTAGACATAGATACTTAATCGTTTGACCTTCCAAATTAAACAATTTGCCATTCCAATTCAGATTTAAAATTGGTTATCGAATAAAAGCAGGTGATAAGTGTTCAGACACCATCTGCCGCTTTTATCAATTGTCCACACTTCAAGGGACTCCCTAGACCATAAACCGAACAAGCGAGAGGCGTTTGAGATCGTAAAGTTTTTAGACCTCTACTAACAAAACGCGAATCATAAAAGTAATTGGACTCTATTCATATTAATAGACATTTACGAGTTCTACCATAAAACAGAGATTGTCATTACGCAATGACTGACTATAGACGACACAAAATTAATCCGGCTATCCGTCGAATAGTTTTTGTGTTATAATAAATCATTACGACCGGATATTTTCGTACTATGATTCGATGTAGCACGATCGCTGACGTCTTTATGTGGCACGACAAGGGTGTTGATTGTAATACATTATATCGATATGATAAAACTCATAATCGAGTTATATCGAGAAATCGTAAAGTTTGTATAGCGTTCGATCACAGATAAATAGAAAGAGTATTAGGCGCGGCAGCTGTTTCGTCCTAAGGGACTCTTGCAATTTTCCTACCCTCACTTTAATTCGAATCCCGAAAGGTTTTCCTGCTTATTTATTATGATATAACTTTATTAACGTTTCGGTTCTCGTTTTCTAGTGAATAAGATTTGTTGGTATTGCTGTTTTGGTGATGCGTTTTATGTGTATTTATGTTGGTATTGTAATAAATTTGCAAGAGCCAAATAGACGTAGTCCGCTTGGCGACATTTTATTAATACGCATATTTCTTTGTATCTAGTTGTAGAAACGACAGTGAGCGTTCGACATGTTAACTTGTAATTTGTATAGTTACTATTAAGTATTCTGTGGATACAAAAATTCAAATTCGTTTTAAGAAACTATGTGGTATTCTGTGGTGATCCTTACTTAGGTATATATAATATAACTAGTTGTGCCCTATATGACACCAATTTAAGTCTATGTATACGCTATTACATAGAGGAAAAGATAATTGTGCTTATAACAATATCTTTGTAAACTTTGGGCATTTTTCAGTAACTTATCTAACTACCAATATCTATAGTTCGGGAGGCTATAGTGGTAGTTGTGTATTCACTCAAGCATCCTGCTGATACATTATCCAGTATGAATCTATTTGTTAAATCTTAATTACAGATTTATATATGCGAACATGAGTTTACACATAAATTAAATTACAAGAATTATTACGATATTTGCTTTTGATATTTAAATAATCAATATTTAATTTAGCGCCAATTTCGAACTACAGGTTTTAGTATCCGATAGACTTTTAAAGTTAATGTTTATTTTGTGTTAATTTACTTACTTAAAATAATAAATCTTTATTATATATCAAATAAAATTTGCATAAATTAAATAATCTACATGTATGTGACGCTGCTTAGTTACATATAAATTAGTACATACTACTAGATACTAGATATAAACTTGATTTTTTTAAATCGATTACGTCATGAAATCCATTAAATCCTATTCCGAAACTGAAATCTGGCTACACATAAATTAATACATCTATGTAGATAAATAGATTATTTTTTTAAATATCGATTACGTCATAGAAAACCATTAAATCCTATTCCGAAACTGAAATCTAACTAACGTATACGAGTATTATTAATGCGAAAGTTCGTGAGGATGTATGTTTGATGTTTGATTTTCATGCAAAAACTACTGAACGGATTAGTATGTAACTAAATATAGGCTGCACTTTAGCAAATGAAGTAGAAAGAGTAACATGCGAGTAAAACCGTGGGGCGTGGCTAGTGTTAAATAAAGGAGTCGTTTTCCGATATAAATATGTAATTAAAGTACCTAACAATAACAATATTGCGGAGTAAATAAGGTCTGATGAAACTAAAATACCCACTTCTATAATAAAACTAACCTTAATTAAAATAGTACTTAAAATATAATAATTAAAATAGCACTCAAAATAGACGTAAAAGTTAATAACTGCGAGTTGATTTATGATCCGTTATTATTTTATGGTCAATATTTATTGTTGGTTTCATGTAAAACATGCTACATGTAATAACAGTAAACAGAAGTACCTAACTACACTGAACGCCAAAAGTAAGTAGCACACTATAAAAATCGCAATTGCTCCTAAACTATAAAGGTTCGAGTTTTGAAATAAAAAGCTGTTTATACACAATTTCAATAGCTTTATTTTAAGCTATAGTTAGTTATACCTTGAATCATATAAATTAAATCCATTACAATTTAAAACAGAGGAGACATTGCAAAAATATAGCTACGCTTTTAAATTGCTTTCTCCCATGCGTAACAAATAGGTGTCTAATCTAATTACCGAGCAATCGTATACGCCTACTAATATATTATTCTTACCCTCTCCCAAATGTTTATAACAGCAATATCTAACTCGAAAACGCAATATCGTAACGTAATTTAAAACGAATTAGTTTCCCCTTGCTGAATTTGAATACTGAAATCCCTAATACCTATCTCGGGGAACAAAGGGCGAAAGGATCATATTTTATAATTTCGCTCTTCCCTAAGTTATTGAGATTTTTTTGAATAGACACTGTAATGTACGATAATGGTTTAGGTAGAGAGGTTTCGCGGAAAATGGCTGCTTTTATCTGGGGAAAGATTGGCTTTCTGTCTGATAGTGTTAAGGGTTATTAGCGTTGTTGTAAAAGGGATCCTACTTTACTGATAAGATACTTAGGATAAAGCTTTTGTGAAAATGTGGGTACAGTATACTTTTTATTTTATGTAGGTATTACAGTTTCGCATTAAAATCTTGAAGGAATTTGACTAACGATACATAACTAGAATACTTATTTCCTTCATTACATAGTATAAAACAAAGTCGCGTCTGTTTGTCGTTCTGTTTGTCTGTATGCTTAAATCTTTAAAATTACGCAACGGATTTTGATGCGGTTTTTTGTAATAGGTAGAGTGATTCAAGAGGAATGTTTTTATGTAAAAAAATTCCCGAAATTCCCACGGGAACGGGCACAACGCGGGTAAAACCGCGGGGCGCTGCTAGTTATGTATATATTTAGAAAATCGAATTAAATTTGAATTACCTAGGGCTTTGTTCATAAACGCTTATTAACAGCACTTTAGCTATCAAATGGTTTGTCCCTTTCCGACATAGGCTATTTGCCAAAGAGCGAAAGAGACAAAACACTTTAAAACACTGTTTAAGTTAAATATCGTTTATGAATAAAGCGGCTAGAGTCCTTTGTCCTCTATACAATTTAGAAGAAAACACTTACGTACAAAAGTCCAAAAGTATAGCCAAATACATAACAAAAATCTACCCCTAAAACATATTAATAATATATTTATAAAGGGATGGAATTCAAATTACAAAGTTGATCCCAAAACAGATTGCTCGACCACAGTCACCCCGTACAAAATGGCGGATACAGGGTGGCATAAGGGTTGCCCTGCATGGGGTAGCTATTGCTAACATGCAAATTTAATTCGCAGACCACCTCCCTTGCCAGTTAGCCGCTATTGTAGTGTTATTAATTCAACCATGTAATTTATGGGTTTACAATATCAACAAACAGTGGGTGCATAATTTTTAATTGAAACTTAATGCGGGCTTGTAGATAAGTGGTAGATGTAGAGATTGCCTGATTTATGTGCTTTGTTCACTGTTATAGTGTTTCTTAGTTACAGTAAGTTATTTGTTTCCAATTTGTATATTGTACAAGATCGATACTACTTTTCCGGTTCAATCGTATCTGTTATCGATATTTTAGACGACCCCGCGATTTTACCCGTTCGTGTGAGAGTTTCGTGATAAGAAGTAGCCTATAACCTCCCCGTTTAATGTGGCTATTCATTACAAAAATAATTATTCAAAACGGAATGGTAGTTTCTTATATTACCCCTTACAAACATAAAAAGTTAATAACTACCTCTTTATAATATTAGTATAGATATGAAGTACTAGCAGGGCCCCGCGGTTTTACCCGCGTTGTGCCCGTTCCCGTAGGAAATCCGGGATAAAATGTAGCCTATAGCCTTCCTCGATAATTAGACTATCTAACAGTGAAAGAATTATTCAAATCGGTTCAGTAGTTTCTGAGATTAGCGCGTTTAAACAAACAAACAAACAAAACAAACTCTTCAGCTTTATAATATTAGTATAGATGAAGACTTTGATTTTTTTGTTTGTTTGAACATTCGATCAACAATACACAACTAGATATCGGGTCACGTACAAAATCAAAGCTAAATACTGTCCGCGTGGATGACGTGTGACAGCTTATTTTGTTTACTACCGAACTGAAACAAAAGTTTTAAAACAGTTCGAAGTTCAACCTAATTACAACCATGACACCCAGCAATAAAGTAGCAAATCTTATGAATAAAATGTTATTTAAGTTCTTTTTGAGAATAAAGATTCTATAAACCTAACCTAAAATAAGTGAGAATAACGCCTCACTTTTCAAATGAGGCGTTATTCACCGAGACGTATTTTTTGCGCCGACCCGACATCTAGTTGTGTATTGTTGATCGAAGGTTTGAACGCGTTAATCTCAGAAACTACCAATTCGACTTGAATAATTATTTTTGTAATAGATAGCCACATTCGAGATGAAGGTTATAACTTACTAGCAGCGCCCCGCGGTTTTACCCGCGTTGTGCTCGTTCCCGTGGGAATTTTGGGATTTTTTTTACATAAAAACTTTCCTCTTGAATCACTCTACCTATTACAAAAAACCGCATCAAAATCCGTTGCGTAATTTTAAAGATTTAAGCATACAGACAAACAGACACGAAACAGAGACGACTTTATTTTATACTATGTATGTAGTGATTTTGCATTCCCAAGGGAACGGGCACAACGCTGACAAATCTACAGTAGGGTACAACGCTGCTATTATTAATATAATCTAGCTTAACATTTATCCAATGACAAATCTACCTTCATACTTTATTTTATTATACAGTTTTAAGACTCAGTAACGTATAATCGTTTTCCCTAAAAATTGGAAACCCGTTCCGAAATTTCCATTTATTAAGCGAAATTATTATCGCATCGCAGCGAACGGCTCAAACGAACAAAGGTACTGTCTAATAGACAGTTTAGAGCGTTTTAATTAGAAAAGCCCTATTCTAAGGGTCTAATGTGCCCTTATGCTTGCTTGTAAACTACGATAGGGCCACGTTACGTCCCACACTTGTATCTTAAAAGGGACAGGTTATATCGTTATTATTACCGCGCTAAATACTTCATGCTATTATCTAGTTAACTATAATAGGTTCGTTTAAATAGCCGTTTAAAATAACGTTTAATTAAAAACAAGGACACGATTGTATTGTTTGAATGGCGTTCGATTGTTCGGTTATGTTGTATACTAAGTAGCTTCATTGTTAGGATTGGGTAAAGCAGTCGATTCCTTTTTAACCGGCTTCAAAAAAGGAAGGTCCTTTATCTGTGTCTATATATTCTAAATATATGTATTCTGACGATTATAAATATTTGTAATGATCTGATGTAATAAATAGATTTGAATTTGTCGAAAATGGTTGTATTAATTGGTGTTGAACTAAAGCTTTTTTAATTATTATAAAATTTCTTATAAAGTGTGACCAAAATGCTAATTAAATTAGTTTATTTTTAATTTTCCGTGTGAGTTCTTTTCTATGGCATTTGAGATAAACATCAGCAATTAAAATGATTTTATGATTTTAACTATTTTTGATTCTCATTACACAACCCGCATTTCAAAGAAAATTATTGTATTAAATTTGTATAAAACAGCGAAAAGAACAATTAAAACTGTTTTTCTGGCTGTAATTAGTAGAGCGAGTCGCAAGGCAGAGCTAGTAAGTACATCAGTACATACAAAACTCATTGCTAACTGCTATCACCTCATTAAAAAAATATTAACAAAAATAAATGACTGTCGGCGTTTAAAAATGGAATACTCGTCACGCCACCGTTACCATTCATTCAAAGCTCTATATAAATTGTGACCGTCAATTTAATAAGGCAGAAAATATCTAAGTGCAATTACGGGGTCTTTATAACCCAGGAATGCTTAATATACCCCCCTACATTGCCCCCACCTCGTTATAATGTGGAGTGATTAAATCGGGCCTCACGCGTTCGGCGCTCAGCTCAATGGATCCCATTAGCTACGCCGCAATTATAATTAAAAATTAATCCAAATCTAAGAAGGAACCATTCTTATGTTTCGTTGGTAATTTTAAAAGAAAATGTATTCTTATGTGTTCATTAATGTTAAGGCTCACTTTCCTTAATGGTTTTCTTTGTTTCAGTTTCAAGTAAAATTATTTCGACGAATATTTGGCTTTCGTGAAGCTTATACTTTTACTCAAATTGTGTTTTATAGAGTTTAGTATTTTAACAAAGGCAGTATAGTCGTTATATTAATAAAGGTACATCGCAAATGGCCCCTCATACAGTTATGTTAATGTCGTACCTCCCTACCGCCCGAAAAAGATAGGATTGCAAATTTTCGTCCGACAATTTATGATGGTTATACTACTCCCCTAGGGGCGTGGGGTAAAATAGACCTATTGGCGTTTGGGTGAGCTAGCTCGCTCGTTGTCGGTCAAAATGACCCTAAACATTTTATTTCGTAGCATCGCTATTCGCATAACGTGGTCGAACACCGCCAACTAATCTTGAGCCCCTATTTAAGGGGTGTTTTCGCGCGTTTTTCGTATAAATATCGTCGGAGATTACACACGTACGGTGGGGTTTGAGACGTGATGGTAGATACAGCCACTGGGTAGGATTTACCCGCGTGTTTTTGTTACATTCCGCTAATTTGGTAGGTGTCTTATGCAATGGGGCGTTTGATGACGTTTTCCGTTATTTTCACACGTATTCTTTTGTTTTTATTAAACATTTTCTGTTTCATAATATTTTTATCGAATAGCAAATTTTGTGAAGGTTAACTGAGCAAAAGTTTCTTAACCTTATTTTAATAGAAAGGTATCTAAGAATAACAGCTATCGATCTTCTGTACCGTAGCCGCACTGTAGCAGAGTAAGTTAATAAACTCTACATCTAATTTCTTTAGTACAACATCTATAAAATTATGCGTTTCGTACGCCGAATCAAAATTTATAGCCAATCGATTAGCAGCACGGAGAGATTTGTTTAATTGAAGTGCTTCTGATTGGATTACTCGCATTTTATGTAGACAAGCCCCTGCTTCTCTTTAACTAATGGAAATCGTACCTACGTATAGTTAACCCTCCTAACGCCTGCCCATACCACATAAGTTTAACACCAACAGAAAAATCAGGTACGTTTTTGAATTTTAAAAATTACAATAAAGAATCTGTCAGGATTCCCACGTCGGTCTATTCCCAAATGTAAATATGACACCCCATAAAGTGAATGTTTTATAGGCTGCCACTGCCGTTCCAATTTATTCTGGTCATTTTTGTCTACGAGGGTGACCAATTTTTAGGGGTGAATTTATAGCCTCTACGTCTTTTTTGGTGCTAATAACACCTTGATAAGTTAGTGTGACCAGTTTAGTTAAAGTAAACTTTACATTATTTTTTGTATCTCCCCATCATATTTATTTGTTTATATTTATTTATGCGGCATGTATGTGATATGTATCAACAGTTGTATAGCATTCACCGGCGACTAAAAGTTGTCTTATTGATCCTTATTGCCAATGTTGTCCAATTAACTTCATTGTAAATAAACTAGTGTAAGAAAGCTGCTAATCCAATCAACACGTAAACCCAATAAATTAGTATCGAGTTTACAATATATCAAGTAGACGCCGATCGGTATCGTTTAGTAGACGCTTTCCCGCATTGTAATCCGTTGTTTAGGACACGGAGCGAGCTAACAAAATATTCTGCTCTCGTACAGAAGTAACGCCCTACCCTCCGTCCCCCTATTTATGCCTCTGTTATTGGCACTTCTTCAATGTCAGTCGCACCCTGCGTTGTCCCCTGATCCCCTAAACCCCTGATGCCCCTTCGGATCCCTCCGACATACATTACAGAACACCACTCGAATTCTAACGGCTAAACAAAATTATATCAATTTTATTACGAAATTACTATTCGAGCAACACCTCGCGTTGCAGGGTTGGCGGCGACTCGCTACAAAGTATGTTTTGCCGACTCATTGAGAAGCGGTCGGGTATAACTAGATTCATATCGTAATGTAAACAAGGCAGTTATCGAGGTATCCGGTCGGCAGTATTAAGAAACATGCTAAGTATCTATTTAAAAATAATGTATAGTTTTAATTATCGAATGCCTTTTTAGAAGCATCGCATGAGATGGTTTATTTCATCGATTACACATGAAGGTATCGCCTATTTATACTCAATGATTGAGTTGTTACATGCGCATAATGTTAAACTGTGTTTGATAAAAATACTCTGTTGATACAGGTGTGTAAACGGTTTTGAGTCTTATCTCCTCATCATAAAAGTACCATTCGAATGAACAGAGCGTTCCATCTTTTAAATTGTTTGGTTACTTAAACTAGAAGTGGGAAGTTGCATAATCGATTTTAACATTCTTTATATTTTCTGGAAAATGTTTGTTAATACAATTAAGAGTTATTTTAGCGATGTTAAAACGAATCTTTACAGCAATACTATAATATATTTGACAAGCCCGTTGGCACAGTGGCATCGAGAGCGCTTACTGTGTCGGGGGTTGCGGGTTCGATTCCCGCCCGGAGTCAACAATATGTGAAGACATAGTTGTTGGCGACGAACGTCTGGGTGTCAATTATATATTCTTATAAAGTATTTGCGTATGTATATGTAGTAGTATCAGTTAGTTAGGTTCCATATTACAAGCTTAGAGCTTAGTTTGGGTCTAATTAACCGTGAGTGAATTTGTCCGGGTGTATTTATTTATTTAATACGAGTATAATAAAATACATAAAAATTCGAAAGGATTAACTATCGTATAACACAACGGAATTATAAAAACTCGAGTATTTTAATCAAAGTACCTACGTCAATTTAATTAGTGGCACAAAATTACATGTAAAAATATTAAAACGGCTTACTCGTGGGTGGCTACAAATGTAATTACCTATTCTTGATTACAGTATAATTTACATAATTGACATCGCAAATGGGGTCTAGGCTTATTACTCGACTGTAACTCACAATAAAATGAGATATGGCGAATGTTTGCTTAGACTTGACTTTTAACTTGTATTCTTAGGTAATAGAGATATAAGTAGACTTTCATAAAATTATTTCAAATACTTTAAGACTATTTCGATCTATATTTTCGAGGAATATTTGCTATTGGCAAGTCGTGTTCCGTGTTTTTTCTATAAAAGAGTTTAGTGGCCGCCTGGTGGAAAATCGTTACACTCCAAACTTTAGTGATAACTTTTATGTGAGGCAAACTTCAAATGGTTTAGTTATCTCCTATGAAAATATGACTAACTTAAAACTTAGAAGAAATTTCCAAAAATATATAACAGTTTATTAAAACTATTCACAGAAACAAGTATCTTAATCTCATTTGAACATTCACATTAAAATGAATAGTTGTATTTTTTACTTTTCATAAAAACAAAGATGTAATAACAACTGCCATAAAAACATAGGCTTAACGTATAAATATATGAAGTCACAGCCGGCGAAACTCAAAGACGTATACACTATATTATTAACATTAAATTACTATTTTATTTCAGGCAATTAAGTTTAAACTGTAAATCCGGTATTGTACTACATATTTAGCGATCGTTGCGTAGTTTATAGACCTAGAGCCCGTGAACCCCAGACCTTCGTTATTTTATAAAAGCTGAAAGTTTGTCAGCGCATGCTCCCAACACAGGGTAAGAACGATGGACTATTATGAAGTTTGGGTTACCGTGGCTTTGGCAGGTAAACGGTACTAAAGGTGTGTAAAATACCGATCTAAATTCATCAAATAATAAAGTGTGATTTGTGTGACATGACATATGTCATTTGAAAGCTCTTGAAGAGTTGTACAAGTCACCCTTTGACGGTGATATCGAAATCGACGGCCAACTTGGTGTTTTCGACCATTGAAGATTGGAGTTGACCTATGCTATGGACGCTGATCCTAATGCTCAACAGTGACATGACCTATATCATTTGAAAGCTCTTGACAAGTTGTACAAGTCACCCTTTGACGGTGATATCGAAATCGACGGCCAACTTGGTGTTTTCGACCATTGAAGATTGGAGTTGACCTATGCTATAGACGCTGATCCTAATGCTCAACAGTGACATGACCTATGTCATTTGAAAGCTCTTGAGGAGTTGTACAAGTCACCCTTTGACGGTGACATCGAAATCGACGGCCAACTTGGTGTTTTCGACCACCGAAGATTGGAGTTGGCCTATGCCATGGACGCTGATCCTAATGCTCAACAGTGACATGACCTATGTCATTTGAAAGCTCTTGAGGAGTTGTACAAGTCACCCTTTGACGGTGATATCGAAATCGATGGCCAACTTGGTGTTTTCGACCATTGACCTTTAGTACCGTTTACCTGCCAAAGCCACGATAACCCAAACTTCATAATAGTCCATCGTTCTTACCTGTGTTGGGAGCATGCGCTGACAAACTTTCAGCTTTTATAAAATAACGAAGGTCTGGGGTTCACGGGCTCTTGGTCCATTAGTTAAGCTATGTTTACTCTTTGCTATTGTAGCAGCAAAAGTGCTGACACACAAATGTAACATGCACGGTATTGCTATCAGTGGATAGGTAAATTCATAACTACCAAACTATTGTTAAGCAGCCTCCGTGGTCTTGTGGTTTGAGCGCTCGGCTCACGACCCGGAGGTTCCAGGTTCGATTCCCGGTGGGGATATCTTACAAAAATCACTTTGTGAGACTGTCCTCAGTTTGGTTAGGGTATTGCAGGCTGAACCACCTGATTGCTCGAAAAGTAAGATGATTCGGTGCTTCGGAGGGCACGTTAAGCCGTCGGTCCCGGTTACTTTTACGGATAGTAGTCGTTACATGAGCCATGTCAGAGGCCTTCGGCGGCTCAATAACTCTGACACCAGGATTGGTCAGGTTGACTATCCACTCGATGAAGAAGTATTGTTAAGCAACGTGCAGCTCGGCCTCTACTTGGATAGGTGGTTGTCGCATTTCTATCTGAGCGCTACCGTGCTTCGGAAGGCAAGTTAAATTATCGGTCTCGGTTATTTCAATCTTCAGATCATGTAGGAGGCCTTTAGGCGGTCATAAAACTTCAACAGCAGTGTCAGCCATTAACCTACACCAACTTAATTTTTTATTAAATTTATTTAAAGAATATTAAAAAAATTAAATCCTTACTTAACAAATGTATATGATTAAGCGATGAAAATTGAAGCTACCTAATTCTATCAATCATATTATAATAAGCCTCTTCAAAGTTTCTGAAATCTACTTTGACAGCTTATAAAAAACTGTATTCCTTTCTGAAAAGAGTTTTTACTAAACTTTTGGTCAGACAATTAAAAGCTGAATCCTAAAAACAGCCTTTTAATAGTTTCTTCAACTTTCAAAAACAGTTTTCTTGTCCTAAATTAATTTCCAAGCTTTTTCATATCGTGAGTAAAAATACTTAATTCGCACGAACTTGTTAATTATTGGATCATTTATTTAGTTAAACGACTGAAAAAACTATTTAATAACGTGTTAACATTATTAAAACTGAATTTTGAGTCCAATTTTTGTCACACTATTTATTTCCTGTGTCATATATCTGTCACGAGTGTCCATTGGAAATGACAAAAATTAGAATGTTATGACTACTTGTGACACTGATTGACTATTCGAGATATATTTAATAGAGCGAAGGAAATAGGGTTTCATAATTTTAATATTGCATTTTTCACACAAATTCAATGAAAATTAGGTTAAGTATTGAGGAATCTTTAACATTTTTTAACCAACTTTTGAAAAAAGTTTTCGTTTCTAAATTTGACCGTATATTTGTTTTTTAAAGTCAACTAGTACATACTAACCTACATAAAATACTTAATTATATAAAAAGTATGTAGGAGCATTACATCATAAACTTTAAAGTATATTTAATCCAGTATGAAGAAATTAAAATCTTCCATTAAAACTCCTAGCTACCACCATAACCAACAAAACATAGTAAATCTTATGTATCTACAGAACCTGATCTCAACAATGTGAACCCTTATCGAGCCAACATAGCTAACGTGAAGCATTCTCCACCCCATAACATAAAAACATACGACTATCAACTCAAACGGATTAAAATTAAAGCACAAAGTCGTACAACCAAGGTCCCCGACGAGATTTCTATCAAAGATTTACACGAGGCTTTTGGCCGCGATTGTATCTTTTAAATTAATGTGTTGTGTTCCACTGAAGATAACTGATTGTAGGTAATATTACCTGTCTGTACATTCTATGCGGTATCGATGGTCCTATACATAATGTATGTCGATTCGAAGGTGTTTCGGCTCTTTAAATGGCAATTAATGGTAATTTGTGGGCGTACTTAAATTATTAATTGAAACGTAATGTCGAGAATATGCTCAAATGAAGTGATATGAACTTTATCATTTGTTTTAATATGTAGTAATGGCTTTTACTTATATCTTTTGGATATTATAAGTGCGAAACCACATATATTTAGCTAAAGGTGGAAATACTAACCTGCAATATCATATATTTATCCATGTATTTATACATTTTGTATAAATTAAATAAACCCAACCTAGCACTCTAGTGATGGGAGTTTTAATCTGCCTAAAGATATTTGTCGAGAAGAGTAGCGGGAATGGGGGGAGGCCTTTGCCCAAAGGTGGGACGATACGGGCTAACAGTAACAATAAAGATCTTTGACATGATCTACCGATTGAAATAACCAGGATAACCAGGATAACTTAACGTGCCTTTCCAAGCAGAATATAAAACTGAACTACCTACTTTAAAACTTGATTGCGATTCTAAAATAAAATAATTCTCAGAAAATTTAATGAATTTTCACCGCGAATATCCAACTTCGCATTTTTATTTAAGGTAATTGTTATCTTTGTTGTAGTATGTTCATTGCTTAATGAAATAATTACTCACGAATTTAATTAAAACAAATTATATTATTATAATAGGTATAGAGATATCTAAGATATCACAACCTGTGGTTTTCCGGCTAGAATGTAATTATCATTAATCTTAAAAGTAGGTAAGTAACTATGGAAACCAGTTAGAAAATGGCCGTGACAAGTTTTCATCTTAATAATTTACACCTACGTAGTTAATATCAATAATTAATATAAGTAGCTAGCACGAAGATAAAGTTTAGTAGAAATTCAAGGAGGTACAATGCATTTCCAGTAGCCTACATGTTTGTGTTACAATAATTTGTAATCTCCTAAGAAAGACTTATGGTATCTCTATTATTATTATAATAGTGATATTTTTTTATCAACTATCTTATCTTTTTTCTTGCTCTACCTACAAGCCCGTGGCGTAGTTTGACTAAAGGTACGAGTATCTACCCATTACACCGTATTATACCATGAACGTGCTATGAACGTGTCAGCACCGGCGAAATATTCTCATCGAGAATAGTCGACGTTATTGGTTGGTGACGGAACGGTCTAGTGAGCATAGTCCCATACTTTTCAATACAAAGAATACTTTTTTGCCTGACACGTTCATAGCACGGTCATGGTATGATACGGTGTAATGGGTAGAGGCCTTTAAGCGGCAAGACACAAATATAGTGCGGCTGCGAGCAGGGTGCGGGTCACATGACGTTGTCACATTGTCTCGCTGCGGATGCGGACATGCGTACCACCTAATATGGAATACAACGTTACGCGACTCGCAACCGGCCCACACCCGTACCATGAGTGTCTTGCGCTTTAAGGATGTAAACTCATTGCGATTGTTAAGCAACGTAAAACTCGGTCCTTATTTCAGTAGGGGTTGATAATGGCCCTTCTTTTTGCATGCTAACGTGCTTTGGAGGTCACGGTACATTATTACTCTCGAGTTTTTAAATCAGGAAGTCATATCCGAGGTTTTTTGAAGGCCTAAAAACTCCGATACCATAGTTGATGAATAATCTTGTGTAGTACCACAAAATTTATGTACTCTAACTGCATCTTAAAATATAAAACGATTACGAATATGAATATATACTTTACATTTTATAACACATTTTAATTATAATATTCGATTTACAGATATAAAGACTGTGTGAAGTTATAAAATATGATTTATTACTTACGTAAGTATTCCATAGTTTCACATCGATATTAATTATAGAAAGGAATCAACAACTACTTGGATTCCAATTATAATACTAAAGGTAATTACATCTTGCAATTTTAGTACGTAAAACTACCAATACATCATACACACAGAGATTTATTTCCCATTCAATGAGAAACAAATGAAACAAGTCATTAATCTTAACATCAAACTGTATAACATACGTTGTAGCATGTTCTTGAATCATCCGGTAATTCTTAGAAGTTTGTGAGCATAAACGTGTATAATATAGATGTATTTATGCGGGTATGTATATTTATGAAATGAGTAAATCACCTTCAAGCGTGTCGCCAGTTTCCTCGTACGTGTGTATTGCCCAAGTTCGGTCAGCGAGCCAATTTATTTTTATTGAGACTACCCCCGAGTTATGCAAACTGTTCGGAAACGCTGAGCTCGCTGTAAACAAACTTAAACGAGACCAGTATATCATAACACCTAATCTCAAGTATAGTACGGATTACCAAAGGTCTAGTTACGGTGGACGTGGTGACCGAACCTACCTTTAATCTCGATACGAATGTTTTCACAAGCGGCCGAGTTTCGCTTCATAGTCCGCGGTCAAACGTGTGTAAACAATACACTACGTTAATAGAGATATAAATTGTACTCATACCATTTAATCCCTTTGAAATCAACACCTATAAGTTACGTAAGCTTATCGTACAGAGCAGGTCTTGTTCGTGTTATTCTGAACGTTTACCCCAAACCTAGCCTTAGATTAAAGACCTAAATCAACTCGTAAATTAGGTATTTAAACAACTTGTGAGTAGCGAATGTGCAAAACAAACGTATTGCCCTGGCTTTGAGAGTAAGTATTAGTAGATGGCTTCTTTCTTTGCAGACGAATAAAATAAAACAGCAGTTGTATTGGCAGACAGTATTGATATTAGCATATCGTCGGTTAAGTCAAATGTAAGGCGGTGAACACGATGCGAATCATAATTTTGATCAGCATATGAAATCTTTATAATATATACAATAATGAATTGTTCAGTTTCATAAAGACAAAGATTGTTGAAATAAAAAAATGGTTTAAAATTAATTTAAATCAGGTTTATTCACTATAGGTACATAGCTACAACATTTAATTGTAACACTAAAAGTTATTTTATTGCAGTCAGAAAATCTAAGTTTTTTTTGTAATTTATTCAAAAAACAAGTGTTCTTTTCATATCAATGAAATGTTAAGTACGAATAGAATTGAAAAGCTCAATGTAAACGCATCGTAATAGCAAAAGCTTTCTCAAAGTTCGTCGGACTTTTGAACAATGGCTTCGTGCATTCTCAGAGCCATTGAGTCACGTCGCTGGGTAGTTCTAATAACAGAATATTGCTTTTGATATATGTAACTGCATATAATAATATGTAAATACTTCAATTAGTTTATTTGTTGCAAGTGAGGATAGTATTTGAAATTAGTTATTTGAGATCTTTGATTTTTCGTTTTGGCGATAATTGTAAGAGTGATTTTGTAATATGGTGAAGTTTTATTGGAGAGACAAAAGTAAGACAAAAATGTACTGATAATATTTTTGCAAAATACTTTTCAAAACTTCTTTTTTAAATATTTTTAAGTAATTTACTAAAATACGTGACTAAAGAACTTGATGATGTTTCTCTATTCAAATAAAACGGTTAAACCTTATCCTTGTCATAAGTTCAGAAACCACAATCAATGCACCGTTTTTACTCTACCAAGGAAAAAGTTATCAATGACTGAATTCAAAGCAAGCATTTCAAAGAAAATACGCTATCAATACCAAACATACGCCACCATTACCATCAATGAATCTCAATCAATTCAAATGCTGACCAATCGCATATTCAACGTTATTAATTATTATTGCCCTAAGAACAATAAACACAATAACACATTACACATTCCGCTGCGGTAACCAACAGTTGCTATAATCGAGTTAAATTGCAATTATATGTTGATTGGATTGAATTATAAATATGTTTAAAAATACTAGGAAGTGTTTGCTTGAATTAAATTGTATTTGGAAATGCCTATAAGTACTTCACGGTTCTTCTCGCTGTGATTCAGTTTCTATAGCACATGTTATCTAGACACGCGGCAGCGTGTCAAGCCAAGTTCAAGCAAAGGAACTGCTTGCCAGCGCCGAGTGTAATATTACACGAACCACTTGGTGCCATCGTTTTTTACAAATATTTATCATTATACGAATTGGCCCAACCGTTCTCTAGTTCTAGCGAGACAAAGGAACATCAATAAATTGCTTCTTCAGAGCTTTTCGTAAAGCAATAGTTAGTTTTAAGACAGCATTTATCGAGTCTTAAAACTGTCTTGACTATGGTCTGTGCTCACCGTAAGTAAAGATACTACAAACAGAATTATACTATAAAAAGTGCAACGTTGTACCTATATCAAGACAAACAGGATACAAACCCACTTCCACTTCGGTATGTATGTAGTGGTTAATAATAAGTTGTAGCGAATTCATTTTATTCAACAGTTAAGCTATAAATATTTCACTTTTATATAAAACGGAAACACGCCATTGTGAAAACAGAGAAGAAAAATAATAGACTTTTTCTGCAATAAAATTGTGTTAGAAAACTGAACTTGGCGCGCAACAGTAATTAAAATATGTATTACGAAGTCATTCGTTAAGGTTAAAGGTTATAGAAGGTTGTGTTAGCATTAAAAATGCATTAAAATTTATAAATGTTATTGTTTTAACAAAAACGTGTAGGAATTCAAGCTTTACACTAAAACTAATCAAAGTTTTCCTCTGTGACAGGATGTGCTTTGAACTGTTTTTTTCTACAGGACTCTTTGATAATTGCCTTTCTTTATACATTACACCTTTTAAAAGTCAGACGTTGATCAAAAATGAAACAACCGATATTCGAAATTCGCCACTATGCAACCCACTAAGAACAGTGTTCACCGTACATGCATTAGTCAACGAATGCTACACTTTAAAGATAGCTTTTTTCGCCTTTAATTAAGGATTTAAGACACAGAATATGTATCGATTTTGTAGTGTTAATTATTGTATATTTTGCTTTGGTTTTTAAGTCTGCTCAATGTTGAGTTAATTAACATTTTTTAATGAAAATGTGTTGTTGCATAATTACAGTTCAAAAGACATCAACGGGTTCAAAAATTCATTAATATTAATTAGCTTAGCAACGCGAAGGTATTATGAAATAATGCTTCTAATAGTAGGTAATGACATCATGAATTTATATGTAACATTTTTGCTATATATTTTATCTCACGATATAAATATAATATGAATTTTCTAACAAGCAAACATTTCAAATATTTTTTTTATAAATTACAAATTTATATGAAAACGCGCTAATTATGTATATGAGGTACTATTAGGAAATATTTGTATGAAATTAATTTGGTGATTTATTTTTTAATTAGGAAAATAGCTTAGAGTAATTCAAACGAGCTTTTGTTACAAAAATACATCGTTAACGAATTCTTTGTAAAGAAAATTGGGCATGAAATTATGTTGGTTTGGTACTTAGTTTTCAGGTATTTTTAAGTGATTGCCTACTTTTCTACATTTTATTTTAAGAGTTCACGTTTGAGTTTGGATCAATTTCTGTAGGTCTTAGATATGTACTATGTATACAGAAGCACAAAAGCACAGAAGGAATTGCCAGTCATTACCATCACATTTTATAGGTACCCTAATTCTAAGCCAAAAATATAATATTTTTGTACTCAATCTTCCTAGTAACTTATTCCCTGATGATTTTACTACAGGGCAAAAGCCTGTTCACAGTACAATCATATACCTACAGTTTCATAAACAAAATTACTTTCACGTTTATATCAGTATGGATGTCTTAAAGCTTCCTCCTTCATCAAACAAAGGGCCTGAGAGTTTTCACATTACATTTCTTAGAACCAACTTGAATACGAAATGACTTACGTGTGTGGCGAGACAAGTACTTATTAGATAAACATATTTCTGGGAATATTTCGTGTTTTAAATTTTTTTTTTTACTAGGTATATTGTTCTCTGAAGTATGGTAAGTTCACTAATCCTTCGTAAGTTATAGCGGAACTAAGGGACACTTAATGTTTCTTTAACTATCGCCCGTACTCAGACACGTCAAATGCATCGTTAGTCGATTTTGAAATTTATCGAAAATTACGTCAAATAATTAAGTTATCGATTTAATTTACGTTTGTATCTGAGCGTGGTAGTATGAAATACATATCTACAATAACGAAGGTCACCTAAAAATATAATGAACACGTTTCAATTCAATGTGTAAAAAAATATTTAAAAAAAAATTGTATCGATATTATGTACAGTACATATCTACCACTCATGAGTTGTCTATTGCCATATCTCTCGTTCACCAGACAGCACTTTGTCCTAGACATATTCTGAAGGCTACGCCATCATAAATGAAAACTCTAAACAATATAAATCATTCTCAAATAAAATAAATCAAACCAAAATCAAAAGAACTGCCAATAACAAACCAAGAGCTTTTAAACATATCCAATATACATAAATCAATACATCAAGTATTAGATAACTAGAAATAAAATCATGTAAATAATCCATCGCTTTTTATCAGAAGAGTAACACGTATTGTATTTGTATTAAATCACACTACTGTGTTCATTTGTATGATCCGATCTTGTTCCCGTTTTCGAATTAAAGACGATCTTAATACGATCTAAACGGGACGATATTTTATCATCAATGTAACTAACTCTTTGAACCAAATGGATCGATATTCACTACTATCGTTTTAAGACAAATTTTGACAAGTTGATTTGATTTACTTTTGGTTTAATTCGATCGCATTTAAAAATGAATTGAAAATTGTTCACGGACTTGTTTTTGTCTTCCTCGGACTAAATTCCGGAGGCAACTGAAGTCTTCATGGTTATGAATTATCACTCATGATCAGTAGGTTACTGATACCATTCTGACGTCACTCACAGGATCATCAAATAAAGTTTGATGCGTTAAGATTACCGTCAATTGTCTTGATGGCTGTTGTTAATGAAGGAGATGTTTGTATGTGTGCGTTTGCGCATCTAACCGGATACTACACATACAAGTGTGGTGCGTATGTATTGTAGTGTGGTGAACTTTATGTGCGTGTTTGAGTGTGCCATGTTGTGTTCTGAATTACGACGACAATGACATTATTCATCAAATGAACTTGAATTAAAAATAAGTTGAACTTGAAACCGTAATTTAAGTGTTCGTATTGGAACGGACCCAACATTAAGATGAATGGGTTTCTCGATACCGAAGATTAAGTAAGGTTAATAGCAAATCTTGATAGATTTATTGAAATGTATGATACGTATTAACGTCATATTGAAAGATTTAGTTCAAAAGTGACTATTATTTTTGACAAGTCTTGGGGTTGAAGTCATACGATTTCGTTTCGTGAGCGAGATGTTAGTTACCGCTCAATCCTTTTTACTTTTTACTCACAGTATCTTTTGCGACCACAATGCCTAAGTAATGCCCAGCAGTGGAAACTTGTGTACACTTCCTTATTACTTTTGCAATATCGACTGTAAAGAAAGTAGGGTAGCAATATACTAAGGGTAAGTCAGTTATGGAAATTAATTTCCGATATTTATATCGACGCCATTGTAGCGCCTACTAGAAATTCAGCGACATTACACTTGTATTAATAAACAATGGAAAATGAGTCTTAAGCTTAAGAACATTGAGATCTCTATATTCTTTAAAAATATGATAGCTAAGTAGACTAAACAAGCGGTCGGAACATAAAGAAGATTAAAATTGTGTAACAAAAATAAAACAATAAATAATTAGATTATAAAAAAGATTATACTAATTTATAGTACGCTTAAAAATATAAAAATATAATATTTCATAGTGTAGTTAAAGTCTCGTTTAAGTTCTTAAGTGTAGGCCGTAAATTAACAGTTAGTTTTCCGAGTCAATTTTTTCATTCAGTCACTCATCTGTGAGACTGCACAGATGTCTCGCCAGCTGTTTCTATGACACTCACGTTATACCAAACAATGTGCTCGCATGAGTACTACGCCACGCCACGGGTTTGGCTCGTTAAATTTTTATTGCCGCAAGGTCGTCACTTTATGGTCAATCCTCGGCAGTTATTGTTCTGACAAACTTTTTTTACGTCAATCATTTTATAATAGTGATTGACAGCAATTAACATTTAATTGTTACGATGCTGTTAAAGAGTTTTGTAGACAAAAAACAGTGATGTGACAGTCTGATTTTCGAACTGCGCATTTACGACGCATTTGAATAAATCTAATAAGCGATGGATTTATGCGTAGTGATGTACATTTTCTCATATTTAATGCGAGTCTGAGCGTGCTTTGTATTATGCGGGCGTATTTCAATAATTTATTGTACTTGGTATCCCGACCCGGCGCAACACAACTCGCTGTATGATAACAAATGATGTTATGACTAAGTTTTTTGGCAATATCGACTTTCGCAAACGACCGCAAAGCGTTCCTAATAAAGCAATTTAGTGTCGGACCAACAAAACAATGGGCGCCTTTCTAAGTTTGTTTTAAATCTTTCGACACCGTGATTTAAAACCCTTTGACTCTTACCTTATTTGTAAACATCTTATGAACACAAAGGATCGATTTTTGCAACGAAATAAATGAATTGCGCAACCCTATTGCCGTAAACCCTTTTGTTTGGGTATTTTGAAGAAACTGAACAATATGTGGAGAAAGTTGTGCATTTTTTAAGATTATTTGAGAGCGTAGAGCAAGCTTTGAATAAAATGGTATCTCTCTGCGGACGAATAAGCCTCAGTTCGATATAGAAAGCATAATGTCGTAAATATTTGAGAATCTGTGCCAAGACGCAGTGTATATGACAACTACAGGAAATTATAGAACATACTTTGTCATAATAATATCATAGTACAATAAATTTATCGACGTTACATCAAAATATGGATGAATGTTGTTCTATTTATGCTCTGATTATAATAATAAAATCATTATAATTGTATAATTTTATTGATTCATATATAACCGTTATTTTAATATGTAGTTTTATTTATTGGCGATTTGTGTAAATTCTTATCGAAAAATTACTATCATTAGTAGGATAAGAAATAATGTCAGGTAGCAGTTAAAAAACGAATGGTTTCTTTTTTTAAACCTTGCCAAATTGCCGCTGCATTTGTTTTTTGTACAACTCTTTTTTCTTTTATAACAAACATTGCAAAAATAGTAGACAATAGATTTGTCTGCAAACAGTTTTTGCAAAAAACTTGACCTACTGTCTTTCTGTTGTTTAAAAGAAAGCACAATAAAACCCTTTTTACACCTTTCTTGCCTATTGTACAAAATTGCACAATTTACAGGTAACACGGAATTAGAAAGTAGATGTTCAATAAAGAAATTCGGTAGCCAACTGTTTCTTATACAAACTATAAAAAAGTACGGTTGGACAAAGACATACATACGCTATTAAAAATAATAGTTTTAACGGAATAAGTTACCTAACGTAATTTTTTAACGATTAAATAACGGACAAATTATTTAAGAGTTCCATAGCCAAATGGCAACAGAACCATTATAAATCGTTCAATAGTTGTTGAATTACGTAATTGGATATTGATATATGATGCAATAATTCCTGAAAACCTGAAAACATGTAATACTTATACCTAAAATAGTATTAGGTAAACATTTCTACAGATTTTTGAATATAATTAAAATATATTTATCAAAGAACGATAAATAATACCTAGGTTCTATTTAATATGAAATTAGCAGGTTTATCAAATAATTTAAATTAAAAATGTTTACGTAATAAAAACAAAATGGCTATAACAAAGCCATGTCAAATTAATAATTGCAAATAAATGGATTAAAAGGTTTTGTCTCGTTTCGAGTATCTATAATATGTAAATACTTTAAAAAAACATTATTTTTTCTCATATAAATACCAAAACATATCGCTAATACATTATGTAGTGTTTTCAACCACGAAATTTCTCAAAGAATTTTGAACCATAAAGAAGTAAACATAAAGACCATTAATTATTTACCTATCAGTAAAACTGTCCAATACTTCGATTATAAAAAAACGTAACCCCTTCCGCTGGCGAGTAAGAGAAAAAACAGGACCATAATTTGAACCCTATCGAACTATCCATTACAACTTAAGTGTAGATACTCGGAACACAAAACCAAATAAACCTGCTTAAAACTAAAATAAAGGAAATAAATTTGAAACGATAAATACCATTGAACTCACCGCAGACGACTCGATCGAAGGGGCTCATCCAATCTGGAAATGGAAAATCTATTATCAATTGTATAGAAAGTTCTTAGGTTTGGCCAAATTACATGCATAACACTTAGCCGCTTTTGTGGTACTGGAAAAAAATCTAATCTACTTTTTGCTAATTTGCTTTAAGTTATATTAACTGTAAGCAAATTAGTTATTATAGATATTAATTGAAAGCTGTCAAAATGCCTACTAATACTTTCTGCTTACTTTATGTATCTATGTACTAGCATTAAATTAAATTATATTTTTAAGTTCAAAGTTAAGAAGCTTGTATAACAAAATTTTGTAATAAATTACAACATGCAATGAAATTCCTTGTTACTGTAATACGTTGCAATGATTTATCTCTATACCTTATAAGCACTTATTGTGTATTTTATATTTAGCAAGAAATGCTGAACATAAAATAACTGAAACGTTTAGTTTGAATGTATCTGTGTAAAGTTTGACTCGTGAAGAAGAAGCGTGGATATTTTTCCAAACTGTTTAGTTATTAGTTATTTTAAATTAGATATATACATTATTGTATGAAAGTACGTGTTTCAATTACTACATAGTATAAAACAAAGTCGCTTTCCGCTGTCTGTCCTATGTATGCATATATCTTTAAAATTACGTTACGGATTTAGACGAGTTTTTTTTAATAGATAGAGTGATTCAAGAGGAAGGTTTATAAGTATAAAAAATTCCAAAATTCCCACAGGAACGGGCACAACGCGGGTAAAACCGCGTGGCGATGCTAGTAAATACTAAAATTTATTAAAAGCTTTCATAAATCAAAAGCAAACAATAAAAACTAATGTTTAGAATCAAGTGAAACATTTCACATACAATGTCTCTCAGTTTCTGTAATTACGCTAACAATTGCTTGTAAATTACGTTTTATTGTGAATCCAAAGTTTTTTCTAAGAGTTAGAACATTTTTATAGGACTTTTAATCAATTAAATACTGTTCTTAAGTTTTATTGCCTATTATAGCAACATTGTAAGTAATTGTAGTTAACTGTCACGCGTTTTTTCATCTCACTTCCTTGTTCTGTACTATTTGTTCTGTGTCACATTAACACGTTCAATTTTCTATTTGACATATTTGAAAAAGTTTTAATGTCTTATGGTTCTATGTGTGTTTTATATTTTCATGGTCTGACTAATATGTGGTTAGTTTTTCTTTAGAAGACTTAAATATTTCAACCCTTTATAGTTTGTGATACTTTCATAATTCAAAAATTAAAATGTCAACACATTTTGTTAGATAGCCTGTAGCCATTTAAATCTTATTTGATTAGGTTACCCAGTCTACGATATTAGGAGATGAATTGTGAATTTGAATACCTAATTCTAATCTTTTTGAAATAAAAATAAGTGAAAAAACGACAAAACTATGCAAATAAAATAAGAATTTATCTTGATCATCTTAATGGGTTATTGGCCTTTTGCCGAAATTAAACATTTTAAATGAAATGTCTTAATAGTTCGGCTAGTTATTTAATTTATTGTCATCAACAGTCAAACTACTTATAACTAATTACATATATTGTTTAATTTTGTAAAATAACCATTATTTTTAACTGATTTAAATTAATGCCCATTTAAAAGGCGTTTTGCTACTTCATTCTCCACATTGCCGTAACAACGGGTTTTTCGATCGGAAACGTTCAAAATGTATCGATTGAGTGCAGCAGTTAAGTACCTGAATAAATAAATCGATTATATTTGTTAGCTGTAAATGTAATCGCAGACACAACTCACGTTGTCCGGATAACAAAAAACTTGAAGATATATTTAAAAATGTATCTCTTAAAGGGAAAGTTTAAAAGTATCGGAGCCATAACTCACGTAAGTACAACAGATAATAATGTTATTTTATCATTTATTTTTGGTAAAGATATCTTTATTTACAAATCTAATGAATTAATTATAAATTATTCAGATTGCTAATAAAATTAATCTATTCATAAAAAAACTACATAGTAACAGCCCATTATCTTTCTAGCCTTCTGTTATAACTAGCTAAATGACAACAATAAACAACTGACTAACAAATGTATTAATTGTCTAACAACGTGTAAAAATGTTAAAACTATCAGACAGTTTAAAACAAAACAATATAGCAACGAGTATTTAATTAATAACGTGCTACAAATAGCAATCAATAGCATTAAGGGCATTAGATGGCATGTGGGTTCCGATTGTTGATGGCGTGTTGTGATTGGCTGGCGACGGCGGCCATATTTGATTCGCGCATGCGCCCTAGCCCGCCGCACACATGTGACTGGGTGATTCGTTTTGCTATCGTTTTAAATGCATTCTATTTTAATTATCACTGACTTATTCTTTTTTAGATTTTTAGATTTTTTAATTTAAATTTGGAAACCGATTTAGTTCTTTTACCAAATTCTTACTATTGAAGGTTATATAAAATAGGTTAAATTAGCAGGTTACGTTTTTTAAGTTTGTACTTAGGTAGCTAAAATTATGTTGTACGTAAAAGCTACTGTATCAGGTAGGTAAATAGTAAACAATTAGGTATTAATAAAAAGAAACGACAGACTCTACTGGCTAACAACGTGTTTACGTGCTATCAAATCATCTATATAATCTCTTAGGTACCATACTATTCAAACTGCTAATTTAAACTCGCAAAAAACTCTTAAACACAACTATTTTGGCAACTAGTTTCTAACAATAACAAACATTGAATTGTACTTGAAAACTTCATTCAAACTACCATCGTGTAGTTACATCTAAACGATGTTTCACTGTCAAACTCTAGTAGAATGTGCTGCGTTACGACATATAACTGTCTGCTCACTGACTATCCGCCATTTTATTTTAGTTTGCGCACGCGCAGCGCCCACAATGTTATTTTCGTGCGCTCGCGACGGATTCCCACTTGTATTACACTCGACACTTTTATATGCCAACATTGCCGACAAATCACTAAAATAGTCCATTTTCTAAACAAAAACGAGATGATTATGGCTCATTTTATGTAATTTTTGTGATGTATGACTATTTACTTGGTTTTTGTTGGCGAATAATTTGGCGGTGTGTCTTTTTGTTGCAGTTATGTGTTGGCAAGGTCAGCGCGTTCTTTGACTTTGGTTATATTCTATGCTTCTAACGTCTCTCATAGCGTATAGACTAAAAAAGGTATCTATACTAGATGAGATGTTCTAAAATGAGTATTTATAGTACCGTACCGATTTTTAAGATTAAGGATCTTTTGTAGCCTATAAACAAAAAATAATTCTTACTATCTAATTATTATTAGTTCCTTTTAAATTTATATTAAGCATCAATAATAAACGTAAAACACTTACAATAATTTCATAATGTTAATATTTAATAGATCATCGATTGGCCACGAAAATTGAATTGTAAGCAATAAAAATCGATATAAAAGTATAATTGTGCTATTGTATGCAAAGTTTACAGGCAGTTTAGTACCGTAATAGTTGCCTCTATGTGTACTAAATAGACCTCACAGAAACGGCGGAAGGCAAGCTTTAGTTATAGATTAAAGATACATTGGCAGTACATACAGTTGATGCTGCCTAGGTATTACTACCTAAGATTATGTTATGTACATGAATTTAATTGATACGAAATCGTTATTAGTTATGATTCTAAATTTAAATTACGTTTACGGATTACCTATACTTCGCTTTTATTTAATATTTCAGTCTTCTGTGACCATGGTAGAGGTAGATAAAGGGGCCGAAACGTCAGATAAAATCTATACTCATATTATATAGTTTGTTTGTTTGAACGCGCTATTCTCAGGAACTACAGGTCCGATTTGAAAAAATATTTTTGTAATATATAGCCACATTCAACGGGAAGGTTATAGGCTCCTTTTTATTTGTCACCGGCTCCCATTTTGTAAGCGCGCTCAATCTAAGCGACGCCTTATTTACTTATATTTTGTCAGTTGCAAATATAAAATATTAAAGGGCTCAAAAGATACTACACTCTGGTATACTCTACCAAAGTGTATACTGTTTGCTTTGAATCTGACAGACAACCTCAAATACTGATAATGTTTATTTTTGTATATTATAATGTATTTAAATACCTATACGATAACATCATTATGTTTTCAAATGTATTTAATGCAAACGGATATAATTATATCACTTCAAAAATAGACAATCTTATCATACTCGTATCACTACATAGTATAAAACAAAGTCGCTACTTTTGTCTGTTTGTTTGTCTGTATGCTTAAATCTTTAAAATTACGCAACGGATTTTGATGCGGTTTTTTGTAATAGGTAGAGTGATTCAAGAGGAAGGTTTTTATGTAAAAAAAATCCCGAAATTCCCACGGAAACGGGCACAACGCGGGTAAAACCGCGGGCGCTGCTAGTTATATATATAATACAACCCGTAGATGATCCTATTAATATTATGTACGAAAGTTTGTGAGGATGGATGTATACCTACTTATATGTATATATGTTTGTTATTCATCAGAATAACACATGGGATACATTTTATCCCCAAATTCCCGCAGAAACGGTTACAATACGGATAACACCGCGGGGCGCGGCTAGCACCTATCTATGTATTACCTCACTGTCAAAATCATTAAGTACCTACTAACCTAGTATCGAGTCTGTTTGACTATTTTAATCTTTGGTTTAAAATGTACGTTTTCGGTAATTGAACGCATGAATTCAGTTTGGGATAGGTCAGTTTTAATTTTATATAGTTGCTATTTTAGTATCTATATTTATTGCGCAGTATCAGCTGATAGTTACAAGGATACATTCGGGTTTATTTCGATGTTTGTATTGTAGCTAACTATATACTTAGTAAGAACTAGACTAGTATATAAGAAGGTACCTAATGACCTATACTATATATTTTGTGAATATCTCTACAGTTTATGTATAAAGTTATTAAAGAATAATTCGAAATTGTATTAACTGATTTTTCTTTAAAGTTATGTGCCTATAAATATTCTTATTTACCTGCGTAAAAAGTCTTTAATGGCCCTATTATTGCTTAATCATTTAGTATAAAAACTCATATTAAAAATGATGATAAAATAATGCAAATTAGAATTATTATTAATCTGTACCTACATATACTTTGATTTAAGATGAATATTAGATAAAATTATTGCCTTATTTTTTAAAAGACTGTGAGAAATAAATACATCTAGATATGGTCTTGTATATTTTTGAAAAACGTTAAGATGTTGAGTTTGCTTAGGTAATTAGTATAATTTTATTATGTTTATAATGATGTAATATTTATATAGTAATACATTTATAATCTTGATTTGAAGTGATGGTTTGAAACAAATAAGTGGTTCATAATTGTGATTTTTTAAATGTTAAATTATCTACAAATGTTTGAATAAAAACTTGGTAAAATCCGGATGTTTAAACGTTAATGTACCTATTGTAATTATAAATTAACTTCCTTGATATTAAATACCGTTAGGAACCTAAGTATATAGTAAAGAATATTAATAAATACCTTTATATAAGTATTATAATATTATTGTGTAACCACAAAATCATAGTATAATTATTATATATTTAGGTAATTAAAAGTTGTTATTTTGTTATCTGTAACTTTGGGTATTCATTTATATACCTACCTATATTTTTTTATTTGTCTTGTAAATATTTATTTAATTATTAAATTAAACAATTAAACTTATTAGATACGATTGGTTTTAAACCGTTTTATAATTAGTAAAGATGATTTTTTATCAATTTTATTGTGATTTTCAAGTCATATTGTTTCAGCTTCAGTAGATATATTAATTAGTGAATTAAATGTAATGATTCATTATTATTTATAAAGTTAAATTAATTGAGAAAGTGATGTAATAAAATTAGTTAATTTTAAAGTTGAAAATAAATAAACAAATGCCGCCGGCGGTAACAGA
Source organism: Cyclophora albipunctata (assembly GCA_963082685.1). Lineage (NCBI taxonomy): Eukaryota > Metazoa > Arthropoda > Insecta > Lepidoptera > Geometridae > Cyclophora > Cyclophora albipunctata. The sequence continues at coordinate 4,587,313 of OY720118.1, forward strand.
AGCAAAGCGGCAAAATGTTTCGAATAAAAGTTTTATGCAATAATGATCTATGAAAAAATAATTTAATTTTAATTACTAGTTAATTGAGCATTTTATTGACCATACCCCGCAAAATTATACAAATAACGATTATTACCCAATAAAATACCTATCCGAAATTTTATTATGTTCGTAAATGGGTTATTATAATGATTCATTGTCAATAAAAACAATAACTGAGGATTTTATTGCATTTATATTACTGGTGTTGAAATATTTTATTGTTAGATAAGTGTTCGAGTGATTCCGCGGATTTTAATTAGCATCAAATGGGTAATAGGATTATGTAGTCTAATTAGACCGAAAAGTAGAAATGCAGCTCTCCCACGTTGAACGGACGCAAAATACAAAATATAAATGTTTAATGGCAATTAAACTAATTTACTAACTACTTGAACTGATTTATAATTAAATAATAACAAAAAAGCGGTTGTACTAAAAATAAACAGATTTCTAACTAGAAATTTTCCTTCATTTTCCTGAAATCTCTCTACAAAAATATATCTGAAACTACCATCCTAAAACTAAAAATACGCGTCACACAAAAATATGAAACAGATACTAAAAAAAAACTCTGTCTCTTACAGAATGCAAACCAGCATGCAGACAAAAAGGAAAACATTTACCAGTGATGGACATCCATGGGTATCGGGGTATGTCTGGCAGAGGTTGAGCTGAAGGTTGGGAGCAGGCGGCTCCCATGGCGTCCACTGTCGCTGAGGCAGCCGAGGCCGCGGAGGCAGCCGCCTGGTGATAGAACTGGGCCGCTGCCGCCATGCTGGCCGAGGCAGCCGACACTGCTGCTCCTCCATTGTGCTGGCCAAGCGCGTAGTTCACCATCGGATCCCCTCCCACAGCCGTGGGGTACCGGCAGCTCTTGTCATCAGCCGCAGAGAGGCCTCCTCCGGCTGTGAACGGCACTGATCCCCCGAACTGCTGGTGATGCGACACGTACGGATACATCCTCGCCGGCGCCCCCGGAGACGCCGAGGAGGAGGACGAGGACCGCTGCGGGCTGCCGGCGCCCGGTGAGCCCGCTCCCAGCGCCGCTGCCCCCAGTCCGCCCGACAGCGAACTCGACAGCGACGTCGACAACGACGATGACAACGATGATGACAGCGACGCCTCTATAGGCGACGCCCCAGCACCCGCGAACAAATTCTGGTGATGGAACTGCTGGTGGTACTTCGGGAGCATGCTATCGATGATGAACTTGGAACTCATCGCTCGGCGGCGACGCGGCGCGCGACGATCGCCTCGCGGGAGATGCGTTTATCGCCGGCGATTCGGATCGATTCTCGCGCGTGCACCTCTACTATGGCCGCGGATCGTTTATGACCCGCGTATGAGGCTCTACGACTCCGAATTCCCCGTCGTGGCGAACGTTACCGCTGCCGCGCGCCGCGCTCGAGACGGCAAAACAAGCCACGTGCGTGCGAGCGAGACGCAGCTACAAAGAGGGGCCACCCGCCAGAACCCTCTCCGTCTCATTAATTCCTACCTGCGTGGCTTATATTAGAAAGAGATAAAAGCTATTCGCTAACGACCATTCTGACGGCCATTGTTCGTAATGGCGCCGAGTTCCGCGCTCCCCCGCGCCGACGTCGTCTACGCCAATAGTAATCCGGTGCAGAACATTCACCGCCAATCACAAACCATTCCGCCACTTCTAGCTGTCAAACTGAATGGTTTTAAACAATAACGCATCAACTAAATAATTTAATATTGAAAAACTGGTAATGTTTAGTGAATAATATCGATATTAGCCGTAGAAAATGGACTCTACCTAGAAATTTCAAGTACACACAATCAATTAACAAAAATTGCAATACTCTATAATTATACATTTGTTTTTAATATATACTATTGTGTAAGACCTTTTAGTAATTAAAAAGAAAGATGTTTTAACGGAAAATTATAATTATACCAATTATATTGAATTAGACTTACAATCTGTAATATTTTATAACTCTATCGAAGTAGAGGTAAAGCTCTACCTGTTTAGAATATTTTCTTAGAAATATAAACAACTGTTTATATATCGAATAAAATAAATCTGATACCACAATATAGTATGTTTTAATAAAATACAGCATGCACCTATAAGAGAGACCCAAAGAAGAATTTTAATTACAAAATTTGCCAAAAAAATATTAAGTTTGCCTTCTGTAATTAACTTTCTACCTTGATGACTCAGTGTTATTTGTAATTCAAAATTCAAAGCTGACACTTAATTTTAACAATAACACTTAAAATTATTGAAACTTATCTCTACCTAAAATATAATAAAAAATACTCCATAAAAACCGAATTGCACAAACTTGCTTCAAACCGACCACGTGGACCGACGAGTATCATTCATCTCATTCAGACCGCTACACCCGTCTCCTTCCCTCATTTCATTCATCCACAACCATCGTAACCGCAAGCAGCACGTGTGCAATAAACATCTTTATGGCCATTAAAATAAAATCTTTTATTGTGTGTAGAGTTTGTTTATTTATTACTCTTTTGATTGTAAAGAGTGTTTAGTGCATGGTTTTTATAGGCTTAAGTTGCCTTTTCAGCTTTATCAGGTCGCTAGTACGAGCGTTCGGCAGTAGAGCATTGCATAAGTATAGGTTTTATGTTGTTATTGTGATGTTCTTGCTATAAACGTATGGAATGCTTGATATGGCCACTCTGAGCTGTTTTTGCCGCAATAAAAACAATTCCGATATTAATTTTTAATAAAACCAGCGTTTATATCGATTCAAATTGTTTGATAAGCGGTATAAGCGGTTCTTAATGTAGAGCACTTTAATGAGTAACTGTTTAATGGAAGATAATGGAATTAAAATGAAACAGACTGATTTGGGAATTATTATCGTTTTATTCTTTATAAAACAAAAAATATACAATTAAATAATGATTGTTTAAAAAATAAACATATCCTGAACAACAAAATATGAGGTAGAGATAGAACTATACATAATTAGGAATCTAAGTAGGTAGCTAAACAACTTTGATTTGATTTAGGTACCTATAGGTAATTATCGTAAAACCAAAAAGTCATTATAAATTAGGCTAACATGAAAGTATCAATTACCAACACTGAAATATACAAAAATCGCTGGGTTATCACAGAAATTACAGCTTTATTTTAAATAAATTAAAGTAAATCTGTACTTTCATTTCATTGTTCATACCATAGTATTGATATACCTAGTAGCTAACAGTAACATAAATATAACATTAAAAAAATATTTTTCGAGAATTTACACTAGGAGTCACAAAGTTTTTTTATTTTTATTTTGTAGCGAAAAATAAGTTTAAGGATAGGTTAGGGAAATTTTTCATATATTTTTTTGTTATTTATTTAAACTCTATATTTCTTTAAATATTTCATTCTTACTTCTTTAAAAGATTACGTAGGTATTGTGACTAAGTATGTAAGTATATTTTATTCCCTTGGTACCTAGTGGTAAATATCCCTAATTGGAGACACGAGTAGCTTATGGGCATGAAGAAGAGTCGATTCCAATTGGAATTCTAACTAGACTACAGTTATAAAAATAGTTTACATGGATTCCTATTAGAAATCACTATGACTAACATGAAGTTGCTCCGCAACTCAAATTCTCATACACAAAAATCTGCTTATTCGAAAAAAAGTTGCCAAACCAAAGTTGCTACATGTGTACGCGACATTAAATCACTACTCACATAAAGGTAGTGAGCAAGTGCAACTTTAGTATCGTATCAAAAATGACTAAAACGAACACATAATAACCATTTATAGTCGATACTGAAGCCGCAAGCCCGTTGTGGGAGGGGCGTGTGTCCATCGTAAAAGTGTAAGACTCTTTTGAAAATTTACAACAATCGCTTGCAAGATTTAACGATCAGTTTATAGATACAAAGGTTTTAAAAGCGATATAAAGTTGCTTTGTCTCAATGAAACGACTATTATTGTGACAAATGTGGTTTTTTGGTGAATTATGTGGTCATATTGTTTTATTGGGCTAAAGTGATACTGATTTAGTTGCCTGTTATTTGAATTATGTTGTAAGTGTTGTTAGGGTGATAAATTGCGCCACAAAAATAGTTGCTTATTAATTGATTCTTGTGTTTGGAGCTTTATTTCATTAGACCATGTAGGATGTAAAGCTATTAATTATGTTTTTGCTACACCTTTGTAAATACAGTTATAATCTGACAAAAGTTTTTCTACTAAGACTGTACACACCAATATCAAAGGCAGTTTTAGTCTGTCGTAAAGGGATATTAAAAAATTATGTTGTAGTTACTTTATTTCAATAGTATGGAAGCCCGACAGGGGAGTTAGGGATTTATTCGAGCGCGTCAGAATAAGTGACGCAAGAGTATGGTAGCTTGTTAGAAATTGTAACATAAGAATATCTACTCTATAGGATTTACTCAAATATTACGAAATTATCATACAAAGACTTGACACCCAAAGGCTGATGCTGCTGTCTCTTATTTTGACCTTTATAAAGGGATGACATAATAGTCTAAAAGCTAACCGTTTAAATGACAACAATTCGAACATCTTGAAACCCCACTATGGTATCAAAAAATAGATACCATTTTTAATACATCTGTACGGTCACCCCAATAAGCAAACCGTCAGACTAAGATCATGTCATCCAGGAGACTTAAATCTCGTATCTGATTTTTTACGACGCTCGAGTGTATCCCAATTAACACTATGGCCTCCCGTACTATACGTAAAGGGATATTTATATGACAGTCAATAAAATGAAAGAATAGGAAAATAGTTGAAATAATCAGTGTAACATCTTGACATTTTTAACTTTTATGTATGAGATCAAATAGTTAAATACTTTAATTGATTAAAAAGTACAAAGTTTCTTCAAGTATAAAGCATTGCAAGCTTTCCTTCACCTCCGTTGACAAATTTCTTCAGATCTGCGCGACGCAAGCAGCCCCGTACTACACAGAGATCAGCTTATCTGGTCATGCAGAGGTAGAAGCTAAGACTTACCACAGTTGCGGCTTCACCTGGAAATAGGAAAATTATCGTTTAATATACGGTAAACCGTAAGGGTTAAAACTTTAATTAGACATATACTTTGTCTACTGAAGCAGTTAATTATTACTAGTTTCTTAGGTTAAAGTGAACACTACTCATTTTGGATTGAAACAACGTTTACGGATAAAGGTCCCTTTACATGAACCGTGGTCTCAAAAGATTCGTTTTACAGGAACCGTGGTCCCAGAAAACTGAACTTCTGTTCCTGTGAAGGAGCCCTAGATAATATGCCTGGGATATTAAAATTGTTACACAATTGGGCAAAAAGGTAATTAGTATATACCGAACTAATTCACCGACTTTATAGACCCAAATTAAGCCCTATGCTTGTATAACACTTTTGAGATTCCAATATTTAAACTGGTTGCAGCGACTGGTTGCAGTTAAATCGTGTTTGTGTGATGTGATGACTGGATATAAAGGTGTATAACTAAATCTATTGTGAATAAAAATATCAAATTAAAAAGTAAATTATTAGCCTGTAATGACCCACTGGGCAAACGCCTCTAATCTCACTCAAGATATCAGTACAGTGAGGAGGATTAGGCGAACACGCTTACCTATAGCGGGTTGGTGATCTCAAACCCGAGCCATGTTAGTTTTTTATATCAAAATAAGTTATAAATGTGATCATACCATAAATTAATAGGTATCGTAGGGTAATACCTATTTATCTATGACAAATATTACTTTAACGCCTATGGCGGTATTAGCTAAGTTTAGACAAAGAATCTAAATTTTTCATATAACGCAAATCTCACACGTAGTAGATAATATTAGTCGTCGAAATGATGTTCACAGCTTGGAACTTTGTTTTATTAAAACGCTTCTATTTTTAGACTATATTCTGTGAATAAGGAGCGAGCTTGAATATGACAGAGTTGTAAGTGGGTTGCCCCAATGAACGAATGTCCACAATAAATTATATAATACTTTATATTAAAATATACTCAAATAGAATTTCAAATTAGGTAATTAGCCAATAGAATTACTAATTAGATCCCGACCTCGAGTAAATGGTTGTTTTTCGATGAAATTATAATATACCAAATAGTTTTAAATTGATATTTTAACAATTTGCGGTAAATTTGACAACTGATTTATGTGTAATGTGTGGAAATTAAACAGTATGAGTAAATAATTTTGAAATTATTCTATTTCGACTCTTTTGTTAATACATATTTATTTAAAGTATTTTTTTGTTTGTACCTACAAGATTTCTGTGTCTGTGTATAATGTGGTTGAGTCAGTAGAAACCTTTTAAGAATATCCTAATAATAATTAATTATTTAACTCAATTTTGAAACTATGGAAACTGCGCAAAGAATAAGTAGTTTTATTATTTTGTGCACGGGTCATTAACCTAACGTGGGCAAGCAAGGCGATTATCGCTAATCATCTTCACTGTATAATACTGATATCTTCAGCGAATGAGAAAGAGTATCACAGATCTTCAATGGAACATTTGTGGCCAGTACCTTTTATTAATTAGAAAAGGTACTGGCCACAAATGTTATGTCCCAACCAATTTTGTTTCTACTACAATATACAAAAAAAAAATGATGATAAAATCTTCTTTTAAAAATAATTACAATTTGCTGTGTCCAAAAACAAAAGCAAAACGATCGTCCTGACTTGGTCTAAAAAAAAATTAAGATAACTTAGTACTACAAAAAGATACTTCCAAAGCATTTCAGATTTAATATATTATACCAGAACCTATCCGATGTTCCGATGTGGCCCTTTAAAGATAACTTACGTACTACTAAAGGTTCTTAAGTAGCAATATTTATTAAGCAATTTTAGTCGTATCGTATACAAAAAGGGGGGTAAGTAGGAAATTTTAATTTCGCGTCTAGAGGGCAAGCGGGGGCGGAAATTTGTGTGGCATAATAAGTGAGATTGTTGCGAAATTTGCTACAAGAAAAAGAAGGAGGGCTCGCATCGCGGGGACTAGAGAATCGGGTGGACATGCCTAGAGGAATCGGTTGATAAAAGATTTGGATCCAAAGTATTAATGTTGTTTTATATATGGTATTTTTCTCTATATTCTTGTAAAACTATTTGAATCTATTTTGGCCCAAAATTATTTTGGAAACAACTATGGAATAAAGCAGAAAATATTTAAAAAAACATTTCTTTTAATTTCCAATGATACATAGACAAATACTTCAAGGAGTAAAGATCGGCAGAAAAATACTTTAAAAAAAGAACTAGAACTGCAAGTAGATAAAAAACAATTGAAAACCATTAAAAAACTAAAAAATATGAACTGTCAGTCAGTAAGATCTTTTTGATAAAAATTTACTACCTACCTATGCCATACCTCAAGTGAATCACAATGATTTAGTAGGTTCACTAGGTTAGGTAGATGCTAGGCACATTAGTACACAAAGTGTATGCTAGCACTTAATTTGGGGTTACACGACTTTGTATCCTTACGTGACCGGAATATTTCATTGCGGAAAGTAAAAACTGCTTCATTTTAAAAGTACTTTTACTGCATATTTGTACCTTAACATCATAATTATTTGTGAACAAGATTGTTATTATTTACTAATTTATGATGATCTTAACTCGATCGAATGAACCCAAACTGGAGTCATTTAAATTTGAATCAACTACTCGATCGTACGCTAGTGTATTTTGTTGATAATTAAAATTACGCATACCCAATATCGATTAAGTTTCGATCAAAGCTACTGTCAGGAGCATTAAATTAATTAATATTCCATCGAATCGAACTACTTATTCACTTTACTAACTTTTTAAACCAAATAACTGACTTCATTATCGGTTTGCAAATACCATTTTGACCGCATACTCTTTCTTATACAAAAGTCCGACGAAGAAGTTTAAGTAAAAACAACAGTTAAAAATAAAAAAGAAATCACCGAAAAACTAAGTCCCATCCACCCATTTCCACCGTACAGCGGTGGGCGCACGTGTAAGTGGCAGCTTCAATATTTATGTGCAATTTTTCCAGCTACCCCCGCCGTCGCTCACTCACCCCACACCCCCTTTAAAGGATGCAGCCACCCCCTTTGAAGCACACTGGAATTGCGTAACAATGAAGGTACTTTATAATAATTTTATTAATAAGAACGCTGTAAAATTTGGTAAAAGATACTGAACTAAGGTCGGTACTGAGTGCTTGTGTACTAAATGTTTGTGTTATTTCGCTACTGCCTTTGTTTTACATGATACTTTGGTAAGTTAGTAAGTAATTTAAATATTGTCTAGAAATGTGAATTAGAAATAATATTATACTTGACATTTTTTTCTTCCTTTATTTTTCCTTTATTTCATCTAAGATGATTGTCGCAGGTCATACAACTTGCCTAATACTTATTCGGACTATGTAATATTAGTAAAAGTGTACTCTTGTAAATGAAAATGTTCTGAGCAATTATTTCTTTCATTCCTTACTAATAATCAAATACATATTTATTTTTTTATATCACTTACTTTCATGAATGGAAATGATAACCTATCTTCCTTTTGGTTTTTTTTTCTTTAATCTATATCGTTCCACTGCTGGGCAAAGGTCTCTCCCAAACGCTTCCAATTCTCCCTGTTTTTTTTTATGATTTTAGTATGACTACCTGATATTCATTATTCATTGCAATTAAGGCTTTTTAAACCATTTTTCGCAAACCCATAGTATGATTGTTGTAACAAACAATTTTCTCACTCAAACGCTACGACCAGTGGTAGCACGTGGCAAAACAGCTAAAGTTTATTGAAAACAGAACCTTATCTCAAATGAATAGGATACACAAAACTAAGCACACTATTATGTTCTACGAAAAACCACGTGTTTCTTAAAACATAAAGATGAGATCATTTCGTTTATATTAAAAACACAATGTTATTGTTTTTCGTTATTAGTCAGGAAAATGGAAAGAACATTATGTTTGTAATATTCTACTATAGCGCTTGTGGCGTAGTTGGAATTAGCGATTTTAACTGATCGTGATTGTTAAGCAACGTATAGCTCGGCCACAAGTTGGATGGGTGGCCGATAATGGCAATTAACTAACTGTAACTCTAGATTTAAGTGTAAAATATGCAACACTGTTTATGTGGCATTAAATAAATAAATAAATTGTATCTGAGCATTACCGTGCTTCGAAGTGTACGTTAAATTGTCGGTCCCGGAGCTTCAATCATCAAGCCATGTCGGTCGCCTTTTATCTTTTATCGTCTATCTAGGGAGTCTAATCTCCGACACCGGGGTTGACCATTAACCTACCCGACCATACTTACCACAGCTATTTTATTGAAGTAATGAAGATCTAGTTCTTAAATCAAAATTACTTAACCTAAGGAAATTCAGTAAGTGTGTGTTCATCCCAAGGTTTACATTCCCATAATCGAGCATTACATCGAAACAATATCGCAGCGTCCATTCCTACCCGCAATATTATTCAAATAAAAACAATTTCCATTTGTTTCCAAATTGAAACAGAACCGACGGCCTGTTATTGCTTGGGCGGAGTTTGAAGGTTGATAGAGCGTGTCAACTGCCAATATAATCTACCCTATTTGGCCTCACATTGCCTATAACACCAGCATCACTTTTCCCCCAAAAACCTTCGAGAAAGCCTTAAATTTAGCGAATTTTCGCTCTCAATACTTTTACGCGGCGTTTAAGCTATTACGTGAATATACGTCATTCTCTCGGATACTTTTTCTCGTGAAAAATTGGTATTTTGATAGACATGACGTGTTTCTAGTACGTTGTATGGATTCAATGGTATTTCTTATTTTGTTGAACGCTTTTTCGGTGGCGTGGAATTTGTTTATGAGCTTGATGTTAGGTTATGAAAATGTTTCAATAAAGTATGGTATTTTTTAGTTAAATCTATGTTTATTACACACGTAGCTAAAATAAATACATTGCTGATTTTTGGTTACTATGAAATACATTAATCTGAAACAATAACTCTTATTCCAATAACACACATCAAACGATTATGAATTTATGATATGACATGGTGTGATAGTATTTTGGTAGAATTAAAAAACAAGCAATTATCGAGGAACAACTAATTAAAGGTAAAGTTAGGTACACATTTAAAAAAAAATAAAATACAAACAAAAATTATGAATTTTCTACATAAAATAAAATTGTTCATGTCATAGCACTGTAGCGACATCTTAATAAGTTACCCCGAACTAATTTGTAAAGAAGTTGAGTACTTAGACTGTTAGAAAAAATACTTTAAGTTTTTCATATAATAGTAAATATTATAAGTACTTAATTGAAAATTAATGTATTTATTCTATCTTATACCTGACATGTATTTTAATTAAATACTTTCTTCAAATGTACATAAAAACAAAAACATACGCTTTAATTACAGCGCCATCTTTGTTGGGGTGAATGAACTAATAAGGCACAAGTTGTCACATGCAAGAAAAAATAAATGCAACATGCGCTTTGGTGGTGGTTAGCAGAAATGTTGCAACTTTTTAGTAAACGTGAATTTCAATCACGATTCATGGAAATTTAGATTATTTTGGGGAAAGAATAATATTTATTCAGTAAATAATCTAGCATCAATTATTTAAATATGTAATAAATATCTAAAATAAAGTGGTGAAATAACCAAATATTTAATAGCTATTTATAATTTGTGTATTTAATTAACAAATAATTTATATTGTATTTCGTTATATACCTAGTAAAACATTTTGGAATTATTATTTCGTTTTAAAATTCCCTGAATGATAAGCTTGGTAAGCTTATAAAGTGAGTTAAGCTTTTAAGTATTAAGCTTTTCGAGACATAAATAAGATTTGTACTTAAAATAAAAGCTTTACAAAAATATTCTGGCATTGAAAACAAAACAACTTAATTTACAACACGACAATTTGCAATGGAATGAGACGTAGAAACTACGTCTTAAAACCAAAACAGCTAATCTAAGGTAATCCACAAAAGATGAAAATAAAACGAGAAATGAAAACAAATATTATCCCGTCAATAAATGATCATAAACACACCTTCATTTATAGATAATACAATGATACTATCTATATTTTAAATCACTTCCCATCTCCTTAAAATACTAAGGTCATTGATGTCGTTTGAATGACTTTACTTACAAAAAGTCATTGCGATTCTTGGAGGGCACGTTGAGTAGTCAATCCTGGTATTTTCAGTCGTCAGACCATGTCGAAGGCCTTGAGGCGGTCTAAAAACTCCGATACCAGGGTTGGTCACTAACCAACAATGAATATATGAATAAATTGCGATTAAGGCCAAATTTTGATTGCGAGTTAGCAGCGAGAAGGCGAAAGTGAGTTCAGTAGACTGTAAATTTTAAATATTGCGTCTTTTAAATTCACCAGCTTCAATTCTGGATTCAGAACGTCCAGAATTGCATGAAAATTAACGAGTATCTCACACATTGTGATGTTTTAGATGATTACATTTCAGAACGATCTGTTTTTCAGACATGTGTGAGACAAAAAAGCTGAGATTCAGATTCTTAATTCAGATCGAGATTAGCACCTATACCGGCTTTAACCGGCCAATTAACTTGCTCTATGAAAACAACACTAGTCATTGACATTGACTCGTGCGTTCTATTGAATTCACCACACTAGCTCAATGTCAACGACGTTTACGGTTTATAAAATGCTCGAGTAAGTAATGGTCCATTTCTCACGTATTTCCCTGATTTACAGCGTAACAAAACCCTCGCAGAAAGACTATATAATGACATCTACCACAGCCACTGTATATTTGGACCTTATACAATTTTTTCACACGCAACCAATTTAGAATTTTTATCACGTAAATTTTCCGCTTGAAAGGGAAATCCCTATTGTCATTCTATACGCACGAACCGTATCCTTACGAACACGTGTACCTATGTTTATATATTTATATTTTATAGATACGTTTGTAAAGTATTTATTTTTGTCACGCAATTTCGATTTTTTTTATTCCAGTTATTATAGTTCGGTTTTGTTTGAAGCGTTTGTGAGGTTAGAGTGACTCAATTGCATCCGTTTTTTATTTGACAATGGCACGTTAGAAGTTTACCTTTTTTGGTGGTGATTTATTTTTAATGTTGCCATGTGGGATGGTTAGGGTGTATAATGAGTTTTGCCATAAGTTTTTAAACATTAAATTGGTAAACTTTTCAGACAATTATTTTAAATCGTTTCTCATCTAATATGAGGTCTAAATGAAACTGCTTAACATAATACTTGTTTTAAAAAAAAAACTTATTATTATCATAATTAGTGTTTTTAAAAAAAAAACTTATTATTATCATAATTTTAGTATAAAGCACCAAAATGCCCTCCAATACTCTTAATCCCTTTTTGCTATCAAAACTTGCCTACAGATCGCGAGCGAGGCCACGGGCGAAAGTTAGTAGCGAATAAATAAGTAAAAGTAACTTTAATATCACACAGCAAAGCAAATCAAAGCTCACACCACTGAAGATAATATGAGTAGAGCAACGAAAATTCGATTTTCAAAATATGATGTACCATTTCACATACCTATAATATGATCATTTGCTAAACAAATACCTGAATGAAATTACCAACAAATTCTATAACCTGTTCCATAACCTCAATTAGCTTTTCTCATTCTCTCTTATTATTAATTAATTTTCACACTAATAAATTATATTACAGTTGTTATTCGTACACTCAGCAACGTTACCTGTTAACCACTTATAGTTGGAATTCATTTGTCTATAACAGAATGTATTAACTTATGAGTTCTCAGGCGAGAGAATTACTGCCGGCCGATATCTTAAAGACCAATAAATGTTAGTTTTGCAATATTGACTTTTATATACAGTGTGAAAACGCTCGTTATTGTACCTATATATCTATTAGTTTAATCCATATATTTCTATCGATTAAAATAACTGTCTGATGCGGGCTATAAGCCACCTGAACTGTCAAAATATAAAACAAAAACCTATATCAAATAACGTACACAAAGAACGAATAATCTCATCATACAACATGAACATCTTATTAGTAGACATTTGTCCTCCGCAGACTAAAGTCCATAATAGCTGCTGGATTCTACCTCCTCTACCTTTTTTCATAACCAAGCTAATCTCTCTCAAAATGATCTATCAGTAACATAGCGGATTCTACTTTTTGACCGGACGTTGTAAATAAAAATAGTCTCACGACTTATAAATATCGAGTAGGTGTAATTAAATACAAACGTTATAGCTCTAGGCTTAATATATAGTTTCTCATTAACATAGTCTTTAGTATGTAGATGGTATGTATTTAGGATACTCTGTAATTTATAGGATACATATATTTTAGTATAATTAAAATTGATTTAAATGTGATGAAAAGTGATAATGAATTCGGATTGTTAAGTTTGTGAGTTTAAATTTGGTTAAGATAAGTTATAGCTACAAGTAAGTTTTATTCGCTATAAAAATACCTAAACCAGATATAAAAGATTGTAAAAGAAGGAGTATCTACAAGACCGTGGGCACAGTGATAGTGAGCGCTTACTGTGTCGGTGGTTGCGGGTTCGATTCCCGCCCGGATTAAACAATATGTGAAGACATAGTTGGCGACGACGTCTAGGTGTCAATTATATATTCTTATGAAGTATATAATACATATACATACACAATGTATATGTTGTTGTATTAGTTAGTTAGATTTCGTAATAAAAGCTTAGAGCTTACTTTGGGTCTAATTATCCGTGTGTGAATTTGTCCGGGTGTTATTAAGTATCTAATATGTGAATAGGTTCTGTGTAATCTTCTAGTATGTAATGAGTTAATGACAATCGGAGGTACTACATTTTGTAGATGACATTATTACTGTTTGGTTAAAATAGTACCTAACTATGTAAATACTAGATTTTTTTATATTTTTTTATATCTACCTAGCGACCTCCCTAGATATTAAAATTGGAGGTTAAAAGTATTCGATGCCAAAACAAAGAAAACACAACGTAAATAGAACGTGTAAGTAAACACATTTTCCCTTTATTAATTAAAACGAAAAAACCCAAACTTTTGCGTACAGAATCCTTTCTTTACATAAGATTAGCTACGAAAGTGACCGAATGTATTTAAGTACGTCTTCTATTACGTATATTGTTGTGATATGTGATAGAAATTACCTTTTTTATATCGTAAGTTTTGGTTGTAATATCCTCCTCGCTGTACTGATATCTTCAGTGAGATGAGAAGCCTTTGCCCAGCAGTGCATTTTTTACTTTTTTCTAATGATAACTTGTGATACTTTTTTTGTAAAACTCATTATTAAGGACTGCACGATTACGTACTAATAAGTCTTGACATAATTTATCAAAATCAGTATCTAACAAAGATTATTAGATAATTTTACACTAATGGACTTTGGGAACATGGTATTGACTGAGCTGAGGATTAATTTACGCACCCCAAATAAAAATCACTGAAAATGTCAACACTCTTTTTTTCATAGGTTAAGCTACGCTGCACTTATTTCATGATACCTACTTCATTGTTCAATAGCAATAGATAAGAACATAATATTCAAGTTCATTCTCGTTTTATAACTCATTTGCAAAAAGACTGTCATCACATAAGGCGCGTTTTCATGAAACTATACATCAAAAATGGATATGTGTGTGTGCGTAATGGCAATGGCAGCCATTCATCATATAGAGCGAGTTTTTATGAAACTTGATATTTCTGTGTGTGCGTAAACGGCAATGGAAGTCATTCATCATATGTAGCGAGTTTTCGACAAACTACATCAAAAGTAAGTGAAGCTGTTAGTAAATTATTATTAGTAGCAGCATGTGTGAGTATTACTTAGGCATGTTGGTATCACTACATAGTATAAAATAAAGTCGTCTCTGTTTCGTGTCTGTATGTCTGTTTGTCTGTATGCTTAAATCTTTAAAATTACGCAACGGATTTTGATGCGGTTTTTTGTAATAGGTAGAGTGATTCAAGAGGAAGGTTTTTATGTAAAAAAAATCCCGAAATTCCAACGGGAACGGGCACAACGCGGGTAAAACCGCGGGGCGCTGCTAGTTAAGAATAATATCCTATTCTTAAACAACGTAATTAACACACTAACTTTATTCGCAAATTAAGCAATTTTTCATTTTTTTCAATTGTTCTTAGCAGTTAAAGACTTGTTAAATTGTAGGCAATTATCTATGTAGAACTTAATATTTTTTATTACAGAACAATTAAGATACCCTATTTTAATAAGTCGTTGTGGAGTTAGAATAACAATTGTTAATAAATGGGAATTTATAAACAATACTGAGAATTAACTGTTTTCGAATTAGATTTTCTCTTTGCATTGTTCCGTGGAGTAAATAAGTTTTATGGCTTTTCTTTTTGGACTAATTAGTAGTACATTTTCAAAAATAATTAGCTTATTTTGAACTTAACATTTTGAGGTTAAGTGTGTACACTGCATAACACAAGCTCATTTGGGACAGTATAGACTTCAATTCTAAAAACTGTAAAATACTTACTGGTTACTTAGGTAGGTGTAAGCGAACATTCTATAAACGAATCCGAAAAGCACTAATCCTTCTAAAAACATACACAGTCTATATTCATTACTTCATACTCAAAAAATAATAGCAAATACCAATAGCAATAGCAACAGAACATAGACACGTAATGGAGTATGTTTGTCACCCCTTGCAGACTCGGGGGTTGCAGACAGGGGTGGCGCATTGTATTGCAAATACCGTCTGTCCCCAAAGATGGTGCTACTGTTTGCTACTTTTAGTTCACCTTTTGGTGGTTAGATGGTGCTAGTAGCGATTATTTTGCACAGAAAAAGTCGAAATATCCATTATGGTAAAATATATCTTTTTGCAAAGCGAAACTGCAAAAAGTTGCATGGGTTTCATAGAATATCGATTTTGCAAGACATTATTTATATAATATTATATTATATTTTAGCGAGTTTACAATCTGCAAGCAGTCGAGTTTAATATTGAAAGCTTGACATAATCTTAAAATTACTCTGTAATTACTACACTCGTATTTCATTATATTAGTCAAGTCAAGGCTGGTTCAATCTAAACAAAAACACAGTTAATATATGTTTTATCTAAGCATCTATGATATTCACAAATAAAAGTATGAATACTAAAGTATAACGCCTCAGTGGTCTAGTGGTATGTGCACTCGTCTGCCAAGACTGAGGTCCAGAGTTCAATTCCCAGGTCGAGCGTAAACATGTTTCCTACTATTCAATCATGGCTTGGGTTTGAGATCTGCAACCTCTGAAGAATCTCCAAAGATCTCCGTATTAGATCGGCAATCGTGGTGATTACGCCTAATTCTCCTCGACGATGTACTGATATCTTCAGTGAGATGAGAGACCTTTGCCCAGCAGTGCGACATTATAGGCTAATACTAACTTTCTTACTGAAGTCTGACCACAGAGCTTAACACAGACTAATGAACAATACACCAAAAACAAGTTTTACTCAAAACATTAACTTTGTTCTAACTAACCCTTTGCCCGCCAAACTATTTTACCTGTCAAACAATAACGTCATTGCGCAAACATTAAAAACCTTAATGCAATTAACAACAAAGTACCGAACACTTTACGCAAAAATTAAACAAAAGCTCAAAGCGTCGGCTCAAAGTTACCGTTGTAAGATATTTATTGACACCTTTCATAGGTTAACTGTACACGTAAAAGGGTTATAAATAGTTGTCTTTGTTCTGTATTGGCGGTCTAGCGGTTAGTTTTAGGTTAAAACAAACTGTTTTCAGAGATCCGCGTTGAAATGTAGAAACGTTAAGTGTGGAATATTTGTTTGAAAGTTCTTTGTAGGTATATTTATGATTTAAATATTGATTTTACATTGATTGCTTGCTTTTTGTCTTGTAGTTAAGAGTAGTTTGTGTTATATGTGTTTAAAACGACATGTAATGAGAAATTTTATAAATAATTTGTCTTTGTTACTAATTTATGAAAATTATTAGTCATGATTAATCATTCAATATTAGTAATATAACTAGCCCTGCTGGATTTGCCCCGTTATGCCCTTTCCCGTGGGAAAAAATAGCCTCTAACCTTCTTCTTAATTGTAACTATACAATACAAAAAAATCGACTGTTAGTTTCCGAGATTATTCAGAACATACAAACAAAATTACAAATTGTATCTCTTTATAATAGTATAGATTTGTTTACTTAAAGATAAAAGCAACTATTGGTATATAGAATACGATTTTACCGTGTATCTCTACTAGGATGAAATAATTTTAATACTTTACATCTACTAAAGGTAGTTCTAACGAAAATTTATTAGAATGTTCCCAAGTTTTTTCCAATTATAGTTAGGAAACAATTCGTATTAACAAACTTTGAATCGAAGTAAACAAAGACATTTAAATATTAGTTTTACGCAATACTAACAAATGTTTATTGGTTGATTGTGTGACCTATAAAATGTTCTCTATTGTAATGTAGTTAAGGTTTTTTATCCTAAAACTAAAGATTTTAAAGATACTATAAACTATATCAAAGTATCTTGATAATAATAATCAACTTTTTCACTTTGCGTTAGAATAATTTTGACTTTGAAAGTATCAACACATATTCACAAAAATAAACCTTTCTGTTGACTGTAAAGAAATTGGATAACAAAACGGTACTTTTCAAGGTGTGATTTATTATTTTTTCCTTGCAATTACTCTTCACTTATGTCACAAGCTAAAGTCACCTCTATTCCTAGAAATTAGAATACATTTTTGCCTGATTCGAATCTTGATGTCTTTTTTTGCAAACGTAATTACTTGACAAAGGGTTGAGGTAAAAGTAATCATTGCACGTTTAAGGGTTAACATTAAAAAATCACAGTTTGTGTTTGATGTTATAAGTGTGCAGTGTTGCTATACCTGGTGAATGAAGTGATGTTTCGGTTTGAATTTTGTGTTTATAAATTAAAGTAGGGATTTATATTTTCAGTTAATTGCTGGTTGTGTTTAAAAAAAAATAATTAATGATTAATCATAAATTGGTAAGTTAAAGTTATTTTGTTGAAGTGATGAATATTTTGATTGAACTTTTAGATTTATCATCTACAAAACTGGCTTTATAATTGATTCATGTAAAGTTTACACTTAGATATCTAACATAAATTAGATAGATTCTAAGTACCTAGATAGTTCTTGCTATTGCCTACTTTTGAAGCTAAAATACAGATTCAACTTATTATTTTTACTAATTTTTTACTTTCTTTATATTTTGTTTAGGATCATAAATTTGAAACAAGTATACTTAAGTTAGCAATAAAAATAAATAAAATTGTCTTAAAGTAACATTAACTGCATTAGCCGGCTATTAAAATGTTTCTATGTAAATATTCGTCGATTAGGTGTTTAATCTAAGGCGTAATATGCATCTTTGGATATCTCAATAGTAAAATTTAAAGGCTATTAAAATTTTATGATATTTATTTTAGTTGTGCTCGAAATTAGCCAAAATAGACGCGTGTCGTAAAATAGCCGTAAAACACGAAGAAGGTGTGTTCTCACCGCTGAATGATGTATTGTTTACACCTTTAGGACAAAGTATAGAAGTCTTTCGCCTGTACTCAGAGACAGCAAATACTTCCTTACAGTAAATTTCATGAGTGATATTGACATGTACATGTACAACCTTATGTATGAACTAGCAGCGCCCCGCGGTTTTACCCGCATTGTGTCCATTCCTGTGGCAATTTCGGGACGAAAAATAGCCTATGTTACTCGTGGATAATGTAGCTTTCGAATTGTGAAAGAATTTTTAAAAACGGTCCAGTAGTTTTTGAGCCTATTCATTACAACCAAACAAACAAAGATTTCCTCTTTATAATATTAGTGTATATGTATGAAAAATTACATCAATTAGCTAATGTCTATTTAATGGTCATCTCTGAGTGCGGTAATTTGAAGATATTGGTATACCTACTATACCTAAAGCCAAGTGACTTAATATGTCTATTTTATATTATGTCCCAATACCACCCACTGTAATAATGAGTTCTTGGTATAAACTGTAGTTATTAAAACCCTCGTTTGACCCGAATTGGAATAATAAATCAATTATTTACCGTGAAAATTCAAACGTTGAATATTCAAATTTATTCCAACCACTCGATTCCGAATGATCAATTAGTAATTTTGAACGCGGCGCCAAAACGAGACTATATCAATTACTTTATAGATACATTCGTCATAGTCGTTTCAAATTTTTTAATCGATTCGAATTCATAGTACGTACTACATCGTCAATTAGTTGTCTCTCGAACACAGTAAAATTACTCTCATATCAATAAAAATTACTTGTTTTAGTTCTGAGGTTGCGTCGAAGGAACTGTGTAATAAAACTTTTACTGCCCATACAAACACAATATTAAACAGATATGTATTACAATAAATCATCAGTAATATACATTAGAAACAACAAGGGTACAAGATTTTACTAAATAATTTCATGACACTTTATGACATTTAAATTGTGTCTCGCGAATTTTATTGCTAAGTTAAGATTTAGAGTTTCCTTCTAGTTTACATTGTTGTTATCGTTTGTTATGCAATAATTTATTGTTTACTTTGATTTATTCGCGTCAGAATAGGCGTCTTTTAATTAACTTATATGTGTACGAAGGACGGGACGGTCTGCCGTCGTTACGACTCGATAACAGATCATTAAACTGTCTAAAAATATATTCTACGGTCATTCACAGGAATCGCAGGTCAAGTCGAAACGTAGCGAGCTTTGAACACCCTAACTGTGACTCTATTCCAACGTAATAACGGCGAAAATAGCATAGCAGGAAGGTAGCAAGCAAGGACCGTCTTAATGTCATGTGTGATCTATTTTCAGTACTGTTGAATTATTTTACGTTAACATTAGTAGTTAGTTAGTTGTTTTAATTAATTAGGTTCAAAATTTAACTGGTTGTAAGTTAGTATATTACTGATGTATTGTTCCTTTTTTTGCTTGTGGGATGTGTCAGTGAGGCCCCACCCTTACGGACGCCATTTTGCAGGTATGACAAACGGCACACAAAATGTTGTTGAGGCAGGTCGTTTTTCTACGGTTGCGTTTTTTGTGCCATGTTTTTGTTAGATAGTCCGTTAGACGATAGTTTTGTTAATATAATTGTATTTTAAACCAGTATTGTTGCTCAGGCAGTGTTTAATCTGTGAGTGAACTCTTTTATAGTTAATAAAAAGCTAAAATATGAAAGTTATTAAAATAGAAAAATTCAGACGTTTGTTTACGACATATTTACCAACCCAAGTAGCAAATAAGTTAGTTCTTTAACACACGACAAGAGCGAGTTCTTTACGAGTACATCCAAAGAGGTTTATACCAAATGAGCTCATACTATTTAGCGCAAACTTTTAAAACTCCTCTACCGTATGTTCCTCTAAGCTAAGTAACTTAAAAGTCATTAAGTGAAAAGTTAGGTCCGTAGGTAGCAAATTTTCTCGTTACTAGTTTTCCCATTCTCTCTTAGATGGTTGAAACCAATTTAAAGTTTCAGCCAGTGCGGTTAAAAGGAAAAAGTTGGTATGGACACCATAGTGCCGGGGGCAAGGATTCTTTTAACTTATTTTAACCAGCCTTTTATAGCATTTGTGGAGTTCCTTCAATATATATGTATTAGTACGTGAAGTCGAAGCTACTATTAATATTCTTTTATGGATATTAGTATGTCTAGTACAGTTTTTTTCACATAACTTCAATACTATGCCTAGTATTAATTTCTGTGCCTATAGTATAGAGTGAAGTAAGTCTAAAAGTCAAAATACACTTTTAAGTCATGGCTCGGGTTTAAGATCATAAACCGAAATAGGCAAGTTTCATGCCTAAGTCCTCATTGTAATGATATCTTCAGTCAG
Source organism: Cyclophora albipunctata (assembly GCA_963082685.1). Classification (NCBI taxonomy): domain Eukaryota; kingdom Metazoa; phylum Arthropoda; class Insecta; order Lepidoptera; family Geometridae; genus Cyclophora; species Cyclophora albipunctata. The sequence goes on from OY720118.1 coordinate 4,608,303, forward strand.
ATGTAAAAATGAAACTCGCTGTCGCCGTGGTATCCATTGTGGCATTCCTGTTAGATTAGGACTCAAAATAGAAGTATCTTACTTAGAATCGGTTCAAGATTCTAGCAACAACAGAAATAATAATTCGTATATTTTTTAATCTATCTATACTATTTATATAAAGAGCATTTTTTATTTTCAACCAAATAATTCTATGAGCGCGACCCCACTACATATGGGAAGATAATGACTGTAAGCACTACCTACAAAATGTTCACACTAGCACCATCAATTCCATCTCGGGTGGAACCACCGCGCGGAACATCTAGTCTATAAATATTGTATCTTGAAATGTTTAGCATTTGCAATGTGAGAGGTTCGCAAGATAATTTAGTTACGTTCTCGGTATATTATTATTGAGTACGCATTTAAACCAAGTATACAACCTTAATAGTACATAATTATTAACTTAAGAGATACTTTTGTTTAACATTTCAATATTCTATCTTCAATATTTGAGAAATGAACTTTATTGTTTGTTTTGCTGAACTATTAAACATAATCTTATGGTCAATCATGGAAGTTGGCGGTCGACCACCCTAAAGGTGATATTTGCTTGCAGTATAATGTACGTACAGTCCTTTCGGTCCAGCTGAAAATCAGCGCTGTAGCTCCGGCTGCAGCACTGGTAACCTTTTTGGTTAAGTTGTTAATTTGTACTTTTGTGTGTCCTATTTCTGTTGTGCTTTTTTAACCAAATAAATTTCATTTCATTTCAATTTTATTTCATTTTATTTCATTACAGTATGTTTCACACCACTACCAAATATTGTCGATGTACTCGTAAGTAACTGCGCCAAGAATGATTATCACTTTTTATTTAAAAGAAGTAAAAAGTATTAGCCTGTAATTTCCTACTGCGGGGCAAAGGTCTCTCATCTCACTGAAGATATAAGTACTTTGAGGAGGATTAGGCCAAATCACCACGCTTGCCAAATGTGGGTCGGTGATCTCAAATCCGAGCCATGTTTAAAAGTATGAAACATGTTTCGCTCGACCCGGGAATTGAACCCGGGACCTCAGTTTTGGCAGGCGAGTGCACATACCACTAGACCAATGAGGCGTTTATTTTAAAAAGTACTAACATAGCAGAGACCCGCTTAAAACCGTGAGACGCTGCTAGTAACATTATAAAAAATAACTGTTTATAACAAAGTTAATGTCAACGTTATGGAGATAGTTCAATATGATAATACTATATTACTTTCAAACTGGTTTCTCACTAATTACTTACAACTTAAACAACATCAATTATATAGGTAAAAGTGTTGCTATTACAATGAAATAACTTACTAAATAGGCGTGGTAGAGAGAGTTTCTAAAAAATTTGATCACAAGATTAATAACTCCACTAAACCTTGATTTTTAATAAAAAACATATTTATTATTAATACATAAGCCACCTTATTAATAAACGTTCAGTAACTAAAACACTTGTTTTGTCTCTTTTGCTCTCCGGAAAATTGCGTAGGTCAGAAAGTGACAAACCATTTGATAGCTAAAATGTTAAGGCCCAAGATGTTCAATAAGTCGTTTCTCGTTGTTTATTTATACTCCTTCATAATCTATATACTTCTATACTAATATTAGAAAGAGGTAAAATTAGTAAGTTTGTTTGTTTGTATGTTCGAGGTAATCTCAGGAATTATCAGTCCGATTTGAATAATTATTTTTGTTATAGATAGCCACATTCAACGGGAAGGTTATAGGCTATTTTTCATCCCGAAATTCCCACGGGAACGGGTACAACGCGGGTAAAACCGCGGTGCACTGCTAGTTATAAATAAACATAATCAGGTACAAATAATCCTGTTTACGCGCATAATATAACAATTACTAACGTTTCCCTATAATATAATGATTAAAAATTAACATTTCATTTAAATAACTTAATGGGGTATTGAATTATCAATGAGTTAAATATTTTAAGAGAAGCGTTTATCTTTTATCTTCAAATCATATATTAACCGTCTTATCTTTATTCAATAGAGATAACTCTATTCATACATTTATTATCGTATAGGTTAGTGGCCAATCGTGGTGTCTGAGTTTAGAGACCGCCAAAAGACCTCCGAAATGGTCTCATTACTCTATTATTCAGTACACGTAGTATATTAATAATCTTACTTATCGCTTAGAATAAGCTGGACGGAAAAGAAAAGCAACGAGGAAGTGTTGAATTTAATAGGGGAAAAGAGAGCAATACTAAAGACGATAGAAATCAGGAGAGGAAAGATGTTTGGACATCTTTTACGACACGACGAATTTATAAAAACTATAACAGAAGGACACATAGAGGCAAAGAGAGGAAGAGGAAGGCCAAGAAGGGCATATGCAGACCAACTGAAGGAAAGAGCAAAAGTCGTGTCGTACGAACAGCTGAAGAGGATGGCAGATGACAGAGGAAAGTGGAAAGAACTCCATCGACAAGAGCCCAGCTCTTAAGTTTAGAAGAAGATCGCTTAGGTGTAGACAGACACCTAACAGAATCATACTTAATACTTATACATAGCAATTATTAAACATAATAGTATTTAGATAAGCTATTGATAACTAAATATTACTTAGTTAGATCCTCATAGAACAAGGTGGTCTAGTAGTATATTACTCGCCTGCCAAGACTGAGGTCCCGAGTTCAATTCCCAGATCTAGCGAAAACATGTTTCCTACGTTTCAAACATAATTCGTTTGCGATCATCAACTCGCAATAGGCAAGTGTGGTGATTACGACATCCTCCTCACTGTACTGATGTGTTCTGTGAGATAAGAGAATAGATAAGACTTTTTACTTACTTACTAGACTATGTTATAATAATATTACATATAATATCACCATATTATGGTGTATGTCAGTAGGTATATATTAATGATATTATCTATACTAATATTATAAAGCTGAAGAGTTTGTTTTGTTTGTTTGTTTGTTTAAACGCGCTAATCTCAGAAACTACTGAACCGATTTGAATAATTCTTTCACTGTTAGATAGTCTATTTATCGAGGAAGGCTATAGGCTACATTTAATCCCGAAATTCCCACGGGAACGGGCACAACGCGGGTAAAACCGCGGGGCGCTGCTAGTTTGTTATATTTGTGATATTCCATTACATTATTTGTTGAAAGGGGAACATACATTAATGAATTAATTAATTAATGAACATTAATTAATTAATTATACATAATTTAAGATTACAAATGTAAGCACACCGTGCATAGGCACCAACAGTGTCCTAATTGTTGAGGTGGAGGGTTGATACTCTGAGATACAGGTTATCCCCAGTTCAGATGTCAACCCACCATAATCAAACATTGAACAAATTTATTACTACCGTCTTTTGTATGATTATGGTGAGAAATAAACGATTATTATTATACGTACGACGGAGGTTGCTGTTGAGTGTTCCTCATCACGTTTCGGTCACGTCCGGTGACCTTCATCAGGAGGTGGGTGAAGCGAGAGCGACAGCGTCTCTCCCCGTACGTAAATTCCCGTTTGAACAAATAATAATGACATTAACGTACGAAAGTACGACCATAGAATGCGAAGGTCTATTGGGCTATCTTCTTATCACCTGTTTCGGATATCATATAAAAAAAAAACTAAAAAATATTTGTTTACAATTTGATAAGTTATTACATTGTAAAGGATTTATATACATACCTAAATAAAATAATTAAATCTTTTATTATCTCATTACGCAATTAATGTACACTTAAATTATTTTAAATATCTTTTATAACTGTAAAATGTTAATAAACTGATAAGATTGTAAGTTAAAATAATATTATTACCGCATTTAATGTGTTTATTACATTTAATGTGTATAAAATCACTTTATAAATAATTTACATATAAAAATACATTAACGTTATGTTAACAACATATATATACCCGGACAAATTCACTTAGACCCAAAGTAAGCTCTAAGCTGCTTATATTGCGGAATGTAGGTAACATCTATATTTACCTACTTACGTTTTAATAAACCTATTGATTGTAAAATAACGGTGTGGAACATGCTCATATCTCACTGTCTTTCACTCTCTTTTATCATATTATTAGGAATATAAGGTTTTCGTTGAATAATGCTATTCATTGCAAAATTAATTATTCAATTCGGATCAGTAGTTTTTTTAAATAAGCGCGTTCATACAAACAAACAAAAAAACAATTTCTTCAGTTGGTTTATTATGTTAGTTTAGATAGAGATATATGTTTTCATTTAACTTGTAATTTCCCACTACTGGGCAAAGATCTCAATCCCTCAACTCCTTCCACCTGGATTTGTCCCTCGACATTGCTTTCTACTTTTTCTTAAAGTCTCCAGTTCTTTCCGCCATCTTGTTGGGGGTCTACCTAGATATTATGATGATACCCATGAATTTTCCTAAACATAACGCTCTTTAAAGTAATGTACCTATTACATGTAACAAGGTACTTAATATGTGCTCAACAAAACATAGTGAAAACAAATTTTAATTTAAACACACAAAAGCTCAACGAAACCATGTATTACAACGTTTTATGGACTTTAAAACGTTTTTTAAATGGGGGAGATTGATAGCACGATACGATACACATACGAGCTACATACATTATGTACGAAACGTTTCACGCTTGATTAATTCGAAGAATAATTGTACTGATTTACATAATAAGGACTCGCAGTTTTATACTGCTTCAATTGTTCGAATTCGATTATAATTCGATCGAAAATGTGTCCGAAAAGGAGTGGGCGCACGTGCTTGGAACGGGTTAAAAATTCTATAATATGCAAATTTAACGATACTATAGTGTGTTGTAATAAATGGTATTGTGGAACCGTTATTTTGATTGTGATCGATATTTTAACGCGATATTTTCATTTGATGGTTAACCGATTCCTTTTTCAAATACCGAAGCATTTAAAATTGTGAAATAGGGTCGTTACTTTAACTCTGATTGATTTTATAGTGTAAATAGCCTTTAAATTAATGTAAATTAAGATACCTTTCAATACATTGTTGTATTTAAATCTTTGTAGGTAGCATTGGCATATTAAGTGTACAAAGCTCTCTCCTTAATCAATACACGCACAACAAAATTAAGCAATAGACATTCAAGCGGAATGTAGTAATTATGTAAGTAAAACTCATTAACTATAATTAGAAAAGTTGAAAACGTTTGCGAACGGCCCTTACTGCGTTACAACGCTTGTGATGTTAATCAGTTAACTTTAAAAGCGAATCGTGTCGGGTAACAGCGATCAAGACAGTTTCGTCCCAAATTAATAACATAGAAAACTTTCTAGACTGTATTTTGTTTGGAATTGGTTTCGATGTTACCTACTTACAAATTTATATTTAATCCTTTGTCCAGCAGTGGGACGTTATAGGTTAATACTTTTTTACTTACATATTTATTATAGACTAGCAGCGCTCCGCGGTTTTACCCGCGTTGTGTCCATTCCTGTGGGAATTTCGGGATGAAAAATAGCCTATGTTACTCGTGGATAATGTAGCTTTCGAATGGTGAAAGAATTTTTAAAAACGGTTTAGTAGTTTTTGAGCCTATTCATTACAACCAAACAAAGTTTTCCTCTTTATAATATTAGTGTAGACTATAACGTCCCGCGATTATACCCGCGCCCGTTACCAAGGGAATTTCGGGATAAAACCTTCCCGTTGAATGTGGCTATCTGTTACAGAAACAATTATTGAAATCGGATTGGTAGTTTCTGAGATTAGCGCGTTCGAAACCAAACCAAAAATCACGCTCTTCAGCTTCTTAATATTAGATTTTAGATTTTAAGGTAGAATGAGCTTGAAGGAGCTTGGAAGATGAAAGTGTAATTTACTCTTACCTAGGTTGGTAAAGGTTAATATTATAACTCTAGAAATGAGCTTAAACCGCAATATATACATACATAATACCTTAGTGAGATCGTTCTTAAAACAAGTCAAAAGTAAAATATTGACCTGTAAAGTAAAATAATGCCCACCTTCTCATTTCAATCAAATATTCAGTACTGTAATATACCTAAGTATCTATGAAATTTTATATGTATTTTTAAATACCTAACTCACTGTAAAGATATCTTCGGAGAGATATGAGGACTTTACCCAGCAGTGGGACATTAACGGCTATTACTACTTCTACAACTACTACTAACAAATTACATGCCTTTAGGTATACTAAGGGGCAAAATATCTTGCTTGAATTCTAGAGAAAGATCAACGATTGTGGCACTACGTGTGAAGTTTGTCGCTAGTTTATTTATAGCGAGTTCTTGTATTATAGTGTTGCTAACTTCACATCAGATAATAACACTATACAAATGAAACAAGGCGAATATCTCCTTCCAAAAATCGATGAGTAAAACATTTCGCCTATGCCTATAAGGTAAAGAATAGAACGAATTCCCACCCTTTAACATTTTCAGACATTTTAATCTTTGACAAACTTTTCAATTACACCAAAATCTAATTAACTGTAGAACTGTAAAGAGGAATCTACACTATTGAATTGCTTAACTTTTGCAATTCCGTGAATCTTAATATTATATCTGTGAAAGGGGAGGCGTTATTGCTTTAATAACGTTAGGTATCTATGGTACGAAAAATTCATTAAGAACGAAATTGTTAAGTTGGAGGTATTACATTGATTATTTACCTAAAATATAGGTACAGGTAAAATGTGTTTTACTAAAAAGTGTGTGTCTAATGAAATGGTAATCTTACATTTGTAAGTTACTTAATCCAACATCAGTACATAGTATAAAAAAGTCGCTTTCCGCTGTCTGTCTGTCTGTCCATATGTATGCTTAGATCTTTAAAACTACGCTACGGATTTTGACGCGGTTTTTTAAATAGATAGTACCTAATTCGAGAAAGGTTTATATGTATAAAAAATCCTAAATTAGGCAAAAATCCGGGCACAACGCGGGTAAAACCACAGGCGCTGTTAGTTTCGAAATAAAAATAAGTATTTACCTAAGTTGAATGTAAGAAATTTCCATAAATGAACACATGTTCTTTACTCAGAAAAGGCGATCTATTCCGATCTAATACCAAAAACTAATACCATTTGGTATTACTTTATTTCCGAATTTATTTTTCATTCCCAACGAGTACCACGTTTTTTTAAACAAAAAATGTATTCCTAACGAATACCAAAACATTAGTTGTAAGTACAGTCAGCTAATAAAAAATAACCCTAACCTACCGAATTACTTACTATTCGGTAGGTTAGGGTTATTTTTTTTTTACTAGTTCCATAGTTATCGGTTAACATTAATTAACATTGTGAGAAAATAACCTAGTGGTTGTAATAACTGCAAATTTCTTTTATTGGATTGTTTATAAATAGGTAGGTAATATTGTAATTATGTTGGACTTGGAATGGTAACAGTAAATGATATCTGTTAAATTTATACAATTGTCTAATTAGAGGAAAAGAACCTTTTGTGAGTTATATGTATATCAAACCATAATATTGATTAAACATTAACTGAAATCATAACTCAAAGCATTTTAATTTTACTGAACCTGACTGTACTTTATTCCTTCAAACTTATTTTGGTATTGGTTTACAATGTGGTACTCGTTGGGAATGGAAAATAAGTTCAGAAATAAAGTAATACCAAGTGGTATTAGTTTTTGGTATTAGATCGGAATAGATCGAAAAGGCGACAACAAAAAGATTAAGCAATTTTTCACGATATTTATTATTTAATTAAATCGTGAAATCTTGACTTAAAGGCTTTATGTATGTTAATGAGTATAATTAAACGTACTTGTTATTACTTTTTACTTGTTGTTTCGAGATTAAAATGAAAAATTACAGATTTAACTTGATATTTATTCATTAATTTCGAATAGGGCCAACCCTGGTGTCATGTATATGTTACGGCTAATACCCGAAGTGCGGCTACACCTAGTTCTAACCGGCTAAAACTAGGTGTAGCCGCACTTCGGGTATTAGCCGTATGTCATTTACATATATATGCACCTAGTTCTAACCGGCTAAAACTAGGTGTAGCCGCACTTCGGGTATTAGCCGTAACATATACATTATAGATTAAAAATGATTTTATTTCATTCATTTCAAATAGATTTATAACCAAGCCTAAAAAACCTCCAAAATGGCCATAAGATATTAACAACCGGGACCAATTCCTATTTAACTATTTCACATTGTGCTATAGTAAATACATTAGATACTGTTCTCATAGTTTAATCATTTATTTTGTGGATTAAAATGTACGTTTTTCGTAAAACATCATCATCAGTTAGTCAAACTAACAATAAGCACTTTGCGCATAAAACTAGATCTACGTCTAGTGATGTCAGCTGAACAACAATGAACGTACAATAAAGTACGTACTAAAATATCTATAAACACATAAAATATTAATGAAAATGGCAAATGTATAGCATAAATAATAATTTAGAATGTTCTAAGTAACTCGGCTGTACTGGTCTACCCTAATTTAAGTTTCAACTTAGTTTGAACGTGTACAGTCAGGGAATTTTATATTTGTTATTGTTGGAATTGCAATAGTAGAAGTACTCACAGGCTGCGAAAATCTGTGACATGAAGTTGAAGTGTACCCGATTAAACTAAAATAATTGACTATTTTTAATGCAAAATATGAATGAAATCTGTTCTGGCGGCTTAAGAAAACAATAGATCCTCACTCAATTGGATAAAGGTAAATAAGATAGTCAAAAAATCTCATATGATTATGATATGATAGGCAAAATTTCATTTATTTTTGCTCAGTCTTTCTTTCCAATGACTGAGCAAAAATCTCCTCTTTTACATTACTGTCAGCGCTTGTGACGTCCAAAATATTTATATTTAAGCCAAATGCTCAGTACATTGTTTCCCTAACAGTACCTATAGAAGGCGGGCGTATGTTTGGCGTCATATTGCCCTGACAGCTTTTAAAATATACTGACGCTAAGTTCGAACCAGACTTGGTTATAGCACTTATATACCACATTCAACACAGATATCTTTTGTTAAGAACAATAGAGTATAATAAATATGTATTATTATTGGATTTTTCGAACAGGATCTCGTAAAAGCTTTATATATAGTGATATAATAAATCTGAAGAGATTATTTTTTGTTTTAACGCACTTTTCTGACAATCCACCAATCCGATTCGAATAATAAGGTTATAGGCTATTCTTCATCCCGAAATTCCTACGGGAAAGGAAACGACGCGGGTAAATCAGTGGGGCACTGCTAGTTTATTTATAAAGCATGTTACTTATTCGCGATAATTTATCTATAGTGAGATTAAAGCCTTTGTCCCAATGATTGGGCCATTGGGACATTACAGTATTTCTGCTACTACTACTGTCTTTTACCTATTTCTTAGTTCATAGATCCAAATTATCACCTAAAGAATGTATGAGTAAAGAAAATCAACATTTAAAAAGATTGAACATACTTACTTGAAAATGCATTTGTTAAATTGTCTCTTCACACAACCGTATCACTGCTGACCTATTTTCGTTAAGTGTTCTTATTTAAAACTCCTCCCACTGAATGTCCTATATCGCAAAGCGAATAACTTTTCAAGTATTTTTGTTATATTTTTTTCTGTATTTCAATGTTTTATTAAAAAGGAAATTTTGAACACTTTGATTTTCATATATTAAGTCGTTATTAACTATTAAAGACTATCAGCCTGTTACATCCCACTCTCTCATTTTACTGATGATATCAGTACAATAATGGGATAAAAATATTTATATCAACTCAACTTATAGGAACTCTATCATTTTACTGATGATATCAGTACAATAATGGGATAAAAATATTTATATGTCATGAAAAGATTATTTTTAGTCCAACTAAACTACTTTTGTCTAAATCTTTCGTATGACTGAATAACATTACTGTCATACAAGAACGACTACCAACATAATATGACACAATTTTGTTCAACAAAAGTCAGTAGTTAAACATGTGACACAATTTCTTCAACAAAAAAGTAACAAAGATCATTATTTTTGTAAAACATCCTTTAAGATTTATGAGGCAATAAGGAAGTGTCGATTGTACATGTTTTAGTAAAGGGTTGTATGGAACATTGTGTGGGGTTTTAAAAACTTTTTGTGTCATTGTTTAGGTCCCATTGTCTCTGACACAAAACTTTTATTTGTTTTCATAATTTTGAAGGGTTTTTTGTTCTTTGATGACGTGTCCGAAATAACTATTGCATGTCAAATATTATTTGGACTTCCTAATATAATGCGTTAGTTAACGTATCGAAGTTTTTTGATGGCGATTGATGAAGCTAGTTAAATTTCTTGAATATTAATGATTTTACATTTTCTATATGCAATGCGGAATTAATGTTCATTAATAATTGGTTCATAATTTCGTAGCATGTTTACTACGGAATTATGCATTGTAATCTTCGATCAACAATACACAACTAGATGTCGGGTCGGCGCAAAAAATACGTCTCGGTGAATAACCCCTCATTTGAAAAGTGAGGCGTTATTCTCACTTATTTTATTCATAACATTTGATACTTTATTGCTACGTGTCATGGTTGTAATTAGGTTGAACTTCGAACTGTTTTAAAACTTTTTTTCAGTTCGGTAGTAAACAAAATAAGCTGTCACACGTCATCCACGCGGACAGTATTTAGCTTTGATTTTGTACGTGACCCGATATCTAGTTGTGTATTGTTGATCGAAGATTGTAATGCTTAATTCCGTAACCCTCGTAGCATTTCGTAGCCAAACGTAGTACAAATATCCCAATTGCAAAAATAGACCCCAAGTTGTTTAATAATACTTATGGGTTTGGTTTTACTAACTTCTTGGCTTAAAAATATAATATTCAAAATATTTTTACTTAGATACACAAGTATCTCACTTATGACACTCAAACTAATTGTTGTATTTCAAACCAAACGATTATTTCTACGACGTCAGTTAGGAATGCTTAAAATTAAAAGCATGAAACGATTCTCTTACTACCAAAACATAGCACATAATCTTTGAATTTGAACTGAGCACCCATAGCGAATCGTAAACTCATATCTCTGGCTTACCGAGGTTAGTGTCCCTGCCTTAGGAAACGATTTTAACGTAGTATAACTTACACCTAAAATAAATCATGAGAGCTTTGTATGGATAGTAAATCTTAAAACTGAGTTTTTTTTTTATAATTGCATACTGTTTTTGTCCAGTTTATGCGTTATTTTCTACGCAGAATTACGTGCAATTCATACATTGTAAAATCATAATTATATAAATTATTTATTTTATTTCTATTAAAACTAGAGATAACATAATATGAGTGAGATCAGAGGTATTTATTAATAGGTATTGTTTCTATTCAGACTATTATTTAACCTACGTTATTAAAGAGCTTGTGCGAAATCAATCTTAATATAGGTATGCTTGATTATTGAAAGAAATATTATACTTTGGTATCACACATACAGTAGGCGTATAAAGAGTCTTCCCAACCTTACATTCAATTGTACAATTGCAATTGCATCCGCATTGAGTGACTACATACATCTATACAGCACTTGGATATTCCACTTCACGCTAACATAATCGTTAGTGTACAATTAATAAGGTTGATTTTGCTTCGCATATGTTCGATATTGAGTTTAAATACAGTGTATACAGGTCGTATATCAGTCTATTATGGGTGATTGTGGACGTTGCAAGCATTGATTAAGGAAGGTCGAGGCATACCTACATTGTTGTATGCAGTGAGATGAACCTTTCGTGCTATGTCGTGCTGTTGTGTTGTCGTGTGTGGTTTGTCTTCTATACGTAAGTATAGGAGGTAATTTACGTGAGAGAATCACAATGTGTCTTATTGAATTAGGTATTCTACAACTGGTCATAATTGGCTTTCTTAGGATGCTTAATTATATAGTATTTTGTTGGGAGCTATGCTTTCTATTGTTTAAAGGTATTTACGAGGATCCTGTCTCTTCTTAAATTATTTGTGAATTTAGTTATTAATATAAAAATTAATCATATTTTAAGATGAATTAATTTAGGCATATTTTTACCTCTGACGCAAAAGTCTTAAAAGTAGTTTAACGTTTGTCTAATATGTTAGTGTTACATTCGTACTTATTGTGAGTAGAATGCATATTTGAGATATCGTCGTCGCCTTACGGTTTCATTACGATAATATCTATATTGTAGTAAATCAAAGTAAACAGATAACTTCTCATTGACTAGTAGAACCGTTAAGTTGATCTTATATTTTAATCCAATCCAACAAATAAACTTAGAAATTTATTTAAGTCATATTCCGCATCACTGGCGGTCTACCTAGAATATCGTCTGGATTCCTTATTTCAATGCTGAAATTCAAAGCACATTCGTACATTGCACTTTACTTGCATTAAATTGATATTTCTATCTCACTCAATGTGTTGGCGCCTTATAAAGTCATCTTGACGTAATCGTCCCTACGCGATATATTTTATTAATGAAACTTAAAGCCAGTTCGCACAGAATAATGTACAATTTAATATGTGATGTTTATAACGAACGGCTACGAAGGGAGAATGGAAAGCAACCTCAGGTATTTACAAGTCTTGTGTGTACTGTACCTATATACTCTAGTCTATGTTATTAAGACCACACGTAGTCGACACGGTACTAACATTGTTTGTGTGGGCCAATATCTTTGTGCTTTGTTTAGGTTGTTATTAAAATGGTTATTAAAATCATAGACATAGAGTTTAGTTTCCTTTAAAAGGCAATAAAGAGCTTAGAAGTAAACAACTAAATATAGGTATTGAATATCGATGTAACGTTCATATTTCATACCTAATATATAGAAATGTTTATTAAGTTCAAAACTTCATGAATACAGTCATTAAATAAATGCAATCGTATACCAATCTATTGAACCCGAAAATCCCAGCAATTGAGCATTATCGTTCCAATAACGAAAGCTCCAAACTGACTGCAAAAATGGATTGGAATTGCGTCTAGACAACAAAAAGCTTACAAAGTCTACAGGATCCCGATAACTTATAAACTTAATCATTATAATACTGAACCGTTGAACATTTTCCATTTAAATAATGAATATTAATGTACCGTTCATCTATTTACTAGGAACAATTAATATTCAACAATTCAGCAGTCTGTTACACACATTTATACATACAAAACATTGGCTTATCCTACGGACGGAAACCACCGTTTGGACTCGGATCCGACTCACATTGTGATGCAAATGAGTTTGCTGTCTGCCTCCAAATTACCCCTATGGTCAAGCGAGACTCGACCGATACGACATTAGAACCCTCCCTTTTAAAATCAACTACATCACACACACGCAATTATCGCCTTTATATTCTCAGACGAAACGACTGTTACCGCATAACAGTACAGATATGAAAGGTACAGTTAAACTCATATTTCATAGCAGATATAGCGTTATGAAACTCGCTAATGGCATTAAGAATGTAGGGATGATAGTGCAATTGTGTGGACAATAATTAAAGGTATTCTGTGCTGTTAAGCTGTATTATAACGCTGGGATAATGGTTAGCGATTTTGATGATGGGTGTACTTCAAATGGGTGTGTGACTCACTTGTTAGAATATTTGATGCTATTTATTACTTTATGATATGGTTTCTAAATGTCAGTAATGTTAATATTCCTGAGATATATGATTACATAAATCAGGATAAATATCTAGTGCGATAAAGATAGATATAGACTTGAAGTGATATTTTTCAGACCGTTACCTACTTCTTACGCCAATATTTTTCACATTTATTTAGTACTGATGTCTTCAGCACTTAGACGAGGTCAATAATTTTATAACGTGTTTATTATTCATTCATATCATAATACTTATGCGTAAATATAACGTACATTTACCAAAATCTATTCAGATCATCTTTGAAATCCAGTTTCTCCCTTAAATCAAAAACTGGTTTTATAAAACGTCGTATTTTTTGTACTTATTTTATCTCGTGGTTATAATACTTTCAACAAAGTTTACCCTACGAAATGAAAGTGGTTTACTTTCATGAAGACCTGTTTAATACATAGACCACATAATAATCATAAAATTTCTGGTTTTAGTTAACGCGCAAATGTATGAAATAACTATTGTGTTGATAATTGTACTTTACAGTTAAATTATAAACGGTTTAAATTACGTGTTGAGACTTTATGGAACGTAAAGTTTATTTGAAATAAAACTAGATTTTAACATAATAAAACCTAACTTTTGAATCAAATTACATTTAATTTAGATATTCATGTCTTCTAACAGTAAGCAAGTAGAGCATTAGTCAGTAAACTATATATTTTCTTTACGTTTTCATAACTTAGATTACTTAGTAGAACAGGCTAAATAAATGAGCATCAAACAAATAATAATCTTCTACAACCTGAACAGAATGGAAACCTTTATTTCACTTGCACAGTGTTACAATATACATGCACATTGCACAAACAATAAATAAAATTCCAAACTTCTATAATAAACTAGGTATATATACTTAAAGATAAGCTAGAGTATTCTATAAAGATAGTATCTATACTCATGATTGTAGATAACAGAAGAAAAATATAATACAAACGAAGTGTTTAGCCAAGACGCGTTCCCTAGGGCAGACCGAGCGCACTTACAGCTTCTTCGCAATTTAACAAACTGCCATACACACCTACCATTGTCTGACACATCCGCATACCGCCAACCACTCAACCAAGACCCGCCGTCTCCTCACAATTCCTTTCAAAATAAACACAACCATATAAACTTTGAGAGCTCAACATAAAATGGACACGCTCATAAGACGGAAATAACTAGACAGACAGAGGTTAAATTAGAATGCTCTCTAGAGTTTAAGATACAGGTAATGGGATTTTAAATAAAATGTATTTTATAGAAACATTTGGGAAAATTTTGTCAAACTAATTTATTTAAAAATCCATTATAGAACAAGAAATTTTGTGTTGTTTTCACAACAAAACATTTCAGTTTAATGTTTGTGAAACAACGGTTAAGACAACCAGTTTTGAAACAAACGTAAAATTTAATTAATATTAAACTAATACGCAACATAATTTATTAAGGTTTCTAAAGCTATACACGGTTCAGTTAAATTATAGACGGCGAGCCAGCGCATAGATTTAAATGTTCGTATATCAATCGGATGGAGATTAGAAATGGCCTTGTAAACAAAAAGAGAAACAACCAGACCCCTGCCAACACTTTATTTTATATAAAAAAGTAAGGAATCTATTAAAATTCAATGTATTCGAAGGGATCAGCTTAGATTGGTTAATCGTATCGTCAAATAGTAGCCCCGGGCGGTATCGGAACGTACGTACGTCCATTTTATCGAAACAGATGCAATTATGACATTAATTCAGTTAATAAAAGCCAATATTCATAGAGATACATTGAAATAACTTTATATTAACCGAGTAGACGGAAGCGTGTTCGATTTAACAGATTTTTGGTTTTAGAATCTTTAATAGTAAGGTCTAAAGAAGAATAAAAAAATCTTGAACACTTAAGTTCATTCATAGAAAATATCTGCCATGTCACATACTTACTACTAGGTATGTAATATAATAGTAGGTAGGTATAACACATATTAGGATGGATTGCACATGCATTCTTAATTTTATTAAGCGCCCGAATTTGTTTAATAAACAAATGACTTTCGTTTTAAATAGTGTTCTATTTCGCGCATCATAAAAAACAATTTTGAACGAACAACTTTTGTTTCCTAAACATATTCAGGGTACATAGTTATTGTGCAAACCGCGCTGAGGATTTACTATCTCAGTACTTAGGTTAAATACGAATAAAGTTTTGTAAATATACAAACACTTCATTAAAAAATAAGGTATATTGTGGTTACTTATTAACATCTTATCTGGTTAGTTAGGAATGAATCTAACGCCCTTTTGACTTTCAATAACAAATCGATTCACCCGAAGTATTTAATCACGCATTAACTCTCAACTTATAGAACATAATCCAAGAAAAATATTCCATAATTGGCCTTGATCAGTAAACACATTGACAGCGACAAAGTTCTCCAATTTCACATAAATATTCATAGTTAATACCAGTTATGTAGATTCTTAGTTCACAATCTAAGTGTGTATTTAACTTCTTGAAAATACCACTCTATAGGTAGTAATTATTTAAGTGATTTAATTTGCAGTCCGATCACAGATTACCGCAGTATTTTTTACCATATAATTTAAACCTTTAAACGGTGGCATTAGCACGAAGTGTTTATTTTATTTCTCTTTTAAATACAGCATCAAATGGGCTTATGCTGTAGATAAAACTGGACGAATTTCTAATTTATGGACACATTTTAGGCTGGTATTAACTTGTATTTATTTAATACTAGCAGCGCCCCGCGGTTTTACCCGCGTTGTGCCCGTTCCAACCTTCCGGAAGAATCATTCTATTGATTGGTGAAAACCGCGTGAACATCCATGCAGTAGTATTTGAATTTATCGCGAACAGACAGACAGACAGACAAACGCGGCCGGAGCCTTTGTTTTATACTATGTAGTGATAGTGATATAATAAAACATAATCTTATATATTATTATTAGTGGATATACCTATAGTATATGAGTTGCATCATAATTAGGTACCTTATGTTGTAATCATCAGCTGATTCAGTAAGTTGCATATCGATCTCGACCGATTGTGGAGATTCGGCCGAGTTGCTAAATTATTTTGTCAAGTTGCTAACTAAGCAGTCGAGAAGATACCCATAAGTCTAATCTACTGTCAAAATGGACAAAGTACAACATTCTGATAGAAAAATAACCTCTAAATTAGAGAGAATAATTGTAATATTAATTTTATCTTTATGCTTGCGACATATTGGAAATACGGGTCGGCAAGATCCTTTCAAATATCGAAGAAAATTATGTTCCCGTTACGTTTTACACCAACACGTTTACATTGTATTTGCGGCGTCAACTTATTAACTGGCAATCTCATTAAATCACTTGTAGATTTTCCCCTTAGCCACCTTCCTTATTACAGAGGGTGCCATGGGCTAGTATTAAGAAATTTATTGGTGTGAATAAGGAAACATCGTGTAAAAATAGGTGAATTATTTTAGACATTAATGTTGGTGTTATATAGCAGTTGATTATTTATTATTTTACATTTAAAGACGACAGTATAAATAGATACAAAGTTATCAAAATTCTAATTTAAAGATGCCTTGATGGCAGAGTAGATTATGAGAGCGCTTACTGTATCAAAAGCTGCGGGTTCGATTCCAGCCAGAGTCAACAATATGTTACAAATACCTATGATTGGATTTGCAAAGTCTGAGAGTTTTTTCCAAAGCTATTCGGCCCCTCTGAGCACATGTGATCGCATAACAACTACCTTATTTCAAACAAGACACTTTAGATAACACACATCGTTCACATAGATAAGATATAGATGATACCTACTCCGGATGCAGCCATTTTATACAAGTGTAGGTATTTTAAGTTCTAAACTCTTCTAGGTATTAACACTGCCTCTATTAACAAGGTATAATAACCGATCGCCCAAACCCTTAAACAACAAACATATATAAGACCATGTCGGAGGCCTAAAAACTCGGCGGAGGCCTAAATAGGCGGTCTAAAAACTCCGACACCAAGGTTGGACACTTGTCATACTTACTTACTTAGTACTATAACTGAACTTCACATTTTAAAATTCCCAGTGCCTCCAAAATTCAACAAAGGTATTAGGAAGCAGTTGTGATCTTCACAATAACCTTTCAAGGAAGGGACGAGCGGTTTTATCATCAAGATTAGATTATCATTTTTAGGAAAATCTTTCCAAACTCTATAGGTACATCATTTTCTTATAGATACATTTCAATTTTACTATCACATAAAATAATATTATAGTACATCTATGTGCCAACTTTATGAAGGATTTGTTACATACATCGTTTATAGTTACATAGTCTCTAAAGGATTATTACTAAATAAGTGAGTGCCTAGAGTACTAAAGTTTAATTAATACCCATAACTATAAAGTCAGTTAAATACTAAGGCCGTTTTTGTAGTTCACAAGTGCTAATCAACATAAATCATTATTGTTAAACTCGAAGGCAAACTCTTGTTTATAGCTTTAACACGTAAATAAACGTTATACCATACAATAGTTCAAAGCATATACCTTTCTTCTCTAAGTACATTATTTTATGGTCGCGAATTTTATCTCGTTGGAAGCAACGCTGAAAATAAACGCAAAATATTTACATACAATTTGCATTCGTTGTATCGTTTTTGTGGACGATTTTGAACCTTATGGTCCAAGGAATAAAGGAATCGAGTTTTACATTAGAAGTTGGTTGGGTCGTTGTGAAGTATTACTGGCAAACATAGGGTCCCAGTGTGTAATGTGTACGAGCTCACAATTTTATGAGGAAATGCTGGTTTTGCTCTTTTGTATGAACGACATTGTGCTTAATTTTTTGTCAGAGATTTTTACATTTTTTAATGTAAATACTTTATAAAAACATGTTTTAAACCTTTATGTAAATTACTGATATTTTTACGCAGCTCGGTTCTTGTTAAAACAAATAACAATACAATAAGTAGGTAAATTAATGTTATCTTGTTATATAAATGATTTCGACATTTAAGTGACTTCTTATCTCGAGTTTTACGATTAATTAAATAAACAAAACAAAAATGAAGATTGGCTCCTTAAAATGTAAACAATTTAAATATTAAACGAACGCACACAATGGCGAGGAAGCCCTACTTAATTTGGAGAATATCCCTCACCTCCTAACAGCGATTACAACATCCCCTTATTAGACAAGCGACGCTCAAATACCTGAATACTAACAACCTCATTTGATTTTTCAACAATACCAACTAGGATATGCTGATCGATCCAGGACCCCTCTGTTCCGGTCGAAGCTAAAATCCACGTTTTTAAAATCCCCGGACTAGAACCGACCAGTTTAACATAGAGCTCCGCAATTCAACGTACAAACGAATATAGAAAAGGTTTTATGGGTGGCACAGCAGCATTGCGGGTCTTGTTAAATTGGATACGTTATCTACAGCAGGTAGCTAAACTAATTGTGTATTCTTTCCTCGCTCCTGGGTCCTTAATCTGCCCTGTTTGCCCCCTCCCGTTGCCCCCACCCTTGCAAGCCGCGTCTCAACTAAGCGGAAAGTTTTAAACCGTTGCGTTGTATTTATGCAGATTTTAAAGTCACTTGCTTTTATTGCGCGAATTAGGTAGATAAGGTGATTACGGTTCCAGAAAATTTATCTTTTTAATTAAACAGACAGAATCGTTCAAATGTTATTCCGAAGTGTCTCGTGTTGCTAGTTTGCGAATTGTTGTCGTTTCACAGAGAATTTCATTTCAGGACTGAACTTTACCTCTACTGAAAGGACATTGAGGTTTGAAAATTTAAAGTTAATTATCTTACATGCAAACGTATAAAACAATACTCAATAACAAAATAATGTGACTGTGCTGGGTTTTACAAATATTTGATTTGATTTTACATTGAATATCACTCCCGTAAAGCGTATAAAATATACAGAAAAAAAATCTGATATAAGCTATGCACGACACACTCTTTACTTATAATTAACGTTTTACTATCATGGATACAATAAACAACATGTAGTAGCTACCTTTATTATGATTAGGATCAAATCTTCTGTACACTGCAAAGTGTCCTCCACAATTCCACTTTTCCAATTTCAAAAAAGAAGCTCCAAAAATTACAAACACGCAAGATAAACGTAAAAACCTAATTCCCTCACAATTGCTAAGGTAAAACAACGCCAGGTTACAACGAAACAAAGTGTTAATCTTGTAGGATTATGTTCCGTTCTTACTCCGAACAGTAATTTAAGGGTGTGTAACATTAACAAGTAAATTGCTACAATGTTATATACTCGTATAAGATAATCTACGTAACATGTTATAACGAACCAAACCCAAACATAATGCGGTGGGACCCAATAACAGCGGCGGTGGCAGTGAAAAGGAAATTGCTAGGGAAAAATTTGCATTTTTATTGAAATTTCCACTCTGGTCGCGGATGAAACTATGTCTCTAATACGTACCTTAAGCTTTGTATGAACGTTTGTTTGTGTTCTGTATATATACGTAGATAGACGAACATGTGTGAGCGCGGGACGAAGTGACGTGAACCATGACCGCCCGTGACACAAATCATATCGATAAATATTTATTCCAACATTATCAGTCCTAATCACCGAACCATTAAGCTGTTTAACAATGAATATATTTACATTTTAATCTATTACTATTGTTTAAGTTAATGTTTTAATTGCATCATTAGGAATACATTACAATAATTTAACGTTGAAACGTTCCGCGCGTGTCGATAGTGTGTCCCGTCACTATTGCAGCGGACGGCAGACAATTGCTACACAAGTCTGTACCTATACGTAGTTGACTTTAGGGAAGGGATCATAATAGGAAATTTTCTCTGGCGAATATGCGCAGAGTATCCGATACCCTTTTCACTTGTATTGTTTTTATTTTCCAACCCTAATGAAAGAACTTGCCTTGTCTGTATTGCAATTTCAATATATTGGTTTAGTGGCATTCTTTTTGCCACGTACACTCGTGGCAGTATTGCCAATGGGTTTTCATATAAAATCATAGATATGGGTATAATCCTATTGGAAATAAACAGAGATTTCCTAGCTTGGGTCCTGTTGAAGGCGCTTTAAGTGTATTTTTCGTAAACACCCTGTGGGACAAAAATCTCGTTCCAACTTTAAAACAGGGATTATCAAATAAATACCAATAAGTATACTCCCAAAAGCTTGACTAACAAACATTTAAGAATCTTCGAGTATTCCAAACTTTTCTAAAAATTTCAACAGTATTGACAAGAGGAAAGTTTTCAAAAAGCTCCAGAAAGCTGAGAGGGAAAGAATTTGTTTTGATCTCTCCGCCTTAAGGACATATGTTTTGAGAATTTAAAACTTTCGAAAGCTCTACATACTTTTGTACGTATGTAGATAGTTACATTAGCACATAACACCGTTGTTTTTAAATAAAAAAGCAAATGTTTTCTTTCCCTTGTGAACCTCATATTAAGCTCATATTATATGCCAGCCCAACAACTGTTGTCAAACGATACCAGCTGGCAACGGCCACCAACTCTGTACTAGCCAAAAAACTTTCATGACAAATTAAATATGTACGTATGTAAATAACTAAAGACAAAGCTTCTTTGCAAGGATATGGCATAGAAAGCTCGTTATTTTCTGTACATATTTTAAGAAGATTGTAGGGGTGGGACACACAAAAGCGATAAAATAATAGATAGGTACAGCATGAGACAGAATACCAATGACCTAACTTAGAGCGCTTTTTATAGCAATTTATAGCAATTGTCTTAAAACTGCAAGAATTTTTGGTGACAGCAATATCTATGAAGTATATAAAGGGTTGATTTAAGACCTACATTCACACAAGGACACGATAAACGCTCTGCGTTCATCAGCTGTAAATGTCTCCGCAAATTGATCATAAATTTATGCTCTATTAAAATTTACTGCCTTCAAACCGTTTATTGTTACATTACGTAACTTAGTAACCCTTCCAAAGACATAAAATAATGCAAGAAAAAATCGTTTAGTTATATAACACCTGGGTATAAAGGTTGTATTCGCATGACAGAGCCTTAGCCGATTTTATGACGCAAGGGGCAGTGTTTTACGATCTCTTATCGAATCGAAAATTTTCTTTAGAACAAACAAATATATAAGTACTATAAATAGCTAATTTGAATTACAACAAGATACAATCTTTCGGTTCTGTTTGGGTCTTGTCTCGGAATGGAAAAAAGCTGTGATATATGGATTTGATTATCTATATCTTTGTTGTTTCGGCTTTTAAAGAGACATTTTCTACATATTTATGGTAAAGACTATTTCACATTAGCCAGTTTTATTGGTCATGTTTTACTCTGTTGCATTCGTAGTACGGTGGTGGTTACCCACTATTCTGCATGGTACGAAATATAAAATAAATTATTTGCTATCGTGATCACAGTCTCAGTGAACTTTGTATATTATTGCCGTTGGTTCAACATTTTTCTCTGCAATTCGCAATCGTAAATAGATCCTTTATATTTGTGAGTAATAAACAAGAATAATGTTCGATAAACTTAAATGAAACATACGTTATAGATTTAACGATATCGTTTGCAAAAGATTTCTAGATTTACTTAAAAATCAAATAATTATATATTAAAAATAATTTACTCATCTTTTATTATCCACATAATTATCTTTTACAACGTGTGAATCATGTAGATTTGCATTGTTAATATGTTTGTCTTATCTTTATATTTTTACGGCTATAAAACATTGAAGTCGGACTATAAAAAGCGCATTATAAAAGATCACAGGATTAAGAGTGATTAAGTGTTTGAATGGACAGGTGCGCGTAGTTTTATCTTGCGTAGGTCATGGTACAGACTTATCAAATTAATGGTTATAGTCTCTTCCCACCGCTGGACAAAATACTAGTCAAATATGAATAGCATGATCCCACTGCTGAACTTTGCTCTGGATCAGACGATCAGAGAGTACTAAACAAAGATTATAGCTTCTTTTAAAAACCGTTCCTGTTTCTACAGACAAGTGACAAACGCGTATTCTCTTCGATTCATTACTGTCACAAAATCTAGAACCTATAGGAATATCACGTGATAGTCACGTGATAGTCATACATTCTTATACATATTAGCTCCACTAATCGATCTCCTATAGTTTCCTATAGGTACATAGTTAGGCTGATGTCAAATTATCGACATGTTTGAAAATAAAGATAGTCTGACCCAGAATCGAACTACAAACCTCTGACTTAGCCAGTACACATACTATCCACTGTACGAAGGTGTAATGTCATAGTACATGCAATCAAATAGCTACATTAACAACCTTTACGCACCTTCCCTTATTTAAGATAAAGCAAACACCGCATGTAGCAGATAAAAAGGAGAAATCGACCGCATCTATATAAAGGTTTGCTGCGATAAAAATACCGTGTTTATTTGCACGTCCTACATCAGCTCCCGTTTCCTGAAAAAACGGCATATAATCCCACATCACGTTACTGAATAATAAATTCAATACGTAATGATTTAAGATCCAATATCGCACCAGATAAATTGACTAACACAAGCCCTTTTTTAAATTTAAACGTTAAACTTACATTCCAGTGTATCAGTAAATTCGGATTCCTATCTTCTTAACATTTTCCTAAAACCGTGATATAAAGAGCTATTATTTTGTTTTATTTCATGGCATTTATCACAAGTAATTTCAATGTCAAATGATTGAAAAGTATTGTTAAATACAATTTTTTTAGGTACTTGTGTTATGATTTTCATAATACCCGTATTATAACACCTAATATACTTATTACATTAAAACTTAATCCGTTTTCATATGTTAACCAGTAATATTTTTTGTTAATTATCACTTACCCTTGCTTAAAAACACTATTTTCGAAATATAAGTAGAAGTACTGCTTATCTCGCGTTTTCGTTCAGTCTGATATGAATAAATCGATTTACGCCCTTTCCCTTGTAAAAATGTGCATTCTTACAATCGTAAAGTAATATTGTTTACTATTATAAATGCGTTTTTGTAGATAAACATGACTGCACAATACCTTCTTTTTCTTTCTCGTTGGAGGTCATATGGGAGTGACAGAGACAAGGTTACTTCGTAACTTCAGGGGTTTACTATGTCGCATATTTTAAAGGTGATATGGCAACAGTCACAATGCTTGAAATTTTCTATTAATTGGCATTTTTATAGGTTTATGTCGATGCTTTTCTATGGTTTAACGTGATTTCGTATCTGTATTGTCGTGTAAATATATTATGCTTATTTAACGATGTTATGACGCATTTGTATTTTGTAAACGATGAATCTAAAACAAATAGACTATTTGTTTCGATAACATGGCGAATTCTGATTTGTGGGCGGATAGACCCATAAATATTGATACGCTTTTAAAATAAATCTGAGCGCCTGCTCTGTCTTAAATTATAGCTTTTAATCACATTATTCGTTTGCAAAACATTGCTCGTTTCCGCAATTACTGACTTCGTATCTTATTTTAGTTCTCTTAGATACCGACCAGTTTACGAGTACCGTATGAGTGCAATATTCATTTATTACATTTAGTTAGTAAAAGCGATCGAAACGATCGTAAAAGGCTGGTCAATTGGATGCGAAATGTATGCTAATGGCGTCGCCGACCGGTATAACTGACAAAATTTCCTTTCTGAAAGTCATCAGTGTAGATCTTAGACTACTTATAAAAACTCGTACGAGAACCCAATAAATAACACTATGAAAAATTCAATAGGTATCGCGTGAACGAAAATGAAAAAAATGAAACAATAACGTGGATTTAATCAGTATTCAGTCGGCGACGTTTCTGTCCACAGCTGGGATATTTGGCAAGGGGACAAATCTGATCCCCAACCACGGGTCGCGACATTCTCGACTCACTTCACGTCAAACACTCGACTTGTTGACAACAAAGTGAATTTACAACATTATTAACGATACCTATACATTATGCAAACAATCGCACTCACGAAGAAATAAAGCCAGGATATTTTGAGCAACACAAATTTATTTAGTATCGAAAAGCTCCTGTAAATTAACTCAAATGCACACTGCGGCCAATGATTGTTTATAGAATAGCCAAATTAATAAAAATCATTGCTTGTTCAACAGTAACGTCAGTGTAAATAACATTCTCGTCTGTTATTTGCTTAAATTGTCCGTTCAATTGTCGGGAATTCGAACTAATCATGCCAATAAAGATGCTTGCCATAAATACTTATTATTTTGCAAGCGGCAATTCGGTCAAATACCTGTGTTTTAAATCACATATGAGCGAGGGCGATTTGTCGGTTGAAACGGCTCCTTTGTTGGAACTAATAAATAATGTATCGGTCTGTTAGACGGTCCGTGAATTCATGCTCTGGTGAACTACTGTAAAATTTCGTGTATGGTAGTAGGTAAGTACTCCAAATGATTTACGACGTAATCTCGAGTGGATAAAATACTGATATCAAACCGGTGATAAACGTTTCTTAAAACGACCGCGTACATAATATAAAATGTTACCCAATTGAGGTTTTCTGATGTACAAAAATACTAACAAATTCATAAAGAGTTAATATTCGTAAAATTATCATGTGACTGTATAATTTGTATGGTTTATGCGTGTTTCTGAAACAAAGAGTGTATTACATTTAAAATTCAATGCAGTCATATTCGTTTGAGAACAAGGAGTGTCTTTTAACGTAATTTGGGTTGAGACGTCAGAGCTTACCTCCCACGATCTGGAACCTCGCATTGCTTTCTGAACGCCAATGTCAAATGATTTTTATTCGATACACAAATCGTTATAAACACTAAAAGATAGGAAATATCTATTACTTACTGTAACATTGATACCGCTTTATTACCAGTTTATATTGAAGATTATGTTACTAACATTTCATATTACAGACAATTTAATATTTTGATTACTTTGATTGCTTTTTCGTAGCTTAATATGAAACTGCAGCGTTTTGTAGGTATTCTTTTCATAATTTCGAAATAAATTGAGTCCTTATGTTATAAAATATCAAAGTTCCATTTAAACTAAATAATATTTTGAAAGCTCATAAAAGCTCTCCTAAAAACAGATACAAATTGACTCAAAAGTATTATTGAAACAGTTATACCTAGTAACATACTGTACAAACATCGGTGGGTGTAAAATATAGTATGTTTCCATTGAGCGTATCTACAGAAGTAGGCTAGATGAAGCAACCTACATATCTAGAGGTCGTCGACCCCGCAAGGCCAGAATCCGTCATTCTCGGTTCAAGGTCACCTCGAACTCATGTCACTACGTCACACGTCACATATCTGCATCTGTGATCGTCTACATTGATATCAGCAAACACGAAATACCAACTCTATGCCTTTGAGTTAAGACCTGGTTTAAAAATAGTCAGTGCAATGACCCTCTTCCTTTTGCTTTGGCTTAAAGATTGTTACTTTCGTTGGTATTTCGATGTTGGTGTTAGGTGTAGTTGTGTTGTTAATGCACATATTTTTGTGTTCATTGACGTAAGAGATGATAAGACCACTCACGTCGTCGAGGTCTACGTGAGCACTGAAAACAGGACTGTTACTAACATCTGAATGGTTATTTGTATTCGATTAACGATTATTTTTAAAGTCCGGTAAGTAGCTAATCGGAGGCGTAGACAATTTACGATCGGAAGACACTAGAGAATTATAATTATATTTCTTGCAGAAACCGATTAAGGTTTCCTTTTATTCTTCCAAGTAATTACCGTTGACATACCTACACCTTGTAAAGAGTTTTGAATCACTATATATGATTTATTATTATTAAAAACACAAGAGCCTTTACTCAACAGTGTTTGATAACAGAAAAGACAACACAACCGAATACAAAAACCTTTATGCAATATTTAGTACACTTTAACAGTAAACATGTAACCGTTTGATCTTATTTATTATAACAAACATTACTCTCCAATACAATGCAAAAACGAGTCGCTACCAATCCGTATAGTTCATGAAACAATCGCTTATAGCTATCCAATACCGCCACATACACAAAACAACTTGTAAATTGAAACTACGTTCACTTAAACCTAAGGAACATATACAAACAATGTTACCAATCCAACACAACTGCGGTAAAATACTGACAATCGATAAATAAATATATACTAACAATAAATCTGTCCATTACACCCATTATCAGCCGTACCCACTTGTGTGCTAGGTATGTGTAACAGAGAAATAGTAATCCCTTAAAACCTTGAACCCTCTACTTCTAAAGATATCTTGTGTATTTTATCGGTTGTTCAAACATATCGGTGGCGATAGAGTCCTGTAGGCCAACTGATACAACCCACAATGATAAAACACTTTAAAATGTTGCTGATGTATTTATTTATACGTATTGTCGACTCATATTTCAGCTTGATAAGGGTAAGGCGGCGCGTTCTGTGAAACTAATTTACGATTTAGAACTTAATTTTATATTTAAGACGCGGTAACATGGTGTTAATTACTTATAAATTATTTTGATATTTGTGTGATTGAGGCTTAACTTGAAACGAGAAAGGACTGTTAATGGTTGTAAAAATATTTTATATCGAATGAAACAAACATCTAATTTTATATGAGGCGTATTATCATATTAAAAATGTTTATTACACAACGTTATCACTGCTAATTGAAAATAATTACGAATACATGAAAACTCGAAAGCTCAAAATGGGTCAGCTTAAAAGTGTGCTGATAAAAGAATCGGGCCAAAGTACAAAAACAGAAGCGAAACCTGATTAAAAACATAAATATGCATTTTATATTAAAAGCTACTTGTACTCAGATCTCTAAACTAATCACATAAATAAAAGGGACAACAGATGGCGAGCTCTCCCCTCGCCAACATTTATATATCATATTTTACAGTGTGTATAATTTATTGGAACATATAATAAAAATTATATTTTTATAATAAAAACAAAACACTGTCGGAGGAACAAAGATTCCCAATACTTGTTCGAGGTGGTCTATTTCATTATATGCTTGACAGTACTTAATTAAACCTTCGAATTTATGTAATTTAAATACAATTTTAATTAGATGAACTTTAACCTTAGGTGAAGATGTCACAATATTAAAATATTAAGTACATATAATATGAAAGTTAGTAGACACTTCATTTAGAATCGTATCTTTAGGTTTTATCTGTAACAGCCAATTAAAACAGTAGTTACATCAGTAGGTATTTAAATAATAAATATTTGCAAAAATCAGATAATTCTAATGCTTCTAATTCAACCTATTGTTTAGTTTGTAACTTTATCTTTTACTCACATTTGATTGTAGTCACATTTGATTGTGAAAATCTTACATACATACGATCTTACTCCGTCTTATCCAAAAGATAGCATTTTATAACATTGTTCACCCAAATAAAACTTTGCGATAGATATAGTTTAAAATAAGAACACCAGACTAAGAAATAGGCATAATTTTATTTCCTTCACCAAAGATAGGTACTTGCCCAATTCAATAGAGAAATCGAGTCCAGTATTTTATACCTCCCTTCCATTAACAAGGTAACTTATTCCTTTTTTCTGAATATTAACTATGAGAAAACTAACAACTTTATTCCGTAGCTTTATTGTTGGATAACGTATGGTTTTCTTGTACGAAATGCTGCTTAATATTCTATCCGTTAACTTTACGACGACGTAGGTACAAAGGGAGGTATAATATTTTTTAAACTTTATTAAACGTACTTTTTTTCTTTTAGGACCACTGGATTAGTTTACGATCAGCTGTTGCGAGCGTAACGTGGGGCCATCTACTGGAAAATGGTTGCATTAATCGATTTAAATTGATCTAAATTTTGCTAAATGTTAATTTGAAATAGTAGGTCAATTAATTGTTCGTGCTGCCATCTACTGGCAATATGTTAATTTAATATATAATCTTTATTAAAAATCTGTATATAAATTTAATCAAACTCTCTTAATTAAAAGTAGGTATATCAAGCATTACCTACCTAGAAGATTTCATTTGCTAAAATGGATCTGAATATTTATTTACCTCAATATTGAAACGATAGTTAATAAATAAAAATGCTACACCTAATACCTACTAAGTAAACTCCTCTTACCTATACCTAGACCTACGTAGGCGTTAACTTAATACTCCTAACGTAACAGATCTAAGAAACGGTCACGGCTTTTGGCTACCCGTACTTAGACAAATGAATATTTTTCCTATTTCCAAAGAAAGGTTTTGGTTTTATGGGAATGTAATGTAACCTTCCAGTTTATTTGTTCCAATAAAACTTGATTAAAAACCCCATATTGGAGATTATTTGGTTTTAAAAAACTTATAATTCAATCTGGGTCTGAAGAGAGCATTATTTTCTAAATAAACAAAAAACAATGTTTAGGTAAGTAGACAACTAATTTAACGACCAAAGTAATGTCACTTTTAGTGCCTAACAAAGATCATCAGCCAATTAAAATATTTCCACCTATCACTGGTTTCACTTGCATTTTAAAAGCTCCCCCTAGACCGATTAGGGTGCATCCTAAAAGCTTCCAAAGCTATAATTCACAAAGCAAGAATGTGGACCGACGAGGTTAGGCGCGTGTTTGAATATGCAAAGTTAAAAATGCGTTTACATTAGTTCTTATTCCGTTGACATAGATGATAGTTTAGTATGTTTCAGATGTAAGTTGTAGTTTGTTAGTTGGTAGCAATGGTGGACTGTCATGGCGTACTTGACGTCACTCAACCAATGAGAGTCGAGCAAGACGCGACTGCAGCGCCACAAAATGGCTACCGTCGGTGTATCGCCGCCGCTTTTGTTGTGTTTAGGCCTACAGTTTGAGAGAAATAATAAGAACTATGATCGAATTATTAATTAAAAATATTTTTTAGGAATTGTAAAAAAATTGCCTTTATTTTCTAATACTTTTACCAGTGTTTTTTTCTTTAAATTTGTAGTAAACAGTGAAATACCGGTGCCTGTTTGTTATTGTTTGGTAAGTTTATTTTATTTTTTTCTTGTTAAATTACGGTTTAAATATTTTATTTGAAGTTTTGAAAATTAGTTTTATTGTTTTGCTAAATATTGTAGCTATTAAATAATTTTAAAACTCTCTATTTTTTTTTTCTGATAAGATTTAAAATTTTAACATGTTTTGTTCTCTTCAAGCTTTCAAATCTATTTATTTAATATTTATGTTTATATTCTTGTTAATTTTAACATCATATTTAGCTTTTAATACATACCTATATTTGTGTGTAAGTTGCTCCAAAACCATAGCCTACTTCGAAGAGTCCTAAGTGAGTTATATTTTCAGTAAAAAAACATACTTATTTATTATGTTTTCATAACAACGGATCATCAAAGGCCTCCATTCATATTTAAATGCTTCTTTCACGCACTAACTCAACGTAAATTTGTCAAAATATTCGTTGTTTATTAATAAAACATTACACTTATGAAATTTTAATGGATTTCAATAGCTTTTTAAAGTGCAGTGCATGAAAGATTTAGCTCACGTCTTTCGGTAAACGTGTTAAATGGTTTAAATATAGAATTTAAGGTAAAAATATGAAGTGAATTAAATTAATTTGGCTACTTAATTATTACGCACTTACCAAAAAGTCTTACTATGTTTTGTAAGTTCTTTATATATGTACCTACAAATAACACAGCTTTTCATAGTAGATTTCTCTAGTAAACTTTGAAAGAACTCTGATATGAGTTAGGTAGGTAGGTACTTATTGAGATCAGATACTAATGCCCGGACAATGCAGGCTGATACTGGCCATAAAGTAAAATACGAACTTTTACTTTTAACTAGTAAATTAATTCACAGACTATGAATCCTTTACTATATATAACTACAGTCAATTATTGTGTAACACTTTAAGAGTTTCTGAGCACCTACCTATAGAAATTATTTTCTAGGTAATCCATGTTAGTCCCTAAATAAACTAAGTAAGGTATGTTACTTACCCGTTATCAATAATTTTAAGTCTATATTGTCTGAATTGTATATCAAAATTTGAAAACTCATTTAACCTCCGAAGCTGAAGAACTCATTAGTTAAATAAAGGTTGTAATAAAGTAAGCAGGACCAGTCACTTACTATGTATTAGCCACAGTAATACCATCAGTTTATCATTTCTTAGTCACGTCATACATATCCAGCCAGTGAAATATCTAATTATACTTTCCGAACACACACTAATAAACTAATAACAATAACTTATAATTTAGTTATGATTCCACACACGGATACTCGATCCCAAGCGCACACAATCATACTTTCGTTATTACTATTACAATAACGTTAGAGAATAAATATAAATCTCATTTTTTTGTTTGCAGGAAACCTTGTGGTGCCACCCTATTTTTTTCCGATTTGTCCCACCCCTTAGAATCTGGTCATTTCGATGTCAACCATGATGCTGTGTGTATGTGAGTCTCTGAGTAAGATCGGTAGGTGTATAAGATATTATGTAATGCATTTAAATTGGAGCACAAAGTGCTAACCGAATTGGCAACCTTTTGATATTTAAAGTCGATTAAATATTGCAGTGTTTAGCTGGTATGGTTTTGTGTTTTAATGTGCTTACGTTCAGTCTTTACAGTATTATAATCTCCGTATAATAAGAGAGGAATTTGCCCGACAGTGGGATAAAGATTACTATTTGATACTATGCTTTACTATACGCTTCTTAACATTGTTTTTGCATAGAATGGGCTATCATTATTTTGCGCCTATTTGTGTATCAAATGCTGCATAAAATGTAATAGTGTCAGATAGTTAGATTTCATAAAACAGGCTTTAGACCTTACAAAAATATGTGAATTAGTTCTGTAGGTATATATTTGTTTATGTAGGTACCTATTTGCGAAATAGATATTTTCAGGCTCAACGTTAACGATGTTACTTAGCTCATATTGAATAGAGTTCCCATATATTCTGAGAGTACTTTGGTAATTTTAAGTATTTATCTACAAAACCATCGTGAGTCAGTCAAGCTTTTTCACTTTTTGTTCTCTTTCTAAGCAAGATTGTTCCTTTTCTATAATCATAGCCCTGTTTTCCTTCACAATAAAGATCCCTTGCAAATAACTCTTTACTTGTCTCAATTGTGCAAACCTCAAATAATCGTAGTATCATTGTAAAGACAATTCCAAACCATTGTTTACCTTATGACCCATAAAACGAAAGAGTTGCGTTTACCTATGCGGTAACAATTACAAATCTTTTGTGTGATAAATTGTCTGCTTGTTAGAGAGAAAGGACTTTAAAATGACCGTTATTACCTTTTCTGTAGTCATTTGTTTTCTCACAGAACCGCGGTTTACCTGCTCTTTGTTGAGCTAGTATTGTTTTCTTAATCACTTTGAGTCAAAGTATAAATTAATTAATATAACCAAGCACTTAGCACTGAATTTTATCTTTCATTAACATTAAATAGTTGAGTCTATCGTCAATTGAATAAAATTATAATGAATTTCGTTTAATGACTTCATTTTGATGATAAAAATGCGTTTTTTGAATTGTTTCAATTGTGTCAGATTCTTTGTTTTTCTTTGGTTAGATAGTACTAAGTTTTATTCATAATGTTTGAAATGTAGTTCACGTAAAATCCTGATCTTGATGGCCTAACTTAAGTATTCAGGGTTAATATTTAGTTTCTATTAGAGAAAAAGCTTTTAGGAATCGGCCTAGTTCTATACCTATAATGTACTTATCAACAAATAAGTACTACGTTTAATTACACTAGTTTCAAATCTAGAATCGAGAGTTTAGTAAGTTGGTTACAATCTTCCGATATATTATTCTTTATCTTAATAGTATTGTATAGATAATAAGCTTTTTGTAAACTTTAAACTAAAATTTTCAACCCCATAGATCTGTACTAGAGATGAAATGGACCGGATATCCGTTAACTATCCGGTATCCAACATATCCGGCCCCAAATTGACTATCCGGCCGGATAATAAGCCTCTATCCAGAAGGATACCGGATAAAGAGGAATATCAAAGGAGGCTGGGCAATTTTTTCGGTTTGAGCTGGTACAAAAGTCTTTACCAATGCTTTTTTTAAAATAGCAGACTTCACTGTACAAGCATGCTGAGGTAGATTTTTATCCCCTGGAGACAGAATTTGATATATGTATCTGATGATGGAAATGGGAGACGTAGAGTAAACTCTGCTCTATCGATTAGTATATCTCATCTGTAGAGACTGTTAGACCGAATCCCCCCTCTTTCTCTATTTTAAGTAGTTTCAAGCAGTCTCTTTAAAACGAGGTTTTTTAATTCTGCCAATACACATCAGCTTATCAGGATATCACACAATCTGGGTACATAACGGAACAAATATCCGGTATCTGGCTGTATAGCTTTTAATTTCTTGTGTCCATTATTTGTCCTATTCAGTGCAAGCTATACCTAAAAGATACTAAGTACACTAGTTAATAATATTTTCCTACTATACCAAAGCAATTCAATCAAGGCTGACTGCCTGCTTAGATCTATCACTACATCACACATGTCAAATTTCTAGTTTTACTAAAGATTTCGCTGACTTGCAACTTGTACACTTGCTCAATCTAAACACGATTACGTTACACGTGTCAATATTTCTAACGTTGCTATAGACTTTGCTGATATACAGCTTGAAAACTAAACGATCTAAATGATTCCAAAGCTATAGGAACGTCACCAAACCTATAGGAAGGAGAACCAAAATTATGTCCTTAAAATTAATGTAACAAGAGTTGGCACGATCAATTCATCGAGTGGTTACCCGCTTTCATTCACCAAGACCCGCCACTTAGAGGATGTCGTGTCTTACGCTCCATTTACTCGAATATCCGGACCCATGATGGATATTTAAGGAACAGTTATTTACACCTACATTTCGTACAGTTCCCCTCAATTAATTGGTCGAATTGGGAAAATTGGCCAATTTTGATCTGCCATTTACAATGTAACATCAATTTTAATTGAAGACCATTAACTACCTGACCGCAAACCTTGATCCTTCAGTTTATTGCTTTGACAAGATCGATACTAAAAGGAAAAACATAAATCGTTATTAGTAAATTATCGGAATGGGTAATCGATTCTTTAATTAGTGACTCATGTGCGGTATCCGCAACTTTGAGAAACGTCATTGTAATGTTCTAGAGTCATCTTTATATTAAGCTTGTCTTTTGGAACATGTGCCTATATCATTAAAACGTATCATTTCATAAATCATTCATCAGGTTCAATAAACGCACAATTTGCAACCCCATAGATACTTTGAAACGACTCTTTATTATAGATCTGAAATAAGAACGATAAAAGCTAATCCAATCCACCATTTTATTATAAGACCAAAAATAGCTTCTTTCGCAAAAATCTCGTTGAATTTCATGGAAACTAATTTAGGAAACCCAGCCACATCAAGTAGGTATAAATCTTACCGCGATTAGGTATTTTTTTAATTTGAGCGGAGGCAAGGTTTCATAAAGCGGTCATGTTGGTATTAAAAACTGCAGAGCCGTGCCGCAAGACGGGACGGCAATCACCGGGATAACAGGCCCAGGTGGCGCAGCCCACGTCTCCCGGATTAATATCGACTTTTTTATCAGCAACCACACATGCCTACTGTAATAACCTCTCGCGCGCTCCTATCTAAATGTATGTAAATAGTTATAATGTAAACCGTCGCGAGGCCTAAACAAACTATCAAAAAACATTACGGGGTGCAAATAAGAACGATGATGGCGTATGTAATGAAAATGTTGCATCGGTGAGTCGGTGCGGCGCGCGCCGCCTCCGAGGGCGGCAATCGATGTCGGGCGGGAGCGCGCCCCGACGCCGCCGCCCAGACCGGCAGACGCCCGCCGACGCCGCCTCTGCTCACACGTCCCTCACTCGCGCTACCCCATCCGTCATCCGTCAATGTTTACTTTACTTACCGGACGACGCGATCAGCTGACCGACCCGCGCCCGCGACCGGTAAGTCACGTGCATTTCATGCTCCGCGCACCACGCGTTTCCTCCCTACACCCTTCTATTTCGCTCCAACTGCCACAAAGTGAATATTTTTACTCATAGAGAACGTTTCGTTTGTGCATCAGAATCAATAATGCAGGCCCGGTGCTATGTTCGTTCGCGTCGTAAATTACGAATATAATACACCCTTACGCCCTTTCACGTCGCTCTATTCAGTCCCTCGTGCATACAGAAATTCTTTAGTTATCTTTACGAGTGGTGGTCGAAGTAAGCTTTTGTAATTTATACTTTTATGTGCAACAAAAGCCGGTGGACAAAAGGCTCAGCGGGCGACTGTCGTGACGGATAGGTTGTTAAAAACAAAGGATTGCCTCGCTACCGGCTAGCAGGTTTGCAAAAATAATTTTCGCAAACCAATCGGGTGAATTCGCACATTTTAAGTTAATGTCATTGGTTGCCGGGGACAATAGAATTAAAGTTTGTCAAGTTATTGTATACTGTGAAAACGTTACATATTTACAGTGGGACATAACTTTTCCGTTTTACTGGTTGCGTTACGGTAGCGGAACTTATGTGCTATCAGTGTTACCCTTTTCGATTTGAAAACCCAGGCGTGTTGTAAATCGGATGCTTTATTTTATAGGTGTTTCTCCCAAAGGAGAGGGGAGTAAGGTCGTGAGTTACTTCGGTCGGTGCTTTTAGGATATTGCGAGGGCTGATATTGTGTGAGAACGTCACATTTAAATCCTAACCTATTGGCGGTATCGTAGGCTGGGAGCAAATCGGAATGTTTCCTACGTTGTTGGTTTAATTTACCTTGATTTTCATTGTTTTTCTTCAGTGTTTCAGGTACTGATGTGAAGACGTCGCGTCGCCTTCTGTACGTATACTGAATGTATCCTGAGTGCCTGATTCTTTCCGGTATACCTTCAGTATACGTAACAGAAGATGACACTTGCAACGATGATCTTCGGACTTCGAGACTTCGAGACTCCAAGACTTCAAGACTTCAAGATTTCAAGACTTAGTATAGCCTTAATATTATTTTTAAAGTTCTTCCAACAAACATTGTCTTTGAAAATATTATTTATATACTAGATTTTAAGATTAAATTTTATATTGTAACTTAACTATTGTAGATAAGATATTACAGTAATTAAATTATGTATCTCATAGGTTAATAAACAATAGAAGCAACATTTTATAAAAACAACACACATTTGAACATTAATTTTGTGCGGGTATTTATTACATTTATTTTTCAGTACTTGTAAATTGTACTTTCATTAGGTATTATTTTGTACATTTTAATAAATGTTCTATACTGATGGTTGTACTTAGACTAAGTTGCTTTTTCTTCGAATAAAGATTTTATTCCTTAAAGTTAAATTTATTTTTACATCCCAAAGTATTAAGTAAAATAAGTAGATTTTGATAAAGAAATACATAACTGCGAAGTTTCATTTACCCACTCTATCTAAAGGTAGAGTTGCATTTTTAGCTTCATATAGAACCTTATTAAAATACACAAAAATGTTCTGAATATTCTAGATCTAAATTCTGATTGAATTCAGTTTTACATAAAGTTTCATTTTCAATATTACCTAGGTATAGATAGAGAACCAAGTCGTTGCATTAAAATTATCATAAGTATATACTTAGAAGATTTTTAGCCCGGCAGGGCGATGAAATAGATTTAAAAAAGTACTTCGAAACTTTACAAGTATATATAAAGTAGGTAATTATAGATACTATTATACTCGGACTATATCCACATAGTCATAAAAAAACACTATAAAACATTTTCTTACATCTTCATAAAACATCCCTTGCCTTCATCTACCGAAGTAATATTAATAACTTATCAGTCTATCTAACTAGTATCGATCTAGATAACATAATTAAAACAACAACCAACTCATAACTACTTTTAGTTCAAACAAACGACTACTACTAATTTCCATCGCCAAAGAAGTAGATACGAACCCATTACAGCGGGAAGCCTTCATAATATAACGTTACTTTAATTTCTTGCTGAGTATAACTTTGCCTTACCCAGTACTGTTAGGAAGCTATTTAAAAGCTATAAACCGAAGATTGCTCCCGTTTCAAGTCTTAGAATATTCATGTTTTTGTGTAGGTAGATTTTATAAGGAGACTGTGGTACTCCTGTGACTAAAGTATGCATTGAATGGTCATTAAGCGTCGATGATATTGGGATAGTTAAGAAGCTGTGAGTTAGCGAATTTAAAAACCAAGTAAAATACATGCAAAAGTTAAAGCTCTTAGAGTTCGTTAGCAGCTTATAAACGCAATATATACGAAGTTATAATAATATTATATTTTACTATGTGAGATTAAAAGCCTGAT
The DNA here is from genome assembly GCA_963082685.1 of Cyclophora albipunctata. Lineage (NCBI taxonomy): Eukaryota > Metazoa > Arthropoda > Insecta > Lepidoptera > Geometridae > Cyclophora > Cyclophora albipunctata. The sequence continues at coordinate 4,645,380 of OY720118.1, forward strand.
ACTTAATTATAAAAGTTGTATTTTTATCCTGACGTGAGCTGGTAAGTAAAGTTCTTCTTATAAAAGATGCTGGGTCAATTTTGATGCTGCTTTGCCCAGTGTGGAAACATTTTTGTAGTAAGTATATTTCTATGAAAGCTCCTAGATAAAGGAATACTAAAAAAAGAGATTTTTGTAGTGCCGCAGAATCGGATATTTTTTAAAATTTTATAGCCTTTTGAGACAAAACAAGAAATAAACCTTATACTGGATTATAATGTTAAGCTTGCAAGGAAAAATAAGGTCGATTTCAGTTATAAATCGAACATTTTAGGTCATATTTTTCGGGTAAAAGGTACTTTTATAGTTCAAAAAAAGTTTTTTACGAGATTTAGAAGCGCGCCATCTATGATATTTGTACTGAACTTAATAGATATTTTACTACTTTCTTTGCTCTACTCAGGTAGAGCAAGGAATTTTAACGTTTTTTTGTCAAATTTTAATACTATATTCATTGTTTAATTTCTAATGCCCTTTTGAAGAAATATTTCTTATTTACTAGCCAAAAATCAAGGTTAATGAAGTGAGATAGAACAAGCTATGCTTCTGTTTAACTAACTTAAGTTTCAAAGTGTATATTTTAATTGAAGTTAAAAATAATACTAACCATTGCCTAGAAATTTATTTACTATTATATTTGGATATATTTGGAGATTTTAAAATGTTATCTTGTTGAAATAGTAGGTAATACTGTTATTTTTCTTATTTTACCTAATAAAAGATATCTAGCAACTCTTTTAGTACATTCATAAACAAAAGTAAATTAAAATAAAAAACAAAATAAAATATTGAGTAAAATAGTTACTCAATATAATATAAAAATAATATTGAGCTGTATGTTTTTGGTACTTATTTGGATACTTTATAATGTTGTTCTTAAATCAATACTAATGTTAGTTTTATAAAGTCTCTCATGACTCTCCAACGCGGAAGCATTCGACTATATGCTAACAAAAGACCGCACTACATTGTTTTACAAGTGAAAGTCAACAAACCCTTTCTTATTATTTTTAAAGAACCAGGAAGAACCAAAATTGGAACAAAAAAGAGAAAGTTTCCCTTAAGGTGAGTTAAAAAAACCCTATTTTGTGCAACGGGCCAATCAGAGCACCGAAAACTCGACTTTCTAATTTGTATTTATGCTTTTTCTGTATCATTTGCACGGTAGCTTTGGTCGAGATATCTGAAAATGTGATGTTCGAAGTTGTGTTAACTAAATTAGATTCGAAGATAGTTACTAGAATAGTTCTTGAGATAAGAGTACGAAGTGTGATTAAGATAGTTATATCTGGTGCTGTGATAACCTCATTATTAGCAAAGTTGAAGGGCCATCAAATGAGAATCATGAAATTATTTGTCTTGTTGAACCAAGACATCCGTAAAGCTACTTGTACCAAAAGCCGGTACCTAACCCTCAAATAATGTTGGTAAGTTTTTACTGTACAACTTTTATATAGCTTGGAAACTTAGCCTTATATAAAGCTCAATGCATCCATCATAGTACGGTTAGGTACTTCATAATTGTCAACCGTCTATATAGGTCAGACAAGGGGCATCTATAGGTAGTCATACCATACCTATATTCTTGTTCGAACCTTTTCGGCTTTCCAACAAGACCCCTTGCTCAAGTTACCAAGTACAGTTCTTTACTAACCCTACGAGTTGGCACACAGCCATAGTGAGAGCGACAATCACGAAAATCCAGACCCAGCATCTGGTTCCAACGGGAGCGAGCGAGACAGCATTACATCGATTGTTCAACTGTGAGTCTCTGGTATCGAGCGGGCCGTTGTCATGGTAACAGACAATGGATTTTGGGTGCATAATATTTTAGGCTGCGTCGGGGCGAGGGTGCGGGGAGCGGGTAGGGGTAACGAGAGAGAGGCAGCCATCTTTAAAATTATATTTCCAGTTTGGACGAACTCCTTCGATTCCAGTACCACTTTTTCTCGAGCGCTCAGAGATAATGTAGAACATGCAAAATTTGACTGGGTCAGATGAAACATCCGCGCTTCTTTATTTATTCAAAGTTTTGGTCTTGCTATTTGGTTAATTTAGCAGTAAATTCAAACCGTTTACATGAATATAGGTAATATAACAAGATCAATTCAAGCTTAACATGGAAATACACTAAGCTTCGAATTAAGATGTTATTATTATAATTTTGATCGTTCATTAATATAGTGATTTTTTTAATTTTAATCAAAATTAATGCTGAATTAATTTGTTAATGTAAAAAAATAATCTCATCTAAAAATACATTTCTGTGCTGAGAATGTTATCTACCTAAATGTGCTTTAAAAAAAATAAGTTGAAGTAAATCATTCTATCAGCCTAAAATTGCCTAGTAGGTATCTGAATGACTTCAAATCTGATATGTATTTAAATTGCCGAGCGTCTAAATGACTTCAACAGAGGAATTTTTCTCTAGTTCTTTCTACCCTTTTCGTATATACCGTACAACACGGGGTGACTGTCTGCGGCTCAGATTCTCGCCGTAAAGCCTTCGATTAATGTTGAGACTCCCTATCTCGATTAAGCAATACTGTACCTGACTGTACTTTGCAGCAAAATTTTCTTTTCGAACGCTCTTTAAGTATTTTCAAGTAAAAGCCTTTTTTAATTGGATAGTCTTACTGAGTTAATTAGTAAATGAAATTCAATGCTTTGCGGTTGTAATTAAAATTGAGTTTATGATATTTCGAAGAATTATTGAGACTTTAAAAATGTGTTACTTCAGTTTCTCCTCAGATTTGTTCACCATCAAGTCGTAGGTATATGACTAGTGGCAATTGACTGTCATTATATTTGGCTCTTTTCTATAAAAATGTATGGAAATGTAGCATGACATTACATGTATGGTCACGGGACTATCACGTGACATTCATATACATTTTAGTAGTAGACAGCCAAATGAAGTTTGAAACGTTAGTCATTTGTTTACTTATCTTGAGTTTGATACATACTTATTTAACACTGCTATAGCTTTCTACTTTAATCAGTATCATTGTGACTCCCTACCGATTTTGATGTTATTATTGTTGCCTGTTATTTCCCACAGCTGGGCAAAGGCCTCTGATCTCAAAAAAGATATCAGTGCAGTGAGGAAGATTAGGTGTAATCACCAGGCCGTGTTTGGAAAGTAGGAAACATGTTTGAACGGCAACAATAACCTAAATTCAAGACAGACAGGATTACTTACTGTCTGGTAATAAAGTAAAGTATTAGCCATTAATGTCCCACTGCTGGGCAAAGGCCTCTCATCCCACTGAAGTTATCAGTACAGTGAGGAGGATTAAGCATAATCACCACGCTTGCCAAATGCGGGTTGGTGATCTCAAACTCGAGCCATTTTTGAAAAGGAAACATGTTTTCGCTCGACCCAGGAATTGAACCCGGGACCTCAGTCTTGGCAGGCGAGCGCACATACCACTAGACCACCGAGGCGTGTCTGGTAATCAAGATACTTAAATAATACTGAAAACAAACCTTAATTCATCCATCCATCCATCTGTTCCGATCTGAAACAAAACCAATAGACATCGTTAGTTTATGTCGGTCCAACACTTAATAACCCGACAAGTATTCTCTCACAGTTATTTTATCTCGTCTAAACTACACTAGACTTTTAATATACGATTCAAATTAAGATAAACACGTACTCTGCTCATTGGTTTCGAAAATGTAACGTAAACACTGTTTATTGACATTTTATATGGGAATTAAATGTTTATATTTATTGTTCGATTTTATTATTTTAGTGTTATTGATTATTTTGGGTGTTTTAAGTTTTATTGTAGAATAGTATTCGTTAGAAGAGGCTTTTAATATTCAGGGTAATTAAATTATAGGTTGATTTTATTTAAAGTGAGTGTAAAATGTTACTTTAAACGTAAATTAATATTGACAAAGTGTATAAAATTTACACAAGTATTTCAGACATTGTCTTCAACTCCTTATCGGCAACTTATAATTGCTGTAATATAATCGCCTAATTACTGACAAAATAACCTTATCTCCCATGTTTAAATAAATGCAAGCTTTTAATGGTAAAGACAAGAATTGGCCTGTTCTATGCCTTTGCCCAATACTGGGAAAGCTGAGAAAAAAATCTCTAAGTAAGAAAGATATTGGCACATTGAGGGCGTGATCTTCACGCTTCTAATAAAGTTGTTACAAAATCTCGTAAAGGCAACCAAAGTACCAAAATTCTGGAACAATTTTACCTCATTCCCGTTTCCCGAAGGAAAGGAACAGGGATAGAGAAACAAGCAGATGATATCGCGGTCTAAATTATTTAACAAGGTATAAGGAAGAAAGCTTCTTTGTACGGTTATGAAACGTATTGAAACTTTGCCTTTTGTATAGTAAGAATTTTCTTATTATGTTTTTCTGTGTGCGAGGAAAAAATGGTTATTGAAAATTTTTATATGTGGAATCCTGACATGTTTATTTAGGATTTACTTTTGAGTATTTTGGAGCAAAAATTTTGCAATTTTCATAACATTTTTCGAAAATGATTTTGAACTGATATGTATAGGTAATACATCTGTAATAATAAAATCAAGTTTATTTTTTTGTTTTAACGCGCTAATCTTAGAAACCAATAATTCGATTTAGATAAGTATTTTTGTAGTGGATAGTCACATTCAACGGTTAAGGTTATGAGCACAACGCGGATAAAATCGCGAGGTACTGCTAATAAGATGTATAGATAGATAGATAAGATAAATGCAGAGTACCATGCAGTAGAAAGCTTCCGTGTAAGATTCAATCACATAATTTAGGGTAAATATCAAATCATAAATAAATTCAATTGAATGCACCCACATGTTCGTGAGCCCGTCAAATTATACACAAATAATATGTTTTATGTATGTAGATAGTAAAAACGTATATAGGTACGTGTAGGTAGAATACAAAGCGAAGCAATTTATCCAATAAAAACAAAGGGTAAACCAACGTTTAAAAGGGTAACTCAAAGTGGTTTTTCTAATAAATCCTTTTCACGTCCAAACCGTATTTCACCAAGTCTTATTTTAGATTGGTTAATAGTTGTAGGTATTTATGGACGAAGCTTTTTAAAAGATCGACTTAAGGAAATGTAGGGGATAATCGATTCTATTGTGTAAAGAAATTGAGAAGGAAAAAGGTCGAATGATTGCTTGGATATGCAAAATGTTTTAAATCGATTTTGGACTTGGAACTCGGGCGGGATTCGGATGACTTCTCCACTATTATCGGCAATTTTCGGCTGTTTATCACTCGAAATGCAGAGCCGTCTAGACGGGCATTCGGTTCGCTCGGTCAAAAGCCCGGACGAAAGGTCATAGAGAAAAACAACTCTATTTTCCCAGAGAAAATTACATTGAAAAACGCCTAAATGCAATGTCGTTTAAGGGTAAATTGAATCTGGGGCCGTAAGACGTAATTTAAGACGAACATTCAGAAATGGGTTTTGCCTTGTTAAAGTATAAGAAAAGTTTGTTTATTTCAAAAGATAATCATGAAATATGAATATTATATACGTTTGTGAAAATATAGAGGAATTTTGTAAACAAAGGACTCTAAAATATAAGAAAAGTGCTTGACCTAAGTATAAACAAAATAATGAGGAAAAAACGACTGCAAGCGACCAAAATAATCTTAAAATACGTGGGCCTGTCAATAATAATTTATTACCTAATTTGTTCATCGGATCCAGTCCACTTTTACGACTTTTTAATCCACAATTAATTCAGCTTTTAGATAACTATAAAATTTAATCACGCTATTTATATGGATAAATTTCCTTTTTACTTATCCCGGAATATTTTTAGTTAGTTTTGAAAAGTTAAATCAGTTTTGGTTGATTAATCGATAAAGAATTTTGCCTATAAAATTATAGGGTTTGGAAATTCATTTTCATAATGTTGAGATTGAGATTACGAAAGTTTAAATTTGATCTTGTCTTATTTTTTTCTTTTGATGTTGGATTTACTTTCTTCTTCTTCTTATCGAGTGGATGGTCAACCTGACCAATCCTGGTGTCAGAGTTATTGAGCCGCCAAAGGCCTCTGACATGGCTCATGTAACGACTACTATCCGTAGAAAGTAACCGGGACCGACGGCTTAACGTGCCCTCCGAAGCACGGAATCATCTTACTTTTCGGGCAATCAGGTGATTCAGCCTGCAATGCCCTAACCAAACTGAGGACGGTCTCACAAAGTGATTTTTGTGAGATATCCCCACCGGGAATCGAACCCGGAACCTCCGGGTCGTGAGCCGAGCGCTCAAACCACTAGACCACGGAGGCTGTTACTTTAAGAATGGTCTTATAATCTACTAGCTGTACCCCGCGGTTTCACCCACAGCGCACCTGTTCCCGTAGAAAATACGGGATAAATAGTATCCTATATCCGTCTCCTGGTTCTATGCTGCCTCCCCACCAATTTTCAGCTAAATCGGTTCAGCCGTTCTCGAGTTATAAATAGTGTAACTAACACGACTTTCTTTTATATATATAGATTTATGCCTTTGTACTATAACATACATAGACTAAAGCTAAATATACCTAGACATAGAAATCAAACAAAAATGCCACGCATGTAAGGAGATTAAAGAAAATGAACAGAGCCTTTGATATTAGAACAGTAAATTCTTAAAAGGTTGCGTATAACTTCGCAAATATTGGATTCTTGACCCAGCATTTAACCCTACCGAAGCCGAGGATCTATCTCAAACTAAGATATGAACGAGATTATTCTCAACATCGTCTAAAACCTTCGTCTATGTAAATACGATACGAAAAAATCCATGTAGATAAGTAATTTATTCACAGTGGGGTCTTGTAGTACCCAGTTGGAATATGTTCCGGATAATATAATTCTTACGCGTCACTTTGTTACACCTGATGCCACAGATTTTGTTTGAATTTTCAGGGGGTTGTAGGGATTTTTTTATTAATTTGTTCGGATTATGTTTATTTATGGGTAACTGAAGATGCGCCCTCCTATTTGGTACAGGAAAATTGCTGCTCATTTTTTTCTTGATGAACTTAATTTTGCAATGAGCCTCTCTTTTTGCAGTTCCGAACTTGTGTACAAACTGTATAATTTTATTGATATTTTCTTTTGTTTCAAAGTTGCCGCGCCTGCTTTTAATAATATGGATTGGATGACGTACTTAAATTCCTAAAGGACTTAATATCAAAAGTTGTTTGACATTGTTGTTTATCAATAAGTACATAGGTACATTTTGTTAATTAATTTCTCACTGTACTCAATCATTTTATAGTTTAACAGTTCAGTATACCTTTTTATTACTTATTCAACCTTTTTAATGATTCTTTAACCCTAGAATTCCAACAACATATTTATCCAACACAACACAGCCAGTGTTGCAGAAGGGGTTAACAAAAGGAGTATAATTTCTTAATCATCTAAATTGGCACCTGTTTTAGAGCTACTGTAATTAAGTTTAGCTCAGTCGTTCATCTTAATAAAGGCACTGTTTACCCAGCTATGAAGGACTGGTGTCTAATTATGTTAATTGCAGTATAAAGTTATGCAACCACAGAATTTAGGGTCCGGTGACTCTTTCGCCCTTTTTATTGCTTGTTTCGGGAAATTCCTCAAGGAAAATACGTTTAAAGAATTTTCCGGTGTTCTAATGATGTGGAGAACGGTTAAGAAGTGTTTTGTTTGAATTTAATTTTGGAACTTTTTTTGTAAATGGAATGTTTTGAAGCTTTTGGACAGAAATAGGATGACGGCGTGCGAGATGTATAGATGTGTAGATGTACTGAACATACCGAATATTTGTTTCAAAAGATAGGTAGGATTTTAACATAGTGTAGGTATAAAATTATAGAGTCCAACGAAACTTAACGGACAATATTCAATGACGAATATTCTACAATAGATATAATTTTCCATCTCATCGCGTACCTTCAGATAGTAACTTGACTCCACGAGGGTATCTGTAACCTACGAGTTTTCGATCCCATTCAAAACCCGCCCCTTCTTCCTGTAAGGGGTGAATGTATAAAAATCGCTATTCTAGATAACAGTGACCATTCAAAAATTCACCCTTATGGATACTGTTCACATAAAATGCACGGCCTATCTTGACATGACTGCATTTTTTATGAAATGAAAACAAGTAAGAGGTGAAAATTACTTCGTTTTAACATCAAATGTTTGTATGGCTCAATCGTTCTTTGATGTTTTTGCGAAAACATGTCAATTATGGATAATACGATATTTTCTCATTACTTGATCATATGTCATTGCGAATTAACGAACACATTTAAAATATTTTACAGTAACAAGGTAAATAAATTCTGTTTATAATAAGCAACGTGTTGAAAAATTTACGCTTTTGATTTCATTCAATTACCGTCGAAAAATCACTTTATGATTCAGTTTTTTGTTTTATTTTCTGTTCTTTTCTTTTGCACTTATATAAGTTGTATTTATTGCATTACTTTAATATCAATAGTTGTGTTTCACAGACGTAATTTTAATAGAAATGGGTTCAATACTCGGACTTAGGTGACTAATACAAAAGGAGAATGAAACAAATATGAAACGTTGTACCGTTCGCAAAACAAATTATAGAATCTACTTATTAAAATTTATAAATTGTTTTAAAAGTCGAATTTCCCTAACTTTATTGCTTCATCCGTATCACATTTTTAGTAAAGATTTTTTCTACCGAGACCAGTTTTTTTCGGAATAGATCTGCCTATAATAATAAAACTAATTCGAACGCTTATCGGTTTCTTATAACAGGATTAGTAAAAAAAGATTTCACTATTATTTTAAAAATAAGCATTTATTTATGGTCATTGCTATCGGCTCTTCGGTGGATTAAATTTCGCATTTTGAACATAGATAACTCACTCTATTCCTTTTAAAAGATAATTTAAATGAAAACAAATATCGCCGACTAATCATAGACAAACTTTTGTTATGTATTTATACCTTTAGAAAAAAAGTGTGGAGTAGGTATTATTGTATTAGTATCTAGAAAACTTAAATAAATTTACCTTCAACATATTAAGTAAATAATAAATAAGATAACAGTGCTTAATACCAACATTTCGAGCATAAATCATCAAGCTATCTCATTCAGCTGATATTTACTCCTACATACCTATGTTGTCGCCCTTTCGTTTCGCGCTCAAGCCAAACAACCTTATACAATATCGCAATGAATATTAAATTATCTAAATGTCACATGTTTGCAAACGGTGTTGAGAAAGGGCGTAGTATTTCGAAGTGTTTCGACGTTGAATCGTTTAGACTGCTGCATTTGGCAGTTGTCCCCTCGAGCGTTGTTTGAAGTTCGCAAGCTTATGTGAAGTATAGTACATTTTCAGCATGAGTTTGTATGGTTAAACGCTTTAATTAAGGTAACAAAATGTTATGCTTTGATATAACAGTTCTGTGTTATGCTTTTCATGGCAATATAATGGAGGTAATGTTTTTAAATGATCTCTTAATAAGCAAGACAAGATAAAGGTGTTCTGAAATATTAAGAACATGTATTTATACCGTATGTGTTTATTTTGTACTTCGAACAAACAACAATCTATTCGCCTAGTCTTTGTCTCCATATTTATAACCGTGGATAGCCTTGTGTTCGAAAGAATATTCGAATTTCAAATTCACCCGAGACATTCTCAAGTTGAAATAGCTTAGTTAAAAACAGAGGACGATCGCCATTTTATAAAATTTTCTTATTCGTTTAAAAAGTTGGTAAATTTTTTGAAGTTGGAACCAAGTTTTTTATTGCTAACGCTACCTTAAAACAGAGCGATGGATATCTCAGATAACAACTATCAACACAAATTGTAACCCTTGTTCTATCCGCCAAATTGGCTGCATTTCTACGTGAAATTCTAACACGATACCATTGTATACACCCTATTGTACCATTGTGGATTCGTCTACAGCTGAAGTGTTAAATAGATATTGTGTTAATTTAATTTCGTGCGCGGCAACGAAATTATTCCTATCTAGTTTTCATTTATTTGTATTGCCAATTTTGCTTACACAGAGAAAATTGGTGGATTCTCAAATTTCTTCACAAACATTTCATACATTTAGGTAGGTATATATTTGTATGAAATAATCGAAAAAAAACAAGGCTCTTTTGGATACGTACATTCGAAACAAAAGTTGTTTCAGAATCTGTTACTGAATTGATTCTAATCAATGAAAGTACTTGGTAAATGTTACTTATCAAATAATTCATTATCAGGAAATCATCTTGACACCTCCACGATTGTCATTCTTTATCATCGGGTGTAGTTACCATACCAATGACACATTTTGAATATTAATGTACGAACCACAAGGTACACATACCCTTGTTCAAAGATGTGCGCTTAGAATACGAAGCGTGAAAGAAACTTAAGGCTTTTTTCTCCTAACCTAATATGATAAACTTTCCAACCGACTTTAAGGCCGAGGTACTAAAGTAAAAATTTCCATAACAATTCAATGCGACTTATGTCTCTTTAAGGTAATAGTAGCCACTTGAAAGCGCACGGGTTGATGACAGACCGACCACAAATACGAAGAATAATCGCTGCAGGTTTTATAGGTCATAATTGTTGTCATAAAATGGTAACAAAAGTGTTTTTACGTTGAGCACGAGAGGCGTTTATCATCCAATGTAGTGATCACACGACCTATGATCGCCGTGGGAATACACTTTACGACATTTTAATTATTTTACTCAATATTATAGCATTTTTTACGCATAGTTCACAGTAGCGGATCTTCGGAAATAACACATTTTTTTAAGTCATAAAACTGAAGTATCTTACCGAATCTTGACACGTGTTTCGGAACATAAAGTTCAATAAAATCGTAAGCTGATTGCAAGACTCGTGCTATACAAATTCTACAAAGGATTTTAATTAAAGTCGTGTTATAAATGAAATAATATACAGCGAGAGGAAAGGAATATATTAAGAAATTTAATTAGGGTCGCTAAACAGGCAGACGTCCCATCTCTACCAGGATTGTATTATAACATTTCTTCGGAAGAGTCACCGTCTGAATAAAATCATTGAAATTAAAATTCATATATTGTTACGTATATAATTTATTTAACAGAGATTGGTTCGTTATTGGTGGGGGCTCCTACTATCTGTTTGTTTATTGATGAATTCGAATCGAGCGTGACTTCTGAATATAATAGGGTGTACTGTATGTACGGCGGGCATACATCGAGGCGCGTTCTCTATCCGTCCGCAAGCTGGGCATGTTTGTTTAAGTAACACTTGGTAAGGGATATTTTCCGATTAGTAGGCGTAGTTTGAAGTCCGTCCTCGGGCGCCAACTGACTCACTGACTACGGCCGATTGTTCGATACTAAATGTCGATGGAATCGGTAACTCAAGGATTTTACGACCGACTTTAATAATATATGGGGCGTTACGTAATTCTCTTTCAGTCCGCTTTATCCGAATGTCAGTGCAAATATTAGCTTGGGTGTGGCGTTAGACGGTGGATATAGAAGAACTTTAAATAGCTCGATCGCACCCCAGCGTGACGTGACTACTACAATAATTTCGGAAGACATAATCCTAAATATTTTCGATCGTTAACTCAAAGTCACCGAACGCCGGTTGGCAGTTTTTTACACCATAAACAATCCTAAGGTCGTTAACAAGAAAGATGGGCTCTACAAGTTCAGTTTATGGACAGTAAAGTAGCCGGCACGTGTCTTACGCTCCGCGACACTTGTTTTGATAAACAGTGATTAAATTTAGCCAGAAGAGAAATTGTATTGGTGGTCTGTGATATAAATTCTTCCTTTGAACAGGTGGCCGAGAAAATTAGACTGTCGTCAGTTTCATTTTTATGAACGCATTTAATTTATATAAAACTACTTTATATACTTAATTAAAAATAGACACAGAGAAGTATCGGAATCTTGTTATAATAAAGTTAATTTTAATTCATAAAAACCAGTTGTATTAAGTATAAAAATGTAAGTTTAAAGACCTCTCTATATCATTTTAAGTCCGTCCCTTGGATTGTACAAAATCGGTGTCGTTCAACTTTCCAAGCTAAAAAGGAGTCTACTAAACAACGTACATCTACATATTTGTTACCCATATTTTACCCCGAACATGGGATTCGAAACAAAACACGAGCGTAGAATGCATCCAACGTAGAAGTACACACGCGGTCGACCCATTTTCCAGTTTCCAAGTTTTCCAATAAAATTTTCCAATATCTGCGTGTTCATACATATCTACGATAGTATAGGGCGTCTCACACATTGAACGCAGGTAGGCCGTCAGATAGCTTGCTTTATAAATAGGTAAAGAGCGTAAATAGAAACGGTTGTATCGGCTTTGAGCCGCCACCAATCGATACCAACCAACCCATTCTATTATGTCAGAAATACCAACTCGCTCCAAATGAAAATGGGTCTTATCTCTTACCATTACTTTATATTTTAGTTTGTAATACCACGTGGAATGTTTGTATTAGAAGTCTGAGTATAAAGACGGAAGCGCAGATACTTGTGTGGATATGTATGGGTAGTTAAAAGTTAAATACCAAACATGTTGCTCGTCGGATCTTTTCTTAATCAAACTAATGGAAATGGCTAGGTTTAGGGTCGGTAATGTAATTTCATTTTAACTTAATACTTTGTTGGTTTTGTGATCGATACAGGTGGATGCGAGCACATGAAACTGTGGTTAATGACTGCCCAATTAACTTCACTAGCCTCTTGGGTATCACTACATAGTATAAAATAAAGTCGTCTCTTTTTCGTGTCTGTCTGTTTGTCTGTCTGTATGCTTAAATCTTTAAAATTACGCAACGGATTTTGATGCGGTTTTTTGTAATAGGTAGAGTGATTCAAGAGGAAGGTTTTTATGTAAAAAAAATCCCGAAATTCCCACGGGAACGGGCACAACGCGGGTAAAACCGCGGGGCGCTGCTAGTTTGGTTATAAAACGAACGGATTCAAACCGATTCGTGCGCTCGTGTACGCTTTGTTTCCAAACAACGATTTTAAAACGCGAACATTACAGTTAACGTTATAATATTTCTAAGATTTTTATCGACTGATAAAATTGAATGGTTAATAAAATACAGTGTTTTATTTGTATTTTATGTATAATTGAGTACTTGATATTCGGTGATTGAATTATTATTGGCTATTTGAAAGACGTTTTAATTTAATTAAATGGCGTGAAATAAATCTATCAAACAAATATTTTCCTTGTGTTAGCGGAAGCGTTAAGTAGTTATATGAATGAAATATTATGGTTTGTGTCCTTTTTAACTAAGATTAAAAAGATTAAAAAGATGTTACATTAATTCTGAAGAGCTTTTAGAGTTGGGTTGATATGTACTTAAGTTTGTTTATAGATTGGTTTTGTTATTGGGTAAATTAATGTAGGAAAGAGGTGTCTGAAATATTCTCAAAATAAGACGTTTTAACTTAAAAACTTCCGCAAAAAGGGCGTGGATTTATCTTAAAATAATGTCTAATTAACGTAACTTATGAGAGTTTAAGAGCAAAAAAATATGCCCAGAAAATTCCTTCGCAAACTCGAAGGCCCGTTATTGTAAAAGTTTCAAATGAACGGGACGAGTTTTTAAATAAAATCTTAAAAGTTTTATCTCTAAGTTTGACGCAACCATTCTATGAGCGCCTTATATTACTTGTACTTTCGTAGCAAAATGTTGTTAAAGAAAAATTCGTTTGGAAACTGAAAGAAAATGAACAAAACTTTATCATTGGAATCTGTAACCGAATCTATTTGATTTGAATTTTAGTTAAGAATTATTTTATCGAAAGTACCTATCTTTATTGAAGAACTAAATAGGGATGTGGAAATATTAGGTATAAATAGGTAAAACTTTAAATAATGCTTTCATATCGACCCCGTTATCTATATCTACTGATTATAAATTAAAAAAATACATGATATCATTCTTATCTGGCATTCAACTCAAAATAAATATACGACCTTTATGACTTTGACTTTGTAAAGACATATTTTAATACCAATAAAGAAAAATAATCATATCATTTCTTACATTATCATCTCAATACGTAAATTAAAATTCACATTTCCAGTAGGTATAAAATTGCCTACGGTACAATTTATCGAAGAAAAAAAAGCCCAAATTCTCCAATTTTCTTTTACGATCCAATCGTAGGAGCGATGAATTCGGCTTCTTAATGGTAACGCCTCATGACCCTAAATGGAAAGCAGGATATCGCAATACGTCGGAATGGGACTCATACAGATATTTTTGCCATTTTATTGAACTTATAGTTTAACATTTTCCTTTAGTTTTGCCTTACCTACTGGGTTTAGGAAGGCTTTTGCAACTGCGAGTGACCAGCAAGTATTTCAAAATAGAACACGAAAAAGCGACAAGCGATTATTTCAAAATAAGAAAACGAAAAGCGATGAACGATATTTTTAAAAAAAGAACACAAAACTATTGATAGAGCAACTGAACAGCAATGTCCAACGAGCCCAATATTCTTTTTAAAAAAAAATACTAATTACCGTTAATAGCTGCTCTGAGGCACACCTGTAAATTACGTTTTTATTTCTCATACAAAAAAAACCAATACCAAATAGATCCTTTTATAATTTCGGCATCTCAGCAAATATAAATCATATCACATACTAAAAAAGCATGAAAAACCTTGTCATAAACATCAAAGACATACCGCAACTAAATCATAATTTTAATAAAGCGGCAATTTTTTTTAAAACACCTGTCTTGAGAATATCTAGAAAAAATGCTTCCATTAAATTAATATTTCGTTCAAAGTAGATATCGATACGGCCGCTTGGGTTGCGTTTAAACGTTCAGGAGGATTACAATTATACCAAGCTTTTACGACTTAAAGTTTATAGCATTTTTATGTTATACCGATTGCCTTCGGTTGACAATCTGATACGTGTAAATTCTATCAAAATATGTAAGTAATGGAAATTATTCGAGTTTATTTAAATGCAAATTGTAAGTTTAATTTAACTATATTTGTTATAATTGGGACCTGGAGCCATACCGTGACCTCTTAGCGCGATACAAATGCGGACCTAAACTAGTTCGCTGTCAGTTTTCGTACCATGACATCAATGAGTGACACATTGTAGTTGATTAGCAGATTACCTAAACTGATTCGCTATTTGTCATACTAAAGATGTTTTCGTTCATTCATTTCGTACCATGAGCGTCTTTTGCGGCTTTGGTAAAGCGTCTCAGCTGTCAAAATTAGCAATTCAATAAAAGATACATTTTTCTAACATAAATTGAACCGTTGTTGATATTTTTAACAACAATAAGTATGTACTTTAGTTAATTATTAATGTTTAATTGTTCCTTACTATAAACAATGCATTTGTGCAAATAACTTAATGATATTCAACTGAAAGAATTGATTAAAATTGGACATTTCTTTTCTGAGTTATGATGAGAAGTTAATATGTACTTACACAAAATAAAATACGAGCGCGGACGGGTTGTAGTACTGTATAGTGTGGATTGAGCGCAGGGGATGTACGAGTAGGTAGGTATTTACGAGGGTAAACATGACTATCAAAATAAACATGGAGGATATGCTTTGTTTTATCCTGAATTTCCCCAATGAAGCGAGAGCGACAAGGCACAAGGCTCTAGAATTCTGAGACTTAACTTATATTCCTGGTTAATCCATAATACTCGTAGAAATAAATCTTTAACAATCGCAATTTATATCAAACGAGCATGAAGGTAATAATTTAAATGCTTAAAAATATACCTATTATAATATATTTCATCTATGTCTATATTAAATCTATGTCTATATTTTATTCTATGTCTATTTTTTATTCTATGAATTGTTTGATCTTTGCCAAAAATGAAATGCCACTTTCAGTGACGTTCCGAACACTTAAATCTTAATATTATTTTGGATGTCTGTTTAAAATTAAAAATACCATTGGTTTCTGGAGCAATAAATACTTTATAGTTCAAACATTTCATGATTACAAATTAGGTAAAAATAATTATTGTGTGTATAAACAAACCAATATTTGTTTTAAATAATACTTATCATTTTAAATAGGTTCTCATAAAAACCGTAACTTTGCGTAAATTTAATTATTGAGGTTTTCGAACGCACCTTAATAACTTCTCTTAGAGGAAGTGACGCAATTAGCCGATCAGCAAAATGGTTTGTTCATTCATTCAAAGCGATGGCGATTCAAGTGCGATATTGTTTAAATAAGGTCACGGTACGAATTGAAACGCAAACCTAAACTAATCTGCTTGGATCTTGAGACGCCATCTAAGAGGTCATGGTATGGCTACTGTTTTCATTGCGATAATCTATACACTTGGTTAAAAAGCAAATGTATTTCAAATGAATTCGTTATTATAGGTTTTCTGTAATAATGTTTTAAACGGAAATACGTATAAAATAAACAAGTTTTTTAAAAGTGACTAGTTTTATATTTATCTATACCTACTACATATAAAAAAAACTGTAGTTTGTTATTTTCCATTTTTGTTTGCTTGAACACGCTTAAAAACTACCTCAAACTACCTCAAAAACTACCAATCCGATTTGAAAAATATTTTTTTTTATTGATAGCAACATTCAACGGGAAGGTTAAAAGGTTAAAAGCGTTTATCCCGAAATTCCCACAGGAACGGGCACAGCGCGAGTATACCCGCGGGGTGCTGCTAGTACCTAATAAAGAAAAGTAAATATAAGCGTTCGTGAAATCTTTGTTTTTCCTAAGAAAAGTATCTTCTACTTATTATATTAATAGAAGGATCCAATCATTACACATAAATAGGCAAGTTTCGATATAAATGTATATTATCCGGAGCACCATAAAGATACATTAAGGGAGCTATTTCTCAATGAGGGGAGAGGAAAATACTGCTAGCTGAAACGGACGGTTTCTGGACGAAACTTTAAGAGTTTTCATTATCAAACTAAGATTTCATTATCAATGAAGTGAGTTTTAATCATCAAATAACTGAGGTTTAATTATTAGTAAACTGAGAGTTTTCATTATCAAATAACCTGAGGTTTCATTAGATATGTACCAATAATCTGAGTTTTCAGTATCAAATAACTAAGGTTTCATCATCAATACATTGAATATTTTGTTCATTATCTAAATAAGCTAGTATATTATATACATTAAAATTTACTAGTTTCAGCTGCTTTTTAAATTCATTAGTTTTTGTTTGTCATTTTAAAGGGATTATTTATATGTTCTAAAAAAATATTGTTTGTTTAACCGAAGCTTAACAACGTCTTGTTTTCAAGGATTTAGTCATATATTAAGATCTCAATTTTCGTGAACAAGAGATTTTCTTAAAAAATGTTTGTCCAATAAACACAATCAGTGCCGCCTCATCATTTATGAAAAATCGTTTCTCTTCAGAATCCTCTATAAAAAGCTCATTCCAAATTAAAATTAAGGTCTAGCGTAAGCAAAGGAAAAAAATCATCTATTTCAAAACAAGATTACAAGTGAAAATAAACCGTATTTTCTTACGGTAAGGCTTGAGTTGGTTTAAAAAATTTCGTTCATACGATCTATTTAAAACGTAAGCTGTCAAAATAACTGGTTGTTTTTAAGATCCATTTGTGTGGTGAGCCGCACTAGTACTGAATTATTGATGTTAGAAAAACAAAACATGTCGATATATTTTAGTCGTGTTAGATAAAGTGTTAATGGGGGAATAAGAGTGGAAGTTATTTTTATATTACATGGTTTTTAACGATAAATATTGCTTTATAGTTAGCGGCATTTTATATACCTCGTCAACGCGCGAAAAATCGTCTTTTGTTTTTCAATCAATCATTTATTTAATGTCAAATGAAATTGACATCTTAAATCCGGCACATAAAGTTCACGGTCGATAAAAGGAATGTGATAGGTAAACCACAGAATATGTATTTCTAGGTACATATCGAATCACGGAATCGTGATCTCACACACAGACCTAATATTATAAGTACCTACATAACACCTCAGATCAAATAAAAAGTTAAGACAGAGATACAAACAAATAATATATTTTTTGAGTGTAAGGTGTAATTTTGTGGTTGATTTCGAGTGTTCCTTTGAGGTAGTCCACTACACTAAAGCAAAATTAACCTTAAAATTACACCTTACACTCAGTCAACACGTGCTACCGCGCACACATTTACAGCCCAATTACACCTCACCTAATGAACATTGAACACATATTAACATCACCAGCTTCACTACAAAGTTGACACTGCTCTGTTTCGAGTATGTCTTAGGTCCGAGCTTAACACATGTACATTGACTCTGTCCATTAACATGAATCGTTATTGAGCCCATATCTGAACCCCAAGCCACTCAGATAGCCCCGCGTTCCATTAAAAGAAACCATAAAATAAGATTATTATGTGTTAATAATTTCAAAAGAAAGAACGCCCTTTAAATATTCCCTTGAGACAAATTAAAAATTCATATTCATTATGTGATGTAAATTGTACTTCTTATGTAATCAAACATTTAAAATTCGAATCGGAATTGTGCTTTTACCTTATTAAGTAAAAGAGCTATTTTAACAGTAGCTTAATATTATTTTTTTGTGAACTGATGTGTTTATTTGTTGAGAAACTTAATAGTGTTTTTGTAAGTATTCATTATTTTCGAATGCCTTCTTTAATTTCATAATGTATGATAAAGAAACTCCGTATTGGTATTTCGTACTTGACGCATGTCAATTTAAATTCAAATATTCCATAATGAAGTATTTATCGTAGGTATATTAATGTATATTTACAAAATGTAAATAAATAAAGGTCTGTTGCGGAAGTCAACATATTTCAAGTGTATTTATTGGTAGAGATACCTGTTTAAGCGATGTAGGGAATCGAAAGGCGTGTGCTTTGAGCTTGTCTCATAAAATTACTAATCTAATGGCAGCGTACAATAACATACCTGTTTCCAACAAACGAACACACATGAAGCGTGTAGGTATACCGAAAGATTAAGATTACCCGCGACACGTTATCACAGTAGATAAAAAGTGTAAATACCAACTCTTTTTGAATAACCAGTGTCGATAAATAACGCTCAAGTATTTTGCATTAAAACTTCAAAGGCGGTCTCCGCGAACCCCTTTTAATTCAAACATTTTTTCGCAAATTTAAAAGTCGAATAAGTAATCTTTTGCTGTGAAATTGGTATTTTTACTTTTTAATTTTCTTCGCTGCCGGATGGGGATTAAAATTTAAATAAAATTGTGATAATTGAGTTTGTTATTTTACGATGTAAGGGAGAAATAAATATGTGCTCAAGTGCATTTAAAAGCTGTCGTTTCATTCGTTATTTATCTCTTTAAAGGGTCGATTTCACTTCTAAAACCCTTAAACACGGAAGTGTTACACTCGAAGCATTAGAGAAATCAGTAGCAACTATGAAAACGAGATAAATGTAACCGCTCTATTGTTCTTTTCATCGGAAAGGTAATGTGAAAGTTCCAAACTCAATATCAGACCCGCAGTGGAAGCGAAAATGGCTTCGTCCGTTGCTTTTTAGTTTGAAACGTCCTTTCTTCGAACCCAAGGAAGGCTATTGTGACGTAATGACATTGAATGACCGCATTCACCAGTTAGTTTTATTTTCGTTTTTCTTTTGGTATTGGGTGGCGTCCGTCTATAGACAGTATGTGGGTAGGTGTTAGTTGACGGGTTTATATTAAAGTTTGTGAAATTTTACGAACATTTTCGCTGCCAATTAAAGTTTTGAGCATTTCGTTAAGATACCAATTAAAAGTAAAGGCTTTTAAGATCCTACGAGCAAGCTAAGGTCTATCGCTTTGACAGTACAAAAGGATTAGATGTAATCGCAGCGCGTGTCTAATGGGACTTGGTGATTTCAAACCCCAGTCATGTTTGAAAAGTCATTTATAAACGTGCTCTGTTTCCCCGGATAATAAGTTAAAACGTTAGATTATCGAATTTTAATCCTAACCTACCTTAACTAAAATAGAGCATTTAATGAGCCAACACATACAAGATCGCAAAGCAGGATTATTATTTATTATATTTATTAATAACTAGCTGTGCCCTCGGTTTCACCACACAGTGTACCCGTTCCCGTAGGAATTTTGGGATTTTTATGGTACTTATTATCCTATTCCTGATCAGATAAATAAAATAACAAAAAGAATCATCAAAATCGGTCTAGCTTTTCTCGGGTTATAAATGGTGTAACTAACAAGACTTTCTTTTATTTAAGTAAGATTAAAGTGGCATTAAATAGCAATCCTTCATCCATTAAATATCAATCATTTTTTTAAGCTGACATACTCGTAATAAAACACTACTGTTGATATATCTAAACAAAACACTGCACCAAAATAACACAAACAGTATCAACAAAATAACCTCAAACCTTCTTTAAAGTACCAAAAAAAAGTGACGGTAACTGAAATAATACCCAATACCTGTTCATAATCTAACTGAAACGAACAGAGGTTAGTTATGTCCAAACAAGCAATGTTTACCGCCAATCAAGTGTCGTACTTTATGGTACAAAGTCGGTATAACTTACTACAACGAGGGAAGGACTCTTATTAACGACACAGGCGAATTCAGGAACGTTTGTTTAGTGACAAATGTGTACTGGTACCGAAAATATTACCATTTATCACTTGTGGTTATTACGTTACGTTATAACGTTATGTTTTGGTATTCATTATTTGTTTATCGGTACGGAACTTTCCATTTGATGCAGTGATATGTATTTGTGTTTTTTTTCGTTATTTTTGTAAATTTATTCTATTATTTTTGGTCAAAAATTATAATATTTCGCTGTTTAATGTAAATTTATTGAAATTAGCTTTTAAAATCATTTTTATGAAGTAAATTATGAATATTACTCTATTAGAAGTATTTGTTTGATTTTTGGATTATTATTTTTCCATTTGCTTGCTATTGTATGTCATCGGAATAATTTAATCTTTCTCAATATTAATAATTAATTCGAAAGAAACAATAGTGACATCCACAGTGGGTATCATTTACTTAAATTTACTTAATGTTAACCATACCAAATAATAGTAGTTTATGCAACTGCATATAAAGAAGGGTATTAAAACAAGAGTGAGTTTATGAAACGAGCGCAGCGAGTTTCATAATAGTAACGAGTGTTTTAATACCCGTGTTATATGCAGTTGCATACACTACTTTATCTTCACTACTTAATCTTCACTAAAATTAACAAAATTTTAAAAACAAAACACATTGCGAAACATTAAATTCACGCGTACGTGTATTGTCTGTCACAGTGAACTTGCCGCCATTCAAATCTAACCAATGAGAGCGCAGCTGCGCGTAGGGCCAATCAGGAGCGAGCGAGACCTTACCAAAGAGTTTTGTGTATGTAGTTTCGACGAAGTTTTCACGTATAACCCAACTGTTTTCAAAAGCCAGCCTAATATCAAAATTTTATACAACTTGTATGAGGATTTTGATATAAGGCTCGCCAGGTTAATTGGTCGCATTATAATGATGTTAAAATAAGATTTTTTGATATCGATGTGGATATTATAACATCATTTAGTGTAGATAAAATATATTATTTATTAATAATGTGTTTTATATAACATAATAATATATAATACTAGCTGCGCCCCGCGGTCTCACCCGCTTTGTACCCGTTCCCGCGGGAATTTCGGGATGAAAAATAGATGTTGGCCGATTCTCAGACCTACTCAATATGCTCACAAAATTTCATGAGAATCGGTCGAGCCGTTTCGGAGGAGTACGCGAACGAACACTGTGACACGAGAATTTTATATACCTATAAGATAACATCACTTCAAGGGCTATTCAAATACATAACTACTTATACAGTTATTTATTTAGTTACATAACGTACATACATAAATTATTGTTATATTTTTCTATCGTGTTCTATTTGTCGGGCAGTTAATATTATTATTTATTACATCGACCTGGTTAGAAGGGCACATCCATTAAACTAAAATAGATCGAATCTTGAAGGTTTGATTGATGGACGAACGTAGCCCGCTCGCTTGTATTATGCAAAACACGTTGCTATAATGTTATTAAATTAATATTTTAATATCGTTAGTTATTTGGATGTAGATATAGATGTAATGTTTAAAAAGAATTCATAAATCATATTATTATATTTGAAATGTTTTACAAAATGTTACCATTCTAAGGGTAAATTGCACAAACATTCAAGTTTATTTAGCGGGTAAATGTTTAAAAAACAAAATTATCTATTAAAATTTGTACTTTATATTGCACCAAATAGGTCACTTTTTAAAACGAACGTCACATAATAATCAAAAAGTTAAAATAAAGCGTGTAATGTTCCACTGTTGGGCAAAGGTCCTTAATCTCAATAAAGATTTTGCGTAATCACCCCGCTTGCCTACTGCGGGTTGGTGATATCAAACTCGAGTCATATTTGTAGTGTAAAACTGAATGGAGAACATGCTTTACTTAGCTACTAACATCAGCATTTGATTATATTACTTTACTTGATGATATAACAACAAATTCTTAGTATATTGGATCGTTTTAAATGAAACCAAAACGGTTTAATCTATTATTTACGAAACGGCTAAACGGTCATCATGTTTCCAGTTATGTCATAGATTTACTGTTGTCTAGTCTCATTGCCCCTACTGCTTGCATAGGGCCAAAATGTCTACACTATATGAATATAATAAAACGTTTTCCTAATAAATATTAAGTAAATATTCAAACGTTACTCAACAAAACTACATTTTAAATCAATTGAATCATTGTGTGTTGTAATAAATTGAATTGAACGAGTATTTACTGTATTTACGGTCGTTACTTTAAGTCCGTATGGTGTCAGTAATAAGAGTCATAACATAGAAATGTATGGCGCTGGGTTTATAGGGGCGTCGCACACTTACTAGCTCTGAGTGCCGGGACTCAAAGACGTCAAGTGATTCCTAACTATTTTTTCAAATTTTAGGTACCTATTTAACCTTTCTGTTGTTTTTTAAAAACCTTGACTAAATGACTATCTGCCGATAGTTAAATAGACAGTTAGCTAATTAACGTTTTTTTCGACATAACTATGTTTAAAATGACTCTTTGACCCTTCAATACCTATATAGTAATCTCTAGAAATTAAAACTCTTTCTTTTTGACTCCAACATCAACTTTCAACTTTCTTAAGTTCAAAATATATGTTAAGAAAGCCTTATCACTGATTCTAATTCTCATAATTTGTTACAAGTGTGTGTCACTTCTTTACCAATACAAGCTACGAATCCGCAGTGGGTTAATGTGACACTGTTCCTACTAATATAAGAATTACAACATCATACGACCCGCACCCGGCACCCGCACTATATGTGTCTTGCACTTTATTGTGAAAAGTTATACAGGCCATTCAGCCACTCAGATAGCTATGTATAGTTGGCGAATGTGCGCTTACCTTTACATACCACTTTGAACTCTATATTGCAATATAATTGAGTAATGAACGAAACAAATCAATTTATTTATCAATTGTTTCCTATTAGATGGCTGCTTCATTGGCTCTATATGTAACTACAATAAATTAACACAATACCACTAATTTATCGGTTGCGTTCATTATAATTTATTATTAAATAACAAGGCAATAAATAACGCGTAATTAACAGAGGAAGTAAATAAAAAAAAAATATTTTTTCCCAATTTATATATACTTAGGCTTAAAGCTCATAAGATGCTTTAAAATTCTCTTTTGAGGTTAACTTAAAAGCTTCTCCGAAGCTCACGCCTATCGCCAAAGTTTTAACAAGATAAAGCTTTCTTTGAAAAGCTCGCATCTGCATATTATTGGCATAACCACGTACATATCAAGCGACATCTACAATCGGATTCGATATCTAAATCATGCTTCCCTACTTTACTGTTTATTAATATACTTCAGGAGCGTGTTATCGTACGAAATATACAAAAATGGTTTATAAGAATTTTCAGTGACAAAATGAATGCATAGAAAAATTCTTTCTTGTTATAGGAAAGGCGGGGTTCGGGATCTCACGTCGCACTACCTACATATTTTATTGACAATGTTTCGAGTACACGAGATGAATATCTGAAGATGAGACTCGGGATAAAAAATGGTGGAAGACAGAAGTATGCGAAGAATGGATAGGTATGCTATGTTTATTTCGGAGAAATTGTAACCATAATCGTACCTATTAAAAATAATAAAAAATAAAATAAAATAAGTTTATATAATTAATTTTGGTTATTAAGTTCAAATAATATTATTCCTATTATACCTATTACTAATTAGTTCCTACTAATAAATTTACATTTATACTCTCTCTATATTTAAGAAAACCCATAGAGACAGACAAATGCAACATACTAGTTGGAGATAAGTAGGGCTGCAGTTAATGATTAAACAAAGCTCTCCATCCAAAACGCCATTTTAAAATATGTATTCCATATCATAATTATCTTTTTCCAATGTTGGCTACACCTATACATAGAAACGTAGCAACACATCTATCCACCAATTCATCTCCTCACCCCGTGTGTAGCAAGTCCCAGTACTTTATAGCATATCAGTCGGTGCGGTATTCCCAAACTGCACTTCAGAGCTCCCGACTGGCATATCTAATACGTACCTACATACATACAGACGTACCCTACCTACTGTCCTACGTCCTTTGAATTCGGCACACGTAACTTATGTTTTTAGGCGAATTTCTTGGCCCATATTCTTTTCTGTATCTATAGTTGAACCTTTAGGTTGTGTTAAATATTTTGTGTCGATGCCTTCAGTTTGGGAGACAATCTGATCAAAAATTTCGGGAGTGACCCTTTTGTTTTTTTATTCTGCAAGTGTTTGGATGAAAAGGGGCTTTTGGGACAATTGTAGCATGTTGTCCTGAATGTAAACTTTATTATTAAATGGTGAATAAAATAATAACTTAGAGAAAATGTCGGAATACTTTTGTTTGTTTGTTTTTTCATTTGGCATTGCTTACAACTTTAACATAAGGAGCAGGATAAAACTTTTATAAATCTTTAGTATCTTTGTCAACTCGCATGAACATAAGTTATCTGCATCACATTAAAATGCATTTTTATGTGCAACATAGATTTAAAATCTTTATTTTGGTCAAGAGAATAAAAAGCAATTTTAATTGCGGCACCTACATCCTTACCGATTGGACAAAACAAGAAATTCTTTTATTATCTGATTATATGTTTATCCTTTTTATTATAATACTAAGGTAAACACTTTTTAAATAATTAAAATATTCAAATATATACGAGAATGCCGTTTAGGCGATATTATCGTCTTAGGAGGGTCTTTATGTGAAAATTTTGAAATAATTGTAGTGTATGTGGATTCCTCATGCTCGCGCACCGTACATAATTTTCACTTAATTCAATCCTAAATGGTTTAGATGGGTTTATTAAAGCATACCGCGGTATGTAATTAGGTGCATAACTTTATATTTAACTTGTAATTGGATGAATATTGTGTTTGTTTTAAACAAAGTAACCGGTTAATTGAGGGCCGCGGGTTTCGCTTTTATGTTTTAAATTTTCAATTCAATTGTTTGATGGTATTATTTCTAGTGCTAAGTTAAAGTATCTTAGTAATATTTAGTATAAGTTAGAGATTAAAATTCGAATCGGGCTAGTTTACCTAGACCTAGATTCAATATAGGTAAGCTCGATTAAAGCTAGAGTTTATTGGATTTGAAGTAACTTTTATGAGGATCTAGAAATATTTGTGCAAGAAAATGTTCTATTCATTGTCCACTAAGTCTACTAAATAAACAAAATTAGATTTTTTTTCATATAAATAAAATTAATTTACACATTTAATTATGCTCATAGTTTTTACTTGAAACAGATTCCACAATTATAATACAAGTAAAAAATAGAAACTTGTCTCAAATTCTTGAAACGCGTCTTGAAACAAGGTCCGATATACCGTTACAATTCTAATTAGATACCTAGTTATACTTGTTAATATATTCAGAATATATTAGTTTAAATAAGGTGCGAATGTTGGAATTACTTAATTGGGGTGTTTGTAGGCAATCGTATGTGTGATACAAAGAATATTTTAATTAGATATAAATAAATTTACTTGGAACTGATTGGATGTACGAGAGGTGTATAAGTTTATTTATACTTGCTTATCTTCTTGATAAATAGTTAGTAGGAAATTATACTGAAAGTTTATTAATGTAAGGAATGAATAGATTAAACCTCTGCTCTGTCATCAAAGAAATATTATCTCAATATTATTTAAAACAAGTTTGAATTGAACTGAAGTTATAGGTGGCTGTAATGTAAGAGATGATGCAATAATTTAGATTTATAATAGTTATCAGTTCCTTGAAATAGAGAAATCAGTTTTTAACAAACAAAATAATAATTGAAATATAAAATATGTATTCGTTTTATTTACTTAAACATTTTTCGATATCTACATATCTTTATCTCTTAGCAACAAAAAATTAAGAAATAAGAACTAAGAAGCACGCTAAATAACGACATGTTTTTCTTATACCTAATTCTTCAGTACCTACTAATTCGCTTGCTCTTCACAAAAAGTAATGTCAAATGAACAAAAACCCGATAAAGCTATTACGTAAACCATGAACTACAGTCGATGTTGTGTTACTAACTTAATTTGTTTCTTTGTTTTAGGAGCAGTTAAGGGCGTCGTACACGAAATACTTCTAACTACTAATAGCAGTTTAAAGCGACTGCTTTAACTAGAAATGCTTTTTAGACTGCAGCCTCCTTTAGCTGCTGCAGCTTGGATTTCACAACGAACAACAGAGAGTCAATTCTGCAAAATTAATTGTTTCATTCTCAATAGAATGGTTTTATTCTTTTGATATTTTGCTAGGTGCACAATGCAGCAATGTGTCAAATCATTCTATCTATACCTAATAAAGACACAATCAATGTACCAAAAATTTACATCCAGGCTACTAAAGGCGATTCTATATGAGGCTGCTAGAATAGTAAAAACTGCTTCAACTTAGTCAGCACTTCGTTAACTCTATCTCTTGTACTGTTGTTGTATGTCGTGACGCTATCCATCTAAATTAATTGCTGTCTAACTGCTGAAACTGTTCGTGTATAATCGCCCTTACGTCTACTCAGCCAATCGTGTGAAGACAAAGTACAATCATCAACATATCCAACTACATAATAATATATCGTATTTATTTTCATTACGAATGTACCCAAAGCGCAATATTTTCATAGTTTTATATCGGTCTTGATACTATGCCAACTTACTTTTATTAACGCCCTATAGAGTTGGTTCGGGTTGCTTGAGAGGAAAATGGTGTAAGTTTATTTTTAGGATTTTTGGGGACTTGTATATTGTAAATAAAATTTAATGGAGCTTTATTTCATTGTAAGTTAATAATATAGTGTTTATGTTAATAGGTAGGTGTTGTATAATAGACATACCAGATAGATTTAAGGTATGGTTGGTAATAGCGTGATGTATTACTTAATATCAAATGCATTGTGGCATATTTTCTATAAATTGTATTAACAATATAGGAATTAAATACATTATTATAGTTATTTTTATCACCTAGATATTGTGTACTGTTACTTGGTATGTTTCTCAGTAAAGCAACAAGATTTTGTGTACCTATCGTGTTATATTAAACTCAACTCCTATTTTTGTTTAAACAATGACTTATACCAGTGTTGTGATCAATAACCAATCTCTCAATAGTAAATAGATGTTACATACGTGGATACTCGTTCGTAAGAGAAGAGTTAAATAAAAACTATTTTAAATAACTTGTTTTACATGCAAAATGTATATAAATTGCTAATTAAGTAGCGGACTTAAATGAAATTCTATTTTCTTTATAAAGTATAATTATATAATATTTTACTTTTAAGTACTCGTCGTTTTTTACCTACTTTTAGTTAATTGAATAAAGATGTTTTCATTGCTTATGTTTTTTATTGTCTAGAATTTCTTTTTATAAGGTTATTTATTTTACTTAAAATTAAGTATAATACAATTATGATATGAATAATGTAAGTATGATTGTGGTTGAATAACCCAATAATGTTCCGATGTAACACAAATTAATTTCATGAAATGTTTGTCAAGTTTTTGTCAAGATTATTACTACTTACTAACTCTAAGCTGGGCACGTTAAATTGTCGGTCCCGGTTGTGTCAGTCATCAGATGTCGAAGGCCTTTATGCAGTCTAAAACTCGTCCACCAAGGTTAGCCACTAACCAACTTAAACTTACTTTATTCTACCTCTTACTATACTTACCCTTACTCTATGAACTAACGTTAGCTCTTATTTTAGAATCTATACTAATATTATAAAGCTGAAGAGTTTGTTTTGTTTGTTTGTTTGTTTGTTTGTTTGTTTGTTTGTTTGTTTAAACGCGCTAATCTCAGAAACTACTGAACCGATTTGAATAATTCTTTCACTGTTAGATAGTCTATTTATCGAGGAAGGCTATAGGCTACATTTTATCCCGGATTTCCTACGGGAACGGGCACAACGCGGGTAAAACCGCGGGGCGCTGCTAGTAACGTTATATGACTAAAGAAGTTACATATTATTATGTATTCTATCAGTATATAAATAGGTACCAAATGCTAAATAACTTGAAATTCGTTCTGATTTTGATTATAGACAAGCAAGAATTATCTTAAACCCAGCTCTACCTACACATAAGATATAAGATGTAGAGTCTTATCAAGCAATTTGAATAAAAATCTCATAACAATAAATACAAAATATAATGTATTATTGAATATAAAAACGTGTTTCTACTACTTGATAATACAGTATTATAAAGTAAGTGAGTTTATTTCGTATTATTGACTGAAGCCTACTATAAACATTGGGAAGAGACATACGCTACTTAAATACCTACTATATAAGTGACACAATACCTACCTATATTATACAGAAAATTGGTAAAATAATAAAACTGACTTGGTGTTTGAGTTGGCGGCTTCTGGTAGCAAAGCTTTACTGAGCTTTCACAAGTTTACTTATTGGAAGCTCAAAATAAGTAAAAATAAACAAAAAAAATATTCTGGTTACTAAGTAATGAGCAATATTATAATGAGTCCTTCTTTTTACTTAAGTGATTAAATAATGTTGACATTATTATTTACCTTTTACAATTAGGATAATTACAATATTGTTGGTACACAAAATTAACAATGTTAGCTACCCAATGTTAGGTTTAATACTTAAAAATTTAAAAACCTTCATGTCAATGAGGAATTATGGTACATATGTCGGAAAAGGACAAACCATTTGATAGTTAAAATACTGTTTATAAGTGTTTACGAATAAGGCCCTATACCTACCTATATTTTGCATTAGTAGGTGTAAACAAAGCAAGCCATATGTGCCTCACGATTTTATGCGGTTTGCCAAGATTCAATCAATAGGTAGGTAGTACTTAGCCAACAGATATCACGATGAGTTTATGATCAAGGTAGACAATACATAATGCATACCTAGGTAGTAATAAAATATAAGCCCTAACTACTAACGTGGGTACTTATTTACCGTCTCATGTTTGAAATGTAATCAGAACTCGACAAAATCGGGAGTTTAAATTGCTCGGTTTTACGATTATTGTATTGGTACTTTGATTGTAGATATCTTTTGAATACAAATCCAAGACTTTCTAAGACTCACGCAAATTTTTGGACGAACGAAACTGGTCCGTATTTTTCAGGATAAACGGTCCAATTTTGTTTGAAAGAATACGGGTGGGTTTATTCAGCGCGTTAGGCATATAGGTACGTAGTTTCGATTTAGTACATACATAAAAATATGTAGGTATAGTAACTTAAATCTTATATCAGTTAATAGGTATGTAAGAACATACAAAGATTTACTACAGCAAATAAGATTTTTATATTTCCGATTATCTGAATAAGTATATAAGTCCTTTGACTGTAATTGTGACCCACAGCTGAGCAATGATCTTTCTCATCGACTTCCAGTCTCCATCACTATCCGAGGCCCGTTGAAACCAGGTTAAGTATACCAAAGTTAATAAGAATAATCATTCTATCACCTATAGTTATTAAAAACGGAATAAGAATAATATAATCATTCGACCACCTTTAACGTATGAATATTTAAATAAAGAATACATACATGAATACCAAGTACCTTACCATACTAAAGTACAGTAATTACAAAGTACTTAACTACCAATAAATACTATACCACACACGAACATTAATTAATTTTATTCAATCGCTTAGAGCGATTATTCAATAATACAAATCGGTACTTAACATTTGGTGAACTCAGGTGACTATAACAACAATTATACCCACCTCTTTATTATAACGATCCATTCGATCGATACAGTGTGGTCGTAAGCAATCGATTTCGTCATTCAAATATCGATGAAATCGATTTACCCGACTAGAAGCGAGTAGGTATAATCGTATTGAATCGTTTTTATGGTCGATTCATACCAAGTACGAGTTTTGATGATTGCTTATTGATTTTTGTTTTGGAGTTCCTTATATTTTTTGAATTTGTTTTTGGGTTCTGTGGGTTTGTAACAAATGTGTTCAATATATTCTGTCAAAAAGTATTCTGTCTATAAGAATAATTTGTTTAAACACTAAAAAAGTATACAATATCTCCTATAAAAACAGGTATTATATTAGTATCTACCTAAAATATAGGCAAAGTGTCGTACCTAACTGAAACTATAGGTAACGCTATAATGAAATACTTACAATTTTTAATGTAATAATTTTACTAATTAAAGAACTTCCTATATTATATGAACCTACTTTTTTCTACATACATACCTATGAAGGATAATCCAATATTCCAAAAGATATTAGTTGCACTAACCAGTGCATTATCTATACTAATATTATAAAGCTGAAGAGTTTGTTTTGTTTGTTTGTTTGTTTGTTTGTTTGTTTGTTTAAACGCGCTAATCTCAGAAACTACTGAACCGATTTGAATAATTCTTTCACTGTTAGATAGTCTATTTATCGAGGAAGGCTATAGGCTACATTTTATCCCGGATTTCCTACGGGAACGGGCACAACGCGGGTAAAACCGCGGGGCGCTGCTAGTGTGGAATAAGAGGTAGGTAATATTCTTAACTACATTAGTTTCAATAAGACTATATAAACTTAAATCAGATTACAAATTTAAGTTATCTTCTACAAACCAAGTAAGTATTAGAAGGTAGGTATTTCAAATATGCTAACCTTAATATTTTGAAAACATTACAAACTTTTGATACTGACACTAAATTAAATACCTAAAACTTAAACTAAATACCTATCAAAAAAAATTTTCTTAGCACACCTAAAACATTGCAGAAAATTTTATAAGTAGCATTTGTTGTTTTAAATACAAAAATAACTTACCCTTCACACAAAGAAATTATTAAGTTAACCTGCCTTAACTTAAGCCTTAACTTAAGGTACAGCAGGAAATTTAAAAAGAACATTCATATCAAGCAGAATTTTACCATTGCAAGCAAGTTGTGGGAATGATTTAGACCAAAACCACCCATTTTGTTAGTTTGGAGGTTATAATGAAACATGAACTTGAACTTGATCAGCTGATTCTAACATAATATTACCTAAACCTTTATATAACCTAATTCAACACAAAAACCTTTTGAAATTACTCCAAAATCAGTAAGTCGGTGAACATAGTGCATTTTCGTACGGAAATAAAAGTGATATGTGTTAAAAAAATGCTTTTATTCCCAAAAATTTTGAGGTTAAGAAGAAAACTATACAAGATAACCTAAAAAGTCAATAACCTTGCCATTAAAACTAATAAAATGAATGCGAAGTTAAATGAAAACCAAAGCTTTGTTAGGTGATAACAAAAATCAATGCAAAATTACCTAGAGAGCTTCCCGTGATATTTCTATTATATTTCAAGAGATTGTTAGAAACCCAATTCCATTAAGACCCTATTATTACCAGCTGACTCTCATTAGAATACATAGACGCTCCTGCCACCTAGCGGTGAATGCATAAACTAAATAGTAAAAAGCGCCCTCTACAAAGTATTTCAAGGTGATCACACGTTTGACTCACCACTACATCGACATGTGTTTGCAGCTCGCTCACTCGCATTCGTAATGAGGGAGATAAGAATACCACCCAAGATGTCTTCTAAATTGGCTTTTTAAAACCGGCGCCGTTGATTGGTCAACGATCGAGAGTACAAACAAGATTTTTCCCGATCACGCCAATCGGATGGAAATATGCGAAGAGAGAAAGCCGCCATTCTATTTTAGGTGGAGTCGAAGTTAAGAACCTCCTTTATATTCCTGACGTTTGCAGTCATTTGAGTTATGGATGATGGCGCAAGTCTACGTATTTATAAGAAATCTGCTGAATTCTCTTTTGGTACAATATTTTTGGTAGGAAATAATGCTGAGCTATCAGTAGGCAATAAAACTCGACAGATATTTTTATTACTTGCCTATGGATGGAAAGGAAGCATGGCAAAAAAATATTGTAGAGTTGGTAGGTATTAAGACTGAAAGGAAATGTTGCCAGAAGTCAAGGGTTTAATGATGAGTAAATTAATATCCCCAAACAATAGACATTACAATAATTAGGCAATAGATACCTACATCAGGAATAACATCTAGGTAGTCTAAATACACTTTCTCACAAAAAATCATGCCCGTAAGCTGTACAAGTAAAACACAACTTTGATGCTTACAACATCCGAAATAATTTTGTACAAAGTTGAAAATACAATTGGTATCTAATAAAAAATATGCGTAGAGGCACCAAGAATTCTTCGCTAAAATAAAATAAGTAGATACGGTTAAAGATACGCAGATCGTAAAACAGGAATTATAAGGAAAACTCGAGGAAAGCAATTTGAGAGAAAAAAGAAAAGGGAACTGGTAGCGCCGAAAGAAAATAAATTCATAAACTCACCGACATTAGGCGGTGGTACGGTCACGAACAAAAATTATAATAAGATGGGCTTTCCGGAGCCGTGAGGATCCGTGTCATTAACATTTACTAAGGTACAAAGGTGGGTACACTCGCCAACATCATTCCTTCCATCTATTTAATCCGACATAATTTTAATGACAAATTATAAAAAGTGTTACCATAAAAATAATCCAGTCATAAATTCACACCAATTACTTTTATAACACATTAAAGTGCTAACAAAACAATAAACCTAACCATTTAGTTACATATTAAAATCGCTGCAATAAACTTCTGTTTATTCCGCCATTTATTTCACATTTATGACCGAAAAAAATAACCTCGTGGGAACTTTACTACAAGAAGTCAAGTGGCGCCCCAACCATCACGTCGTAAAACTTAAACTTCTGAATGAAACATCGACCCATAATTGGCACATTAAAACGTCGTCCATTGACAAAATTTTATTGACTTGCTGTAGGCAGGATAACACACAACAGGTGACCGTAGGTTTTTACGAGCAAAGTCAGGCGCGTGCCACGCCATAAACCAACATTGAAATCGTAAAATCGTAAGAGCTGTTTAAATTGCCCCTAATAGAACATTATAGTTGTCTCAATGACGTGTTTAGTTTTATGTGATTTTGTTTAAGTAGGCGCCTCTATAAAATGAGATGACGTAGTGTCAAGTGGCAATAAAACTTGTTACAGTTTAACATCGCAGACTTGCTCCAGACAGAGAGAATTAGCAGAGACATTAAATTCTTGGAATATGTTGTTCTTTTAGTGGAGGACAATTTTCAATATTGTGTCATGACCACATAAGATATTTGTATACTACTATGCCCATCCCAAATATTGAGTAGCGAAATCATACCTAAAAGGCATGTTTTTGCCCGACTCATTTTGATATGGAACAAAAATACCCATGTAAAAACATGATATTGACATATTGATAAGCCTAATAATTGACTCAAAAATATCTTTTTCACAGGTTATAAGTAAAATATAATTAAAATATAGTAACAATTTTGGGATCGATTGTACGCAGCGACCGTAACTTGTAGGTAGGTACGTACTTGAAACGTTCCGTTGGAAGCCCAAAGAGCGTTCGAAGGTGTCTTAAGCATAAACAATTTATACAGAAATTGTTCTATACATTTTCAAGGTGATATTTTATTTATGTTTATTAAAAATGTAACGGTTTGATTATTTGAGTCAACGAACTTTACCTACGGTTTTTATAATGACTTTTTTGCCCTTTAAGCGTAGGTCTCACATTAATCTTTAAAATATAATCTTATAAAAAAAAATATAATCTTATAAAATAATCTGCTATTTAATTTAAAAATATAGCCAAAATTTTGCTTACATGCACAATATGCTTTGTAAAAGATGATAACAGCTTTATCTGATAATAACAAGCTCTCTCATACAACTAGTGTTAAAATAGTATACTATCTACTAACCAATCCCTTAGAAATGTCTCTAAGTAGAGAAACTGTCCAAATCCTAAAGGAATTCCTGTGCAAAATACAGTGTAAGTCAGCGCAAAGTTAATAAGATCGACGTCCAGGAAAGGATATTTCTCTAGGGCCCTCTCTGGAACATGGTTCTCGCTTTACCTAATGCATTTCAGCTTACTCCCACAAATAAGAGGAACTTACATTTTGGTACACCAAATGTCATCCGTATTCCTTGTGCATCTGAAACAAAGAAGAATTCTATGAATGAGATGTATTCATCAAATAGAGACTTTTATAGCTCTGAAGAAATTGAATGATACTATTTGTTTTGGTATAAAAATTTACCAATATTTTAAGAGAGAAACAGACCAAATCAATGAACCGAAATGAAATTTACATGTCTACTTATTCTCCGGAACATACCATTTGAATTGAATAAAATACACAATTCTGTAGCACGAGACCAATAACAAGTGTAGGTACAACGCAATAAAATATCATGAGTATGTTCCGACGGTGCTAGAATTCACAATGCAACACAGTCGGAAGGCTTCATAGTCCAGATAGACTATAAGATCTCATCACCTGAGAACCGTCTCCAAAAAGCAGTAAAATCCGTCTGCTACTTGTCTACAACATTTACGATCGAACGATACACGTATAAAAATAACCATGCACACGCTATTATTACAAATGATACAAAGTTTACGAGCGCGAATATTTACTTTTT
Source organism: Cyclophora albipunctata (assembly GCA_963082685.1). Taxonomy (NCBI): domain Eukaryota; kingdom Metazoa; phylum Arthropoda; class Insecta; order Lepidoptera; family Geometridae; genus Cyclophora; species Cyclophora albipunctata. The sequence continues at coordinate 4,680,629 of OY720118.1, forward strand.
TATTTCAAACGTTTATGGCCTGTTGTGCAAGTTAATAGCGTACTTGAACTTGGCGGGCTAGTGACACTGTTTGATCCAAATCGCGTTTTATTGTTTTACTCAATGGATGGACGTTATTTTACGAGCGTGTCGTAATCTGTGACGTGGTTATAACTCTGAGTAGTACGCCAAACTCGTGACTCATTTTAATGCCTCTAACTTTCAATTTCGTACAGTTTTACAATAGCACGCGATGTGTGTTCCAATGTTGTTTGTCCGTGTTTAGTTTTCTTTAATTGACTTGTTATAGTGTATTAATTAACTTGCTTTCTCACGAATTGGGACGCAGTTAATTTAGATTGATTAGATCGGTTCGTCTAGACTGATTTTTGGATTGTGTTCAAGTATCATTTCCTTCATCAATTTCACAACGACAGATTTATCTATGCTATTGGAATTTTCTGAACAGAAAATATTTTTATCAGTAGTACATTTATTGGAGGGTCTAGCGAGTTCACGGGTCCAATGTTTCCATTATTACCTACCATCTATTTCATCCCACCTTTACAATAAAACAAATTTCCTCAAGGTACGGTCCCTTTCTCGTTTACCCTCGTATACAGTATATTTGTATCCGGTCACATCAAAAAAGTATCGAAAATGTATGAGCAGAATTGTGCTGCGTCACTTTGCCACTTATCATTCTTTAAAATGTACCCAGAGGTGTTCTTGGATAAAATAATAAGGAAAGAAAAATAGTGCTTTGCGTTTTGCGTCCCCAAAATTTGCATTATATTACGTTTTCATATTACTTCCAAGGTAAACTTTTCTGGGGCCGCAAATAATAGGTGGTGTGCATCTGGGTCCGCATTAAGGGACATCTTTTTATTCGGCTCGAGCTTTCGTAAATATTTTTGTTATTGGTTGGCCGGGTGCCGTGTTTTCCGATATTTGTACCTGACCTCCTATTAGGGAATTGGATAAAGTAAACCATACATTATTGATAACTGGTAAAAGTTCTCTGCTTTTCCTTCTATGAGCTGCTTTCATTTTGAAAATGCGGTCTTCACAAGTAATCGTATGACACAAATAAATGTGACTGTAAAACTTCTTAAATCAAGATCAATAACCATCTTTATCATCATTTAAATCCAGCAATTTTGACTCAATAAATACCCACATACATGTAGATATCAAAACAGTTACGGTAAAAGAAATCGGCTCGTAAAAACTCCACACGGTGACCGAAAACACATAAAAATAAATTTGTAAATAAAACGAGTAGCTGTCAAAATATAAATTCGTAGAACCGGCCTACTCAGAATACCCTTAAAAATATAAAAAAGAATTTCGCATATGAAAATGTTTAATCAGAAGACCGAACTCTCTAAATACATAAAATGCAATGTTAACACCATTCTTGCATTACGTATAGCGCCAAAATACTTGTAAATGTGTGAATAAAATTGTGTATCTTATGTGACAGCATCCCATGTGACCTTACGTTCGAAATTTGACTTTTGGGAACAGGAATGGCTTATAAAATTCAACATTCATTATCCACTCTTTGGTTGGTTGTTTTTAAAATGAGACGGCGTATGTTATCTCGACATGGCGTGATGGGGCGCCGAGACCGAGATTAGGACCAAACAGGGACCGATAGAAAAAAAAGAATTTTGTTTCTGAAGAATACCTACAAGATTCTGTGTTGTTTGTACCTAAACATAAGTCTGAAAATTTGTATTATATATCTAAGTATTTTCTGAATAATAGATGAATTTCAAAGGTATAACAGCCCTAATGATTTCGTTAGTAAAAAGCATCGTGGTAGCTTTTTACAAGCAACTTTAATAATTATTAAAACACCAAAAACCACTCATTTGTCTTCACTCTCAAAATAACTACACATTTTAGTTAAGTGAATTCCAAAGAAAAAAGGGAGCAACGCTCTTTACTCCCAAACTTAATTGGTAACCAAAATAGTATACGTTAATTAACTCAAACTCTGGAAAATATCTTAATCTGACATTTGGCCTCGAATCATTGGAATGAGGGTTATCTCCTTCGCTGAGACACTTGGACCGGTCCCGATAAAAAAAGTTAAAAAATCTTTATGACTTCGATATTTTTCTCTGACGAGTTTTTTGACCGGACTTCGAGCCGTCAGATTTTCTAACTATAACTAGTATCTAACGACGTATCCGCCCACCATACGTCCACATTTTAATGTACGTAAGATTATCCACATAGCATATTGTATGTGTATAACGTGATTTTGTAATCTTATGATTGGGCATACTGTCTTCCTACGCATCTTTTATTTACTTGTATTGACGTCTCGTACTCATATTACCGTATAAGTTGTGGGTAATATCTATTTTTTTGTATATTTTATGTAAAGCTTTCACTTGCGGGATGATTATGGTTGAGATATGATATAATTTTGACCAGTAAGAGTCGAAGGGATAGTCGGTTATTACTTAATCATACTTTTTAACCTCTAAGTTTGTTGAGACTTGTTTTAAAATGTTGCTTTTATGTGTTGGTGATGACTTTTACTACAGAACATATTACATTGAAAATTGTAGGTGCTTGGTTATGAAGCAATTAAATAGGATTTATTTAGATTCGATTTTGCAACTATTTGCTTAGATTGATGAAAGGCTCTTGAACTCACAGCTCGTCTACTCGTACTTAAAGACTTGTCAACAAACTAAACTAAAAAAGTTTCAATAATATCATAAATTCTTTTGCAAATAAAATCCACTTCAAAGTTGTTTATGTCGCAAATACTCATATCTGAAATCACAATAGCTTCACAATCACAAAACTTAAATTTTTTCTAGAAGTTTTGTCGAATATCTTTCGATTATGATCTTGGTAACTGGGTATGAGTAATCCATTTTTATTTTTATTTCATATTACCCGCGTTGTGCCCGTTCCCGTGGGAATTTCGGGAATTTTTTTACATAAAAACCTTCCTCTTGTATTACTCTACCTATTACAAAAAACCGCATCAAAATCCGTTGCGTAATTTTAAAGATTTAAGCATACAGACAAACAGACACGAAACAGAGACGACTTTATTTTATACTATGTAGTGATTAAATGTAAAGTAAAAAGTATTGGCCTGGTATGTCCCACTGCTGGGCAAAGGCCTCTCGTCTCATTAAAGATATCAGTACAGTAAGGTAGGTAGTGATTAGGTTTAAACACCACGCTTCAAACTCAAGCCATGCTTGAAATGTAAGAAACCTGTTTTCGCTCGACGCGGGAATTGAACCCGGCACCTAAATCTTGGCAGACGCACATACCACTAGACCACCGAGGCGTTTTTATATAGCTTAACATTTCATATTTAATGTAGCTTAACTTTATAATTTTCATATTTTGATCCTTCCTTTATCTAACTCCGCCATGGTCCAATGCGAACACAACGGATGTAAGAATCTCGGGAAACTATAAATCGCTCAAACTATGATCTAATATTCAGTTTTATTTAAAAATTGTGTTGTGAATATATGAAACTTTGAATCCATATAGCATTGTATTTCGAAAGTGATGAAATTCCATTTTGTAATGTATACTTGGTTGTTACATCGGCAGTTTTACCTTAATTGTAACTTTTGTCATTTTAAATGTAAAACAATATTTAAATTAACAGCCATGCTTGTTTTAAGTACTCGAAAATATTGCAATGTAAAATGTTCTTTTCTGTTTTAAATAAGTTTCCCTACCCAATCTCTGTCGCAGTCAAACTATTCCAAAATCCTGAACCAAATTACTTATATTCAAATACTTTTGCAATCGCTACCTAGACTTGCAGGAAATGCATCTTGCTCAGAAAGTATAGAAATGCGAAAAGCGCCTTGAGTTGTAAGCACAACCCTCTGTGGAATAGAGTAGGTATGCACTGAGGGGGTGAAAGCTTTTTCCAATTATTATAGGGTTGCCTCGAGCTTTCGCTTTGATTTTGTTCGCTAAACATGGAAATTGTTATTTATACTTTCCTCTTGTTTCCTTTTCGTAATAAAATGTCTTGTTAGGTAGACGGTGTTTTGAAAGGTGAAGTTGTTTTGAAGTAAAAGCTTTTTATATGGACATGATATAAATATATTCTGTATTTATGATATAAACTGTAACTTTTGCAACACCATATCTTATTACGTTCGTACGTAACATGCAATTAGCATCTATTCAGATAAATTAATTCTAGCTCATACTAAAACTAAGCTATAATTTTATGCAAGTCGCGTAAAGAACAATATAACCAAATCCTTCAAAACCTTCACTCTTTGTTAACTTTTCATCATTTCAGTAACCATTAAAATGCACTATTGGTTAACCCGTAGCGGTTTCAAATAAATTAGAATTTAGTCGTAAATAACGAACATAATTTTCGACTAACAAGATTCGATATTCATTTCAAAGAGAGCTTGTTAGAAGCTGAAACAATGGTGCTTTTAGTTTGGAATAGAGTAACAAGGTACCTTATTACCACTTGGTATCAAGTATCAAATATAGAAGCTTCTCTTTTGGCTTTAAGCCAATCGGTTTTAGATGTTATACGGTTGTGATTTTGAACTTATTATGTAGTAATAGAAAATGTATTCACTTTCCAAATTGTTTTCGTCTTAGTTGACTTTTATGTAAGTTTAACATTTCTGCGAAATAATAAATTATTTTGAAGATTCAATACCTCCATACCGAGGCCATTTTTATTTGAGCTTCTCTCTTGTTTTAATCGTTAGAAAACGTTGGATATTTACAGGACTTAAAAACTCCAACACCAGAGTTGTCTCGCACCTTACTAACTTACTTTTTTTATTACTTAGTTACATATATTTTATTCAAAACCTATAATGATGTCAAGTAAAAGTTAACCAATTAGCCTGTAACGTCCCGCTACTGAGCAAAGGCCACTTATCTCACCGAACATATAAGTACAATGATGAGAATGAGGCGTAATCACCACACTTGCCTAAATGCAGGTTAGATAGTTAGATCTCATACCCGAGCCATGTTCGAAAAGTAGGAAAAATAATTTCGCTCGACCTGGGCATTGAACCCGGGAATATAATATCAAAATTAATCTAAACTTTGCAGTAACAGTGATTCCATTTTCGCCGAACGGATGAACGATCCTATCGATTCAATAATTAACTACATCTCTATGTTTTGGAAGCGGTTAAATACATCATATTGGATAATCCAATATAACTGAATGTTCACTCGGTTCATATACTCAGGTTAATGGACAAAGTTGTAGGAGGTGAACTAATAGTGAAGTTAGTTCATGTGTTAGAATGTATTTGGTTATTTGTATGTTACATTTATTTTAGACATAAAGAGTTTCATATTGTAGGTATTTAACTAATCAAAAGTTAAAGTTTAGCTAATGGGTTTGTCTACTTCGAATTTATTTTACATTTTTATCTGACGTTTCGAATCCTTTACAGGAACCGTGGTCACAGAAGCGAAGTACGAGAAACGCTTACACCTAAGAAACCAGTAGTCTTCATATTTTTATGTCCTAGGTACGGTCAGCCAAATATGTGGTCTACCACCCTACGGTTGAGATTCATTTGAACGTCATGAAACAACAAGGTCACTTTTAAACGTCATAACATAATTGTGCATAGAAAAGTCAACCTTAGCGATCGTTACATCTCGCAGAAACTTTTGTCAAAAGTGGTAGACCACTTTCTTGGCCGACCGTACTAACATGCTAAATATTAACTACGTCTACAGAATTTTTTCTGTACCATTTGCTTTAACTTATACCTACAAATAAAAAACTTCAGTATATAAGCGCCTTTACAGTACAATAACGTAACATGAATACTTTTCCTAATTAAAACACTGATTGAACAAACCAATGTACATAATGCATGACATTTACATACAAAAGTTAATTTCAATTAGCCCACCGCAGTTTTACGACTTTTCGACAAGCATTGTCAAACAAATTAGTATGACTGTCGTGTGCGTTGTCATGTGAACTGGACTTTTCCTTATTTCGATGAGAACCGAGTTTAATTCGCATTTTAATAGCCTACGTGAACCTGTTTGGGTGAACTGACCCTTAATTTGTCGATCGATTCGATTCATAGTGAAGCAGGTAAAGGTATCAAGTAGCCCACTCCCTATAATGTACCTACGCATGCGTGGTAATCACGCATCGACACTAACTCAACTACTTTATTGTTCATGTGTGGGTATGCACCAAATACAAACAAGATATATGATAATACCACTCAATGTGACATCCACTTAATTGAATCTCGGTTTTTGTTTATAAAAGTTGTTTTTAATATCTTAATAGTTAAAAATTTACATAGAAAGCGGCTCGGGTCTTGAACGAAGCTACCGCATTAGAAAAAGTTGATAACATAAATTATTTCGTAATGTATTTGAACGTACAACTTCCTACGGAATTCACTAATGAGCATGGCATTTGAAAAATAATAACCTGGCTAATAATAGATCATAGGCAAACATCCTCCGAATACACTCAATAAAATCTGAAATTTATCGCCGTTCCAACACTACATGTAAAGGAGCCAATTTAAAATGTAGGTTAGCTTCACATAAAACAGAATTTTAAAATTATAACCAATTAATGTTTGCGACAATGACATGTGGATACAATTTATAGACTCTAATTAGGTAGCTTTTTACATACATCTGTGATATTCTTTGAAATAATGCTCGGTCTGCTTACAGCATAAAATATTAGTCTAGTGACTCTTTCCGATGGCAAATGGCGCTGTTGCCAAATTGGAGGGTCGCCAATGAAAGATGGGACGGGAGAGAAACAGAATATAAGTAATGATTAAATATTCGTATACTTCCGTCCCGATGGAGGTATATGGATGAAACTTTTTGATTATGAAGATTGCTTGTTATACTTCCGAACCGGCGAAAGAGTAATAGGCGAGAAAATTTTTGTTTACCTTCTGAGTGAGGAAAGCTTTTGAATTAATAAAGTGTTTGTTCCGCGCCACCTTTCTCAGTTGTTTGAACGAAAGGTTTATTTCAAGAGAAATATTTTTCTGAATTCTCAAATTTTGTTTCACATTCACGGAGAATAATTTAAAGTATTCTATTACAAATTGAAGGTCTTATTCCGAAAATCGCCTCACTATTTTCGTTGTTACAGACTTGTTTATTTGAGAACATGATTTATTATAAAAGTTTTTCCATGAAAATTCTTAAGATATAAAAAGTTCTCGACCTTTGAATTTCATTTCGGGGCTGTGAGTAGAGAGGTCATATCTTTCAACGCTCAATGTAAATGTTATTCTACTCAAATGTCCGAAATCACTCTCAAATATTACGTTTCATAGGAAAAGTAAGTGATATCTCATCAAATAGAAAAATATCTTGGCAACTCTTTGCACGAGGGCCGAATAGACATGAGATACGTATGTCCCCTAATCTAATTTATACAATAAGATAACAAATATATTGATTTCGCAGACCATAAAGTCTCGAAACATATTACTACGAATAAACATCAACGGTGAAAAAATATATATAAAGCTTCTCTTCTTGGGATTATTCCATTTCCCTATATATGTAACTTATGCAAACGTCCCCAAAGACCCTTGTTTATTTGACTATTATTTGCTGGTTATGTAATAGGACGAATCTTCTTGGAGATAAAAAGAAGCCAGTATTTTCGTGTTCATTATGATTATTTACCTCGGCGTCACGGCTGTGTCGTAAGTGTATGCGGCAGCAAAGTTATCTCCCACGATAATACTTGAAAAACACATTCTATATAACACATTTTTTATCTTATCAAAAAACTTTACTTTTGAACAGTTCACTGGTATACATTCTAAGAAAGACTGGAAGTTCGGTCTATCTTGCAAACTTAATGTCCGACACGTAAAAAACACTTAGCATACAATTTGAACAAAAGTTGCGTAACATTCTTTTGTTTTCTGCATCAAAAAACACCTTGCCCTGTTTGTCCCGAACCCTTTGTTGGTCCATTTATAAAGAAACTGAAAGTGCATTGTATGATTATTGTTATAGTTTTTGCCGGCGTTTTTAATGGTCGTAAAAATTTAGGGCATAAACAAAAAATTTAACGAAACCCTTCCGCGTTGCGACAATTGCATCGTCGAAGGTAAACCAGTTCCAAATTACAGGTGAAATAGTGAAGATCGTTGTGTGCAATTGTGATAATGGATCTAATTGTTTCGAAAGCCTTTTTAATAGCTTTCTTTTATTCGGAATCATTGATTTATTACGGTGGTCAGCGAGAGTGAAAAGAATACAATGCAGAGCAAAGTTTTGGTTCGTAAATTCTCAATTTATCATACTTTTACAGCCGCTTAAGGAAGTCAACTCATAACAAAGTTGCGGTGTAAACGGTTAATAACATCAATTAAGTCAATCTCCAATTACGATGTTTACTCATCTACCAATTAATACCTACAAAGGTTATCTTTATTGCTACAATAGCCATCAAATTACTCAGTTACTGCGTGTTTTTCCATAAAATTCTTTTATGGAAAGGGCAACAAGAAATTGCTGAGGGCTTTTGTTGGAAGTAAAGTTCTCGCGTAGACTTTTTATCACTTTGTAATTGATTTAGGATTATGTCAAGAGCCGCGATCAAAATCCTTCCTAATATTGAAGGTATGAGAAAAGCTTCCACTCCCGGATTAGGAAACTCGATTGTTTAGTAAACATACACGTAGCGAGCTCAACAACGTAATCTCCGGAACACAATTTTCTCAGCTAAAACATCAAAAATTCTGATACAAAGACATAACAATAATAGAAAAATCGGCGGAGCGTGCGAAAAACCGTACATGCGATAAGTCGCGTACGTGCCTCTTTGTCGAAAACAGAGACAATCGCTGAAAACAACTTGTTATTTTATATCGAGTTATTTACTCACTTATACTCGTATGTTTGTACCATAGAATGCGTATTTGCTGTGTGTAGCACAATATTTGTGAAACGTGTCAAATGTCTCGTCAAATGTTAGATATCTACTCAGAACACGTATCCAACAATAATACCCCGTGTTACATGTGATATTATTCCTTCTTTTTCTTTTGTAATAAAGAGTTGATTACACCAAGACGCGGCAGCAATTGGCATTTGGGATACGCTATTTTGTCTGTGGGGTGCCGATAGTGCAATTTAGGCGTAGTGTAGACACATAGTGTAATATGTTGCGTGTCTCCCTTTTATAAGAAATAATAGACGGAAAGGATCAGCTAATTTCGTGTCATGGCTTATCAAATACCTAAAGCGTGTTTACTTTGCCTTGTTTTCCGTGATAGCGTGGTTATGTACTTTTATGTAATAAAGAAAGGATATTTACTGTTTCGAGTCACAGACTACAGCTGTCAAATAAATAAGCTTTCCGTCGGTATGAAACGGAAGCTTGAGGTTGGTAACCGCTTATCGGCCGATAATGACACGCGAACACAAAACGCGTTGCGTTTCAAACGATTTCACGTGACTACGATTGGGAATGTTGGGTCCTCGAAATTATGTATATGATTGTTATTTACAAATCTTATGTAGAATGCGGTAAATAAGGCGCAATATATATGCTAAGACTTGGCCTTCAATACATGCGAAGACTACATAACCCTTGAATATACCTCGTCGGAATTGTTAAACATTTCTGTATGAAGTCGCCAAAACATCACAACATTTTCGAATATATAAACTTCAACAACCGTAAAAAAAATACACGACAAGAATATTTTTAAAACAAGTAAATTTCGAAAAAGATTCAAATATCCTCTCCCAACACTGAAGGATTCAAACTTTTACTAACCGGTCTTTGATCCACCCTGTTCTAAACAAACAGTACAAAATTAAACTTTAGACTTTATGTCTCTTAATCTTTAGGAAGCTTTTTCTTTGCTCTGATTATTGTTCTACGATGCTATGTAGTAAAAGTGCTTAAAAATATGATAACATTTGCGGGGTGCCATCTACTGCGGTGTCTCAAAATTCCCAAAGCTTAATTTTAAGGAAGGATTTGTGATTATATGCGAATTGGATATGAACGCAAGATAAGGTGGTTCCAAGAACTTTACGTAGTTAAGTGCCGAAGTTTTGATAACGGTATTTAAGTTCGGAGCTGCGGCTAATCAAAATGGTGTAAGGGACTTAAGGAATTTTCCAATTCCACAGAATTGTTCAAAGTTAAAATGGGAACTCCACACAGATCTGACAAATTTAATCCATTCCCTTAATTAGCAGTTTAACAAAGTTATTTCAAAAAGGTTTGATTAGCAAAAAAAATACGTAAAATGTTTTTGAGGAACATAAATAATATTCGTGCCTTTGTAAGGAGCGGCCGTTCATATTTTTATAGCATTTATTTCATAAACCTTCATTTATTCTCTGCAACCTGTCATCCCAAATATGATATACAGGTTATATGCGCAAAAAATAATAACTCCGACCATGACGATATCAAAAATCGATTATATTATCTGTCATATTTCATGAATTACGATTGCTAAGACAAGGAATCGTAGACAAACTTGCATGTAGGTAAGCGGTCGGCTTTCAAACCTCTTGGTAATAAAATGTATGATAGATGTTGACATCGGAAAGCCCTTGCGTGTTCGTGGCGTCCCGTCCCCACTACCAAGGGCTGAGCCGATCCGACCATTCTAATAATAACTCCCTCCCCGCCCCCGATACTCTAGATCAACCCACATCAAGGAGGAATCACACGACATTGCATAGCTCATCGTAAATTGGTTTAAAATATCACATCATCGTATTGGGGTTCGGTGCACTCGGCACCATATTTAAAATCGAACTCTGATCGAACATGATTTAAAAATGGCCGCTGTTTTTTGTTCCATTTCAAACTTAGAACAAATTTAAAACTCTCACGCAAATATTGGGATCATGTTTCAATTTGGACTTTATTTCAGTAAATTTAATGACGTGGTAATTAATTGTTGAGCTTAATTAAAAATCTTCCTTTCAATTCGATCCTTCAAGGGGAGTCAAGAATGTAATATAATAACTTTATATCTTTTGCAAATATCGTAAGCTTATTAGGTAAGAAATGGAAACGAATGCGATTACCTTTGAATTTAAATGCTTTGCAATATCAAAATTCCACTAAAAGGCTCTCAGCATGAAGCGAAAATGACCAGATACCATCATATAATCTTACTACACAACCACCTGCTTGACACATGATAATACAAAGCTAATTTTATGTACGGTTAAAGTCGTTGTATTGCAAATAAATTCACAGTTTTTATAATACGTATCGAATTAAGTTGAATCTTTAATATTATTTCTTTTTATAAATTAGGTTTACCAGAATCTTAATTAAAATTTATGTGCGCCCAAGTGAGGGTCAAGCTTATATTTTACATATAAAATACATAATACTTATTTATTATTTACCATTGAATATATAAATATAGAGTTACAAATTCCATTGTCAGTTTAAGGTAACTAAATGGAATGTTGCTTTTTATCTGTAACTTCCTGCTTAAAAGGGACACCAGAGTAATGAGTTGAAAAAATAGTAGAAAAGCGACGATACAGATAAAAATACTTACAGAACAGACCCTACACATTTTGAAAGGGGTAATACCCAATAGAGTGGTTAAACCAGTAAACCTGTGATTTATATAGACATTTTGGATATTCAGGAAAACAACTTAATAGCATTATCTAGTTTCTTACTTCAGTGAGTAAAGTTCCACGGTAGTATTACTGATAATGATTTTTGTTGTATTATCCTTCTTTACCTTATATTTTGTTGATAACTGTAGCAGAGAAAGTCTTTTGCTCAAACACTCTGTATTTTCAGACTGTTACTTTCTACTTAGACTAATACATATAACAAATACAACAAGTAGCTTCATTACTCATACTTCCTAAATGTTTTACTGAATTTACCAACAGGCTGTTTTGGCTGGTTAACTTTTATTATTTTTAATCAAAACAGAAACAACAAATGTTCCTTTCTGTTCGTATCTCGCTTCAGCTTCATGATACCAATTTCATTAACTTGAGATAGATTTAATCTCGACCAAAACCCGAGTAGTCTCAAGAGGCCCAAATTAATTTTAAGAACAACAAGCTAACCCATCCAAGTGATTGCACTTCAATGAAGAACAATTCAATAGTGAAAATGGATCTTATTTTCATAGTATTACGGCTGGTTTTGTAACTCCTGCACAGTTGGTTTCAAGTATTAGACAAACCATTTGACTTCGGACTAAGAAACAGATGGCCGGAATGATTTTACGAGTAGTTACGTGTTTTATCAAACCCAAAATTATTGACGATTATTTTGTTAATTTTCAGTTAATTGGCGCTTGGTTTGACTCTGGAATATAATTAGCTGGTTTTCATTTGTTTCGGGCGGCCATTTTGGAAATTAGTTGCCAGTTGTTTACATACAGCAGCAAGCAGCGAAATTAATGTACTTTGTAAAGGTTAGCTACTATTAAGAAGGTTTAAATAGATTTATCTGTTCTTTAACAAAGGTCAGTTTAAAACCTTTGGTATTCAGACTAAAAAAGCTTGAATTTACAAAAAACATTTAACCAAGTTCGCTAGTAAAAGAAATGCAAAATGAGGGTGAACGATAAAACTGAAGGTCTCTCAAATGCTAAGCTACTTCCCAAGATATTTCGTGTAAAGTTCGACATTTTCCTTCAATGTTGGTTCTAACTAGACGCCGGCCCAACTGTATAAAGTCATTTTACACTAAGGAGTTGAAGTAACCGACTCTAGAGTAAACTTGAGGCTGTTTTTGTTTTATCAAGGTGGAAGAAATAGCCTTTGTTTGTACCATCTGTTGTTTGGCTGTTGTTGTAGGTGTCTTTTACGTAGGTATGGATAAGTATAGGTATAAATATGTGTAGGTATTTTTGTATTACTCTTTGGGTCTTGTTGTTTAAATTAGTTGAGTATTTTGAACAAATTAACTCGATATCATTTTAAAGGGCGCATTGATGTCTTTTTAATAGTTCTTTTTAATATTTAATATATTACCATCGTCATTTTTTATTTAATATAATTTCAATAGCTTTAAAACTATTGGTCTTAACGTGTATTTACTTGATTAAGTGACATTACAATCCTAACAGTCTTATTATATCAACAGAGAGGCAAATAAGTTTCTCCCATATATCTATAACCTTTCGCTTGCACCTTATACCACTCTCCCTTCTAAGCCACTCTTACACATTGGCGGTACGAGCGGAGGGTTAAAATACCTTCAAGGGTTCCGTATATTCTAACTAAATGTACCGTTATGTCTGGACGAACCTACTTAATAACGTTCCATGAAAATGCTATATAAAGTGGTATTAAACCATACAGGATACGGGATAAGTTTAGAGATTCTTAATTATTAAGAAATGATGTGCCAATTTGAGCCTTATTTTTTCTTGAACTTAGTCTAAGGACTTTATAAACATAAATCATGACAATCAAATTGATACTTATCTGTTCTGCACTTTAACTATTGTGAAACAGAGACGTTTGGCTGCGTTGTGTTTGCCGGGATGTTTATTTATAAAGTACTAACAGCGCCCCGCGGTTTACCCGCGTTGTGCCCGTTCCCGTGCGAATTTCGGGATAAAAAATAGCCTATAACCTTCCCGTTGAATATAGTTATCCATTACAAAAAGAATTATTTAAATCGGACTGCTAATTCCCGAGATTAGTTCGAACATACAAACAAACAAACAAACAAACTTACAAATTTTACCTCTTTATTATATTAGTATAGACTAGCAGCACGCCGCGGCTTTACCCGCGTTGCGCCCGTGTTTTGCGGAAAATTCGGAATGTACAGTAGCTTATACCTTGCCGTTGAATGTGGCTAACTATTAAAAAAATATTTTTTCAAATCTGATGGATAGTTTCGGAGATAAACGCGTACAAACAAACAGAAAATAAAACTCTTTAGCTTTCTTAAATAAGAATAGATTTGTGTATATTTTAGTACCTAGTAAAATTAGTTAGTTTCATTCCATAATATGTAACAAACTTAAAGCTATGTAAGTGTACGTGAATTTGTCCCGTATATTTATTAGTTTATCTATCTGCTCATGCGTGCTAGAGATCTCAACCCTCGAGTTTGTGATAAGTTTCAAAAATGGTCAAGTAAGCCCTTGGCTTACCCTTAGTAAATATTTTCATATCATAATTTTAGATAAAAATTTTGTGTTAATTAATTGATAACTTGAATGAGGGCTTAGTATATTAAAAACAAGTATAATGCTGAACTTACTGAAGTAATTACAGGTGAGAGCTTTTTATTAAAGCTTTTAAAAAATATTGGCTCGAAGGTAACACTATATACAAAACTATTACAATGTTGATGTTAGTTGTTAGAAATTTAAAATCAATAATGTTTTTACAAAATAACTAGTTACTCTAAAGATCTTTTAGAGTCTAACTGCGGCACTCAGAGACCAACCAGACGTATTTTTTCATACAATAATCACTAATTAAATGTCTTCTAAGGAAGCGTTTAACGTGTTTGAGTACGGGCGTAAATAAGTAAGAATTAACCTGACAACAAGATACCCTTAGTAATAATTATTGAGAGCTAATGAGTATACTCGTATTAGTCCGTTATCTCCGACCAGGCTAAAGGCCATTACGCTGACTGCAAATCGATTTATAATTAAACTAGCAGCGCCCCGCGGTTTTACCCGCGTTGTGCCCGTTCCCGTGGGAATTTCGGGAATTTTTTTACATAAAAACCTTCCTCTTGAATCACTCTACCTATTACAAAAAACCGCATCAAAATCCGTTGCGTAATTTTAAAGATTTAAGCATACAGACAAACAGACAAACAGACACGAAACAGAGACGACTTTATTTTATACTATGCTATGTAGTGAAGGTTAACAAGACTAACCTACTGCAACTACTTACTTACTTATTGAAAGGTTGCCTAACACAACGTTAAGCAAGACAAAAGAATAAAGGCCTTATTCATAATCACTTACTAGCAGCTATCAAATGGTTTGTCCCTTTCTGACATACGCTATTTTCCAAAGAGCAAAAGAGACAAAACACTCACTAACAGTGTTTTAGTTAGAGAGCATTTATGAATATGAGCAGTTAGGGTTTAAAACAATAAAAACTAAGCTTTTTTGCCGTTCATAACATCCAAAGTAAACTCGCGCTTACAATAAAATTTAATTCGCTCGTTGTTTTAGACCCCCTGCGTCGTCAGTCCATTTTTTTGTTTTAGTTCACTTATTTAAAACAATTTCCTTTCAAAAAGGAAACGTCAGTTATAACCCCTCACTTTTTAATTATTTACATAACATTATTTAATACAATATTTTTAATATAATGTACGTTTTATTATTCATAAGCCAATGGAAAGATTGTTATTCTGATTAAAACATTCGATTACCACATGATTATTTAGTGCTTTAATGTTAAATAGCAACTTGGTAGATACTAAATTATTTTTTAATATAATATTTATTCAAAATATGCTTTTTCAATTATATTTAATACAGAATTTATTTTAATGAGAATCGATTTAAAAAGATTCATTATTTGTTATAATAATATTAGTGCAATGTTGATAAAAGCTAATCTTTTTCAACGGAAATTTAATCCGCCATTGCTTTTATAAAAAGCTTTTTTTAGAATGTTAAAGCCTCATTATTTTTCATGATCCGTCCCTAAGCTCTTTGTTTTTGTATAACAACACGTAGGAAGATAATAATTAACTCTTCAAAGCTTGGATTAAATGCGTCTCAAGACGGGCTTAAATATAAAAAGGTATGTGTCAGGTATGTACTATGGTTATAAATAGCGGTCGATATCTCTTAACCGAGACTTACGTAGATACAATAGAAGACTGTACCACAAACAGTGCGATTTAAATCAAAGGGCGAATTAAAAAAGGTTTCTTTATTTTATTTAGTGTCTTAATATGTATGTTTAAAAACAAATGACGCTCGTTTAAAGTTGTGTTCTATTTTGTGTGTTTTTTTTAACTTAAATAGGTAGGTACCAGATTTAAGGGTTCCTGTGCAAGCCCCAATTGTGACCACTTACGGTTAAGCGACTAGCGACAAACGATATTATGTTTATAAAAAGAACATTATAAAATAAGAGGTTATTCAATTTTCTTTCTTTAAAACATAAATAAAGAATCAATATTATTTCATAAATTCGCTAGGCACCCTCAGCGTTGCGCATTGTGTCAACCTTATAAACACTTGAAAAATATCGAAGAATTTTCTGTTTGTAGGCAAATACCTACCTATAATATAAACTCTGGTTATGCTTTCATAGTTAACAGTATATGTTTATAATTGTATAATTACGAAGTTTACTAGACTTTATACTTTGTTGAACTTAGCGCTGCCGATGTATACGATGTTCATAGATAAAATGACACAATAAATTAAAAATTTTATTGAAAAAGATGCAACATCTTACATTGATGCGTAAAACGTTTAAGTGTTAAATAGAACTGGTATGTTAATGGTACTAGAGTAGACTCTGCGTTATTGAATTGAATCCATTAATAGAAGTCTAAATTATCCAAGAATAGTACGTCTTTGAATTCCGACGACTAACAGTTCTGTGTAATATTATAAATCAATCGTTCCATTAAATTAACCTACTTTTTCGTCCCCAAAACAATAAATTTACCAAATGTATTATGTAAATAAATACAAGGAATGTATTAGACATATAAAAATTCAAATTTATTTTTGTTAAACGGCACTTCTATAATATTAGTCGCACGAATCGACATGTTTTCGTATAAGTTAACTGACATATATGAAAGACACGAGAGCCCTATTACATATTTATATTCCGAGCGTGTAAACATGATCCGAATATATGCATCGTATCTTAAATCAGTATAAAATTAGTGAAACTGAACACGTAGATTCTAAATGCATTTCTCTACTCGATACGGATCGCTATCAAAATCTCATTTTGACTTAGGACACCGATCGCGCAAAGATTCCGTTGACATTCGAGAGTATAGAATCGTGATTGAGAAAATTTGGAAATTCGCATGCAGATCTAAAGAGGTTTCAGCTTAGTGCAACATGGGACCTTTTGGGGATAATGAAGGTATTGCACCCTTGGGGTGGCAGGTGGTCGAGGGGGTTGGAAGTTGTTTGTTACGGCACCCGGGCGAAACTCCAGCTTCATTTGGTCGGTTGATAAGTAGGTATTTTGCGAAACATTGTTTGTCCGCCCCATTTCATGTTTTAAACGGTCGGGCTTTGGGATTAATTGTAACCCAAGGCGTAGGTGCCTGTTTATGCAAAATTTCTAAATGACTCAACTGTATATTGTTGTTTTTGTTTTACGAAATATAATATTATTCTTACATGTCTGATGTTTTTTAGAGTAAAACATATTTTATTACAATACCTAATTTGTCGTCTTGATTTCGTGTCAATAGAGTACAATATACAAAATAATATCTCAAGGTATAAAATACCATATTTTATTTAAAATTGACCGAAATAACATAGGTTTCTATTTATTATTATAAATACCAAGACAGTTTGTGACATAAATGCTTTTTTTATCTTTCAATATGTTGATGTTTCGTTTATTTTTACGCAATTTATGTGAGCTTTTAGGAGACTAAAACAAGAATTTAGAGACCTTTAAAATGTTGGAGAATAAAGAAGCATTTTGTGTTCTTGTTTGACACTTGAATTTATATCCTTAAAACTACATATTTACACAAAATAAATATAATAATTAAATTCAGGCAACAAGCTTTTAACGGTTAGCTTTGTATTCTTTGCCTCAATAAGGAGCTTTTTGGCGCGTTAAAGTTAGCGACGGCAACTGACACAGTCAATGAAGAACAAATATTTCCTTTGGAAGTTAACCTCTAACCCTATTCAATTCAAAGGGTATGGAAGACTATTTTTTTTACTATTAGGATATTATCTTATTGTGGTAAATTAAGTTTGATCAATATTTACAACTTGGTTTTTTCAAAAGCTTTTCAGAGCGGCAGAGAGAAAATATATGGAAAAGACGGCAAACGATGACAAAGACAATGATAGATTCCATGTCAATGATAATTAAAGACTTAAATTGGTTGCGATCTAATATTACTAACAATTATTTATTGTACTACTTAAATAAATCTGATTAAGAAATCTAATATAAAAAAAAATCTTGTGTCGCGGTGTTTGTAGTTAAACTCCTCCGTAACGGCTTGACCGATTCTCATGAAATTTTGTGTGCATATCGGGTAGGTCTGAGAATCAGCCAAAATCAATTTTACATCCCCAGACCCTTTATTTTTATATGGCAAAACGACATTTGCCGGGCAGCTAGTATTACTTATCTAAATTTATTTTTTTATGTGGACATTTAATAATTAATATTGTGTTTTTGTCACCATTACAATTAAAAAGCTATATAACCATGAACTCATTTTAACGTGATTCCATATGAACAATAATTGAAATTAACCTTTAGTTCAAATCGTATTATCTTTGTCTTACTTCAACTGGCGTCAATGTTGATATCATATCTACTTGATATCTCATTCCCACACTTATGTAAGCAAGTAATGTAACTTATCTGATACATAAACCAGTGTTTTATTGACTATCCGATAATTTCAAAATAAAGTTTCACTTTAGTTTCATTTAAGGTCAATTTTATTTGTGAAAGTGTCAATATGACATTATTATTATCAATATTTTAGGTCATGAGTTGTAAATTACAAATGTTATTGCGCTGTCACTAACCTTATAATACATTGAAGTTACAATGTAGTCGACGCATTATTAAAATGATGCGGACTTCGAGCTAAATAAATTTAATTTCATAAATTTACTAAGAACCTAGAATGTTTATTACACCTGATTTTATTTATTTATTGTTGGAAAATCATTACAATAGTATAAAACAAACTCGCTTTCCGCTGTCTGTCCCTATGTATGCTTAGATCTTTGAAATTACGCATTTTGATGCGGTTTTTTAATAGATGAAGGTTTATATAAAATTCCCATGGGAATGGGCACAACGCGGGTAAAATCGCGGGGCGCTGCTAGTTGAACATAAATGAAACCAATTCGAACTAGAAATTAATCCAAATTGTACTTAAAGTTTGGTTACATGTGAATTGTATTGCTACCGTAGGTATTTAACTTCGGTTAGGTGTTAATTTTATTATTAAAGCGTTCTTACTGACGATAAAAATAAGTCCTAAATAAGTAAGTACATAGTTAAGAAGTCTACTTAAAACAAAACTCAAAATACCTATAATCTTATGCAAGCGTGTTTAATTTCATTATACGATGTGAAAAAGCCATTAGCATGACTACTGATGGAAGTTATCCTACATATATTTAGAACACCATTTTAAAAAGTCCTCAAAAAACCTAAAAACATGCCAAAACAAACTTTAGTAGTAGAGAAATATGGTTGAGCAGGGTGTGGGCTGGTGGCAAGCTTTAGCGGAGAAAGTGTAACAGTGATGGCTTCAATCAACGCTAAGGAACGAAAAGCTATTTTTCAGTAAGAATCAGTGTTGATACATCAAGAACAACATCTTGTACTCAAGAAGTCAATATATCTACCATCGTACCTATAATTATTTACCTTTATGTATCGCTAAGAATGTTCATTAGTTTCAACTGTCTTTGCTGTCAGATTTTATTCTGAATTCTAATTTTAAACGAGTTTTATGTGTAATGTAATAAATTGTTTGTTGAGATTAGGGAGCTTTATTTGAGATGTTATTCAGGTGTAAGGCAGTTATAATTGTCAAGTAATAGTGAGTTATTTCGTACAGATTTTATTTATAATAAATGATGGAAAGTAGACACACGTTTAGAAGCAAAATAGAGTATATATACTTCAATGTGAGTGAGACTAGATATCCTATTCTATCACACAACTTAAAAACCCTAATACTTCAAAGTACTATCATTCCTTTTTAACAAACAAAACTTCTAATTTTCTACCTACTCAGTTAAGTAACAAGTCAAATAATAAAACCTTGTAAAAACACAATCATTATTCCGTTACTATAACTACTTGGTAACAAGTTTTCTTATGACCAAGATAATGTTTAACAGACATGATAGATTGCGATGTTTACATTTCCTCTACAAATATGTATGCATATTTCTCTGCGGCTCCCGGATCAATAGCTGAACGGCCTATTATCATTCTATATAGGAAAATAGATAGACAAACTAAACCCTCAACTACGCATGCGTACAACTAGAAAAAGCGTATCGTAAAAGTTAATGATGACAGTATGAAAATAGCTATGTATTTTTACACAAGGAAAATATATAAGGCCTGGATCAAACGGAGCGTCTTTGTGCCAAAAAATACCACCCCATTGAGTTCCAAATTATCGCGGGTTGTGCACGAAATATTATCGACCGCTCCGATGTTTACGAAAATGGGATGGTTCTTTTTGCGCATGCGTGGGTGAGGACGCTTTGAGATGAATACGGATCCAACGCCCAGCCACCTTGGTTATGCAACACTTGATCTAGAAACGTCGGTTTAGCCTGGCTTTGACAAATGATATCACTGCACCAATTTTCATTCATTTGAACGCGTTTTTGTAACTTTAGCCTTTCTCTGGATATTATTTTCTAAAACTATGTCAAGTTCTTTGGGATCAATGTTTCTTATACATTTTATTATTAGAGTGCATTTTAAGTCAAAATCCTTTTAATTGATCTTCGTACTTCAATATAAGATTGTTCGTCGAGTACTAATAGGATAATTACTTCAGATGTTTCTTACATATACAGTACTTAGACTCATCATTACCAATTAGGAACTAAAGATCTAACAAGAATTCGTTGAAAAGATAGTCGTCTCGGAATGATACTTTTAATAAAGACGGTTTAAAAAGAATTTGTATACTTTATTGTAACTGTATTCGAAATAATATTCTTGGAAATGTACACCAAATCAATAGACCCATGTTATTCATGTTGAATCCCAAAATTTGTAAATTTATATTCACTCGATGTGTGGTCTTAATAAACATTTTCTCGAAAACCAAAGTTAAAATTACGAAGGCTTATTTTGGTTACACACTCGGTTATCAGATGAGATAAGAATACTCTTGTATGAAATTCGTATTCAAATTTCATTCGACTTGAAATCTTGTAAGACTTTAGCCGCGAGAAAGTTTTAAATAATGTTTGTTTTTGTTGAGAAAAAAATGAGTATTTTTTTTAAACAAAAACGAATTTTGTATGAGAAATTTTGGGGAAAGGGAAATTGCGGACGTTGTACAGTGGAAGTCATTACGGGCAGCCTAACGCCATCTATCCAAAATCCTCGGAGGCTTTTCCAAACGATACCTACTTCGTGCTTCGGGACGATGACGGTATAGTATATTTTTGGCGTATTTAGTTTGTTCATAAATTTCAAAAATGGAATTTGTGAACTTTCTAATATTCGAAAATTATGTCTTGGCTTATTTGTTATGATAGCAACTTTTGTTTTTGTTAAAGTTTCGTAAATAGGCCTTAATGTGTTATTTTCGTATAGATATTTTCAAACTTTATAGACGTACAAAACTTGTTTAAAATATTTAAAAAAAAATAACACATAGAATAAATTGAGCAGAGTTTAGTGTCACTATATTTTCGGGTCGCTTATAGTAACATCGTAGTTAGTTGTTGTTTTTTAAACTTGGAGGTCTTTAAAAGGTTCATGACAGTGCAATAGACCTGGCCAAATTTTGGTCAGAACATATTCAAATTAAAATAACCATCACGACTCGAAGAAAAGAAGATGATGTGAATACATAATATGTTGGCATTATATAAACACAGTAGGATCCAAACTAAGGCTGTTTGTAAGATAGATATACGCTAAGTAAATAGGAGTATTTACTTCATATTTAAATATTTACGTTTAGTACCTAGGTTACAGTTAATTTAGGTCACCATATCACAGTCTACAAACTACTGGCGAGATGTTAATAAGTTGTATATTTCGTCATCTTCTTCGTATCGAGTGGATGGTCAACCTGACCAATCCTGGTGTCAGAGTTATTGAGCCGCCAAAGGCCATATTTTATTTTTTTATTTCGTCATATTCTATCATTCATCCAAAAACTTATATATGAACATGTAGCCAATAACTTAACTGAAAATTGTTCAATTAAATACAAGATTGCCTTGATATTACTTTTTAAACTTTTTGTTACAGACTTAGACATAACTTTAGTGACTTAAATGTAAATATTTCCTATTCATCTCTTTTTTATATAAAACTCATATTGAAGTAAATCATTCTGTAATTAGGGATTCTCAGTGCTTTCTCTGTCCATTTAAACAAAAGAGCCAATTATTTTCAAAGTATCAGCTTCTATGTCTACATTTGAATTTGGAAATAAAACTGTGTTAATAGAAAATCAACCATTATTAAAGTTACATTAACTAAAATCTTTTATTAAAATTTGAAACGACGAAAATGATCTCCATGTTTTTGGTTATTGCAAAGTCTGCAGGCGATTCGTATAAACTATTAAGAATCTATTTGTGTTTGTCTCGTCTATGTAATAATAGATGATAAAAGCTTAAAAGTTACATAATATAAAAAAAAGTCGTCTCTGTTTCGTGTTTGTTTGTCTGTATGCTTAAATCTTTAAAATTACGCAACGGATTTTGATGCGGTTTTTTGTAATAGGTAAAGTGATTCAAGAGGAAGGTTTTTATGTAAAAAAATTCCCGAAATTCCCACGGGAACGGGCACAACGCGGGTAAAACCGCGGGGCGCTGCTAGTAGATGATAAAAGCTTAAAAGTTAGCTCTAATTATATAAAATAATAAATCTAATAAAGTGGGTTTCACTTAATATTTAGTTATATATTATATTTAGTTATACATATATTAATCATTGAATTAAGAATTGTATAAACAATCTAAAAACACTTAAATACGTGGTAATAATCAATTAAATAATAAAATAATCTTTTCCGGAAAGGATAAGTTAAGAAAGAAAATGGAATTGCAGTTATTAGCTACAATCTATGTGATAAATGTAAATGAATAGGAATCTGCAATGTTGAATACCTATAATTTCTATATTTTACATGAAAGTTTTAACTATCCCAACTTAAAATATATATATACGAGTATATATATATTTGTATTTTTACCAGTTTTTTAACATTATTAATCAAATGATATTTCAAGAACTTTCGGAAGCTTCATCGCCAGTAATCATATCTAATTAAAACTTCTTTATAGAATACCTTAAACTAAAGTTACATTGTACATAGTCCTACTTTTTAAGATTCTTAGCCATAAGTCTTACTTTACACAATTACATTAAAACACTCGTTTTTACCCAATTTGATACACATTTCTACAGATTTTTCAATATGGTTGTATCAAATTTTGCACGTCCTGTCCATTTTGATATTTTTCAACGTTTTGTTCCGTATTTTCTATATATTTACCAAAAAATAACAAAATAAATACGGAAAATAATGCCTCATCGTCCCGAAGCATCTACGGAAACCAGTTCCCCCTATAAAGCCTTATAAGGGACGCGACAGCCTACCGAATACCTGTCTCTTTCTTGTACGCAAAAACGGCCCAAATTAGAGAGAGATAACGAACGTTACGTAAGCCTCCTGTGTGGCCTTTTAACTTCCTACGGATTAATGAGTTTTTATATTTATATATACAAGTATATACAGGGTCCCTTAATTAGATGGTTGATATCGGGCCCGTCTATTTATCATAGTATATAATGGATATTTAGATACGTACCTACAACGAAATTTATTGGGTTACTATATTAGGCGGTGTCTTTTTAGTCGGATTATTTTAATTGCATTCTGGTTCCGTGGTGTCGGTCGAATAATTGTCCATGGAATATTTATTTTCTTTTTCCAAAAGAAAAAAACAGTATCTGATTAAAATAACAAAACGTTGAACGATTATAATCTTTCGTGTTGTAAGTAATTTATGTCGAGTATTTGGTTTGTAATTACGTAATTTGGCCCCAGGAAAAATGTAGAATAATTTCTTAATTCTAATTTAGTTTTGGTTCAGTATAATTAAGATATAAAAATGGAATTTTTGATTAAAATAATAACATGTTCTTTTGACTTTACATTTTTATATTTTGGGAATGCAAATGGATGACAATAACTTGTATTTTTAATATTATGTAACTCGATATGCTGTGTACCTTCGTAACTTAGATGCATTTATAAAAATACATACATACCTACGCTGTCGATTTGAATAAAGTATTCATTTTATAAGTAACTAAACCACTAGATTACTTAATGAGTATTATGTTTGCAGATAATTATAATGTTCTATGAGAGACGGACATTAAATTAAGTTAATATAGGTACCTATTCTACTAAGCAATTTACATAAAATCTTAAAGCTATTTTGATTGCAATAAGTTATTAAAAATGTTTGAAAGCATCATTGAATTGATGCTTTCAAAACAAACGTATGAGAGACATATTATAAAAGAATACTTAGTAAGTACCAACACATTTATGATAAACTGTACCTACACAATTAAATAATAGCTTATAAAAATAAGGTCTATCATACATTGAAAATGCAAACATTTCTGATATTTAAAGCACAAGACACACACAATACGAATAAGGTAAACTGCTCAGCTAGTTAGACTATAGACTCTACATTGTCAAAGTAATCATTATATAATACTAATATGATGTTAATGACTTTTTTAACGATTGTTATTGATATTGTCTTATGTTTAATGATAATAAGAGAAACTCAATTGTAGAAAACTTTAAAAAGTATACTCTACTTTAACTCTACATAACCATGTAGAGTCTCAACAGACCGCTGTATATAACCATTTACGTCATTTGAATATCTCACGCAGGTTTCCAATAGACTGTCAACTGTATCGATTGAAACTAATTTAGAGTATCAATTCGTAAGATAAATGAGATATAAAAATCGGATTCTTTCCAAACTTATTTCCATTTATGGTTTAATCGATTCGACGCTCTCCCATATAGGGTTGTCATTCAGAATTTAATTTAAAAATTTGTGGAATTGGAGTGATGTTTTTTTTATTTATATCTTAGGTAGAGACGTGAGATAAAAAGAAGAGTTTGATAGATATATGAAGTATGACGTATCTACCACGAAATAAGTACATTAAATTCTATTTATAGATTTCCTTGCAGTTTCACTCGCATACATTTGCATTGCCCAATGGTTACATAAAAGGCCTTATTAATAAACGCTGTGTAACTAAAGCACTGTTATACTGTGTTTTGTCTCTTTTACTCTTCGGAAATTTGCGTATGTCAGAAAGTGACAAACCATTTGACAGATAAACTGTTCTTAATATGCGTTTATTAATTTGGCCCATTGTGTTTGTCAAAAACTTGACAACACTTGTCAAAATCCTCGCTCTAGGTTTTAGGTTTTTTAATAAGGGAGGGTTCTGAATGTTTATGCATATTGACAAACTTTATTAAATTATATGTTTATTTAACTGGTTCTTGATACATAAACAAATAGATTAACACTTGTTTTTTTCCACAAACATTGCTAATTATAATAATGATAATAGGCAAGTGAAGTGTCTATCAACTGTAAACAAATAACAGTCAATAATTATTCGACGGCTTTCTCGATAAAAAAATGGCAATGAATGCAATATTACTCTTTGTTTTTAAGTCTTTGTAACCTACATATATATATAGGTATAATATTATATATTTGTATCATATTGTAGGTACCTTTGTTTTTTATTTGTCTAGATTCATATTAATATTACAAAGTTTTACTTAATTTCGCTTATGTATCATTAGAGATTTACTTCATATTTTGCGAGTTATCCCGTGACCACGAGCGGTGTAATCCGCTCGAAACGTCGGGTACGTATTTTAGTAAATACGTGTAATTATCTAACGCGATACAGACCCGTTTCATTTAGTATAATGAGTGAAAATCGTGTGAGTTTAAAAAGTTTGTTTCATATTTTGCCTTTTAAAGATTTTTCTGAAAACATTTTGCAAATATATCTACAGTACCTATACAAATAATGAGTAAACGCGTTTATAAATGAATACATAAAACGGGTCAGGTTCCGTTTATACTGATTGTACCAAAATTATTGGCTTCAATTAAGAATTCTTACACACGAGCAGCATGTAGCGTAATACGCTTACTGCAGCGTCCGCCATTTTGTCTCGCATACAGAGTCAACTCTGCCGTTAGCATTATGCCGCTCGTGTGTAAGCGCCCTTGCAGCATGCAAACGATTCTTGCTTATCAAAATAACCTTTAAAAGTCGAGCTTTATTATATATAACCTTTATATAATCTGATATTATCTTTTAAAAAGGTTTCGCACATCAAAAGCTCAAAGGTTTACATAAATAACAAACAACGATAATCATCTAGCTATTCTAATAATAAAAAGGTAAAGTTTGTTTGTTTGTTTGTTCAGGCTAATCTCGAGAATTACCTGTCCGATTTGAATAATTTATGCCCACATTCAACGGGAAGGTTATAGGTTATAGGCTATTTTTTTTCTCGAAATTCGAACGGGCACAACAAGGGTAATACCGTGGGGCACTGCTAGTACACCATAACTTAATGCTTATACATATTATAGTATCCTTAAAAGTAAGCTTAGATTTATGTTAATACATATAAATAAAATAGCGACCAATTCAGATATCGTCATAACGGGTCTAGATAGAAAGTTAATGCGAAAGAATTGCTAATTTTATTACACTTAACTGTGTGTCAATGAAAATTAGTCAAAGAACTTTATAAAAAATCTGTATCATATTACTATAGGTATACGTCTTGTTTTTAGCAGTTTAGTTATTGACATCCTGCTCATAGGTATAAGATATCATAATACCTGATGATATCTGTCTGATAATAATTTGTATGAGTCATAGCTTTAACTTGTTTTTTTCGTACTATTTTTGGTATTTAGTTCTAATCTCTCATTTTTGAAGTTGGGTAAAGTATCAGATAACTCATTATAGGTATCTTGTTTACACGATATATTTATTTATTTATATTATATATTTATTTATTTAGTAGTGGTTTTAAAATTGTTTGCTCTTTTTAATTCAATATTTATGCATGTATTTTAATGCATAAACTGTACCATCAGCATAGTAACTGCCAATATTACCGCAAAGTAAATAATGATGTATCTTTACATTATATACCTTAATGCATATTATACTTGCCGTATCATATACGTGCCGTGCCCCACGGTGTTACCCGTATTGTACCCGTTCCCACGGGAATTTCAGGATAAAATGTATCCCGTGTGCTACCTACATAAAGCGTATGTACTCGTACACACTATTAGGGTGGGTGCTGACTGTAGTGACAGCAGTCTTAAGACAGACATATCTTTTCTCTTTAGAAACCTTTGA
The DNA here is from genome assembly GCA_963082685.1 of Cyclophora albipunctata. Classification (NCBI taxonomy): domain Eukaryota; kingdom Metazoa; phylum Arthropoda; class Insecta; order Lepidoptera; family Geometridae; genus Cyclophora; species Cyclophora albipunctata. The sequence goes on from OY720118.1 coordinate 4,708,043, forward strand.
ATACTCAATGCTACTCAATTACCTTCATGTTTTGAACATTCTTAGGTATTTGTCAAAGTTGTATCGAATAAGTATTTGAGTTAAAAATAAACAAAAGTCGGTAAGTGCCGTTTCTGTAATGTTCGCCTTCATAGATTTTCATTCCATTAAGCAAAAGTGTCAGTCATCTGAATCGTCTTTAGTCTGCACTCAGCCTAACGTCTATAACTAGTACATAGGTATGTACGTATTCCATTGCCCGCCATCAAAACGGCGACCTTCTTAAAGTCTGGGCCGCGTTCCAATTTGTAGTAATATAAACTATACTCTAATCTAGATACATTGTATAATGCATAACTAAAGAGCATCCGAACGTGCTCAGAAAAATAACAAAACGAAACTAAGAATCCCAGATTTTTTAGTGTTAAAGAAGGCAAAGTTAAGTCGAATTCATTTATCTCGTTTGTAAATCTAATCATGCGCGAAGTGACGAGCGAAATGTTTATTTTTCGACCTTCAAAAGTTCAAATGCGCCGACTGAATAAACACCAATATTCTCCACCTGCGTGTATGAGACGCTCGTGATAATTTGCTAGGACGCCATCTCCCCAACATGTGAAACGAGGAGCCCCCATTACATCCACAGACGTCAATGAACTTTGCTAATCTTGTTGCGTTGCTACGACAAAATAGTAGAGACTAGAGTTCGGGACAAAAACGGTAATTCAGAATTCATTTCACGCAATAACCCCGGACGCACGCTTCAACTAACAAAGATTGAACTTAACCAAACTCCATTAAGAATGGAACGTTGTTTCGCGCCGTTTTGCTACGAAATTGCGTGATGCAATCAAATGTTTCGTAGCTCGTAGGCCGTTGACCGAGATTGTCGCGAGCAATAAAATGCAGTGACATAACGCTACCACGTGACACCTCGCCGCTGAATGTCTTGGTCACTACAATTTAAATATCAACACGGAATATAACCACAAATAACCGACCTCTACACAAAACTCCCATACTCATTATAATCTTAATTACTTAATTATGTAGATATGATAATATCACTTCCACGTGTATAATATACGCATTGTTTCTAAAATTAATTCGTTTAAACCGAATATGTTGTCTATTCGACGGTTTCTTTCGAATGTGAGCGTCAGAACCCACGACCATCCTTGAATTATAAATTAGTATATGCCATTGAAATAATTACCCAGAACGAATTCAATCTCGACGTACGCGAAGGAAGTCTATGATAGAGATATCTATTTTATTTTTAAACCTACGCCGCGGGCGAATAAGTCTGTACAAGATATTTGTTATTTTTATTACGCATACATGAATTTATAATCATACTATTTGAATATTAGTTTAACCAATATTTGTTAATTAGGAAATAAATGATCATATTTATGTTAAATTAATAACACTATTAGCGAATACTGCATTAATATAATGAAGATTAAATCCTAGATAGTGTTTCAAGGCATTCTTAATCATTTGAATTATAAAAACATTGGTTTTTATGCTTGCTTTAATTCTATAACAAATCTGAATTCGTTGAACCAAGTCGAAACCAAAAAGCATTGGAATATTTTTCTTTATCAATAACAAGACATGAATTATTTATATTTGAACAAAGTATTGATAAAGATAGATAAATTGCCTATTTATACTGAGACAATCTAAAATGAAAGCCAATTCTTCGTATTGCAATGAAACTAGCTGCTTTATTCAGCCTCGAAATACTTACTTGCGAGCAATATTACTGATTCAAATCTGAACTCTATTTATAAACTCTTACTATTTGTAGCATATCTTACCATCAATGTTAAACAAGCGCCGTGTATTTAGTTCAAGAATGTAAAACAAAGTCTTATTTATAAACTTCAGTTTACGAAATAAGGACTCTTATTAGAATGTTTATTTATCGGAAAGGTAAATAACTAAAAGTACAATTACGGATTTCTTCCGAAGCTTCGTGACAATATTGTTCAAGGTAACTTTACTAGATGTCGCTGGGAGTCGCGAACGAAACAAACTTTTCGCAATTGTGTGAGTGAAACTCACGTGGCGCGAGCTTGACTCACACAACTAAAGAAAAACTTCGTCAACACGGCACTCACACAAGGCAAACCCTATTCCAACACAGTATACGGACAGCAAACACGTACAGTAAAATACACGGTTCACGCACACAGATGCGAGAATGGCGAGTAAATACGTGTATTCTACGGTAGTAGTGTGGGTGCCTCGTGTACGATAACGTAAAGTAGACTCACACAGATACGGTAAGTACAATAAACTTAGCAAAGTTTTGGACGTTAGATAGATGGCGCAAGCAACCACGTTTGTGAAAGATTTCTTTACGGAAGACTTAACCAAATGAAGCATCAATTTGATGCGTTACTTGTTTGTTCTTATTTAGTAGATATGATATTTTGTTCAATTGAGTATTGTGGGATTCAAACAATGAAAGTATTGGAGAAATTTGATCTGGAAGAAGCCTTTTTCTTCGGTTTATCTGTATTTCAAGTTCAAATACTTATATATTATTACTCTACAATGTAATTAAATTTTTCTATTCTGTATATTTTCGTGACAATTAAATAGCCCTTTTGAGTAGAGTTTGTGATGATATTATCTTCATTTGTAAACGTCGTTGTCCATTTTGGGTCTTACAAATTGAGCGCACAGTATTTTGGAGCGATTGTAAGATGAATCATGAACATTGATGAAGATTATCGTCATTTTTTTAATGGATAAGATTTTTACCAGTGTCTTGTATATACTTAACTTAGTCGTGTTATACGAAAACTTAAATAAAATATATCTAAGTTGAATTAAAAAGTAATAATATGAAATTAAGCTTTCCTTTTGTTAATTAATAAAGGTTACCTTCATCTATTGTACCTATATGTAGATGTCGTAAAATTAATTCTCCATACACGACAACTTGCACAACTTACATCTTATAAAATCATCCAAAAAATATTAAATAACAAGGTCACCCAAAAGACGGTTATTCCTACAAAAACACGCCACAGGAATGAACTCTCCAAAACTAAAATGAAAAAAAGTGAGTCAGTAGCGGCCATTTTGTGAAATCATATTGATTGGTAGGAAAAAATCTATTGTGACCGTCGAAGCGTTCCCTATTGGCCCAGTTTTTTGATGAGGGTGGCACAATAGGGTTAGCTTTCCCCTTTTTTTGGGGTCCCTTTTAAATATGAATTTGTCGCTCCAAATTGTGCGGACGTGTTTAAGCGATTGTAGGCTTGGTTATTTTTTCGTTGAATAAAAGTTGGAAAAATGCAAATGTGGAATTAATCTGCTGGACCCTGAATAAGTATTTGTAAAATTCCTTGTTTAAAAATATTTTGCTTCATTTGTTCATATTATGACATACGAATGAAAATAACTAACGAATGAAAATAACTAAAGTATTCATAATATAATTCAAGGTAAGCATAATACTAATTTAATAAAGTATGATTTATTAGTTATTACCTACGCATCTAGTAACTTGATTTACGTCATTTATTAACATAAATGTAAATACAGTTTAATTTCCAACATAGTTACATTTTCATAAGTACTTACTAAACAGCTAATATCTTAATTAAAATCTAATTTAACTGCTCCTCATTACAAAAGTATTTCAAAATCGATGTACTCTTGATTATAAAGGTGTTTAATTTTGTTACTAGCGGCCTGTTCTCGCTTCGCTTCGGGTGAAAGGGCCATTCTGTTAGGGGTTGAATTTCGAGAAATTCCTTCTTAGCGAGCACCTATGTCAAATACTATCCTACCTACCAGTAACCCCGTGCCAAACTTGAGACTCCTAGCACTTATAGATTCTGAAATTTCGTCATGAGTCATTCAGTGACCTTAAAATATATAGGTCCACTTTAAAAAATATATAGGTAGATCAACCAGCTGTCCCGCGCGGTGGTTCAACCGCGACCCGCGACCCAATAGATGTCGCTAGTGTGAATCTAAACCTTCTAGGGTGCCACCCAAACGCACCCAAAAAAAAACATTGAAATCGGTCCAGCCGTTTAGGAGGAGTTCAGTGACACACGTACAGTAGAATTATAATAAAGAAATAAGAAAGTTTACCTTTTTATAATAGATAGAATAAAAATAATATAATATGCAAATATATATTTACAATTATATAAAATGTATTGTTGTACTGCAGAACACTATTGCACCATTCACCATGTTACAACATTAATTACCAAGAACAGACATCACAAATACCAGCTACGAACATTAAGCTCTGTACACACTGGAATACTCTGTCTGGGACGAAGTGAAGATAAGGGCCCTTTTAAACCGGCCTTAACTAGAGCTAAGATAACTAAGTTTCAATGAAATATTTCAATGTTATCTATTTGTTAGTTGACTTGACTTGTTATAGTTGAGAGTTGGTTTCTTGACTGTTGTGTAGCTAGGATGAGCACTCAATATCTACATATTACCTACTAGCGGCGCCCCATGGTTTTACCCGCGTTGTGCCGATTCCCGCAGGAATTTCGATGAAAAATATCCTATTTTAACCTTCCAGTTGAATGTAACTATCTATTACAAAAATAATTATTCAAATTTGACTTATAATTTCCGAGATTAGCTCGACAGACAAACAAACAAACTTACAAATTTTAACTCTTTATAATATTAGTATAGACGGGCTTATGTACTTATCAAAACAAAAAAATGCATATATTTAGGTAAAAAAATATTTGTTTAAAGTATTCACGTAGCGTTTACTTTTAAAAGAGTTATCATGTACTTATTTTCATCACTGTTCCATTGGACAAAATGCTACTCCGGAAAGAAAGATTTAAACCAGGAAGAATCCTAACATCGTTACTACATGATAACACTGCCACAATTTACCCTAAAATAAAGAAATATTTTTGTCTTTTTTTCTAAACTTTACTTAACGCTTAAACGCTTTTTAGCTATCAAATGGTTTGTCCCTTTCCGATATACTCTATTTTCCAAAGAGCAAAAGGAACAAAACACTTTATAACAGTGTGTTAGTTCCACATTTTTATTCTGATGGTACTAAAAATTGACAAGCCCGTTGGCACAGTGGCAGTTAGAGCGCTTACTGTGTCGGGGGTTGCGGGTTCGATCCCCGCCCGGAGTCAACAATATGTGAAGACATAGTTGTTGGCGACGACGTCTGGGTGTCAATTATATATTCTTATAAAGTATTTGTGTATGTATAGGTAAGTAGTAGTATCAGTGAGTTAGATTCCACACAAGCTTAGAGCTTACTTTGGGTCTAATTAACCGTGTGTGAATTTGTCCAAGTATTTATTTATTATTTATTTATTTATTTAATATACAGAATTATCTTGCAGAAAACTTTCTCATAATTATTTTAAAAAGTAACCTTTTAGTCATGTCCTCACTTACCTACATAATACGAAAATAAGTTATTAATCTTATAGTAGAAGCTAACCTGCCGCCTGCCGGTAAATGTACAACCAAGCTATCGCATCGTAAATAAAATCAAGTGCCTTTTTACGTACTTTAAAACAGCATATACGCGCGCTTGAGTCTTACAGTAAATGGGTTAATTTAATGCCATATCATAAGTATGCAGTAATATGCATATTTTTAATAATTATCAAGTAATTTTCGTATTAATATGCGAAAGCAACATTGTTGTAAGATTGTTGTTGAGTGGGTAGTAGGAGTAAATATACTTGCCCCCATAGACGGGAGGTAAACAAACCGCGCATTCATTAATAACTAGTTTATCAATCGGCACATTTTATCTCTACGACTTAGCCATTATGTTGCATTTTCTTAGTTGACATCACTACATAGTATAAAATAAAGTCGTCTCTGTTTCGTGTCTGTTTGTCTGTTTGTCTGTTTGCTTAAATCTTTAAAATTACGCAACGGATTTTGATGCGGTTTTTTGTAATAGGTAGAGTGATGCAAGAGGAAGGTTTATATGTATAAAAATTCCCGAAATTCCCACGGGAACGGATACAACGCGGGTAAAACCGCGGGGCGCTGTTTTATATAATCAGCACCCAATATTTACGTCAACTAAAGACTATTAAGTCGACGGTTATAAAATTAGCACTCAATTTGGGGATTAAATTATGTGCCTTATGTCATTACCCTCACTATACTGCTATCCCTGGTAAGATGAGAGGCGTTTGCCCAGCCGTGGGCCATTACAGTCTATTACTTAACATTAATTTTAAGACGTTTCCGACTTTATTTTTCTAATTCCATTCCTTTTTACTTTCGAAATTAGTTTTCAAATCGTCTAGGGAAGGATGTCATTCGGAAATTGTAAGCAATTGACTTACCAATACTTATTTGTAATTATACGTGTACTGCCTTTAACAAAATCACTCATGTCTACTGAAAGTTCCATAGCGTAAATGACGTCATTTTAGTATCGAAAACTATCCAAGACGACCAAATGCACTTACCGAACAATGTGAGAATGCATTTGGGGGATATCGTAACGTAATTTATGCTGTCAATATAATAGGGTATGAAGCCAAGTGTAGTAGCTTCCTTCAACATATGGCTCTGAGTTCCTTTAGCTTAGATAACTTCTCAGTTCAGAGAAGTACTGCTCATCAATATTTTAGATCATGTACTGCATTAAGCTGTATGAATAGGTAATGGGTTTGGAAGGAGTTAGTGTGCTGCCTGCATTACATCAAAGAAGGAAATATGATTAGGCTGAGAGAGATAACTTTTGAAGAAAGGGAATTTATTTACGATATTTCTATATATCGTAAATAAATTCCCTAAAAATATCGTAAAAGTATTAGTAATTTTTTTAGGAATTAGTGTAGAAATTTAAATTGAAAAAAAAACCATCGGAGGCAGAACAGTTCAGTAAGGATTGCGCACATTTGAAGTGTAAGTTTAAGTTAAGTACCTACTTAATGGAAGGATACTAGTCTAGCCTTACTAGTTAACAACTTAATTAAGATAGTCCTTTAACAAAAACAAAACGATGATTGTCACTGACTAAGGAGCTTCAAAAAGCACACTCTGCGCATCTTACAAACAACCCAAATATATTTCCTAGTTCTATTAAGAGTAGTCTCGTAAATATGCAAAGTTCATGGACTGCAAACTGCGGGGAGCCCACATGAGACGCTTGCGGTTCAAAATATTAAGCAAATACGTTTTAATCCTTCGCGGTTTAGATAATAAGTCTTGGTTACTTTCATGTGTAAAAGTTTGGACTGGGCATTACGAAATATTAGCAAGAAGTAAACTTAATTTTGTAAAAATACCTGCAAATTTATCAGAACGTATGTTAATGTATTGAAGAAAAAAAATACTAGTGTAACCTCTATTACTAATAGGTATCATTTTCAGATACAATTTAAGTTTAGAGTGCCTGCTGCTATGTAATTCTGTAAGACTTCATTCTAAACTTCGAATCTGAATCCGCTGTGAGTTTCTTTCTAAAACTCGGTTGTTAATTCGAATCTACACTAGCGCTACTCTTGCGAGCGTGTTTGCGAGTTGAACTAAATTGACTTCGAGATTTTGACAGATAAAGTATGAGATGACGTAAAAAGTGGCATTCTATACGGTAATTCCTCCGTCACTTCGACGGTCACTTCCATAGATATAGCGCTCTTACGCACTAGCGGCTAACCGCGGGGGCGGCTAACCGCGCGGCTAGCCGCTTTTCCAGTTTAATATGCAACCGCTTATGATTGTACGCACTAAACCGCCACAAAATTTCAACCGCGGCGGTTGAATGGAGTGACGCGGCCCGCTTCGCGGCTAGCCGCCATCTTGTGTATACGCACTGGCGGTTAGTTTGCGGCGAGCCGCCGGTGAAGTATGCACGTGTTTTCAGTTGCGCAGCCAAAAATAAATAACACAAGCTATCTCGACGGCGTCCATTTTGTTTATGAGCCACGCGCCTTCGAGCGGTCCAACCGCTTAACGCGGTTTCATCGCGGCTGACCGCTATGGCGGCTAACCGCGAAGAAACCGCGTTAAGCGGTTGGACCGCTCGAGTCTAACCGCCTAGCGGCCAACCGCTAGTGCGTAAGGTCCCTTAGAATTTTTTTCGCTACGCAAAAGCGGGGAATTCACTAGACGGGCATGTCCGCGGGCAAGCCTGCAGGCAAGGCCGACGGGCTTCGCTACTATCATGTCTGTGCTTTATCAGTCAGTGTAGTACTGCCGCGGGCGGTCTGGCAGACTGCCCGTTGTAAGTCCGCGCGATCTCATTTTGTCTGCACAGGCACCGACAGGTCCGAGCGTGAATGCTTAGTCCAGGCGGCCTGTGGACAGACCTGGCAGTGATAGCAACCCAAACAGACGTCCGCTTATTATCGTTCGACGAGTTGTGGAGAATTTTTAATTTAAAATGAGTTTTAATGAGAATAAAATATTCTGGGAAGAATTTATAGCTAAATACAAAACTTATCCATGTTTATGGAAGGTAAAAAGCAAGGAATTTATGAATTCTAGTGAAATGCGTAATACCGCCTATCAACATTTGATTGAAAAATGTAAAGAAATTTATCCCAGAGCTGATTTAGCGTAACTATTGCAATTTTTCGCCTTTGCATTGCCATCTTGCAACACAACTAATAGCGAAGCCGTTCTAAAACAAACTGAAGAGTCTGTGAAGTGTATTGCGTCGCCAGGCATGCCCGGACAGACTGCCCGCGGACATGCCCGTCCAGTGAATTCCCAAGATACATGAAGCGTGCGAGCGAGAAATCCTAATCAAGTTCAAACCGCCCGAGAGAAAAAGGGACAGCGAAAGGAGTACCGATAAGTCATAATTTATTCGAGTAAGAGCCCATAGCGTCCGAGTCCGTTTCACGTTGTGGTGGAATTTGTGATTTTTTAATTAATCCCTCGATTAAACTTAAGAATATTACAATTTTCAATTATGGTGACCTGTTCTGTACCTGGATGTGACGTTACAAGCCGATATAATCCCAATCAATACACTTTTCACAGGTAAATACGATTTTGTTATTGGAATTTCTCGAACCATATTTTGCCAAATTTCTGCTCTAAATCGGCTCAGTAAAAGATGTTTACAATAGTTTATTGTTATCCGTTGATAAATTTAAGTATATTTCGTGATTTAATACAGAATTCGCGGAAAAAATATGTAAAATAGTAAATTGCTTCGCTACGCTAGTGCTTGACAAAGCGATGACGACACGAGTATCGATAAAAACTTGATCTTTTTTAAGAGACTGTCAAGACATCAATAAAAGTTATTTAATCAAGCAATTTTGAAATAAAATTACAATATACATTAGGAACTCATTATTTACGTGTAAGAATACAAAACTTGGTACCTAATTGCGTAACTAATATTTTGTTCTAGATTTCCACCTTGTGCGTGAAAAATGGTTACGGACTGTAAATAGACCAGATTGGAATGCTAGTACTAACTCCACTATCTGTAGCAAACATTTTGACAACAAATGTTTAATCCAAAGGAAATGAAATCTAAAGACGTTATTACATTGTGTTCTAAGACTGAGAGTTTTTTCAGAGATTATATGAAGAAGAAAATAATGACTGAACTAATTTTTGCTAAATGTGTGTTAAAAGTTATATAAGTAACGTACAGTCCCTGTTTAATAATCTACAACATCATGTTTTAGATCAAGATCCCTTAGACAGTCATAGATATCTGCATAAGAAAACTATAATCGAAACTTATTTTGATCTCCGATTAAAACATGAGAGTAAATTGTTAAAATTGGATAGAGAAACGTTACGAACACACTTAAACAAAACTGTAATATTCCGAGGGCAATAAATAATTAATCAAAATTATATTCAGTGTTTTAATTACCTGTACTTTTGGTATAAATGTTTTAGACCTACAACTTAAACCTTAACGAGTATGTTTAAAAAAGAAAGTTGTATTGCCCCGCCGCCGTACGCCAGGGATCTAGTCAAGTTGGGATATTGAAATAGAAAAAAACAGGGCCAGCGTTTTTTTTAAAGCGTGGGGGGTGGCTGGGAGTCTTTTCGGCGCAATCCCGCCAGTGCATTTGCGGTCATCTTTATTTGAAGTTTTCAAGTATGAAATATCAAGTCCAATCTTTCAAGTTTGAAACTGAAATAGTCCATAAAGTAAAAATGTATTGTGGCCAACACTATTTTTAACTCACACATAGACATTCACCAACACATGTGTATATTTTTTTTGGTGATGCTTCCAAGCTTTCTATGTGCATCTTGTATATCCTACATCTATGGTCACTTCGCACTCAAACCCGATTTAAAGTGTCAAAATAAAAGCATCTATTTTACGAGTGAAAATAGAAGAACTCATAGTTATTGTTGGTGGTGTAGTGTAGTGTAGGGTTCCTGCCTGCCTACTGCGATGGATTTCTCTCCTCAATGAAACACCAACTTTCCAAATACAAAATTGACTTCTTTATTCTGCTTATTCGTACTTTTCCTAGGACGACTAGACGCCTGATAGGGCGTCTAAAAATGCCACCCTTCGTCCACACATCCACGCTTCGCACAACACCGTCCGGGCCCGGATACGTCTCCATGACTTTTCCCAACGGCCATACGTTCCTGGGCAGCGTTCCGTCTACGATTAGGACGATGGTTCCCGGCGTGATGTTCCCGGTGTCTCGATGCAGCTCTCCTCGCGCCGTCAATGTCGGCAAGTACTCCCGCGTCCATCGCCTCCAGTACTCGTCGGCCAACCCCTGGGCGGCCTTCCACACCTGCCTGTTCGCCGAGTCGTATATTCCAATGTGAGGCATTCCGTTTGCAGTCCCCAACAAGAAATGGTTGGGGGTCAGTGCCTCGGGATCATCGGGACTCACGGACACGTGAGTCAATGGTCGCGCGTTCATCGTGTATTCGATCTCGGCGGCCAGCGTCGACAGTACCTCCTCCCGCACAGTTTTTCGGTTGAGAATAGTGTTCAGAGATGATTTGAACGTCCGTATCAATCTCTCCCACGCGCCTCCTTGATTAGGCACCCCCGGGTCAATGAACTTCCAACTAATTCTTTTTTTGAGGTAAAAATCTCTAATTGTAGGCTTCCAAGCCTCCAGTGCCTTCCTAAGTTCCTCGTCAGCACCGTGAAAGTTAGTTCCATTATCCGATACGATCGTTTCGGGCCATCCTCGTCGTGCTGCCATTCGCCGTATCGCCATGATTGCTGAGTCCGTACTTAAGCTGGGAATCAACTCGATATGTACCGCTCGCGTGACTAAGCAGGTAAAAATCATCCCCCAGCGCTTTTCCTTGCGCCGTCCAACTGTCACCCACATAGGGCCGAAACAATCAACTCCGCTTCTCGTGAATGGGCATGTGTAGGCGTCCAGTCTTACGCGGGGTAGATCGCCGGTGACGGGGGTGCGGGGGGTGCCTTTTCTCCGCTTGCAGGTAACGCAGTTGTTCACTATCGAGCGAACCGTAGTTCGTAATCGCAGTATCCAGTACTTTTGACGTAGATTGTTAACCAAATGCTCTCTTCCAATGTGATGCTGCGTTTCGTGTTCGCGGCGTATCAACAATCTCGTCCAGTGATGGCGGGCGTCCAGTATAGGCGGACTTTTCATCTCCTCGGGAACGTTTGCGGCGTTTATCCTACCGTGTAAACGTATGACGTCATCCTCTCCTAATACTGGGTCCAATTTGTACAGCTTGCTTTGACCGTCTACAGGTTTTCCTTTCCTTAATCGTCGTAACTCGGGCGCGAAACTCTCCCTTTGTGCGAGTCTCACGAGTATCAGTTCAGCTTTCTTTAGGTATTGAAGCCTGTCACTCGCATCGCGCTTCCTACATTTTCCCACGAACTCTAAGCACAGGGCGACGATTCTCACCGCCTTTTCACAGCTTGAAAAGCGGCTCACGTCTATACACGGTATTTCCATCACGACGGCGTGCGTTATCTCGTCGTCGCTTTCCTTCGTGTCGGCTTCTACGGCTACGGGCCAATATTGTTGGGGTTCGTATAGGAATGCCGGGCCGGTGAACCAACGATCCTTATTATTCAGTTGAGTGTGCTCCGTTCGTGCCGCGTCGTCGGCGACATTCAGCGCAGTGGGCACCCATCTCCATTGGTCGGCTCGCGTAATCTCCGTTATATCGGCTGTCACGGCTACGGGCCCCTCGCGGAATCTGAACAGTATCCCGTGCAACGTTTGAAGCAGGTCCGGTCCGTCTAACAGCATATCGTTCAAACAAACTCCATTCGCTTTCGCCGCCGCGTCGAACACCATACGTACTTTACCCGGCTTGTTCGGGTTTGTTACTGCGAAGTGAGGTAAATACCAATTCCGTGCATTTCCTTCCTCGGGGTTATCGCATAGCGAGGCGTAACCTTTTTCCAGTAAACTCTCAACCTGTGCGGTGTATGCGGTCTTGAATGCTTCTGAACGATCCATTTTTCTTTCAATTCCTTTCAAGCGAGTCCACGCCATATTATAATTGCGAATGGAGTTTGCGCTTCTTCCTTCCTTTAGGAGCGCTTCTTCTTTGATTCAGAATTCGAGACCAAAAACGTAAACAAACAAATGCCACTGATAGTCACTGTCAAAGAGAAAAACCATAGATGAAATGATGAAAATAAATTGTCCACAGATTACTAATGGTATTGTTTGTCACTGTCAGTAATTTTTTTCGTAATTTAAGGTAATTATTAAATTCACGGCACGAATTTAGAGTTTTCTGTTTTTTTTGTTTACTTATTAGCTGCCTCAAATTACTTAAAATACAAAAAAAAAAAATTTAAACATCAAAATAGCTAAAATTCAGTGTCAAAAATTAGTAAAATAAAAAACCGATAAATATCGACTTACATTTTGTCGAGTGTGGTAATCACTAGTACAGTATTGGTCGCTTTGGAGCTCACTTCACTTCGCAAGTGCCTAGGTGATGCTTACAGAATGCAAAATCAAGGTCAATTTGAACCTTACGCGAAGTGAGAGTGAATAGCGAAGTGACATGCGAGTTCTTGTCTGAATTTTACAGAATCGACCTACTGTATGGTACATATATGTGTATAGAACAAATATACTTATTTTATTTTGATGTTGATTTCGTCAAATAAAATAACTTTTAGATCAATCTCAAAATACACTTTGTAACTAGTTCATATTTCATATTTAATTTTACCATTTTCACAGTACCTATGTCATATCCACGCCTATTTATGTTTCGTAGATCCCAATGTAGGCTTTTAAAGGGTGAATGGTAATCAAAGGGGGGAGGAAGGAGTTACCGCAATCCCAAGCAGACTTGATCCAAAAAACCCTTTAGGCTTCTAACTCAGTCATGTATGAAAATTAGACGAGCTTCCTCAAAGTAGGTTAACTGTAGTAATTATAAATAACGCTGTTGCGCATTTTTGCTCAGGTAATCTAAGCTAAATAAATATTCTTTATTTTTTTTTTAAAACAAATAGTCAATTGAATTTTATCCCTTTATAAACAGTATTTATACCTAGATCAGGGACTTATGTATTAGTAACTGCTCTGTAGACATGTACACGATTATTATTTAAGATGGCAAGTAGGTATTCATAATCATAATGTATGTATAGAAAATTGTTCAGTGAGGCAATTTCAGACCTAGCATTTAGCTATTTAGGTTCAAAAATAATTTTATAAGTCGATTCAATGCTTATTTTTCATAGAATGTCTTCTGATGTTTTATGATATTGTTGGTAGCAACTGGACATTCATTCTCCAAATCATTTCCATCAAATTCAGGGATATTGAAAAAGAAACCATGTGAATAATATGAGTACAAATAGAGGCAGTGTATCGCCCGGGGCTTACGCCGGATAATTTCCACCCCCGGGTTATTTTGGTCGGCTTACTTCGAAGGCTTTTCAAGGAATAATGAAGGGTTTTGTTCAAGGGAAGGGGCAAGGGTTTACTCAACTACTCTGTATACGCAATTTGCTAAAATATTTTGTTTAGTAATATTCCGTTTGGAGAAAAGATAGTGCTGTTTATTTTATTCTTGGTTTCTGTGCTGAGTGAGTCATGGGCGGTTTTTTGACACGTAATATTATGAGAATTTTTGTTCCAAAGAACTAGTTGGAAACCAGAATCTTTACTTTTGCATTAACTAGCAGCAAAAAATAAGAATTAGTTATATAGAGCAGGTTTAGTAAATTTTCTAGTGCCTTGTTAGTAAGTTTCTATGTTTAATATCACTTTGAAACTGTTGAGATTATTCGCAATGCGTGTGCAAAAGAATATTTTTCTCCAATGTGACTGTAGTTACGGCAAACTTCAAGTGGACATAAATAAGGGTCGCAATATACAGCGGTCCCATCTCTACGGGCGTGCTCACACAAATTTAACAAACAACTACAATCAACTCTACACCTTATCCCATTCAACATAAAGTACCCAATCTACCAAAATTTCAACAAAATATTTCTTTAAACAACAATAAAAGATAACCAACTTTAAGAACACGTAAACAAAGCACGTTTTCGGAAAACAACTAAGCTTCAAGAGACGCCCGAGATAGAATTTCTTCGCAAAACTGTAGTGTCGCATCAGTTTTTGGAACAACTTGGATTAAATAAATTCTTCTGAGTGCCGTTTGTTTTAAATTGCGAATCAAATTCGTTCATAATGGTTGTCATTTCCAATAAGTTAATATAAAACTCATTGGGGTCGAGAAATTTTCATATTAATCGAATATTTGCCGTGAATGTTCTCATTTCGGAGATAAAGAACACAAAAGTTCATTTCTTTTGAGCATTATTGTCGCATAAATTGAGATTAATAATATTATGTTTGGGCGCAATCTGTGTATTTTCGGTCCTAATTAAGCGCAAGTATTAATTACGATAAGATCAGTAAGGGTTTCGTGGGAAATTATTTATTTATATCCTGGTACAGTGTGTCCTTATGCTGAGTCCATACTCATGTCACATGCAATCAACTCCCAGAGGTCCAATATGTGAAAATAAGAGTGGAAGGTAAATCGCTAGGGAGTTGGACCTTCTCACCTTAATACAGCTTAAGAGATTTCTTCTCCATTCCATACATAACCACTCGGATCACGTATGATGTACCTATACACGACGCTATGGTTTGGTCAAATGGTTTTCCTTTCCTCTATTTGCCGGCCCAAGAGACTTATTATACTGTGTACACGAGATACGAGAAATATTTTGCCCAAATATAATCAGGGACGCGAGTCTAAACATTGTTCTTGTTTTTGTTCAATGTTATATGAAAGATATTTTGGGTCGGGGACGAAATGCAAATGTTTAGTTTGGTATTAGATCGGGCGGGTTCAATATTTGTAGATAGAAAGACGCCGAAAGGGTTTTTGCTTTTCAATGATATTTATGCTACCCACGATATTCGCGTCTAGCAAATTGCATAAAATGTGAATACAAATTAGGTGATTTGAAAAATCGATAGCTGTTTTGCTGATAAGTTTTAATATAAAGATTTTAATATCTACTTGTCTATCAGAATTTGGCTTTTATACCTACTGTAGTTTTTTGGATAAGATTTTTTGTATAAAATATGGGGACAATTTATGAGCTCCCATAATGATATCTATTCCTACTATTTATTAATACTGTTAACTTTCATGATAAAATAAATAAATACAATATGAATTAAATTTCTTTAAAAAAATATTTTTTACTTTCAATTAAAGTATCAAAACCAGTCGGTTTTCTCAAAACACAATCAATTTTTTACTAAACTACCAACTCATTTTAATTCCAATAACTAATTTTGGAAAATTTAAAATTAAACCGCATCAAATTGCGACCCCAACAAAAATTTCATCAAAATTATATTTTCGTGTTTACAATTTATTGTGCACGGTACAATGTCGGATGTTTTCGTGTTCGGTGTACAAGGTAAATGTACTCAGACGTCGACCGAGCCTCAATAATATAAAACATGTTCCAGTATTCGTACTCTTATATATATGTAGGTAGGTATGTATAGCAGCGTTCCACCCTCAGGAAACTCACCTACATCTATATTGTGTTGATATTTTGCATTTTATATCAACTATTCTAGCTCGGCTTTGCAAATGAATTTTTGATAAAGTTCTCTTGAAAAACAAGAGAAAAACAACCTTTTCATAAGCCTTTGTTAGTCGAAAAGTTTTGTTTTTGTTTGTGTAAAATAATAAAATATGTGTGTGATAGATCGGTCTTATAACAGATGTAAATAAGGGTGTTTTTTTTATTACTTTGTATTTTATTTATTTTATTTTTTATTTAAATATAAATAAATGAATTAAATTATAACACAAACAAAATGTATTAAAAATATGTTTATTATGAAGTAATTAAATAAGACCTACATACACTTTTCATAACCTTATATACTGCACTGCCCTAAGCACTGACATATACACACACATATACAGTCCTGTCTCTACTTTTATTCTTACAAACGTGCGTGTTATTTTAGCCAATGATACAACAGTTGCCTACATAAAAAGTTGGTGTGACAATAAGACATTACACAGCGGCAATTGGTACATTTACCTCAGTACTTTTAATAGATTTCATTAAGGATAAATAGCGCTATTGTTTTTTTTCTCACAATAGAACAATTTTTCTCGAACTTTGGACTGGCGGTCAAATTCGGCGACGCAAATCTGAATAGGGATAGACCTCGAGTCAAAAATAAAACTAATAACAATTAGCTAGATGTACTATCCTTGAATACATAGTGGCATATTATATTATACTAGTAACGCCACGCGGTGTTACCCGTGTTGTACTCGTTCACACGGGAATTTCGGGATAAAATTAATCCCATATGTTGTTACTGTTAAGTTTCATAGAAATTAGTTCACTAGTTTTTGTGTGAAAGAGTAACAAACACACATACCTACATCCTCTCAAACTTTCGCATTTATCATATTAGTAGGACTATGTAGTAACGTGTCTTCGGCTACCAACGTGGAAGTCGTTTGTATGAACTAAATTGTTCATTGACTTTTTTAAATCCTTCGTCAATATCAAAGATGGACGAAGTTCTAATATTACGAAGTCAGCAAACTAAAGAGGGTCTAATTAGTTTCACCCTTCTTACTAATTAATTTACGATCGTTAAAATTGAAATATTAACGGCAATTTGGTAAAACCTTAATTTTATGCTCAATTTTTTGTATCCCAAATTAGTGAAGTCATTTAAAAATATTAAAGTAGGTATTCCGAAGTTCTTGTTTATGTACCTACAAACCATTATATTCATACATCATTATTTGATCAAAGCCGCATTGAATTCAAAAAGTTCCCTAAAAAATCTAACCTAAGTAACCAAATAAATAATGAAAAGGCATACAGCAAAACAGTTTGGCGAGATTAATCTTTAAAATTTTTGTTGTTTTTTTTTAATTTTTTGTTTTTTTTAAGTCCTTTCATTTTAAAAGTCAAAAGGATATTCGATGTCTTTAATTCCTATGCACCTAACGAACCTAAACCTACCTCAATTACATGACACTAAGTAGGTACTAGGTACCTGTACAATTAGGTACCTACATGCATCAATACTCGTACCAATCTAGACGAAACAACATTCAATACAACCATCTTTCCATTTCCTAAAATATGAAAGAATATCAAATAATACTAAATTGTTTCCAAAGAGTAGTTACCTCCTACGTCGGGTAGAAAGGTCACGTACTAAAGCGATGGGGGAATATACCTACGGTCTGTTACTTCAAGGGACCGCCGAATGATTATAAATTATAAACGAACAGATGTTCAATAGTTCCAACCATTTGCATTTCCTTCAGTACTTTGTTTGTTTTTATATAAACAAAGTATTGACTCGTTTACCTGCGATATACCTGTTCCCGCGGGAATTTCAGGATAAAATGCATCCCCTGTTTTATTCTGATGCATAATAACCTTATGATAATGTTAAGTTTCATCCAGACGATAAAAAAAACATTTTTGCCCAAAGAACACAAACCAAAATTACAAATTAAAAAAAGTATTGCAGCTAATGGAGACGGATTAGGGCGGCGCAATAGGGGGGACTCCGCTGCACGCTGTACAGAAGCTGACCGCTGAGGTAGTTTGTTTTAGTTTTTTGTCAAAAAGACTAACAAACATACATCCATAAACTTTCGCATCTTTACTTATTTATAAAAACGAAACTAAATGTATAGGCGCGCTCGACCCCACTAAATCTGGGAAAATATTATGTAACATACACAATTTATACGCTTCTTCTTCTTCATCGAGTGGATGGTCAACCTGACCAATAGAGTGCCATCTATTGGATTGCGGTTGGGACCAACGCGCGGAGCAGTTTATAATATTAGTGATAGTTAAACAGAATTCATTACGGCAACAATGTAAGTCTTTCATTGAATATCATTACGTTGAACAAATCGAAATAATGCCTTAAAGGACTTAATTAGTACTATGCAATATTAGTTAAATTAATGCTTATTGTTTTAAAATGTAAATATTTTAAAAGTTAAGCGTACTTACTGTAATCGCATCATCAAGTCCTCTAGCTGGATAAGTTGCATTTACTAAGTATCTCTTAAATGTATGTGTTTATGGATGTATGTACTCGTATGTATGTAGTGTAGGTAAATACATGCATGTACAATGTTTGTTTCTCTTTAACGAAAAAATACTGGACGGATTTGGATGAAACTTTACAGTAATATTTGTTTAACATCAGATTAACAAATGGAATACAATGTATCCCGAAATTCCCGCGGGAACGGGTACAAGACGGGTAACACCGCGGGCGCGGCTAGGCTAAATAGGTAATTTCATTTTGAATTTAAAGTGTTATCTCTATTTTTATCTTAATTAATACACTCAACTTATACTTGGGCACAAAAAAACGACATCTTATAGATACCTCTCTAATTACAACTTATACTTACAAAACCAAGAAATACTGCTGCATCTCACAACTTAAAAATTGTGATAATTTAAATCCAATGTATAAATTAGAGATTACCATTCTAATGTGTTATCTTTTAAAAGATATCAAGTTACTTTTTAAACTTATAACATAATTACATAAATAGTTTTTAATTAAAATAACTTTGGCGTCAAAATTTACGATAATCATTTGGTAGGTAGTCCGTACCTTTGGACTTGAGATGTGCTGTAATAAATTATACATATTCATGAAGAGAAGTTACTCAGATCAAATAAATATGAACTAGAACGAAGCTGACGAAAGCTAGTCGGCACTAACATTATCATAAATAAAGTCTTATGTTTATGAAAATAATGGCCTGCCGCTATGAAATATTGGCGTATTTTTCTTTCATTTTTCCTCCTCCGTGTCAAGGCGAAAACATGAATCCGATATATTACTACCATGAATAAATCATTCCCCCAAAATAAGTTTTTAAATCTCCTTTCAGAGTCTCGTGATCCAGTGGTGCAGAACATTTTCGGTCTCAGCGAGTCTCAAGTGCACGAGCGGTCGTCGTATTTTCCCAAGACGAATATTTAGAAAAACCTCTCTCTCTTTTTTGGTAAACTTAGAAAAATAAAGGTAAATCTTATCTTAGTGAATGAACCCTTTTGCTCGGCTAGTTTTACTTTATTACGCAGATGGTTTGCATAAATAAAAATGATTTTGCTTGGAGAATATATTTTTGAGAGGTGAATACGTTTTAAATAACAAAGGCTGCTTAGTTTAACGTACTCGTAGATCGCCTAGACTTAAGTCTTTGTCCTAAATCAATAAACGCTCTACAAACACTATAGTATGCTCTCCAAATTGAGTCTATACTTGATTATGTTATAAGCGTCTATCCGGCTCACGTAGTGACATCATAATAACGCCGCTCTATGGGACACCGCCTTACTTCAATTCCCGCATAATATCCTGTGTCAAAATACGCGTTTCTACTACGTAATAGGATCCGAGGCGCGTTCGTCCACAATTATCTGTCATTGACACTGGTGGCGCGATACTTGTCAGGTGAGAAGCCATTGTTACCTGTCGCAGCTACCCGCGATCGCCCCCCACCCCCGCCTCATTGACATGCAAATGAAACGGGCCACGCCGACGGACCCAATGTTATTTATCTCTGATTGGCTCCGTTTATTCCGCTTTGACAGACAGGTTGCAATTCCGTACGGAACCAACGCGGCGTGTTTTCGTAATTAGATATGTTAATAAGTAGTGTGTCGGGCTAAGCCGCGCTTTATTCAACCTCATTAACAGAGGTTCGCTTAAATTAACTTAAATGTTGGCAACTACTGGCCACTTCAGATGTAATAGAGATTATTTTATTTAAATTTTTACGTAGGTGTAGGTTGATTGTATAAAATTCGAGATTGAAATACGTTGATAATACTTGCAGTTACAAAGATAAAATAATATTTATCTCCAAATTTTTTAGTATATTAATTAAATCCGAATAAAAATAAGTTAATTTGGAGTAAAAAATAAAAATGATTTTGTTTACCTGCCACTGCGGGCAATAATTAACGTAAATTAGAAACAAAATGTTCCCGCGTACCTACAGTACAAAACTAATTAGGCTAATTATTAAACACGTCAATAGGGTACTGTCACGGAATTTTGTACTTCGTCATTTATATCAACACTATTAAGATTAGAAGAAACCCATTTAAGATTTCAATTTAAAAAAACAAATGGCGTCAACTTAACTTTCCTTCTTGTTTATTTAGGTAAATATTGAATATACACTTCTACATATAACATTATTTAATGTGAATACTCTATTCAATAACTGTTAAAACATGTTCCTATTTAAAATTTACTCCTATTGAATACGGTGGGAACAGTTATCTTCTCATACGAGGATCGATAAAAGTTTGAATAAAAAAGTATGAATTAATTGTAATAACAACGTCACTAATAGCTAAATCTCTCTGGCCTTTTGACTTTGACGAAAATATCTCTATCTTACTAAACCACTTAATACCAAACCAACAAAGTCACACGAAAGTCAACTTTATGTCTGCAGCAAAGACGGCAATATCGTAAGTTGTCGAAAAGCATTTTTTCCTGATTGTACCTACTAATTTACATACCAACAGCCATACATATGTTAGTATACATGTTTATGTATACGGATTTTTGTACGAAGGTTATATCTATGTATATTATCTATATTGGTTGGTTATGCTTTGATGTCCAAAGTTTCTAAGCAGTTAGATAAGTAGGCACACTACTTAACCCAAATAACCGCTTGTAGAAAGTTGGGTAGTTTACTTGATATAGTGTTTCTTGAAATCGATAGAGCTCACTTTACTAAAAGACTTGCGACGCTTCGTTAGATAAAATCAATAGAGCTGTTACGTATATCTATAGAATGTATCTTGTTGCCACTCGAATATTTTTTTAGTATTTCTATTTAAAACAAAACTAGTTTAGTTTTTTAATTAAGTAAATAAGTGAATGTATTCATTTGGGATGTTAATGTTAAGTAATTTAGGAGATGTTTCAACGAACTATCGTTTATCGTCTATTTGTATGATAAAATTAAATTCTTACCATTGGTTTGAGATATTATTAACGACTTCAAATCGAGATGCTTTCGTAATAATATTCTTCATAAATTTCGTTCAGTTACGTTCAATAGTTTTCCTTGTAAGAACTAAATTATTTATCATAGTAGTAGGGGACACGGTACCGAACACCGAAATTATTAGAGATTGGAATGAATATTTTTTCGCAAGTCACGTATCTTCAGAAGCTTATCCCATTTGGTTTGATGATAATAAGTGATACCGTGAGATATATTTTCGTGACTTAAAAATAACTAGATGTGGTAAAACATAAACATTTTTGGTAAAAAGAAAAGGATTTGATTAAACATGTTTATGTTGGAACGTACTTAGTATCTAGATCACCAGAGTAAATTCTAATATATTCTAATCTATACTAATATTATAAAGAGGTAAAATTTGTAAGTTTGTTTGTTTGTTTGTTTGTTTGTTTGTTTGTTATTTCGAGGTAATATCGGGAATTATCAGTCCGATTTCAATTACCTATACTTTTTGTAATAGATAGCTACATTCAACGGGAAGGCTATTTTCCATCCCAAAATTCCCACGAGAACAGGCACAACGCGGGTAAAACCGCGGGGCGCTGCTATAAATAATAAAAGAAAAAAATAAAAAAATAATATATTGGACTTGTTATGTTCTAGTGAGCTTTTTTAATTTTGCAAACTTTCCTACAACTTTGATATTGAAAATGTATTCAATTAAATAAAAATGTGTTCACAGATATTTTTTACGGTTAGTTTCGCTATGCTCGATTCCCGCTATGCACTGATCATAAAATACCTACCAAAAAGTGCCGCTATGCACGGAATCAGATTTTTGGACTGTCGAAAGGAAAACGCTTATGTTTAAATAAATAAAAATTTAAATAAATATCTACTCTCTAACTAGTTTCACTAACTATAATTAATAATCAGTATTTGTGTTAATCAACTCATAGCTTAAACCGTCAACACCAAAACAACGAGTTTTTTGGGTTACCTCTTCCGTGAATTTGTACCTGAGTGTTAACTTTTGTCCTTGAATAGAAAGAGACAGTAGGATTGCGGTTTTGGTGCATCTTTATTTTACCGATAAGCGTAATTAGGTTAGTTCGTTAGTACGTCTGCAATCATGTCGGACGCAAGATCTTCCCGTGGTCCGGTTAAAAATTATACAATAATTGATAGTAGACGTAGTGGAAATACCCTGTTATATACCGGACACAATTACCATTTTGTAAGACAAAATAAAAGAACTGTTTTCTGGCAATGTGTAAATAAAAGAAGTGATCTTAAATGCAGTGGAAGTGTAACTTTGGAATCTGAAAATATATATTTTCTTGGCTAGTTTTTGAGTTGATTTATGTTTCATAGTGTTTTTATATTTTTAATCGAAATATACGCAATTCTTAAATTTAAATAAGATTTTTATTTACTAAAACAATTTTCCTCAAACTATGCAGTCCCAGGCTAGCTTTAAGAGTATATTTAGAAACACTTTTCTATCGAATTGTACCTTCCATTGTTTAAGGTAGCACTGAGAAATTCAGAGCAAAGCGGCACTTTTTGGTAGGTATTTTATGATCAGTGCATAGCGGGAATCGAGCATAGCGAAACTAACCGATTTTTTAAACTTATTTTAAGTGAGAAAGAAATATATATTGTACTTTTATATTCGTAGCATCAAACGAAACGATGTAATGTTTCAAAAACTATAAATATATTTTTCATAGCTACATTTAACAAAGTCATACAAATTGTTAAGATAAATTGTTTCATCTACTGTATTACCTACATTCCTAACGGCATCGATTTCCACTCTGCAAACTTATCCAGGGGGCTCCAAACATTACACCCCGTGTACCTAAAGCCACTTCCATTCCAATAACATCCTAGAGAAGAATTCTAGAAGCGTCCTTCCGAGTCAATATCAATAAATGGGAACTGGGAAATTGGATGTGTTGAGGCCAACACTGTATGTAATAATATAGTAATGAGCTGATCTCGTCACTCATAAAAGTATGGACGACTCCTGTCTATCACTAAATATTAAACAAACACACAGGCACAGTTGTTTCTTGAAGATGTTATTTGTTAATTTGTAGGAATTGTTATTGGAATAGTTTTGTTATTTTTGCTTGGACTTTGTGTGTATATTTTTTTCTTTTACCTATACTGTCCCATTGCTGGGCAAAGGTCTCTCAAACACCGCCTACCGTCCGTATCTTTTACCTTCTCCCACAAATCTCTATCGTATTTTTATTTAAACGTAATTATATTATACTGTCTTGTATTTTTATAACGGTAATAACAATATACAATTACAAACACATAAACGTACATAA
This sequence comes from Cyclophora albipunctata, assembly GCA_963082685.1. NCBI lineage: Eukaryota > Metazoa > Arthropoda > Insecta > Lepidoptera > Geometridae > Cyclophora > Cyclophora albipunctata. The sequence goes on from OY720118.1 coordinate 4,731,871, forward strand.
CTGTTCCTTGGAGATATTCACCTAAGAAAATTTGTTTTTTCCTCGACTTGTGACTCCTATAAGTATTTTATTGATAGAGCTATAATTATGATACTATTTTTTATAGAGCGAATACCTACTAGTACATCGTTTTAGAGGGCATGAATTTTTGATCCCAATTGTTAAATCATTAGACCATAATTGGAGGCCTTTTAAGCGGTCAAAAAACTTCGGCATCAGTTGGGTTAGCAACCGAACTTACTAACTTTTACGAGTAGGTAGATATAGTCTTCAAAGACCATGACTTCGGCGTTTTGATGACATCATACATCATAAAGCTATTTTTGGAGTTGTAACTAAATCGAAAAAGAACGCCATAACATTTAAACTTTTTGTTACACCGCCTTGCAAATAAGAGTCTTAAACCTTATGGTACAGATCAGATTCCGTTCTTCAATTACAATTTAAATGAAGGTGTTGTATGACTTTTTATCATATTAAACTTAACCAACAAATAAAAATTCTTACTTTAACAAGGTTCTATTTTACGTACAATTTAATACAAGTTTAGGACCGTTTCTTAATTGGAAGGTACTTGGTAAATCTCTATGATTTTTTACTTCTAATCAGTACCCCGCTGTTAGTCCCACGTACCTATTACATAAATGTATGAAGTAAGAAATTGAATCCATATTTGCTTATTAAGTATTCAAATGGTCCGTTTTTATTAAGAACGATCGCAGAATTTGTTAAATTTAACACCTAAAGGCGTTTTTATCAGTAAGTAGTTTCAATAAAATTGCGATACGAAAGTCAAGCGATTTTTGCCCTTAAGGCGTCTACTGCTAACTTCTTCGATAGTAGGTACATTGTCGGTCACCTTATTTAATGAGTATTTTTTTATTCATATCATAACTTACTTGATGATGCATGAGAATAATGTTGAATTCAATGGTAGAAATCTCATTTCTTGAATGAAATCTGATAAACATGTTAATTAGAAACGTGTTGGGCATCATAGACGCTGTACATTTTAATTTTTTCGGAAGCTTTTAGTAGAGTGCCTGATAAACTTTTTCTTAAATATTATGCAAAATATCTCCATACAAATAATACAATTGACGTAACTGCCTCCGTACGTAATAAAAATATCTTCAATAATATTTTGTTTCTAAGCAATGGCTGAGAGATGCCACACTCGCCAACCCGCCCGTGCTCGTGCCGATTCTACACGTCACGGCATTGACATAAAATTTGTTATTAAAATAATACCTAGAGCCCAATCTAATTATGTTGCTGTTCAGTAGTTTTTGCGAGAAGGAGTAGCAAACATACACACATACAGTAGGATAAATATCGTAATAATACTACTACTCATATCTATCTATGGTTATTTTACATAGCGCGCCCAGTTGTCCACATACCTATATAAATCAGCTTTCGTAGTTAAACAACACACAACTCCCTAGTTCCTCAGCTTAGCAAAAGATTTAAATTATGATTAGAAACTACCTACGTTACAAATACATACATACAGACTGAGCTTGCTGTCGATATCGTGTCGTGTCGTCCCAGGCGAGTGTGGCATCTGACATTGTATCTTGATTGTGTGCGTTTGTAAATTATGAGACCTTGGAATTTATCCATTTACCTATAAGCTTTCCGCACTACGCACGCACGTATTTAGGTATATAAATAAAGCACTTTTTAATTCATATATAAGTTAGGTTAGTGTTTGATCTATCCGCTTTTTGATTGGCTTCTCAATATTTTTTTTATTTTTGGACAGTGTTCTATAAAGGTACTTTGAAGTACTAACGTACCTACATAGGTCCTTAATTTACTTAGAAATGATACAATTATATCCGGAGTCCGGAGTACCTGTACGTTTGAACGGAAACTTTGATAACCGATAATGCAACTCTTTATATTCACTTTGCTAAAGATAAAAGTGCTTTTCATGCAAATACTTGCTTACTTTGAAAATGGTTATCTATTAGGTGTAAATGTCAGTTTATTTACATTTATGTTTACAATAATGTTATGTAAATTACAGGTTTAGGCGGAAGTTATGCCTATCTTGTTATTGTATCATATTATTCCTCAAGAATGAACCTAACAAATTTACAACATAGACGTTAATCTAAAATATCTACAAACTTTATTTTAATAAAGAAACATAAACTTACAATCCCATTCATTTTCAAATTCCGAACATCACCATTCCACCATTCTGTAACAGAAACAAAATCATGGCGTTAATTAAATCCCGACATTCTACGAACATCAAATTGGAGTCGTTGCATCAGCCTACAAAGATTGATTTGACATTGACACGACGCGCATGCGTATTGCCCTAATTTTGTATCGGGATCCCGTGGAGGTGAGATAAACATATGCTAATATACACGAGTGGGAGCGAGATGGAAGATAACCACGAGGGGGACGTCTGGAGATCGAGTTGGACCGGTAACATGGCCGACCTATGCATCTGCATGCATTTTAAAGCACGCTATCGGACAGCAGCAAAACGTAAAACAATTTTTGTGAGAACAGACTTTCTCTTTGAATTAAATATTATTTGTATTCGGAATACATTGTCTCAGGGCTTTAACCCACGGTTCGTTTTAATCAATTGAGCAATAAGCCTCCCTAAATGTCAAAGGAACGCTGGGTGTGTTACTTTCTGTTGATGTATAAAATGTCAACGCCACTATTTATAGGTATAGTTGATATTCTCACGCGTGCAAGAAAGTTATCAGTTCAATGAACCTGAAAATCAATGACGAAGCCCAAATTCATGTTGTCACGAGCCATAGAACTAACACATACACTTATTAACATTCATAAAAAAAAATATCAAGCGAAACTGTACTGGCTTAATACGACGGTAAGCGGACAACATAATATATTTTCTCAATATAATTATGACAAGCTTATTCATAAAACTCTTAATGATTCGATACCGAATAAAACCGATTGAATTATTACTATTACTGTTGTGTAGAGGTTAGTATATAATACTTGTAAGATTATGCAGATATTTTATATGTAAATGTGTTGGGTGTATTACCAATTTACATATTGATCTGATGATAATTCAATGTCAAGTTCGGTTACAAGCCAGTTTGTGTAAAGAGACGTAGAATTTTAAATATATAATTAACGAATTTGCATAATTTGACAATTTTATATATAAATTGTAGTTAATGAAGTATGCTCGATATTAGGTATCATATATTTAGGTTTGTACAGTGTTGTCTTAATTGGACGGGAAATAAACGAAAATAACCAGTTCATTTTTATCCAATTACGTATCAGAATTTGCAGGCGTTAAAGGAAGTAAATAATTAGGGGTACCTAACACTGAAAATACTGGTTTCAGTAACTGCAGTTTGTAGTTTATATTCCAACCTGAAGACAATGATTACATGTTATTCTTTTAAATAACTTTGAATACTAATTTTCAGATACTTAACAGTTTATTCCGCAACAGACTAAAACGTTGCTAATCAAAAGTGAATGCTGTTAATAGCATCAATTTGACGTAAGTAAATAAAAGTTTAAACAGATTAAAGTGTAACGAAGGTAGGCGGGTGAGGTAGGGGGAGGGGGTACAATTATCTCGTCCCTACTTTGGTTCTAATTTCACGTTAGCCGCCCTTGAAGGGTCGGGCAGACGCGCGGTAAAAAGTAGCGTTTACAAAGCGTATAGTCATTTGAATGTCTGTAAAGACAGGTGATTGTACTTTGACATTTGCTAGTAAAATATTGATGTTGGATATTGTTTTGACTATTGGAAATAAGAATTCGTATTTCAAATTCTATAAACTTATTCAAATTCAAATATCGATTAGAATATTCCAATTGTTTTAAATAATGAAAGTTGTAAACGAATACCTTTGTGGTTTTATAGTCGAATCGTAATAATTTAAAACGCTGGTCTGTGTTCTGAAATGAGTTTTGTAAATACAAGGTATATTTACAATTCGCAACAGGAAAATTAGTCCAATCAAAAGGATTTACCCGTTTCTTCCAATATCCCGAAATTGGCTCAACTAATTACATTGAGTAAGGGTTTCAAACTAAAGACGGAGAAGAATTCTACTTATTAACTTTGCTGAGGCTTTTTGTAAGAAAATAGTGAGGAGTAATTTCTTTTCGAGGGAAACATTTTACTAAATTAAAAAAAGGTTTTTTGGATTAGATGAAGTACCTATAGGTCCTGCTAGCGTTTCAGATATGTGACAACTTTATTTGATCGTAAAAATTATGTAATTTATTTGCTAACGACGACTTACCGACAACGTTTAACCAAAGTTTACTTAGTAGATATGACATCTCCATTTTTCACCAGAGTTTGTCAAAAAAAACAGTAAATTCAATGGTTTTAGAAAATATATAAAACAATAATCAATAGGTAAGTCTATTGACCTCTTTCCAAACGTCACCCTCAATGAAACAACAAACCAATAGATTGAACTTATTATCAAATGTTTGTTTGTACAAAAACAACACAATTAACAAGAAACAAGGGCGAACTCTTAACATTATCTCCCTTTCTTTTAATCCAAAGAAATATTAGGTTGAACAACAAAGAGAGTACTAAATTTACATAGAAATCGGAGTAAGTTGATATCACTGAGCATTATTAAGGGAATGCTTCGATAAACACCCAATGTTATATATTACACAGTTACTTCAAATTCTTCTTCTTATTTTCTTTACTCAGTTTTGGGTGATTTGTTTCATAATTTTCTCTGGTTCATTATCTCGGAATATTAAGATATCTTTCCGGGATTGGGCCGTCACGGCTCGATTGACTACAAATAAATAATAGGCATATTTCTTTACGTGGGAGGTCTGCGGCTCTTGATAGTAAGTTACTGGTTTCCAAAATTATGTAATTACGATTGGTTCAGTTATTTCCTTGAATGTTTTTTACTAAGATTTTGAATTAAATAGTTAAGTTATTCTATTGTTATTAATACAGAGTGGAATATTATTTTTAAATATTATGTATTAAAATGGTCGGTTTTGTAATAAAATGTGACTTTAATTTTTAAATTATGGTAAGATGGAAAATGTTATCTAAGAGTGAGACTTAAATAGTTTTATGGGTACAATTTTTTTATCTAGTCATTTTGAATATTAATTAACATATTAGCTATTTTGATTACTTATACAAAAATTTAATAATTTTATAACTAGCAAGTAAGTCCGTGTAGGTTTAGTGGCCAACCCTCTTGACGGACCCCTTTAACCCCTTAACCCCTTTTTAGACCGCCTAAAGTCCTCCGATTTGGTCTATCCATTGAAACAACCAAGACCGACATTTTTAACTAGTAAAATATAACAAAGTTTTTGTAGGTATTTCTGTTTGTATGTTTGAACGCGCTTGTATCTAGTATAGGACTAACAAACCTTCAGATAGTCTATTGTATTATAGCTAGACACATTCGAGTAGAAGGCTATCGGTTACTTTTTACGGCTGAAATTCTTAAGAAAACGGACAAAGCGCTCCTTGTCCATTAAAACGGAGCTAGCCTGCGAAGCGGAGAAAAGGAGAAATATTAATCAATAGGATTCCACACATTTCTGTTCAGAGATTTTATGCAAACTATACTAATATTATAATGAGGTAATTTTTTTAAGTTTGTTTGTTTGTTTGTTTGTTGAGGTAATCTCAGGAATTATCAGTCCGATTTGAATAATTATTTTTGTAATAGATAGCCACATTCAAGGGGAAGGTTATAGGCTATTTTTCATCCCGAAGTTCCCACGGGAACGGGTACAACGCGGGTAAAACCGCGGGGCGCTGCTAGTCCTATATCACTACATAGTCACTACATAGTATAAAATAAAGTCGTCTCTTTTTCGTGTCTGTCACACTGTTTGTCTGTCTGTATGCTTAAATCTTTAAAATTACGCAACGGATTTTGATGCGGTTTTTTGTAATAGGTAGAGTGATTCAAGAGGAAGGTTTTTATGTAAAAAAATTCCCGAAATTCCCACGGGAACGGGCACAACGCGGGTAAAACCGCGGAGCGCTGCTAGTATATATATATAAATCTAATATTTCTCCGGTTCTCAACTCCGCTTCAATGAACAGGCACTCTAAAGCGCTTCAAACCGCTGGACGCTGCTTGTTATCATATAAATGCAAAATACTAACTTGAATCAGTATTACCGAGATTTTTATTATTTTTCTTAAGACTATTTTCTTACTACAACTCTTATGTGCTATCACTATAAAAGCTTATTTGCATTCAGAAGATAAAGGCTTGTAGTACATTACTTAGTACCTACATTAAACGATTGAATGCAGTACGCTAGTACTCTTTGCTACGAATATCTTTAGACGTAGTATTTGCATATTTTTCTTATTTGTATAAGTGATATTGAGTAGTCGTGAGTTGCATTGAAAGCTAACTTGGAAATTAATACAATGATCTATTTATATATGTATGTATACAACAGAAGGCAGACAATTGGTCGCCAAGGCGTTTACTTGTGAAGTTATGCGTCACTGAATCTTTGGGGGCTGAATCAATATTTATTGGTTTTGTTCTATGCCTATTAAGTATTATGTTTTGTTTGTAATTATATTGTACTAGCTGCGCCCCGCGGCGTTACTCGATTTGTACTCGTTTCCGAGAGAATTTCGGGATAAAATGTATTCCATGTCTTATTCTGATGTTATAACCTATCATTATATACATATGTACCTATATAATTCTACTGTACATGTGTATGTCACTGAACTCCTAAACGGCTGGACCGATTTGAATGTTTTTTTTTGTATGCGTTTGGATGGCTCCCTGGATGGTTTAGATTCACACTAGCGACATCTATTGGGTCGCGGATGAACCCACCGCGCGGGAGAGCTAGTGTCAATTATTAACAGCTTTAAAGTTTCATCTAAATCCTTCTAATAGTTTTGGCGAGAAAGAGTAACAAACACATACATATATACTCACAAACTTTCGCATTTCTAATATTAGTAGTTGTTTTTGGAGTAAAATAGTAAAGGGAAGGCGAAAACGGTATAGTGTGTTTATTGATTCTAAGGTGATCGAATTGTAAATAAGTTTTATCGTATAACGGCAACATCAATGACCATTAATATTAACTGTAAAATAAGGCCCTATCTTTGTTTTTGTAAATATTTTGACATCATCTTTATACCTTATCTATAAAAGTTTCGCTAATATATTTATTACTATAATAAACCTAATGCGAAGAAAACATTACAATAAAAAAGATTTTCTAAAAACATTTGCATATGACACAAATTAATAAGTATACAATCGTCGGTTCTTTAAAACATTCAAAAGAAAATGTCCAAATTATGTTAATAATGAATAACTGTTAACAAAAATAAACAAGAATCAATGTAATTATGATACAAGAATCGAATTAAGAATAAGCACCTGCTTACACCTGTATATAATTATGACATTTTCTATTAAATGTTACAAAATATCTGTCCTATGATTGGTCGGCTCCAAGGATATACAAAATGAAGCCATAATTTTTGACAGCGACTCTAAATTATTTGTAGACGGGCTAATTAAAAATCGAATACATTAACCGCCAATAGAAGCGAACTAAAAAAAAACATTAAAAAAACTCGATTCAAAAAACGAATCACTTTAATTAAAACAAAAGCTCTCTAATCAAATCGATAAAACCAGACTTAAACAGAAACCATTTCTAAAGAACAATGATTTCGTCTTAGTTCAGACAAAACACCTAGTCCGCAAACAAGAGACGACTAATAAAATAAATTATAAAATAAAATACCGAAACAGCAGGACGGCAGAATAATCATACGTCGAATAGTCGCAGTAACTACGACGAAGAAGTACAAGTGGCCGTGTTTTGTTTTATAGCTTAGCGCCAAGGGATGCAAACAAAACAAAGGGTTTTATCAGAAATGTAGCATAAGTTTGAAGTATTTGCATTGAAGGTTGTGGGAGGGTGTTGTATTAAAGAGTGGATAATTGTGGCTTGTACAGTGGGCTTGCTAAACTTTGCTCGTTGCTTTTGAGGTGCTTTATGGTTTAAAATAGAAGAGACAGCGATGATTAACGTTTTATAAAAATGCTAGAGCTTGGGTGAATCATAACGTGTATAGCTTTTTTAAGGTGAGGCTTTAATTGATCGAGCTTCGGGGAATTTAATGACGCGAGCGTTTGACGGTCGCGTTCTACTGTTTTTCAAACTTGCCTTTATAATATACCGACTCGCAGTTAGTAAATAAAACAAGCGAACTTAAACTACACCTTAAGTTCTTAATAATTTCATCTTAAACGCATTATATTACTCAGAAGATTAATTTATTACTCAATTGGCTTCTAAATTGTAGGTTTGTACGAAATTGCTAGTCACTTTTGCATCGCAGTGTGTGGTTTCAAAAAAATCTTCCGTGTTTACCGATTCTTCTTTGTTCTCATTTTTTTAAATATTGTTCCAGGTAAATTGTATGGTACAAATTCGCTTCCGTAAATCTACACCTTTCGATTTCTTTTTAAACAAACCAAAGGCCAGAGTGAAATACAATAAATCCATCTTTTACACTCAAAAGGTAATAAAACTCCCGTGTTAGCTTTCACTTTCAACAAAAACATTTAAATTACTCAAAACGTCTCACTTTTTATAATCGTAAAAAGTAAACAATAAAAGTTTACAAACAAGTTAACATTGAGACACTATTTTACTACCTTATATTGCTACCGTTCATTCAAACTATTGTTTGATGGTCTTTTAAAATTTTATTGAGACTTTGTCCAGGTAACATTGAAATAAAATCTTTTTGCTTAATCTTTTTGGGAATAATGTTTGAATTGCCCCTTTCAACGTTTATAATACTAATACAATGCTTTTATATCATTTAATATCCAATAAATACAAACAAATGATGAAACAAAAGACTATCAAACACACACAGAGCAACGCATAGAGTATCACTTGCCAACGTATTGAACCTTAAAATTTCGCAAATGTCAATTGAGTTACATCATCTTCAAAACACCACATCACCGCACCGCTATCTTCTTGATATATAACCCAACCTTTATCCAGTAATCGTTACCGGAATGTCTGCCTATAAAGAGAGTTTTTAGTTACCGGCCATAGTTCATCCCGTACATAATGTACCGAGTTGAACCGACCCGTATATTCTGGCTTCTATTATTATACTCTAGTTTGTGCCGTTTTAGCCAAGACCCGTGCGTTATCCAGAGAGTAATTATCATTTGACAGCCTGGTTTTTGGAAGTGAAGGTATAAGAAACGCCCAGTTGGAGTACGTTTGTGTACTAACGCTAAAACATTTGGATACCTACGGTTTATTTTAGTATAATTTGTTCTGGTTGGGTCATCTTTACCCAAGAGAGCGATTGTGTTAGTATATGATATAAATATATACATTGTATGCTAACACAAAGTTTAGGTAAGCAATAAATTCTTGCATGACAAATGAAGACATTAAGATGACACCTAACTATCATGTCAAAACAATAAATACCAACAATTTTATACAAACTCACGCGATAACTAAACCAATTAAACGTGGTAATAGTTGGCACCACAAACTATAAAAGTAAAACATTGAAACGCGAAATAAACATGAATACAGAACATTATTTCCCACCATAAAAAGAACTGTAAGAAAAGTTTCGTGGTACAACTACTCCCGGCTATATCTATGACAGCCACGACACGTAAATTATGCAGGTTGATTTGAAGGGTAAATTCAAAAATAACCGAATGTCGTGCTCGGCTCCCATGAGCTCGAGATGAAATATTGTTTCAACCGAAAAACACGACACACGTTTTTTTGCTATATTCATATTACTACGATGTAAACTCACGCAATTTTCACGCTAACTCGTGGAAAATATAATAATGGTAAATAATTTAATTTTACGGATTTGACTACCGAGCAGCAGGCAAGCAGGTTTTTTGTTAGTGTATTTTTGTTCTGAAAAACAGAAAAAGTGTGTTTTGTTATGCTTTAACTTTCTAATATTGAGCTGTGTCGAACAAAATAGTTTGCTGTAGTAATGTAATTATTAATATTTCACGCTACAGAGTTTTGTTTTGTTTGAACGCGCTAAATGACAGAAAGAAATCTGATTTGAATAATAACTACATATATCGTAATGGATAGCCACATTCAACGGAAAGGTTATAGGCTACTTTTCATCCCAAAATTCCCACAGGAACACCGGCACAACGCGGGTATAACGGTGGAGCGCTGAGTACTTTCATAAAATAGTACATAGTAGCTAGTATCAGTCCTGTTAGATCATTCATTACCTCTATATCAAGTAGGTATATCTAATAAAGAAATGTCGCAAAGTCTTAACATTCCAAGATCCTTCAAAGTTTCAATAGATCACAATCTAATATGAAAACTCTGTCTATATTAGAAACTAGGTAACAACAAGAGTTCCCAACATAGTCCATTTCCGTCGCCGCTCTCCCAAAGAAACTTTATCCAATGCTTTTAATAAAACAAACCAAACAAACAAATGTAATACAGCGAACCGAATACGAATATAGCAAAAATATCAAATATTTCTCGGAGAGGACATGGAGAAACTATTCCCCTTGATACAAGTTTCACGAGAAAAGCAAATACATTTTGCATGAAACGTTCGGGCAAAGTTTCGGGCCGCCCTCCAGACGATATTTTTCAACTATTTTTATAAAAATATACGCAGCTGCCGATATTTTGTTTGGTGTATTTTGTTTTTGTGTGTCTCCCATATTGCTTTTTGTTTCAGAAGTTTTTATTTTATGTTCAGCAATATTTTGATTACTGGGTTCGAAAGAAAATGATGTTGAATAAACTGTTTGGACTTATTGGAGTTTTATTTAAATCTATGAATTTTTCCAAACGAAAAAGATAAGCCGGTGTTAATTACCCTACATTACCTTTCAAGTAGCATATCAAAGTAAGTTCGAGTAGGGTAGAGTCTGGACTCTAGCACCAGTCTCTGGAGACTGGTACTTGAGTTTTTAGACCGCCTAATGGCCTCCACAGTGTAACGATGGAAACAACCGAGACAGTGCAGTTTAACGTTTCTTCCGATCCACTATTAAACAAATTAATAATCTGTATTTAAATTAACAGCTTTTTAATTACTCCATAAATTAAATTCTTAGATAACATGACATTTAACTATCACCAATTAATTTCTTTTCAAATTAAGTCTGTTTCTAATTTACGACCTAGTTGACAAATGAAACATTTATTGGATATGTTTTTGAAAGAAATCTCGTTCTGTTTATTGAGTTCCATTCCAATCAGTTTATTGCGAGTTATCGCAAAAAATTAGATGATCAATACAGATATCGGCTATAAATAATAATTAGAAAAGATTTTGCTCTACCATTTTTTTTGTGCAATCATTGAAATAGATTTTGTTCACTTTTAATTATGACTCATGTAAGCAATTAAAGATGTCTGATTGATCTGATTCTTTCCTAAATCATTATATATCAAAATTATATTAGATGATAAAAATTGATTTACAAAGTTAAGGATTTGCTGTTGTTTTGCGTAACTCTTCAGCAACATTTGAGTCAAACTATACGATTAAACTATATGATTACGTTTTGTGAGGTGAGTAAACATTCATGTTTAATATGTTTTTCATTTTCTGGAACCTGCCTTCCTCTCCATCTTAGAATCGATGGTGCCATGATGCAAGTCTAAACACGATAGTATTTTCTCAGTTTTGGTAAGGTTTTAGCCATACTAGTTTGTAGTATTTTAGCTATTCACTTAGAAAAAAATCATATGTGTTATAAATTGCTTTCTTAGCACCAATTTTGATAGAACACTCTGTAACCACAGTCTTCTGTGAACACAGTTCCAAGCCAAGAGCTGCGAAGGAGCCGTAATGTCAGATAAAAAAAATGTTAAATAAAAGCGAAGTGTATCCTTAACGTAGTTTCAAAACAGATAAATTAACAGTATTTTTAGGGATAGGTACAGATCCAATACAAATAAAAGACTTTAGACAAGAATTTAGCGTTCTACTGACATTATGTTAACTAGGTATACTCGTAATATAACTTGGGATCTATGGTAGAGGTTCGCTACTTTCCTCAAATCCTCACACAATTCTCAAACAGAAAATATCTAAGTATTTACTTAAGTTTGATTCATACAAATAACAGAAATGGAAGTTTCTAACAAACATACTATTGTTGATGGGATTCCATACAGTTTACTGCACTTGACAATGTTGCAGTTACTATTATGTTATACAGATTGTACGCAATAAGTTTAATTAAATTAAGAACTTTATTGATTCAGACAAATAACGTCGTTGGCATTTAGGACACTTGGCACGAGACTCTGGAAGACAATTTGGATTCCAGAGTAGGTAGTATGTATGTTTATTAGTTTTACGTAGGTATAATTATCGGTGAGTATGAAAGTATTCTACAGTGTTGTTGGCGAATGAGATGATGATTGTATAGGTTTCTAGCAGCGCCCCGCGGTTTTACCCGCGTTGTGTCCATTCCTGTGGGAATTTCGGGATGAAAAATAGCCTATGTTACTCGTGGATAATGTAGCTTTCGAATGGTGAAAGAATTTTTAAAAATGGTCCAGTAGTTTTTGAGCCTATTCATTACAACCAAACAAACAAAGTTTTCCTCTTTATAATATTAGTGTAGAAAAAGTAAGTAAATGTATTTTTTATTCTTTTGAATTCGTTGATGTAATGTTTCTTTTTTATATTTAAAGTAGTTTTTGATGATGAGAAAGGTATTGGCATCACTTTCTGCCGCACTCAGAGTTGTCTATTAAATCGAGACTTAATTTTTCATACTTTAATGTCAAAATCACTTATAGTACGGTCGTTAGTCGCAAGACTAGGCTAGCTTTTTAACTTCTATAGCTTATACTTTATGATCAATATTATAGCTAAATCTATAATAGGTATACCATTGAATATGTAGAAATATTACTTCCTACTCTTTTTGAACAAACCTGATTTTTGAATTTAACTTTAATGAACGGACTAATTGGGATATTATAAGACATTATCAAACGCGTATTTTTAAATTACCTACAAGCCGACGGAAACCGACAAAATGTTTTTTGGTAAATTGAAATTATTGTAAGGTAATCTAATTTTATATTTAGTTAATATTGTAATTAAGTATACCTAAGTACCTATGTATAATTTTGTTGAACATTTGATTAAAAAAATAATATTGATTAGTGATAGTTTAAGATTTTAATTACGAATTGTCTCCTAAAAATTGTTTTGTTAATGTTGCCCATTTAACAGTCTACGCTATTAGGGAAATTCAGCTATCAAGTTAAGAAGGGTTTTAGAAGGGCTGTGTTTATGATAAACACACATAAATGCTATATCAAGTGTCTATGGCACCCTCGAAGGGCGATAAACTCCCTATTTTCAAGTCATTTTCTTTCCATAGCGTAAGATGTAGGTTATCTTAAGCGGTTAAATACAGCTATTGCTTTTGGTTAAAGTAACCTTATGAGTATGTTTTATTGAATTGAGTTCACATACATATATATCAATTTGTACCTACTTTACATGGATACTTGAGCATTTAACTAATAAGTAACTTAAGTAGAGATAGCTTGTATTATATCTAATCAAAATAAACCAAAATATGATGGCTGCTGATATTTTTTTGATGCAGATTTCTTTGTTTCTTTACCTAAGTTGCATCTCAACAGACATCAATATTCAAAAGGAAGAAGTATCGGTACAGGAAGAGAATATAAAATTCATATAAATAAACAAACATACAAAAATATAATAGAGTAAAGTGTCACGTAGGAAATGTTTTGCGTTGCTCCCTTACAAATTGGGCGCCTGTCTACCGCCTACATTCCCATATTGGCTGATATTGCGCTCTCTACACCCGCACCACAGTGTAGCCGGATCGGTACGTTGACGCCTACAAAATGGTGGAACCAAATGATCGAGCAAGTTTTAGGTACCTATTTTTTCTTATAAACTCTATCAACTTTTTTGCTATAGTGATGTAGTGATGTTTGAGTGTCAAAATATTTAAAAAAAAATTCTTATAACTCTACTACTTATTTAGTTCTAGTAACGATGTATGGTGTCAATAGATTATTCTTATAAAGTATGTGTGTGTGTATATGTAATAGGATCAGGTAGTAGATACTTACATTTTATAATAGTTAGAACTTAGTTTGTTATTTATTAACCGTGTGAAAATTAGTCCAGTAAAAGTAGGTAAGTACCTACCTAATCATTAAATAAATCGTTATTCTGAGTATAAAATGTTTAAAAAATCGTTGAATTATATTATTAAATAAATGTTGTAAAAGTATTCAACAGGATTAGGTAAATTTAATTGTCCCGTCATGATGAAAATTTTGAAGTTTGGATTGATTATTACCTATAGAATAGTTGACATTAAAAATATGATGTAAGGTTTAATTACCTACGTGATTTTTAAAGGAATGAGTAGGTGCAACGCAAGTCATGGAACACAGCTAGCATTGTTAAATATTAAAAATTAATGTGACATTATAATTCTTATCCGTACTTCTAGTTAAAAGGCGACTCTAACCATTGTTCTTTAGAACAGATGGTAATAAGACAATAATTTATGCAAGACGTGTGCAACACTAGGTTTATTGTTTATGCAAATCAAGCATTAAGTTCCCTGCAGGAAATTACCAATTTAATCAGGTTCTAACAACAGCTGGTACAGTCAAAGTACTTTTTGTTAGCTAGTCTTACTTCATAGTTCTACCCGTGAATTAAATTTTATGAAGTACTAGCTATGCCTGCGACTTCGTCCGCATGTATTTTTTTTTATAAAGTAACCTACGTTACTCCCTATTACAAGTACATCTGCTACCTGTCAGTAAAAGCCCTGTCAAAATCGGTCCTGCCATTTCAGAGATTAGCCGGAACAGACAGACGGTAATTTTAATAATACAGACAAATCAATTTTATTTACATGTAGAGAGTACAGATGTATAGATTTGTAGATAAGGTTGCGTCTCCATTGAAGCGGAGCGGAGCTATGCTGAGCTCAATAAACCAAACCTATCTAAGTTAATCCAAACCTTACTTCTAAATTTTTACATCGATTAAAAGCAAAAATGAAATTTAACCAATAAGAATTTAAGCAACATATACAGCAGAGATGAACGTATAAAAAGAGGCGGTACGACGCGCGCGACGTCACGTTATTACCGTGGCGAACGTTGTGAAATAGTCGGGTGCAAACAGCTTCGCGGTGCGGCATCGACGCACGGCGCGGCGAAGCGGCATCTTACACGCATTTAATAGATTCTGCATATTTCTACTTGTATATTCTACACATTAAAGACAGTATTAAAGACAGTATCTTCGCAGCCATGATATTAGATAATAAACATAAATAATTTATTTTATGTTCACAACAATCGATATTCATCATCATAGTTGATTATTGTCAAGTTGACCTACTGCTCTACTACGCTGTGGCTTTACTTCCACAACATATTGTAGTACAAACATACATATATGTACATACATGTTTGTAGGATCTATTTTCGAGAACAAACTTTGTCTTCGCGTACTACGAATAATGTTGTAGCGTGTATGTAGTTTATTCTGTGGATATTATGCTTAGCATTATTCCTTTGCTGGTTACAGAATATATTATTTCAGAAATATACTAGCGATGTCTTGTTAGAATGACCAGAGGAATAAATTTCAGTAGATGTTAAGTATTTACATTGTTGTGTTTGTTTATTGTAAGCAGAGATTTTGTGTTGAAGTCTTTATAGATGTTTGAATGGTTATACTTAATACTTGAGGTATTCCTTGTAACTCCTATGGATATTGATGCTTAAGGTTATAAATAAAATGTTTTGATGATAACCGTTTTTTATTTAATTAACGTTTTTAAGAACATTCCGAACAAAAACAATTAAAATCGGTTCATTTGTGTAGCTATAGAAGCTACTATACCACAGCAGACATATAATTATAAACCTAAAAAAACAAACATCAAAATATTTTTTTGCGCAAAGGTTAAAAATTACGAAAAAATAAAACGATTCACAAAATACTGGTATTTTTCTTACAAACCCAAACCAATGATCGAGTAAGAAAATTTTCCTCCCCAGGAAGGAACGCAACGCCGATCCCTCATTAGATCAACGGTGAGATAAAGGAAGATGAAGTTGGTAGAAGGTAATGTATGAATATTCCCTGCAGATTTTTTGGATTAAATTTTGGAAGTAATTTGGGAAGACTTTCTTTAAATTTTGTTGGGAAATTGGATACTCAGTAGGTACCTACTTATCTTTCGGTGACTTTGTAAGTGATTTGAAAATAATCCATGAAATGCTTTTGGAAATTACAATAGGTAAGTATACTCACTTTTACTATTGTTAGACTTATTTGAAAAAACTATTTGAAAAACAAGACTATCTAGATTATTTAGTCTGCGATATTCTTTACGTAATGTATTGATCTATCTCTAGGTAAATTACATCTGTGATACTGATATCTTCGGTGAGATGAGAGGCCTTTGCCCAGAAGTAGGCCATTATAGGCTAATACTTTACTTTATTATTCTGTGAGTAAGCTTTTAAGGATCTAACAAAGCTTTAAATAGCCTATTAGAAACTTATACCTTCGTTTTCCGCGCGTTGCGGAAGGGGGCTAGACGGAAAAAATGGTCACGAAATTTTTTAGGCCAGAGAGGGACAGACAGAGAAACATGTGCACGCCAGAGAGAGACAGACAGAGAAACATGCGCGCCATTTAAGTCAAAATTAATTATCTTTCCGCCGCACTCAGAGACGTCCATTAAATCGACAGTTGACTAATAGACGTTATCTATACTAATATTATAAAGAGGTAAAATTTTTAAGTTTGTTTGTTTGTATGTTTGAGGTAATCTCGGGAATTATCAGTCCGATTTGAATAATTCTTTTTGTAATAGATAGCCACATTCAACGGGAAGGTCATAAGCTAATTTTCATCCCGAAATTCCCATAGGAACGGGCACAACGCGGGTAATACCGCGGGGCGCTGCTAGTTTTTCATATAATGTCAAAATCACTCAGTAAATCTCTGCGAAGGAAGCGTTAAACTTCTCAGAGTTATGTGTGTTGGACTTATACTCTAAATAACATTTGTAACAATAGCTTGTTAGTACCAAGTGCCAATAAATGGAGACCCGATAGAGACTTATTTAGCCTAATATAACTAACCAGATACTGATCTGAAGGTCAAAAATAACAACGTAGACTGAATTAGGGTTAGGCTACACGATTTGGGCACGAAATAAGGTTGTATTGAATAAAGAATTGGCTTTGACATAAATATAGTTCGTTATGAACAAGGGAGGTAAGTATGTTATACGCCTTTTTTAAATCTTTATTGAGGAAAGTACTTTTTGAATAGAAATCGTACTGTCAATGAATACGAATAAACGAATTGCCAGAGGTATTTCTGATTAATTATCCCTATGTATGAATAATTAATTGTCTTGCTTCATACCTTAAGTTAGGATAGGTTAATCATAAAAACATCGTAACATCGTTTGTAACAGATAATCTAGAGCAAAATTGTATCTAAAGAATTTCTAAATTTTATTCATTGAGCCTGATAAATTGATGTAACTATATCATCAACTCTACCTCATTATTATTTATGAAATAAACATGAGTAATTAGAGATATATCGACACTTTTTTAACACAACGCTATTCTTGGTGCTAAATAAATGTATTTCAAATACAAACCAGATTGCGGAGTTTGCCCACGCCCTAACCCGCACGGCATCAGCCGATATTTCTTTTATTTTTCTCTAGAATTTCACATTTCGAAGCCAGAGTCGGGATGGTGGAATTGGCCAGACTAAAATAACGGACAAACGTGCTTTGAAAACCTAAGGAATTATTTTTCAGTCTGTTCTTTCTTAGTACAATTTTGTTCCTAAATTTTTGGTTTGAAATCTTTGACTGAATAATTTGATGTAAAGTAAAAGGTAAGTTCGAGTACGTTAGTGGTCAACCCTGGTGTCGAAGTTTTTAGACCGCCTAAAGGCCTCCGACATGGTCTAACGACTGAAACAACTGGGACCGTTAATTTTACGTGACGTGAAATGCCACTGTCGGCCACCCATCCAAGTATGGGTCGATCTGCACGTTGCTTAACAATCGCAATGAACTGACATTGCTTAGTAAAACTATAAGTACCACGAACGCTATTTGATGTCATTTGGTCAAGAAACGGTTTATGATTGGTTAGTAAATAGCTGAAAATTATTCTCATATTAATAAATTGAATGATTCTCTAATTACGAATAAATAATTAAATAAAGTCATCTACGATATAATTTGTTCAATTTGTAGTCATTCTTATGTATTACCTACTTAATTATCCTAATTAAGAAACTTACCCAGTTTTTATTAACCAAAATACAAAAATAGAGTTTCAAATAAATTAAAGCTCATTTGAGGTATTTTGTATTCAAGGCTAATAACTTCTGTATAGTTTCAACTTTGAAGTATCAATTAATCGTAGAATTTTAAGGAGTAATAGAAGCATAATTCATAAAAACCAATAAGGATACCTACAAATATTCCGGCCGGCATTAATTGTTGCCAGGCAAAAGAGAGCTGTCATTTATTGGCAATGCCGGTGAGTTCGAAAACTACTGTGCTCAATCAAATTGTCAGTGCACCTTAATGTCCAAAAAACTACTTGTAGTTACTTTGGGCTAGATGTAAAACAAATATTGCCGAATCGACAATGCCGGCCCATTATATGAATGTAGAGTTCCTGAGGCTTTACTAAAAATATCTTGGTATGCCGGTTTCATCATCATTCACCGAAGGCATAGCGGAGCACCTACTCAAGACTTATTTGGGGGCTAAAGAAGGTGAGCTGATTTGGCGGGTACTATGTGGCAACTTTTTTTGGTTGGAAACTCGACCATATTTCTTTACATTAAGGAACTCGTAAGTAAAATGTAAGTATTATTTATCTACCAAATAGTTTTCTTACCTAATGCAAAGTGGACGGATCGCTAGATTCAAATCCAACCCTGCCAGTAAGATTTGAACATATCCCAAAGATCGGGGTCGCAATTCATAACTAAATGCCAGCGCCCAAAACAATTTTACGTCCTAAGTCTCTATCTTGAATGCAAGATTTGGTAAAACTGCGGTACCATAGATGTGCCATCAGCTTCAAATTTGAAATTGGAACGAATGGAAGACCCCGGTAATGGAGTAAGTTAGATGAGAGGGGGTACCGAAGGGAGCTTAGATAGGGCTGCCACCTTTAAAGTTACTTTGGAAGTAAATATACGTGGAACAGAGCAGTTTGAAGGTAAAAAGCTGAAACTTGAGTTGCTTAAGTTAATGAAACAAAATGTTTGAAGTAACTGCATAGTAAGTGTTTGTTGGGTGCCTTTGGGTGTCTTGATAAAAGTATAGTTTTTCTAGGTTTTGTCTTTTTATACTTAAGTAAAATTGTGTAGTTTTATTCTTATAAAATATTATTATCGAAAATCTACTAACCAAAATAAATATTTTATTTAATACCTGAGATGGGAAGTATATGACTACAACATAAATAATTTAACATAAAACCATTACATTATCATTTCACTCCAATTCTAATTCAAGTTTCAAGTCACACTAACGTGACAACCCTGAACACGGATGACTTCACTCTATCGAACTTCCGCAGAGGGATGACAAAACTTCCACACCGGCTAAAACTGACTTCAAAATATATCTAGATTTTTTAAATAAAGGCCCAAGTTGATTAAACTCCCACTGTTGGACAAACGCTTCTTACTCATTAAGATGTTCAATAGGTAAGAAAGGGTTAGGCCGCATTATATTAGATCAGTTGCCGCATACGTTGACATAATAATAAACATTTTAATTGTTTTAAAGCGGATAGCATAAGCATTCTTAATTACAAGTACAAGTTCTTAAGTACAAGTATCTTACTTTATTCTTACATTGCTATCATAGAATCCTACTAATATTATAAATGCGAAAGTTTGTGAGGATGGATGTATGGATGAATTTACGTATGCATGTTTGTTATACTTTCACGAAAAAACTACTCAACGGATTTGAATGAAACTTTACAGTAATATAGGTTATACATCAGAATAACATATTAGATACATTTTATCCCAAAATTCCCACGAGAACGGGTACAACGCGAGTGAAACCACATAGCGCACCAATGTTATAATAAATATCTATCTAAGTACAAGTGCCTACCTATAAATCCTATCATATTTTTAGTTCCTATTGTCTTACGGTATTCGTATATCATAGAATAAAAGCAGTATATGAGAAAAGGAAACCCCTATTTAATAACGACATGGTGATTCAACCTCCAACAAGACTCGACGATAACATTTAAAGGATCTCGTAAAACGCCAAAACGTTTTATAATCATCACCTTTTCGTCACAATAACAACCATATTGAAATCAAAAGTTATTGCTTAGTGAACCACTCATAAAAACATAAACTTTTATTACCAAGTTAAATAATACTTAAACTTCACTTTTTAACTATTAATCAAAGTCAAGAGCTATAAATCTAAACTACTCTAACTTAACTTGGGTTTGGAGTTGAAGTGTCAAAAATTGTACAAGTGCGATTTGAGTACTTTTCAAAACAGTCTTTTAATTACGATAAGAAAAATTCAGGTAATCTTGGACATTTTGCAATGTTATATACCAATCTAGTTATTCTTTTCTCTAAAAACTTATACGAAAATCTCCCGTCTTATTTGGTACTGTCGAAATCCAATAAGCTGGACGAGTTTACCGAAGCGAGGCATCCTCATCTAATAAGAAAACTAATTTAAAACTTTCACACAGCACAGTAGCGCCAAATGTTCCAAGTTGAAATAGACTTGACTCATATACGAACCATTCAAACAGCGCCACCATGCGGCGACCAGCGGAACCATTTCAATTGCTGTTTTTACGACTAAAGCTTCGTAAAAGTGTGCGTGAAAGCTCTACGCACACTTACGCACCTATCAAGTTTACTGTGCGTGTGTTGAGCTTTTATGTGTTGACGTAAAGGTTGCGTCGCTTACGTTAGCTATCCCATGGTTGTTATCCATTGGTTAGATAGATGGCATTGGGTGTTCCTTTTGAGCTACGCGTCGCATATATTTCAACGGGCACTCACCGAAAAATATTCTCTGGGTTTCCGAGCGTTTCTGAACACGAATACACATTTCTGGCCGCGGCACGTGTCGGCGTAACAAATTTAGACACACGAACACTGGCTGGTATTAATTAAATCAGTGATACGTGTTGACCACTTCGAGGTTTTCTTATAACTGTTATAAAATTGCATTATTTCTTTTTCTTTAATTTTCACAGTAACACACCGCGAAGAAATGTAGAGCGAAACTGCATTGGCCATTGTTTAGTTTGCCAATTTATACGGGTCGGTTACACTTGCGATTTTTATTGAAGCATTACCGATAAAAACAGTCATAATGGGTTTTATGTGCAGTCTTAATAGCAATGTTGAGGATTTACAGTCAGGTTTCTAGCCAGGTTAATAATTCAATATGAAAAAGCCTTTCACACAACTAGCCGCATAAGAAAAAAGTGATCGATAACTGATCATTATTACCTATTAGAGGGAGAGAAACATACGAGTATTACATAGATAAATAACAAGATTAACTACGTATTTTATGATGTAAAAAGTAATAGTAATTCCTATACATATTTGCAGTGGAACAGCTAAGTGAAACGAGACAAGATATACAAAAAAATAATGTTTCATCATCGAAATTATAACTCCTATTTTCCTACTATTTTTCCTCGTTAACTTTACGTTCATTAATCGTATTTGAATAAAAACTGTTTCACTGATAATAGTATAATTACGGTATAGAAAAGACAATTCAGAATACTCCTTACATTTATCTCGCCATTATTATACTAAAAATTCCTCATTAATTCTATAAAAACATCACCTACAAATCTCGGAAAAAACCATTTAACACTTTTAATGGAAAAAATCGAAATACCTACGTATTCTCAATCAATTTCCATCTTAGATATCGATAAACGGTTTTTAAAATGACTTTTCAATAGAGATCCTTTGATTAGGTATTCGTAAACAATAGGTTTTGTGTTAACGATAACGTTTATCAAGTTTAATATGCGTAGAAAGTTAGTTATGTTATCAGAGTATGCCCTATTTTGTTATCGTGAGATTTGCGCGGTTAAACTGTTATTGTGCTCAGTGGGACTGCGTATGACTACTCAAAGCTGAAATTATTTGAATTGTATTGCTTGGACGGCACGCTCGGGTAAAATATAATATTAAGCGTAGAATATAATATAATATTGACCGTAGGATAAAATATATTATTAACCGTGGAATATAATATAATATTGACCGCAGTATTATAAATAAAAGATAACTGGAATTTAGTTCGCTCGGATTGTTATTCAGGTAAACCTATGAAAGTAAAAATTATTTATTTAATCATATTTTAGAGCGCCTCACTAAAATCAGGTCAGACATTTTTTACTTTAAAGATCTATGTAGAAGAATACAAACGTTACAGACTTTTGTCTGTTGGACTAGAGTCCGCAATGGTCCTAAGCTAGGAATACACATAGATTTCAAAGATAATTAGATAACGCCCTCAAAAAATAAGTTCAGCTTAACTCAAAGATGAACTTACTTTTTGAGAGCGTATGATAAGGTTTTACCCCACAAAAGGGAAAAGTACTTAAATATGTTTATGTATTATAATTTTTAGTCAATCTATGCCACAAGACTGCCATAATCATATAGATGGTAGGAGGTTAAAGAGAACCATTTTAAAGCCAAATGTGAATAAAATATTTGACATTGACTAGACTATCCGTACTCAGAGCCGTCAAATTAATTCTAAGTAGAGCTGTAGAGCTATAATTAATAATTTTGTAATATTTTGACATGTAATACTATAATTATGAAAAATTATATCAATTACTTAAGTAACGATTTAATGGGCATCGAGTGCGGTAGTATTTAATAACTATGAGCTCAAAATGGCCGGATGTGAATAAAATATATGACATTGACTGTGAGATCAAAATCAAACAAAAATATTTATTTTAACTTTAAGCTGCCAATACAACGGTACATCTAAATAGAAAATATTTTACCAGCAATAAATGTCAAAGTCACAAATATTCGATACCAAATTGAACCCAACTGTTACATGCTATCATTTATTTATCGCTATTACGACCTTTTTACCGACAGAGCGATGTAAAATCTCTTTTTGATCATGTATGATGAGATACTGAAATGTTTTTCAAAAATATATCGTTTAAAGAACTTCTCTATAGAAATTTTGATAGAAGTATTTCATTTCAGGCATTATCTTTTAGGCTTATCATGCTTCGGAGGGCACGTTAAGCAGTCGGTCCCGGTTGTTTCTATCGTTAAGCCATGCCGGAGGCTATTAGGTGATCTAAAAACTCCAACAGCAGGGTTGGCCTTATTCGAAATAAATGAATGAATAAGAAGAAAAAAACCCATGTAACATCAAGTGATTACATTTTCGCATTATTCAAATAAATACGGTAAATAATCCATATTCTAGCTTGGTTTTCTGAGAAAAGTTCACGAAATAATACCTAGAAGATATTCACATGTCAAAATACCGTATATAATTACAACCTTCTTCTAAGATTAACTTCAAACAATATTAATGTTTAGGTAAATGTACTTAAATATAATAGTATAATAGTATTTTAGTAAAGAAGTGGTCACATAGTTACCGATGTTACCGATGTCATAGTTACCAATGTCGTGAATAAATAAATTTAGTCTAAAATTAAGTTGCTTTCAAGCTATTTTTTAAATCTAGGTACTCTTGATTACTTAATTGAAGAGATTAACATCATATTTTTATATCTTAAAACTTTACTGAGGCAATAAAAATATGATGGTAATTTCTCGATTAATCAAGAGTTTAATTAATCATACCATTAAGAATTTCTTCTTTTAATTGATGATCTTATTCTTTACTCAATTTTTTTTAGTTTTTCCATGATCTTATAGATACATACTTGTCTTGTTCCTACGATGTCGAAGGGTCATCGGTTCGACCTCCATACCTCAGCTGATCGCAAGCCGTTAAATCTTTACAGCCTATGACGTCATCAAGCGGTCTTTTTTCTCCAAATGATTTACAACCAAACCATAAACCTTCAACAATAACTGTACCGATTGTTCAACAGTTAACCGCAATGTTTAAACCCTTTCTAGGTAAAAATCAGTTTTTCATATAACTTTTTGCTCTAATTTAGGAGGAAGCGGTAATTGTTATGCAATATGCAAAAAAGGTTGTTAGAGTTACTATTATGCAAGAGGTATATCCTTTGTGTGAGTGTATTGTCTGTCTTGCGCAAATGTCTTGGCTTATTCGTCAAAGAGACAATAAAATGTTAATATTCTGTTTCTATTATGTTACAGTTTGAGTTAGGGTTATTGCACCAAGATTTTGTAGGTGCATTGACATCTGCGTGGAAATGTGTATTTTTGAATAAGTTAACGGGACTGCAAAATGAAACAGTGGTCTGGGAAATAATTGTGGTGATATTGTCTGTGAAAATGCACAGTTTATTTTGAAACGTACCTACTTTGAGTATTCAATCCAAATTGTACATATATTAAATTCATTGAATCTAGACACTACCTAAAGTTTAAATTTGGAATTGTGTAAAACCTTTTCAATAATGCGTATCTAAATCTATATTTCTGTACCTATGTTTATTTTTTTGTTTAACCGCACTAAACTCAGAAACTACCAACTGATTTGGATGATTCTTTTTGTAATAGATAGCCACATTCAGCGGGAAAGTTATAAGCCTTTTTTCATCACAAAGGAAAGGGCATAACGCGGGTAAAAGCGCGGGGCGCTGCTAGTTATGACATTACAGGCTAATACTTTATACTCTACTTTTACTTCCTTTCATAATCCTATGTCCATTGCAATATTCCGTCAAAACAAATTCATCTTACAGCTTATCAACCGATAATAAACGAAGAATTGAGTTTATTATTCCAAATAGAAGTCATAAAAAAGCAACTGAACTTATATTGAATATAAATAACTGTTTGGACGACATAATAGTTGTATCTAAAACACAAGGGATGCAATTAGGAGGTCGTTTGAATTTATTTATAGGAATAATTGTAGGAGGGGAAAGATTTTTCATTTTAATTGGTTGTAAAAACTGATATAAAACAGTGGGTTTGACCAGATTTTGCGGTGTTAGTGGATTATGTGTTTTACTTAAATTTCATACAGTAAGCGAAAGATACTCATAGTACGGATGAGGGACGAGTGCGCGCCGGGTATGGGTCACGTGACGTTAAACTCCTTACATTAAATATGAAATTATTCAGCAGTGAGGTTGCTGTACCTAAGTAGGTATAGTAAGTATTTTACTCGTAATATTGATTTTACAAGCTTGAGGACACTGAAACCAGTGGTAGGGTAAATTTTTTCAATTATGTATTTGATCAATAACATCACTTTTACAACACATACGCATGGTAAAATGGAATGTAACTAACTGATACTACTACATATTAATTCACAAATACTTTATAAGAATATATATGTAATTGACACCCAGAGGTCGTCCATTATATATATAAAAAAATATTAGATAAATATATGGAATTTGGGTTCCATGAAATTAAAATTTGATTTCTCTCGTTAACACCATCCATTTAAATTATCTTACCTCTCTGAATATCAAGTAAAAATTTAATTAAACGAGTAATTTATCCCGAGCAATTACGATAAAAGGTGTCACCATTAAAACTAAAATATCAACCATGTTCACAGGTGTCAGTAACTGATCGAAATTCTTGAAATCGGAGTCATTTGTGTAATTAATATAGCATTTTAATTGTATGTATGTTCAACTTTGTTGCTGTATACTAAAGAAGATAAAAATACTCCAGACAAGCATCTATCTGACGCTATGATCTGACGCTATGATCTGACGCTTGCAGATGAAATAAATACCATTGTATTTAATTTCATAATAATACATAGTAATACTTATTAAATAAACACATATTTATTAATAACATTTATCTAATATTACGATATTTTTATCTTTTTCACAAATTTGAAAACCGTCGTTACTAAGATACACTATGTTCCCGCCATTACAACCTACTACCTACATTGCGTATTCATACATAAAACTTTTTGAAACATCTAAATATATTCGGAATAGTGTCTGAGATCATAAATCAAGCACTTGTTACATTTTATGAGTACAGTCGAGTACAACCGAGAGATTACATGTTTAATTTTGAGTTACGATTCAATGATGGACCACTTGACAATTGCAATGTGGTGTGTGTGGGACTGTACTTGAGATTTATATTAAAAAAATCGTTCTATTTAATATGTACTGTTTCATATATTATAGGTATAATGCCTATATTACATGATACTGTGCATATTACATATTCATACATATTTATTTTAAAATTAGAAATTATTAGATTACTTCTTGATCTTTAATATTCTTGTGGTAGGTACCTATAGGTGTTTTATTAAAAAGAAAAACTGGAATGAAAATTAAAAATAGAAAGGGTTCTTTGACACGCTGAATTGGGTTATGGAAATTTATTTAAAAATATTTCGTATTTCAAAGGTATGCAAAGATATTACACAATAATAATATCCATATTTTATCCAGTTCCCACATAATACTCGTAAACTTCAGTTACCTAAATTATATTTTATTGAAAATCTTCAGATGCAGTCATCCACTTCTAACGCCAAAACATATTCGAAAAGAAAATTCCCATGTAAATTGGCACTAAACGTCAAACATGTCCGTTTTAATAGACTACAAGTGTCACCACTTTTAATTTGTATGAAGTGTCATCAAAAAACGTCACTTGAAAATCAAAAAAAGAATTTCAACTCTCAACACGTTCCATTTTATTTCAAAACGTTTTGGTACGTTATCTCGACTTTCAGTTAAAATAGTTTGGGCATGATTTCGTTTAATTTGTAAGCGTAACTCGGGATAATCCCGTTTATGTGAAGTACAAGTGTCATAGAAACTTTCACCGCTTAGTTCGTGTAATAAAACCCCTACCTAATAGCTTTCAAGGACTTTAAGCGGCCATGACCCGGGCTGAATGTCGGTCTGAGGATATTTTATTGCGATTGGATGCATAAGTACAATCCACACAGTTATATGAGCAGTCAAACCTGTTTTTTAAAAAATCGGATACAAATTACACCCCGTACTCAGAAGCGTCAAATGATTTCTTAGATGAGGTTTAGGGAGCAGATCTGTGTCGAGCTCAATCGACCAATCACAGCGAATCACGAATAGATTTTGGCACTGGAATTTTTCGCTGCAATGGAAACGCGGAATGATTTTTGAATTGTAATGTACCTAATGTATAAAAAATATATTAATAAACTGATTGTCGATTTACTTTACATCTCTGAATACGGAAGTAAGTGTCAAAACTGGCTTTTAAAAATGACACTACTGCCCTATTCTACCTTAATAGACATTACTAGCGTAAAACGCATAGTAGAGCTCGCAACTGAAAGTTCTAAACAAAAAAGTTTCGATGTAGGAAAGTAACCCCTTACGATTGAATTAGGATTGTTTTAAATTCGCAAATTAAGAACTGTATCAGATCAGGCATAGAGGGCAACCCAAAAACATACTTTTAGAGCTGTATTAACTCTTTAATTCTTCACAACTCACGTAATCAAAACAAAACACATTTTTAAAAGCATTTTTCATCTAAGTTCATCACGTTTCTTGCACAATAAGTTTCAAATTACTCAATAAAACAGAATATATTAACTATAAACGAGACATAAAAGGTTAAATTTCATTAGAAAAATGGTAAAAGGCAGTAAATTTAATGACATTTACCAGTAAATGTGCACATGCAAATGGAATATAATCAATTCAAAATTAAATATCTAAAAATAGTTCTCACTACAAACTAGATAAGATTAAACAAGAATTCAATGATTATGTGACTTTTATTAGTTCAATAAATATTGAGTAACAAATACCAATATATGCTATCACATGTAAAGCACTTAAAGCCGGGAAACGTTTGACTATAGCATTGCATGCTTGTAACTGACAATTGTATGGATATATTACGTTGACTTACAGTCAACTAGCAATTTAGTTACTACTCAGTTTTATTACAGGAATTTTCGCCTTTAAATGTTTAAAGCTAAAAGAAGGGCCTTATTCATTATCGCTTTATTAAGAGCATTATAGCTACAAATGGTTTGTCCCTTTCTGACATACGCTAGTTGACAAAGAGCAAAAAAGACACAACACTTTATAACCGTGTTTTGGTTAAAGAGCGCTTATGATTAAAATTTCGCAACGTATTACGTCTTCGTATATTAAAATGAGTATCGGCATTTATTTGAAGAAAGACGACAAAATACTTAATTTATCGGAGAAAGCCAAGCGGCACAGCAATAACGCATCAAGATAAAAAATCAAAGACAATTAACTTTAAAAAAACTTTGGGAAAAATGTATTAACTACTTATGTAATGTATTTTGACGGGCAGTGTATCTGTACTATCGTATTAAATTAACATAAAACTGACAAGATTATACATACGATTACATTAAACTGTTGAGTTTACTGTCGTATGTTTGAATTGAACCGGTCTCTGGTACACAGGTGGTGCCTAAAATTCAATGGCTTTCTAAGCTATTACTGTATGTAGCCGTGATGATATTGGTTCTTGAGTACACCGTACTCGGGCGAATGACATTCTCGTTATACGAAATGTGTAAGTACGGCTATCAAATTATTTCTCATTTTCGGATGGAAAAATGTTTAGAAATTTTATATTCGAGAAAAATATGTTTTTGACGCAATGTCTTACAAAAGCAAACGTTGTTTTTTCATATAAGAATTAAGGGGTTGACCACCCTTAACATTTTGGGGTATGAAAAATAGATGTTGACCGATTCTCAATACCTACCCGATATGCACACAAAATATCACAAAAATCGGTCGAGCCGTTTCGGAGGAGTAGGTATGGTAACTAACATTGTGACACGAAAATTGAATTGAATTGCGAGCAATCTGCGGTAACAACAACTTTTAAATATAAGTAACAAGGTATTGCTAAAACATCATCCAATTCCAGCCCTTATTTCTGTATTTCAAAGTGAAGGCTCACCGCTCTTCTCTAGTTTTTGTCAATTGCTAGTAGCAGGTAGCTTGATATTATTTACAGTAAATAAATACCTGCAACTCATGTACAACTCACAGACAATAACTACATTTACTATATGGAATTCATATTCGAAACTATATTGAATAAAACATTCCAAAACATGAGAATCCTATCTAACTTTATGAGAGCCAAAATAACGCTATTCCAAGTTCCATTTTTCATGTTTCAAATGACAAAATGATGTTCGAACCCGAGCTCCGATACTGATCCATGAATGCACCATTTGAATATTGAGCGCCTAACAATTTCGAAACTCAACATTTACATACAAACTTTCTTTTCAAATACCACCGTCTATAAAATTCCTTTATCGATTCAAATCAAAATTTATTCTCTGAGCCGCATTGAAATCTGATAATCTTATAGTTTAGCCAAAATCAACTCATACAAAATACGTAAGTTATTATCAGATTCGTGTCGGGACCGTGTCGCTTGTTCATTAGAATTCAACGTGCATAACTTTGGACTTTATGTGTTGTTTAATAAGGGTGAAATTTCTAGTTTTAGGAGGTAGGGTAAGGGTGGGTATAATGGGGTCATTTGGCCGAAGCGGCGTGTAATGTACGGCAGAGGTATGAGTACATACGAGAGGCGTGCGATCAAGTTGGCGGGATATTGGCTTCGTGTATTTGACGGCCTTGAGTGTACTACTCAGCGTAGAATGAGTAAGTACGTTTGTATATGATTATGTAAATACAGGATTAGAGGCTCGCTAAAGGCTTGACTATTATTTTTACCAAAAGATACGTAGTGAAGATTAAGAAATAAACGTCGTCAATATAAAGAAATATACCTCATATTAACTACCTATTATACATTAAAGACATCGCCACAAGAAGAAAAATGTCTCTAACATTATCTGATCTAAAAAACAACAACTTTAAAAAGAAAAACAAAAAAGTTTTTTACTAGTTTTTTACTTTTACGCCCAACCTCCTCTAACAAAGCTTACGCAACCCAGCCGATGTAAAGTACCTAAGATCTATTCCGATCTAATACCAAAAACTAATACCATTTGGTATTACTTTATTTCCGAATTTATTTTTCATTCCCAACGAGTACCACATTGTAAACCAATACCAAAATAAGTTTGAAGGAATAAAGTACAGTCAGGTTCAGTAAAATTAAAATGCTTATTTACAACCACTAGTTAATTTTCTCATAATGTTAATTAATGTTAACCGATAACTATGGAACTAGTAAAAAAAAATAACCCTAACCTACCGAATAGTAAGTAATTCGGTAGGTTAGGGTTATTTTTTTTTAGCTGACTGTACTTACAACTAATGTTTTGGTATTCGTTAGGAATACATTTTTTGTTTAAAAAAACGTGGTACTCGTTGGGAATGAAAAATAAATTCGGAAATAAAGTAATACCAAATGGTATTAGTTTTTGGTATTAGATCGGAATAGATCGTACCTAACATAACCGATGTTACTTAATAAAGTCCCGATATCCCCTTCCTACGGGTCGGTATGTAATCCAGTTTTCCCATATCACCCGACCGACGATTACGGCCTAACGTTCTCATAGTTACATCGTACTAGATAGACCTTCGACGAGCCAGTCTAATGAAGGGATCCGGAACTTTACTGACCAATTCAAATGTTATTAAAGATATTTTCGGTTTCTTATCTTCAATAGCTCGAAAAAGGCTTTATTTTGTTTGTTCGGGAGTATAGAATGTTTTGAATGTGTGGAGTAAATTTTTTCAACGTAGGTAATGTTAGTATGTGTTTCTTACTCTTTGGTTAGAAAATTTTCTGTTAGGTATTATGTTTAATGTACTAATTGTAAAGTATTCCCCTATAATGTTCCACTGCTGGGTAAAGACCTCTCATCTCACTGGAATTATCAGTACAGTGAGGCCAAAAACTATGATGAAAGAAACCTAGGTATAAAAACAAGGTATTTTCTTCAAGTAAATAAGAGAAAAACTTGTAGGTACTATGCACGTTACGACCCATTTACTACAGAAAAAAATTGCGCAACGCAACATCAGCATTTTCCTTCGAGCTCCCAAGAAAATAAGTATGAATTTACACGAGAAAATTTTATACAGCCCAGTTTTCTGAAACCCTCTTGGAATGAAACGAGAGTAGGGTATTTGCCAAGTATTTTCTGTTTTGAACGTAAATAAACTCTGAATATGCACAACTCCGCAGTGTTTTCTGCCAAACGATTTCAAGTAAAGTTTATTGTATAGGTATTCCCGGTTTATATTCTCGTACCAAGTGCCTCTTTTAATTAATGAAACGAAACTTTTGTTCGTGCAAAATTTAAATTAGTTCAGTGAAATTGTGACCTGAAATAATGAAAAGTTTCCGCTCGAAAAGATTTTGTGAATTTGTTCGTTAATGAAATTGGGTAACTTTTTGATTTTCATTTGCTTTGGAATGTTTTAGGGAATTTAAGGAACATTGATTTTTAAATCTATCGACATAATAAAACCTTCCTAATAAAGTAACTCTGGGACGGTGTAACACAAGGTTTTATATAACACTAAGTCAGCTTTATATAAAATCTTGTGCTAGCTAAATTCTAGCTTGCTTTCTTTTTTATTTCATTTTTTCAAAATGATAATAAGAATAACACCTCGGTGATCTAGTGATATGTGCACTCGCCTGCCAAAACTGATGTCCCGGGTTCAATTCCCGGGAAGGGCGAAAATATGTTTAATTTTCAACCATGGCTCGAGTTTGAGATCACCAACCCGCATTTGGCAAGCGTGGTGATTATACCTAATCTTCCTCACTGTACTGATATCTTCAGTGAGAGAGAGGTCTTTGCCCTGCAGTGGGATATTACAGGCTAATACTTTTTACTTTTACTTTCAAAATGAAGTCCACGAGTAGAACAATATTTAGTAACATCAGTTACACTAAAATCAATCAACTCTTTCACGTCATTAAAAATACTAAAATACTCCTCTCTCTCTGTCACTCAAAAAATCTTAAAACCATTACTATTTCAGCACTCCAAAGCTTCAATAAACTTAATTAACCCTTCAAATGCCGTGACAAAAATAAGTCCCCTTATATCTTTACCTAAATCCCTCATCGGTCAATTAGTGGTAGGTTCCGCCCAAACACATCGTAAATTAGGCATGACCACAAACAAACTTAATGAGAGTACGTAAACACTGTCTATGGATAGAGCACTTGTAGCAAATAAGGATAGTGATTAAACGATTGTACTAGTGTTTGTGTATGTGACCCTATCGTGTTCTATTTGTGTCCGTTTGTGCTCTGTTTGTTTGGTGATTGGTTTCTTGGTTCAATATCTTTCATGTCCGTGTTATGTTGATCGTGAATTGTATTTCTAGTATTAAATGTCGAGGAAATTAATGTGATTGTCAGGAATACTTGTTAAAATTAGAATGTTTGTGCCTTTATATTTCTTGACCTTGAGTTCATTATTTAGTACTAAGTTAAGTTTCTAATCTTTGTTCTATTAATGTTTTAGGATTATTATTAAAGTACATTTTAAATAGCAAATTGAATTGTAAAATTTTATTTTAGTAGTTAGTCTTAATTTTTTTTCTCAAATATCATACCTAGGCAAAAGATGAGTGAAATAATAAAATAATCTAATAAAAATATAATAAATCGCTTAAACAAGATGACGTAATATAAATAAATCTCCACGAAACTGTTTGATACTTGTTAATTTACTCCAACGTAAATTATACCAACAATGTTCGCGCTTCATAGACGAATATTATTGTTTAAATAACACATAAACGTCTGTTAACTATCTACTTTCATCCATTCCTTAGAAGTTTCTAGACGTATTGACGTGTTTACTCCAAACTAAATGAATAAAGTGTCCAACTTTAAAATCCAGACCAATTTACTTAGAACTTTAAAAATTACACGGGCGTACGTGGTTCGTTCATTTAATCCGAATATTGGGAGAGAAGAACAGGTCTTTTGTTACTGGTTGTATCTCGAAAAGTATCAGTTGGACAAACACACGCAGTGGGGGGAGGGGGGTGGTTAGGGGTGGTGTTTACTACGCTCAAGGGAGGCAAGCGGAGAAATGAAATTGGCAGATATTTCGGCTATGTCACACACGTGTAGGTAAGCTTGGTATGCAATGAAAGTTTTGCGAGGATCTGGAAGGTTTTTCCACTTTCGACACGAGATGAATAAAGTAAAAGAGGTAGGTACGTGTACAACCTACGTTTATATTTATGTTGGAAATGAAAAAGAACCCTTGTGTTATGCCGCTCCGGAGTACTTACCTACATAAGTAAATAGGAAAATGTAATAACAGAGCTCTGAAAACAAGCGCTTTGTTTTGTATTACCGCCTTTGTGCCGAATGAACCGAGACAAATATTTCGGAGGCTTTTTATTTCTACTATTATTTGGTATACATATTTTAAGCTTGATTAAAAGGTCTTTACGACGCATTACATTTTATGATTTGACCCAAAAACAATTGACAAATTAGATTGTACCTACTTAAGAGTGACAACTTATTTAAAAAAAACTGATCAGCCGTTACGTACTAAAAAAAATATGTAAAATACTACACATGTAATAACACTATTTTATTCATTTATTGCTCTAAGGTTTTTGCACATTATTGTAATAAAAACTTAATTACCGTCACTAATAATTACTTAACTTTAAATGACTATAAATAGGTAAGTATTAAGTACCTATTCGACTTAGAGTCAATTTGTAATTGCTAACATGAATGTAAGAAAAGTAAAACAAAAAAATCTACTTAACGGTTAGATGGGTCCCTTAGACCCAGCACTTCGCCTTAAATTAAATAACCTAAGGGCAGAGACAAGTGCCCTGTTTAAGTAATGGGTACATCAAGTTACAGGAAGGGTTTACCAAAATACCACCCAAAGGGCTTGGAGTGACAAATTCCTAATTAGTTTGGGACAATAATTACACATGCATGTTGTCGTTGAATATATTATGGACATCCGTCTAGTGTCCCATCACTAGGGACATGTTGTGACATAAAAAGCAGACACAACACTGACGTACATGACAAAAATGTGAATTTATCTGCAATTTTTTTAGGTCGAGTTTATGAAGGATTTTTCATGGTGTTTTTGTTTGGTATAACTAATTTATATTTTCAGGAATAATTCTCACAGTGTCTGTTAGACCTAAACTGAGATTTTAGTAAATAAATTGTCAGTCTGTGTTGTTCTAATTGTTACGCTATGTCGAGAGCCTCAGGGTCTATTATATAGAACTAATTCACTTTGGATTTGGATTTTAGCAAGTACACTTTCAGTCTTGGTTTTTTCAATCGTTAGGCTATTTTGGAGGCCTTTAGGTGGTTTAAAATCTCTAATAATAGGGTTGCCCTGTCACCTACTTGAACTTCCTGACTAGTCATAGTATTGCTAGTAGTCACGGGTAGCCATGAGAATCAAAAAGACACAAGCAGTTAAATTATCTTGTTCATTTTTGTAAAACACGTTTCTTCAAACGTGACAGCTCCGTATCATCTAGTCTTAATGAGTGCAAACCGTGTGAATCTTAAAACTATTTTAATATTTAACTGTTTCTCGCTTATTCAATTTCGATTTAATTTATCCATACACCTTTTCTATGATTATAATTTATTGAATTATGATTTGGGTTGGGTCTCTAATTCAATATCAAATATCAGTAATAACGATAAATGGTCGAGTGTCAAATCTCGATTAAGGTTCCATATTACGATAATAAAGTAGGTATAGCAATAAAATATGTCTGTAATTATGCGATTTGTATGCGTAATCAATTATATATTTTATATGTTATACGGTGGCCATGTTACATTGTAGGAAGGTGTGAGAAACATTTTACTTTTATCTAATATTTATTTAAATATTCATTTAATTAAATGAGATTTTTAGTTCGTTATTAGAATAACCAAATCTGTGGAATCATAATCAAACTTACCGACATTAAAAAAAAACATAAGTAGGGACTACAATTAAGAAATACGAAAAGGCTTTTTTAAAAATAGAACATTATAAAGTTAAGGTTAGTTATTTATATCTTACGTATTAAAAGTAAAAAAGGCCTTCTTTACTTTCAATACGTTACTTTGCAAATACGAATAAAGTAAAATATCTTCCATTTTCTAAATCGAAAACCAAACTACTTACATTTTATATCCACTCAAATTGTTTACGTAACCAACGACTAAAAGTACTACATTTAATAATCAAAGTTATAATACGGAGTGTAATTTCTTCAGAGTTTTGCTACAAAGTATTTGGTAAGGCAAAAGCAATGTCCATGAAAGTAATAGTCATGTTTGTGCACCCTTAGCGGGATTGCTCTCTAACTTCGCAAATGTAATTCAATAAAAGTTGGACGAAAATAGGAGATGGAAGAAAAGAAAGGATATATATTTTTGTTAGTGTTATTTCTCTTTGGTTTTTTGATGGAATAACTTCAAGTAGGTACCTAGGTTTTCTATAGAAGAAATATGATGAAGCCGAAGAGTTTTTTGTATGTTTAAACGAACTTATTCTGAGGGTTGTTTAAAGTCGGATTTAAATTTTCTTGTCGTATATTATAATATACGACAAGAAAATTTAAATCCGATCCGAATAATGTGGAAAGTATATCTATTCTTCCTTACAGCTGTACTGTACTGATTTCTTCAGTGAGATGAGAGGCCTTTGCCTAGCAGTGAAGAACTTACTTACAAGCTAATTAATACTAGCTACTACTAATATAATGATATTAATTTAAAAAAAAAAAAAATTAAAAAAAAACTATTCTTCAAAAAATATTTTGCATATTTTTCTGTATCTTTCCTGCATTAATTCGTAAGCAATAAATTATGTTTTTTATTAATTTAATTTTAATATTCAAAATAATATAAAAGGGATTATATTGAAGAGAAAATACTGTTGTTTTTCTTTATAATAAAACCGTCTACAATATTCGGAACTAGCGAGGTAGAAGTTATATCAGACAGAGTTCTAAACTTTTGTATAAAACTAGACAATGAACTTACTGGAAATGTTTGGAAAAACAAACCTAAGGAATATATTTCTTCTATAAAAATATTAATGTATTTATATAAATACATAAGACATAACATGTATAAATATAAGAACAGAGTAATTATGTACTACATAATAATATAAAAATATGTGCTTACCTATATTCAACGCCTATCTATTAAGGGTCAACACTGCGTTAAGCGTGCGCCCATCGCGTGCGCCCGCCGCGTGCGGACGCCGCGGGCGCACGCCGTGGGCGCCCGCGACGGTTCACTTTTGAATGGAACCGCGGCGTGCGCACGTTTAACGCAATGTCGGCCCTAAGTGCCTTTCATTTAAATCTTTCCAGCTGTTTGAGTATGAAATTACAATTTAAGGCATGTATGTAATAATATAAATACAATTTAACGTGGAGATACAAATAAGTATGTTGCTATATTGAATTCCTACCTACCTACAGATCTTTGTCTTAATAACATTATAGCTTCAAATAAAATCTCAAAGTATGATTTGGGCATGTACGTACAATAATAAGTATTGTATGTCATTGAATATCGAGGCGTGACACCGAATACAGCTGTCATGTGAGAACAATATAGTAATAACAGTAAACATCCACGTGGAGACACATCTGTATATGGGAAGCATAATTTCAAAACAACTCAAAGAGAACAGTTTGACAATCAAATTGAACGCTCACACCAGTGGGCTCATTTCCTTTTTGTTACGTTAGAACGTTTCTCATTTACATAAATTTACCTATTGTTATTCTCGGTACGGCTTCCATCTTGCTGAGACAAATGAGATCTCACAAAACTTATTCGTGAAGGAAATTTTGTTATACGATGGAATAGGCCGTATCGGAAACGAGTTAAATAACAGAAGCTCTTTTGTTTTGTTTTAAAGCCTCGAGGAAAATAACAAGCAGGCGGAATATTGATGAGGTCGACGTAGATTGGATTTCAAGGAGATTGTATTTTGTATTTGCATAAACGTTTGAGCGTCCATCTCTTAGGGTTTGGTTCGTGACAGATACCTATAATGTAATATACTTTTGTGACATGTTTGATCAAAACAACATTTTGTTTACAGTGAGTTATGCAGATTGGGGTATCTGCATATATGTATACAAACAACTATCAAGTAGTGTTGTGAAGGCACGCGAACTGCCTATTTGATCGATTCTATTCGGTGCCTTTGTCATTTGAATATAGATCAACGTGGAAGCTTACGGTATTCTACAGTTTGGAACTACGTACCTACATTGTATAACTAAAATTGTATCTGATAATTGAACTTTATGCTAACAAAGTAATGTCATTTTAGATTGGAAGATACGTAGCGATATAAGCCGACACAAAAACCATTGAGCATAAAGTAAGGATATAAATAGTAGATAACATTCTTGAATTAAGCGGGTTACATAGTTATATCTCCGAATAAAATTATTACGTATGGTTCCACTAGAGATCCAATAGATGGCGGTAGTTAACATTTTGTAGATCGCTGACTTTATTTTCACTGATTTAGTGGGGTTGTGCCCAGATCAGAAATAAAATCCTCTTTAGTAAATAGTAAAGATACAAATCGTTAAGAGGCCTGGATTTTCCCTTCTTGGAATTCCTCTTCCTCTCTTTGCCTCTATATGTCTACTCTCTACTTCTGCTGTAATAATTTGTCTAATTCAATGCCCAATTCGTTTTTCATTTCCTTAAGACATAAAATCGTACGCCTAGGGAAACGTTGGACATTTGTTGTCATAAATTCTATACGGTTACCCGTATCGTTGAATATTCATTTGCAAATAATTATTCCCCATAACTATGTAATCATTAGCAACATTGTATAGAATGTCCATGAGGGAAATCTCTACGACATGATACGAGTAACAGAACAAAATAAAAAATCCAGAAAACCAACTGTGTTATGTTTAAAAACTGACGCACACACACATACGTGCGCTTATATGCCTGTTTTCAAATGAAATGCCATAAGCACTACTTTGAACTCTTCCGAAACTCATGTAATCGCGTATCTATGTGTGCGTGCATTTAAGTTCGTAGCACCTAGTTAGTAAATGTTCTATTCTATACGAGCAATGATGATAATAGAAATGCAATACCTTATCATGTATGCATAAATATTGATCACTACATAGTATAAAACAAAGTCGCTTCACGTCTGTTTGTCTGTCTGTCTGTCCCTATGTATGCTTAGATCTTTAAAACTACGCAACTGATTTTAATGCGGTTTTTTAAATAGATTAAATAGGAAGGTTTATATGTATAAAAAATTACGAAATTCCCACGGGAACGGGCACAACGTGGGTAAAACCGCAGGGCGCTGTTAGTGATGAATAAAGTACATTTGTACATTTACTGGATACGACTATTGCTTCGTAGTGTTGTAGGTATGTTCAAGTTAAGTAAAGAAGGTATCTATGTAAAATAAGAGCCTATAAATAGCCTTTGCTGGGTAAATGCTTCTACTCTCTTATTACTGTACCGTCTATCTGTGAATGTAGTTATTTAAATTGTATATAAACTAGCAGCGCCCCGCGGATTTATCCGCGTTGTGCCCGTTCCCGTGGGAATTCCGAGAATATTTATACACTAGCAGCGCCCCGCGGTTTTACCCGCGTTGTGCCCGTTCCCGTAGGAAATCCGGGATAAAATGTAGCCTATAGCCTTCCTCGATAAATAGACTATCTAACAGTGAAAGAATTATTCAAATCGGTTCAGTAGTTTCTGAGATTAGCGCGTTTAAACAAACAAACAAACAAACAAACAAACAAACAAACAAAACAAACTCTTCAGCTTTATAATATTAGTATAGATATAAACCTTCCTCTTGAATCACTCTATCTATAAAAAAACGCGTCATCAAAATCCGTGCAGTAGTATTTGAGTTTATCGCGAACAGACCCACAGACGCGGCCGGGGACTTTGTTTTATAATATGTAGTTTAGCTATTCAGAATCTCAAAGTATTTTGAAAACCATTTCCAAAATGTCAATTTCAGGGCTTATATTCTTCATTCTATTATTATGAAAGACACATAAATCAAATCCCTTAATCAAACCTTCAGCAAATTATAATTAAACTTCGTTATCCAATATCCGAAATTCGGTGGCATTATAATAAAATACAAGTCCTGAATCCGAATTCATATCGTGTCTTATCAGAACGGTTTCCGTTCGGGTAAGCTTCGAACCGTGAAACTCCCATACGTGCATCTGCGTCGAAAAGATCTCATTTAGTTTACTACGCCAATACCGACGTTATCTTAACTCTCCGACTGATAGCTTCGGATACGTGATTTATTAAAAATATCATTTATTTGGAACAATTTTGCTTTACTTTTGGAGGAAAAGGATTATCTACTTTGTAATACCTGCAGGAGGTGTGTAGATTGCAGCTTAAAGTAAAAAAATAAGGTTAAGCCAGTTACGAAGTTAAGTTAAAAATAAAAAGTAAGAAAGTAAGGTCAGTAAGTTAATGCTTAAAAGTAGGTAAGTAAGGTAGAGTGGCTAACCCTGGTGTCGGTTTTTAGACAGTAACAGCCTCCGATATTTTCAGACGATAGATATACTCGTATATATACTAGATGAAGAGCGCAAACCGTAACCGTATTCGGTTTGCAATGGTAGCAGTCTTGCGAAGCCGCAACCGCAGACTAATATTCGTGCGTTTGCGGTCTGCGGTTCGTCGGCTATTGTTGGTAACTTTTTCTTCCTTATCGTACTGTAATTTTCAATGAGAGGCCTTTGAGATGCAGTTGGTCATAACTGGCTAATACTTTTCTTTAACTTTTTAATAGAAACAATAAGATACTTTATTCTTACCTTAACAAGTAGGTAGCTATTTTAACTTGCTATATTTTGTTTATAAAGTTTGTTTTCTAAGACACGTATTAAAAGATGTTATTAACTAATGTAATAAAATTTTCATTAAGTAAAAGTTTGCTGCAATGCTGAACCTATTTGTAGAGAGCTTAAAACGCAATGGTTTTGTAGTTTCGTCCAAAACATCGACAAGTTAATGAAAGGCATTTGTATGTAACGGACTCGAGCAAGCTTCCTCTTGGGTCCGATAATATGATGTACCTATTACGTATTGGGATAGGAATAATTAGAATTAGTATTGGTTTTTGTGAAACTTTTAAGGTAGAAAGAGTTGCCTTTCATTTGATTTTGGCTCCTGTAGGTGTATATCAATTTGGATCTGAAAATTCCATTTTATTAGGTCTATGACTTCACTCTTTAAAAGTATAAAATAGATAATTATAGCAAGGAAAACACTAGGTTTAAAAGAATGACTTATTTTGAAAATCATCGCCATATTACCTTAAGTTGGGTTTAGGCTGATATTATATAACTGCCAAATTTTACTTACTTATTAAAAATATCCTCATTTCTCTCTCAAATTGTTCTCATAGAAACAGAAATAACCCAATCCCCTTCACCGTACTTAATAAGGCAGTGTAGTCATTCCGGAACAAACGGCCGCCCGGAGCGTTTTGCCCGAGAGGCGGCCATTTCGCTCACAGCGGAATACCTACTCCACCTCCTTGCCAAATAAAGCCAGCACAGTTTCAGCCCAACTCGAAAACAGCATTTTAGCTTCGCGTCGTAAACCAAAGGATCTTCCCGCACTGGCGACATCTAAATTCAAATTTTTCCTCCAAACCGTAACCTTCCATATCTGCATAAACCAAGATGAATTTCATTTTATAACGTAAACTGCGAACTATTTTTATGTTAACGTAAATCGATTTAGCTTTCAGCTTCACAGGTGATTTATTGATTCATGTTTCCTAAATATAAGTTTTAGTTTACGTCTGGTGTAGACAAATGTAAATAATTTCGGTGGATGTTACTGAACTCGATATTAGAGACACAACAGTCTTTGTACAAGTTAGACTTTTTCGACGCGAACAAAACTGACTTATCTGTCCAACGACATTTTCAGTACAAATTCATCAGACAAAAGTCAGTGAGATGCATAATTGTGAGCTAATGAAAAAACAAAACATTTTAATTTCTTTAGGCCCTACGCAAGGCAAATCGATTAATTAACTTCATACAATGTTGCTACACGACATCTACTACATTTAATTTACGCAAGGCTTCGACTATCATAAAGTTGTTAAGGCCAAATAAATTAAAGAATTATATTAAAAACAAAGTATTTTGTCAAGTATTAAATAAGGTAGACTTACTTATAATGTAGGTTTACCTTAATACTATAAACTCCGAGCTATAGCGTAGAACAAGCTACTACTATACAATCGGAATATAGAAGGAACTACTATCTTAATTAGTCACATAAACATTGATTAAAATAGCCTTTATGTTCATTTAATTGGGGACCTCCCAAGTATAAAATCCTAACATACTTTAACTAAAATGTATAAAAAAAATTATTGAAGATTAAAAAGTGTATTCGTATTTATATTGAAATTGATAAATAAGTGTAGACTCAGATAATTTATAGGTTCTTATATCAGTTAACATAAAAGACATATTAAAAACCCGTAGATATTTTGTGTGAAAACCAACTAAAATATGAAGGACTCTCTTTAGATATTTTAGTAATGTCTCTACATAGATATATATAATATAGGTTAGATCAAAAACAAGAGTGTGGGTTGATGTATCAAGTTAAGCAATTCAGAGATAATATAATAATTTAGCGGGCGTCATATAATTTCATGGCGAAATCTCTACTTTTTCTTGTGGGCAAATCTCTGAAGTTTCCAACCAAAAGCATTGTGAATAGACCCGTAAAACAACGAACAGCCATTCATTTAGGGATCTCGGAGTTACGTCAGCGGCTTATGAATAAAGAGGGGTCTCCCGAAACG
Organism: Cyclophora albipunctata; assembly: GCA_963082685.1. Lineage (NCBI taxonomy): Eukaryota > Metazoa > Arthropoda > Insecta > Lepidoptera > Geometridae > Cyclophora > Cyclophora albipunctata. The sequence goes on from OY720118.1 coordinate 4,774,056, forward strand.
AGGGGGTTATTCAAAGGAAAAGTTTTTTTACTTAAAGAATGACGACTAAGAACTGGATTATCGTCCATTCGCTGACAAGAGTTTTGTAGAACTCGGCCCGAGTTATAAGAACAAGACTTTTATTATCGCTCAGTGAAAATGTTGAGGAAAATATACGATAAGAAAAAACAATTATCGCCAAGTCCTCTTTCAACCTCCTTCTACAAAACAAGACAAAAATATTAAGTAGCTTGTCGAACCAACTTCCCGGTTCATAATTCGTTATTAGTTAAATTTATGTATGGAGTTGAACAATTTATCGGATTTGTCGACGTTTGTTTATGATTTGAATGTTAAAAATACATCCTGGGTGTAATACTTAATAAATTATTATGGTCGATGCCTTTCAAAGTGTTAAGTAGGTGATTTCCGCGTTATTATCACGGGGTTCTCACGAAAGCTGAGACGGGAGTTTGGCTTCGTAATTATTTTCTACATGTGGCCGAATGATTCGTTCCAGAACATTAGCGATGCCCGAAAGACCGCCCGAATCCGGGGAAATAACGAGATCTTCGGCTGAGCGTGAAATTGTGAAATTTACCGGGACATCTAAAGACAAACCCTGCATAAAAGTAAGTAGTTTGAGCAAAATGGACGAATTTATAAACAGCGTTGTAAACTTTTGACCTAATTAAATACTTCCCTACTTATAGTAGGTAGAATAACATGGATTAGTTACTTTGTATTTAGTTTCTTTGTACTCAAAGATTAAATCGACATTTAAATAATTGATTTTTCATACATTACATGTTAAAATCACTCATTATTTAAATCTCTGTTAAAGAAGCATTTGACGTCTTTGAGTACGGGCGTTATTCTAACTTGATAGAAATCATTTCAATAAACTAACTTAAGATAAGAACTTAAGATTCATTTTCATAAAATGGAAACCGTTTGAGAAACTCACATGAATTCAACTTAAATTTTATACCGAAAGTCGGAGCCAATTTCGAATATTATATTATAATTCAGCATATTACAGTAAATTCTAATAAGATTTTGTGATTGCTCTACTGTAAAGTAACGCACTGAAACTCCAAGATAATACGTCGCTTCTAAACCTCCCTCGATTCTCGAGAAAATTCGCCTTCAGATAAAAGAAAATGTCTTAAACTGAGGAATTTGACTACGTACAATTTTCCTCAGAAAAGAATACGCAGAGATAGAGATATAAAAATAACAAAAAGATAAAGCTTTTTGTGTTATTTTAATTAAAAGTGGAAAATGAGATCAAGGCGTTTTTTTAATACATCAACTTGTGCTTGAACACGATAAGCATATTTACGTAGGTAATTACATATATTATTGTTTGCTTCAATAAATACGCATCTAAAACAAAGGACCATTCTTAATTGAAGTCGGTTTAATTAAATGACTCCAAATTTAGTTGACATATGATACACAAAAAAGAGGAGTACCTAGTCTCAATAATAATGTTGTTACTAACATATAATATTTTTGAATATAAGTTAGTCAATGCTATTGCTTACCATAATTCTAATAAGATTATGTCAGTATTTTGGGCCTAATTAGACGACTTCTCCAACTTACGCTTAGGGCTCTTGCAAATTAAACGTTTGCTGTCGTCCAGCTACATGCGTTTAATATTAAAACAAAATAACATCTATGCGCGTGTACGACTGCGCAACTACTGCTGCACGTAGTTGGACGGCTGGAAACGCTTAAATTGAAAGAGGCCTAAGTCAGAATCGTTGCTTAATAATACTAAACCGTACTCGAGTAACTTCAGTAAGTAGCTACCTAAAGTGCGTAACTAAGTTTGATGAAATTATATCGTTTACTTGAAGATAGTTCCTTCCATCTAATCAGGGACTTGTTACAAGTTACGGCAGGTAACTTAATAGGTATAAGTAGTTAAGTAAGCACTTAGTGATTCATAAATCATTACTTATAATTACTTGGCAAATAAGTCTTAAGTGGAGTTTAATTAATATTGATAAATTGACACTTAGTTAAGAGGTAAGAAAATAAGTAGCTATCAATGTTATTTATTAACAGGACTTTTAATCTATTGTTTTGAATCTCTCATTAATAAAATTGTGACTTTTATTACATACTTTAATAAAGTGATTAATAAAAAAATTGTGTATTCACAAATTACCGTTTACAATAGTGTCTATGTAATGGCTACTGATTTTAAAAGTCAGTATCTTACTATCCAAGTTAGTTTACCCTAGCTAAGCTACTTTTAGTTACTATTAAAGTATTTATTCCGTTTAAGTAAGTAGGTACTTAACTACTTTACCGCAAGACTCTACCTTTACGTATAATCTGAGTATATATAACGTAGAGATAGAAAAGCTTTATCGAAATTCAATATCTTCATTTTGTGTTGGAGAAGGACGGTGCACTGTATCCCAACTAATCTCGATCGAACAATGTTGCGTCTCAATCGAAAACAATCAATTTTAGAACAGCTTAAGTCACGGTTTTGTTTTGTTCAATTCTAACTCAAATGAACTTTGGATTAAGGCTTAAATTGGAATACGTTTTGTGAACGTTGTGTAGGACGTAGAGTAGACTGGCTTGGATCTCATTCTGTAATGTAGCGTTCACATCCAGCCATGTTTGCAAGAAAAGTGAACAAGAAAAAGGTAGCTGGAGAGAATGTTAACTCTCGATATTTCTGCAGAAGTATTTAGGTACATATTTGTGGAAACCCAAGGAACAGAGGCAGTGGCAGAACAGAAAGTAAGAAAATTACTTGCGTTGGTAGTTTAGAAAGTAATATTGAAGGGTTTTTGTACTACTAACCACATTAGCTACAAAATATTCCTGTTTTCTTTTTTCAAAAAATCGCCTGTTAAGGACGCTTCACCGTGGCAATATTTTTAGGGAGAATGTTTGCGATGAGGCAATGTTAGGAACAGTGGCGAGCGCTGAATGTAAACGGACCATAAACTACACGCTACAGTGTAGACTAGCTACTTCTACAACACCATCGGAATAAGGAACCACTTTCTTAATTAGTCACATAAACATTGATTAAAAATACTTTTTATGTTCATTTAATTGGGGACCTCCCAAGTAGGTATAAAATCCTAACATACTTTTACAAAAATGTATTCAATATTCTTTGAAGATATTTTCTTAAATAACGTCACTGTTTTCGTATTCGATACAGGTTATGTACTAAAATAAGTAGCTTTACCTATTACCCAAGAATCTATTAATAAAATATGCGTCGGATTATAAAATAATACAGTAATACTTTGTAATTAAAATGTTATAGAAAAAATTGTTATTAAGTGTTTTTCTTATCAATGACTAATTAATTAATTAACTACAAGATATTCAACTATCAGCAGTCGTTTAAAAATAATAGCCGAAGTACAGTCGAACACACACGGCGTTTGAAGCTTAACTGTTACAACGTTTGACAAATAAATCAAACGCCCGGCGCGATGCCCCTCCCCGTTCGTTCGTCGGTTCCCAAAATGGCCGCTCTTCTGTCAGCATTTTTTGCACCGTTCTGTCGCAGCCATTCTTTTTTTCATTACATTCTTTTCCATCATAACCGAGATTTGTGAATGTACAAGAGTTGAGAACCTTTTAGAGTGTTGTTTGAAATAGATTTGAAGTTAATATTTAAATTAGTACCTATTTAGAAGTTTGTAGGAATATCTAAGGCATAGATAGTTGATAGAATATATAATTTTTTTTGAGAAAATAAAAGTAATTTTTATTGATTCACATAAAATTATAAGTACATACGAACATCATGTTTTTAAGCATATTTTATGAAAGTGTTCCGACAAGAGCAAAAGATATGGAACCCAAAATTCGGTAGTGAATAAGTTACTGTGTTATTAGATATGCGGCAGGCAAGGTTTAATAACTCCTTAATCTCTTCAAAGGATAATATTTGACTTTACTCTGTACAAGTTGCCTTGTTCCATCTTTATGATTTAGGTTAAGTTCGTTTCGAAAGGATTAAGGCGGCTCTTAATTCAACGCTCCCGGGCCAAAATAAATTTAACGTTTGAGAAGCTTATGATGAAAAACTTGAGATGTGCGCATAAGCTCTCCAAATTTAAAGATAACCTCAGTTATTTTTATACGCACGAATTTATTAAGATACGGCTTGATGCGTTAAGTACAAATTATGGTCGCGAGTGTACATTGCGTTACAATGTTGCTTTGGTGCGTGAGCTCGCTGGTACTATTTTAGTGCTCGATGTATCAGCCGGTATAATGTGGGATCGGGTCTGTGACGACCTTTTAGATTGGTCTGCATTTTATGCGTTCACATGTACGAGCGCCAATGTTTTAATTACACAGCGAAATTTGCTTTTCAAATTAACGTGCAACGAACACCGAGAATAAATGTTGCACAAACGGTATAATTGGTGCGGATCTCTGGATATTTTATTTTATTTTCTACTTCAATTTAGCTTCATTTTCTCTGGAACGCCTCTAGCTGAATGGAAGGTAATTGTAGACTACAAAGAAGGGTTCGCTTCAGGGAATAATTGTTGGAATACAGAGCCTTTGGGACTGTTTAATGTCAGACTACGCCGAGCGGTGGAACTGAGCCTGCGCTTTACATCGGACCAAGGACGGAAATTATCTACGTAACGAGTTTTGTTTAAGCTGCGATGGAAACTAATGATGCTATTAGAGTTGTTAATATTTTTAGAGAGCATTTTAATTTTGAGTGGGGTCGATTAATTTTGATGGTTAGCTAGGTACGTAATGAATGCTAAAAGGGTTGGGTGTAAATGTGAAAGCGTACTCACCGATCCGGTAGCGCAGCGGCGTCACATGGGACACGATGGGACACATTGCACGTCACTGAATATTTAAAATAATGAAAAGCCCGACCAAGCGGCCCGGGGCGTTCCCTTTTAAAAATGCACTGCACTTTGGTTTTACTGCGGCCGTGCAGGTTGGTCGAGTTGAAATTCTCAAGACCAAGATACTAGTCTCGTAAAGGAGGAGGTACTTCAACACTTGAAAATAACATCGCCCAAAACGTGTTGGTGAACGAACTATCAAACAAAACTATCCTATACTCTTAACTGAATCAGACAAACTTTAAATTGAGATATAAAAACTCCGCCTCCCTTGCTACCTACGGCACAAAGGGATTTAACTTGAAAAACTGTCACCCACATACTGAGAAAGATATCTATCGACGTCTAAAAGATTTCGTCACTCCAGATACGTCGAGCGTACAACCATGATATACTCGTACAAAACTTCTTACATATTTTAAAACAAAGTCCCAAAAACTGTATGTCTTTATGAAATAGATTTTCTCAAAAGCTACTCATCGGATTTTCATGCGGTTTTTACCAGCATACAAACTAATTCAAGATAAAGGTTTGTGACTACTTTTCGTGCCACAAATTCCCACAATAACGGGTAAAGTTGTGGAGCACTGCTAGTATAAAATATTTAGAGAAAGACTTACGTAAGTAATTTTGTTGAAAATATTTTCAAAACACTTTTCCTAACCCAAACATCACACCACGTCAGAATACCAACTGCTAAACTCGAAAAAGACGTGTTATATTTAAATCTGTCAACAGTCACAAAACACGTCAACGTTAAGCTATCTCCCAACGATCTCATCACGAAAATAGAGCGATCCAAATTAATTCTAATTAGTTAGCTGTAGGTAGCCTTATTTACCTCTGTAACGAAGGGAGGGAGGGTTCGGAAAACCGGCAATGTACCGTAACGTTAATTTAATTCAGCTTACCCGGGATTAGTGCCTGCCACGCGCTATTTGAATAATTTTAACATTGATTTGGGACTAAAAAAGTTTTATATACTTTTTATTTGCTGGTATATTGATGACACTTATTTGGTTGTTTATTGCATGTTCTATTTTTGTTTTGGTTTGTAATGTTTGATTAATTTAATTTGACTATATTCTTATCTAATTAAATCTTTAAAAAACTGCATTATGTTTTGTTTATTGCACCCTTTAAGAATTCGGAAGAATCATATCTAATTTATTAAAGTACTAGCAGTGCCCTGCGGTTTAAACCGCGTTGTGCCCGTTCCCGTGGGAATTCCGGGAATTTTTATACTTATAAACCTTCCTCTTGAATCATTCTATCCATAAAAAACTACATCAAAATCCGTTGCGTAGTTTTAAAGATCTAAGCATACATAGAGACAGACAGACAGCGGAAAACGAGTTTGTATTAGACTATGTAGTGACTAACAAGTCTAGCCCTACAGTTTTGACATTTGACCTTTCTAACGAATTTTACGATAGCCGAATACTATTTATTCTTTCATACTATGAACGAACACCCTATCAAAATCCAATAGTTATAAATCCATATATCTAAGTATTTGTTTCTATACAATACCATGCTTAAAAATTTCTACAATTACAATATTAGAAAAAAACAACATAAACACACGAGACAGTGGCTCACAACATTTACACCAATAGGTATCTTGTTAATAAAAATAATCGAAAAAATAACCATCGAATCTCCGACATAAACATTATCCGCCATACTGGTTTGATATCTTACAATGTAATATGAAAACCTCATTTACTTAACTACCAAGATTATCATACAAATGTATCGTTGGTATATTTATTTCTCTATATTCATTATGAAACTTAAGCGGACGAGACATCGAAAATGAAACGCCCGCCTTTGATTATTCAAAGAATTTTAATTCGACAATTACTATTTTAGTGAACTCGTCTGAGTTTTAAGTTAACTTTTTAACCGGTAACGATTTGAATTTAAATTGTGATATTACATTGAAGATTATATATGGAGAAACACGTAGGTATATTATATACGTTGGTATGTAGAATTTAAATAGTTTGACAGATTGTTTGTGAGAACAAGTAGTTGAGACTTATTTAAATCTGTTTATTTTTTTAACAGATATCTTTGGAAATAATTAGTTAGGTATAATTTAACAGATAAACCGGGAAATTGTAAAATACAAAATATTTGTATTACATATTTGGTTTTAAATAACTTTTATTATTTGTAAATGTGATATCAATGCTTCGAAATGATAATCCTCTATTACTAAAATATACCTTGATACATACATACTTTTTTCAATATAAAGGTAGATAATATATAAATGTTACATACCTATATACTGAAAAAATGTTTTTTTGAGAATGTTAATAAAATAAAGATCTTGTTTAAATAACAACCAATAGTCTTTGAAAATATAAAACAATTGACATTTCTAAACGTATATAACATTTTAAAATAAAGTTCTTTATAAATTCATATTATATATTGAACATGGACGTACAAACGTTAACATCGACGGCTTTGGGCAAGCATAATATAAGGTTTGTTATGGTTTCTGGTGACCAGTACTCAATAACATTGTATTAACGTAATGTTCACTGCAAATTGAACTCATTTGGGTAACATCATCGTGCTATACAATCGAGACGACATTACGATGCCAATAAGGATTTTATACTGTCAAAAATTAATTTCAATAATTTTAAGTAATGATACTTCTGTTTGGGAAATACGCGTTTTGATTTTTTGGGTGTGTTGTTTAGTAAATTATATTTCGTTTTTGGTTATGTGAAGGTGTAAGTACGTATATAAATAATTTAGAATTAGGTAGTAGGTAGCAACAAACTGACTCAAATTGTGGTTCAAATGTGAATTTCAATATTGTTTACCATCGCGAAATAATTAAGTTACAATTTCATACAGTTTAGTACTTAAGGTTCTCAGTATAAGCGTTTAATTAAGTTCCTTTAAGCCGTCAAAAGTGCCGCATTGATCCGCATTATATATTTTTCATGTAATATGTACACACACGATGTAGGACATCTAAAAAGGCTTAAATTGAAAATTACCACTTTATAATCAGCATAGTCCGTCCCACTGCTGGGTAAAAGTCTCTTGTTAGCGTTAAACAAGTCTAAAACATAATACTATCATTATTTAACATAGAAAGCTAACAATCTCCTTTCTCTCATAATATACTATGACAATACAATAGAACAGAGAACGTACTCACTGAAATAATAAAATAAAGCCATTACAAAAGAAAATCACTTAAAATCTCGTGTTGGAGTTATGAATGGTGTAAAACCTTTGGAATAATGAAACTGGTTGAAACGCGAGCGTCGACAGAGTTGATATACGGTGGGCAAACGCGCCTTGACTTTCAAGTATTGGTTCGTACATTTTGTGTTGTGGTACACGTGATGTGATTAAAGCGAGTTAACTGAAAAGCTAAAGTTGCTGGCGCAGTTTTGAGTCACCCATCGTATGACAGACGACTGAGACTAAATTTTTGCTTTTAAAACATATACTCGTACTACAGTCTAAATTAAACTCATATTATCTAAGCTTTTTCCGCGCTGATCAATGGCATTGTTAAAGTCACTTCCACGGGCTAAGTGCCTATATATTTAACATGAATTAATTAATGTAACTTTTATTCCGATCAAATCAAAAACAACATTTCATCAACGTAATAATTGTCTCCTGATCGAGCCAGGAGGAGTTGGAATTAATTTTAAAATGTGGATTATTTTCAATTCATAGATTAGGAACAAGACTGGTAATTTAATAAATCTGTTGAAGTATTTAATCACAAAGTTTACTTGGCCAGAAGATATCCTGGTTATTTAAGTCGTTACACCATATCGGATACCTTCAGGCAGTGTAAAAACTTTAACATGGGTGTTTACCACTAATTTGCTTCAGTTTACTTTAATAACGTTTAGAATTTATTTTTCGTATCTGGGTAATTTTTTTTGCATCGAATGGTAACTGTAATCAACCCTTCTTTTATTGAATTAGCTACATAATTTAAGACTGTAAAATAACAAACTGGTTTCTTAGGTTTAGCGTTATTTTATAATATTTTTATGTGACGCTTCATCCTTTACAGGAACCGTGGTCTCAGAAGACTTGGTAAAATATAATCAACAATTAATGAAATCGCTATCACTTCTATATTGTACCACAAAAATAAAGGCGATCATACGTGGAATTTTTACGTAAGCTCGTCTACTTTACACAGCCTACGCTTGGAAACATTTATTTGGAAAGTATTCAAGCGATTCGTCGATGCGTGATGTTAACCCCTCCCTCGCGTTGATTGAAAATCGATTAAATATTCAAGTCAAACGAAATAATTTATTCAATTTACGCCTGTAGGGTAATGACGGATGTAAAGGGAGCCTTATTAGAAGGAAGACTTTGAAATATTACCCTTCCTGTATTAAAGGTTACACCAGGATATATAATATAAGTTATTAAACATTTTAACTGTTATTAGTACAATTTATTGTTATTGTTTATAATAGAGGCGTGTTTCTATTTAATTAGTTATGTTAAAGACATTTGACATTTTGAATAAAAGCTCGAAAATGTCTATACCATTCACTGTAGCTCGTGACAGTATATCACGAAACTATTTATCTTAATCTCTTAGTTTAAAAGCAGTGGACTATGTAGCTACTGTCTGTATATATATAAAAGGCTAGTCGGTTCGTCACGTAGTAAGTACAAGTCGATCCGTCGCCGCCGCCAATCTAAATAATTGACCCTCTGTCCGTCTGTAAGTTCTTAGTAAGAACAGAAAAGGAATGGAGTCGAATTTGTTTGTTCTTGTTTAAAATTAAGGGCAATTGACTGTTTGATGAGTTGCGTAACTTTATCTGCGTTAATTTATGGAGATAAATAGAGGTAATTTGAGATTCTAAGATCTAAGTATGTTAGTAATTTATTTGTTAAGATAAAGATATGTACTAAAACTTACATGTTCTGTGACTAGTTGACCTTAGCTATGTATACAATAAATGTAGTTTTGAAATGAACATCATTAATATTTAAATTAGTTTATTTTTAGAACGTTACAATAAAAGAGGAAGGTAACTTCTTAAGTTTGGTTTTAGTATAATTTTTTCAAACCGAGCTACTCAATTCCATCTCGTTTTCGCGTATAACAGTAAAGGGTGAAAGCAAGAAGTAAAAAGAGGAAAAAAGTATATTATTAGTCTCTTACCGAAATGGAATTGGAACATTTCGCGTAGAAAATACAAGAAAATATTCGCTTCGCTTTACTTAGCTCCAACCATCATACTTTGCTACATCTACCTCGTCAGCTAATTGAATTACTTGTATAGATTGCGTATAAAATTTTAGCACGAACAAAAAAGGAACGGCCATTTGCAAATTTGGCAAAGAATTTGGGACTTGTTAAAAAAGGAACACGTTTACCAAATTAATTTGCCACCGCTCGAGAGATGAACAATTAATTTTATAAGGCCTTGAATTAAATTAATACAGTTTAACTAAACAGCTTAACTGTTTTTATCGAAAGCGGTTTAGTAATATAACGAATAATAATCACTTTCATTATACGTTTTTCTTTCATAAATCCAACGATACAGATGCTAACTGTCATATTTTTAATACGTTTTTTTGTAATTAAATGCTATACATAACTACAGGTGTGAATTGACAAGTGGTACTAATCACATTGACCAAAACTCATTTCGTCATAATCACTCTGTCAAACATCAACTCCAGTTTTTATGACATCACAGGTTTATAATCCGACCAATAGGAGCGCAGTATTCTAAAATCAAACTGTCAAAAAATATAATGAAGACCTTATATATTTTGAATTTTCTTTGAAGATGCCGCTAAGACGAATGGTGCAAAGGAAAGATAATAGTACTGTCGGATGGGAAGGAGCTTCATTGTATAGCCATCCTGAGGGAGAAGTTACGACCGCGACAGGTGTGATGCCGAATTAACTTCTTATATAAAGTCGCTTTTTATACAACACCGTCAGCTTAATGAGGGCGGGGATCATGGTAATGAAACACGACCGCGTCTCGGACTTTCTTGACGCGTCCTCTTTCCACCCGTTAATTAAGACCTTTTCGGCAGATTAAAACTCGATTTAGGAACTAGATAAGAACAGAATCATCCGCTTTTAATGAACGACCAACCTGCGCGGGGCTCAAAGCACGACACGTACCTGAAACAAGAAAACTTATTACAAAAGGCCAAAGTGAAACACAGAATGTAAACATAATTAGTAAACATAAACTGACGAATAAATATTTCTCGTCAGACTTTTAGTGCATTTGGTGTTGAAACTCGTAATTAAATTTCGAATAATTTCAACAGTACTCTCTCACTCTACACGTCTCTCGAAAGTGATGTGTGAACGGAGTTTATATTATGGAAAATGAGTGTCGTAGTAAATAACATGCAGCGTACAGATCGGAGAGAACTTGTTCCATTTTCAATGCGCCCGTTATCTGATGGGTGGTCGTTGAACTTGGGTATTTTAAAATAAGATGCGGCATTCTGTGGGTAGTGGTGTCCCGTGTCCACATGTCACGTTGCACTGTCGTTTTATTCAATCAAAACAGCGGATACGATGAGTCAACGACCGCCAGAGATGCATAAAGAAAGATACTTGGTGTAGACACTTGTTTAATCAATATTCATGATACAATGCAAGTCCCACAAGCTTGAGTTAGCTGAAGGCGGACGAACGTAGGCGGTAGGTATTATACAGATTTTGAATGTGCTTGAATGTATTTACCCCAGTTATATTATCGGCGTCAAGCATTTTATTATTACTTTATAGTATGTATTGGTATTACAAAATAAGCTCGTATTGATTATGAACATTAGATATTTTTACAAAAAATGTTCATCTTTTTTTTAAGCTTACCAAAAAACATAATTCATGTTCAGAAATAAACAATTAAGCACATGGTTGAATAAATAAATAATAGTGCATCAAACCGTTATTATTAAATAGCATAGATAGCTTTGAAACAAAAGACAAATGCAATTTTGCCACTAAAAATATTAGTGATGCGACACGAACTATTTGCAACTCGTAAAATATAGACACCCAAATTAATTTATCGTCAATTGAAGACAAGTGTTTGTAAATGAAAAGCCGTATAAAATGCACCACAGGGGAAATGCCATTGTGGTTATAAAATTACAATGTTTCAAGGCGGTACCAGATGTAGTCGCGTTAATTTTATTATTGAAATTGAAATCGAATACTCAGTAGGAAGACAATTTGCCGTATCGATATGCTATTAAAATTTATTGACGCCTACGCACACCCCTTTTTATTTATAAAACATTTCTCGTTTCAGATAGCGCTGTTTCGTTACGTTTTATTTAAGAAAACTTTACATACAAAGAAATATGTACTTGTAGGTTACTTAGAAGCCTATTCAATGTCAGATTTTAGACCGTTGAAATACCTACATCTGAAGTGGTCTAATTGTGACAAAACAAATTCATGGTCTTCCTTTTATTTCTGACGCTATGTTATTTAGCAAAAAATAATCCTTCTGATGAACCCTTTCGATCGGTATGATATAGCTACAGGGTGATTTTTTTTTCGTGTAGCGGGTTCGATTCCCGGTTCAAACGTGTAATTATTCAAAAATCTATGAATGCAGTTAAAATTGTTTTTGAAATTAAAATAATGTCTTTCAGTAAAATGTTCTATCTACAATATTTGAGGTACTTTCCCTCCATGTGGCATGGCCGTGGGACGCCCTGTATATTATTATACTAATTCATTTATTTACACATACTAGGTATAATTGACAACTGTTAAAACGCCAAAAGACAATTTTGTTCACATCAATCAGTCAGTCTTAAAATTGTAGCACAAAAATTATCCAAGATCTACATTCCTAAACTCAATTATTATCAAGAGATAAAAACCAAGAAACAATCCCATACAAATACAGTTACGTCATAATAAAGGCAAAGCTTTTAAAATATCTGTTCTATTAACAGAGTAGCAATTTACATCGGGATCCTTTTAACTTTTAGTTAATTTACCTTCAATTCTATCTTTGCTACGAAGGGTATCGATTAGGTAGAGAATCGAGTTCGTTGAGAGTATCGATACTATTTTTGGTCACGATTCCTTCTCTTTTCAAATTATCATTCGATTTTCGAAATCGAGTTGGGATGAACGGTCATATTTTGTGAATGTTATTTCGTTAATGGAACGTAAATAAGTATTTCGAATGAATCTTATCGATTTGATAACTTTATGTGTATCTAATCATATTTTAAATGGATTTCAAATTTATTCGAATGCAAGAATGTATTTACTTGAGTTAAGATAAGAGTGTTGTCGGAAATTACTGTATTGTAAGTTTATCTATAGTTTGCTTAAGTAAATTCTTCGTTACAAAGTTGCAAACATAAAATAACTATTCAATTGTATAAATATCTAATATTGTCTTTATATAAAGTCAGATAATATAAACCTACACCATCTAGAAATACAGATGTCACGATAAATAACTTTTCTATGATGCTTATTTGAATATTTTTCCTATTGAATTAAACGATATTCTTAAGGCTTCGCAGCAGTAAAAAATATAACAAAATCACATGACAACTATAGCCAATTCGACTACATTTTGTGAGCTTATTAAAATCGTTGTTATATATCATGTTTAATTATGTAAAAAATAATGTATTTAAATCTATGGAATGTAAATTTAACGGTATATATCAACCGAAGTAGCTATTCTTAGCTAACTAGCTGTTTCAAAACATTTTACTTTTTTTAATATACCTACTTCATAGATTTTCTTATACAAATACCTACACACTACTTAATTAATTCTATCAAATAATACCTAGATATATTGAATGGGTTAATATACCTAAAGTATATTGAGCTACCGAAATATTCTATTCAATAACAAAAAAGAACAGAAAAATACACGTATTTCTCTCAGGAATCGTAAAAATATCACAAAATATTTCATAACGTTACACTAGATATCTAAACATTCGGTTCTGTGCCGATATCTTTGTCTCAAATTATTACTAGGCCCGAACCAATGGCGGAAGCATATAGATACTGACGACTGGTAATAACTATAATGTGGGCGCGGATCTGGGCGACCTGCCAGCCACTATCGATCCAAACCCTAACACCTCACCAGCGTAACCTGACCCCCCGATATACATCTCACACTCCCCAACTCTTCAACCGACATGTTCAGCCAGAGAAGCGAGGCAGGCCAACGTATCCTGGTCCTGCAGATGTACAAGTAGGTCAGAGGGAAAATTTACAAACACTACTCCCGTTGATTTTTTGCTAGAATCATTTCCGGGTCAATGCAAATGAGGTTGTTTATCCAATGAACTGAGGGGGATGATGCTTTGATTGCTCCGTACTAAAATACAATTGCTTTTCTAAGTATTTAATGTAAATTTATTTAGTTTTATTTCAGTGCGAGTCAGCCGGATTCGTAAACAAAATTGTTGTGAAATTTTATCATCCATCTTCGTTTTTATCGTTGTTTGTTTTACAAAAATGTTGTTTGACAATGGAGGAGTGAAAGAATTTATTACGTTTTTTTTTATTTAATTAAGACAATTAACTTCATATTAAATGTTAATTATTGTGCGTCTGTATAAATCAATTTAAATGGTATCTTCTTATCTGGTACGATCATGAAATACGATACAACATACATACATTATATGTGATCGTTAAAATTTATTTCATGCAGTTATGATATTTATCAAAATACATCATCTCGACTTAATTATGACGAATTAATTACCGTGTTTTCAACTCAAGGAATTTGGTGTTCTTTAAACCGGTAAATATATAAAGTTTAATTAGGTTTAATAAATAAGTTTTTACGTATAAAATTGACATTTCTATTAAATAAATAACAATTATAGAGACGGCATAGTTATGAATTTGTGCCTAATTCTGTCGCAAAAGGGTTTTTACTTGTCAATAATGTAGGTACTTTAAGAGGTATATCTATAGGGAGTGAAGATTCAATCTTAATTAGGGAATTAACGTAGATATTATTAAACGCGGTAAATAATATCTGAACTGTAGTGCACTGCTCTTCTACGAATTAATTAAGCTTATATACGTACAAGCCGCGCCCCACGGTGCTACCTGCGTTGTACCCGTTCGGAATTTCGGAATAAATTGTATCCCATGTGTTATTCTGATGTATAACCTACATTACTGTAAAGTTTCATCAAAATCCGTCCAGTAATTTTATCGTGAGAGAGTAACAAACGTAATACGAGTACATACATCCTCACAAACTTTCGCATTTATTATAAATACTAGCAGCGCCCCGCGGTTTTACCCGCGTTGTGCCCGTTCCCGTGGGAATTTCGGGAATTTTTTTACATAAAAACCTTCCTCTTGAATCACTCTACCTATTACAAAAAACCGCATCAAAATCCGTTGCGTAATCTTAAGGATTTAAGCATACAGACAGACAAACAGACAGACACGAAAAAGAGACGACTTTATTTTATACTATGTAGTGATTAGTAGGATAGGATTACTCTTCTTAGAAAATAAGCCACTTAAGCAACAAAAATGCTTTAATGTTTTAACTCACTCCAATAAATCTACCGGGTTGAAGTACCCAGACCTATTTTCAGGATAACGTCGACTTTACTCGAGATAAGTCTACCTATCCAATCCTGTACCTACTTACTTAACTGTCCATCTTTAGAAGACCCATAAAAGAGTTTCTGTGTTAACCATTTGTACCGAACTCTTAAGCTCCGAAAGGGGATTGAGGGATCAAGTTAGATTGGGCGAGTTAAAGGGCCCGTGGGTCGACAATCAAGCCAAGTCGAGATAAAATATTTAAGGTCACCTTTAGGCCTTTCCACACCATTCGTTGGAACTTAAACGATTTAAATTCTTGTGTGCTTTGTTGAGTCGAGATATTGGAAACACTTGAGACATATTGACTTGAAGTATTTATATCAAGTTTCGTTTCGTTTAAAAATCATCGTTATTTTGTTGTTCCGGGAGGTTTGGGAAATATTTTTGTTTTTATTGTTATGTAGGTGTGGAAGGTATTATTTTGAATATGGAAGCAATTTCTTTAGCATACTTATAAAAGTTTATATATACTAAATAGCCCACTCTGAGGAATCCATTTCTTCGAATAAAATCTAATTCATATAAGTCTTAGTAAATATACCTATTAATATTTTTTATAACACGATTAACTCTCTCTTATTCATGTAAAGAAAATTGCATGGAAAGAAATCTCAAGTAAGTAGCAACAATAAGAATAGGTATAACCTCAAAAACCCACCAATGAAATTATTTCAATGCCATTTCAATGCCACTGATACATTGAAACGTAAGAATACAAACTTCTTTTCTTGTATAGTACAAAATAACACTTTATTTTTTTTATTAGACACATACATTTTGTCCACATACCTGGTGTTACGTTTCGTAACCCGACACACAAGTAGGGTCGATGATTCTTTTACAAAACTGGTTATAAAATCTTCTCAGAACCTTATGGAGAAGTCACACCATAACAAGAATAGTTTAACTATGCCCTATTTACAACACTCCTACACTTATATACGAAACTTTATCAAAGGGTTAGTAATTTAGAAACAATACGGGTTTTAATAGGTTCATTATATTATCTTAATTATAGTTCGTTCTTCTATTGGAGCCCGGTTTTTGGTGTATTAGCACGTACATTATTAACTTGGTTTCAAGGTTTAATTCAAAATATTTCGGAAATACAATGTACAGAACAGTAACCTATTTTTGCTTTCAAACAAAATTCAATCATTTTTCAAACTGAAATTAGTAAAGAAAGTAAAACTCACAGAAAAGCAAAAGAAAACGACGAAAATTGTTATTCATTTGTTTTGTATACTGTCAAAGCTTATAGAGGGTTTGTTTTGTTTGATCCTATAATGTATTTTGCAATTTGAACCTTAAGTAGTTGTAATAAGGGTTTATTGGTGTATTATTAGTGTTTTTTGAGGGCGGATTTGCGTTGTGTAGGCAAGTTTTGTCGGTTGAAATAGCCGACGGCACGCGAGCTCGCGTGTTGTGGAGGTTAGCCCTCCGGTTCGCTGCCATAGTTTCCTACCTGTGGTTACTCTTTACATGGAAACAGATGTACAAAATACATTGTAATGTAAATAAATGTTACGATACTGATTCATTAGTGATTGTTTATTTCTCTGATTACTTCCTTGTAGCTTGTTAGGTGTTTTTCTTTGAAAAATCAACAATCAAATTGAAGATTCCATTATGTTAACTTGCTCCGTAAATTACATAGTTTTATGTTGAAGTAAACTATGCTGTTTATACGTTATTAACTTGTTAAATTAACAATGAAAGTATTATTTTAAAATTCACTTTAGGTATCCATCGAATGCTCCCATATTATTAAACTCCACAGTTTTTAAAATGTTCAAATAAATTGACGGCAGAAATCATCTCTGTAATGAAAATATAACCATTGATATATTCAAAGGCAAATACAATCTAAAGGCATATTCTGTTGGAATAATAACCGTCAAACCTTCTCAATAGACGGATTACGTCATGGAACAATTAATTTAATTGTTTGTATTCAGCCAGTAATTCGGCAATCATGTACCTTCCAACTGATTTCGGACGCCACACATTGAGTGATATTTAAATTCAGAATAGGACTCTATGTGTCAGAGTCTATACATATTTGGCAAGTAACATTGGTGGGCAATTGATCAAAGTATATAAGGTAGCATATTTATATATTATAACGTGTGTAGTTTTTAAAAAGGAGACCTCCAACCTTTATTCAAAATGGTTGATAAATTAAACCGCTTCTAAAACGTAGTGTTAAAAATACTGTTACATGATCTTAATGGATTGAAAAGTTTTGTATTAAAGTATTTAGAAATTACAGTAATTACTGCTTAAGAAAATATATGGCGAAAATATTTGCTTCAAACTTATTAATACTAGCAGCGCCCCGCGATTTTACCCGCGTTGTGCCCGTTCCCGTACGAATTTCAGGAATTTTTATACCTATAAACATTCCTCTTGAATTCCTCTATCTATTAAAAAAATCGCATCAAAATTCGTTGCTTAGTGTTAAAGATCTAAGCATACTCGTACATAGGGACAGACAGCGGAAAGCGACTTTGTTTTATACTATGTAGTGATACAATTAATCACTTATACCTAAATTCCTACCCAATACTTATATAGTAGAAATCCTCTTAGAAATACGAAATAGACAGTATTATCTTGTATTGTCATGTACCAATATAGAACTAAGGAATTTATTAGATAAAGTCAACTGTTCTATCAATTAATTCAAATATAAATGTTTACAATTTAATGTTAGCACAATACCTACGCATGATCTCAACTAACAGAGGTCAAATAATAAAGAAATAATAGATAGGTAAAAGGTACTTATTTGAATATCTCTAAGTCAGTTTGATACTTACTCTTGTGCGAAAACAATTGAGTCATGACTCCTCATTGTGGCTATCAAATATTGACTTAAGAACACACATAGGTAACTATTAGCTTTAGATCTTTAACAAAATCAAGGAATACTGTTCAATTTTCACACCTTTGATACACTTGAAACTGACTGCACTTTATCGATATTTTATAGCTCAAACTACAGACATCACTTTTTCATATAACACCTGAGATAAATGAGGTAAATAGTTTATACTCCTTGTATATAAAACATTATATACTTTTAACTTCAAGAACTCTAGACTTATGAACACATAGAAATATTCATTTATCACGTAAAAAATCACACACATTTATATATACTCGTATATAAATAGGTATTAGAATAAACATTACACGCATTGCAATTTATAAAATAAAACTATTCAATACACAACATGACTCTACCGTCATAGTGAATTTTAACAACTAACGGCTAAAATTTAGAAGGCAAGTCGACTGCTATTTTTATAAAGCATTAGTAAAAACTCAATGTCGTATTGTGATTTATATTACCCTATTAACGGAATTACCCCACGTTGTACTAAGTAACCCTTTGAGAATAAGACGCGTTTTTGCTCCAGTTATTTTTTTCGGTATACCACAGTTACTAAACAAAGTTAAACGTTATTATCGTTTTATTGTTGTTACATTTTTGTGATTAGCAAAAAATTGTGTCCGAGTTTTTACTGGATTTGTGTTTAGAGCTTTTTTATTGATTTTGACGGTATTTGTCTGGTTTTTGGTTTTTTAAAGCCAAGTTTGTTCTATTATACCGTTAGTTAATTGTATTGTCAAATAAGTGAGGTTCTGGAGTATTTTCGTTTTATAAGAAAATGCTAGATAATAAAATACAGCAATGTATTAATAGGTAAATATATAAAACATCTCGCCAATAACATATATTTTAAAGTACTTAGGCTTACTTATATTAGATATTATATTGGAATAAGTAATAGAAAAACTGTCTAAAAAGCACACAAAAAATTGAAAAAAAATTACAACACATTTTTTTCTATACTTGGTACGAGTATTAATTACAAATTAACTTAGAATTATTCAAATGAATTAATAATAATAAAATTATTTACGGGTTGGTTAGTAGAGAATTTCATAAAAACAAATACTTACCTATATAAAGATTAGCAAAAATGAAGCATTTTTCACTAAGCTTCAACATTTTTAACGCTTAAGATAATAAATACTTTGTATTTTGAAAAATAATGGTAAAAAATATATATTCCGCAAAATCAATATTATATTTTTATCATTTTTTTTTATGTATTGTAAAAAATATATCCTTTTACAAACTGAACATGATATAACTATCAATTCCCTGTACAAATTAATAGGTATAAAAATTTCTTATTTCTCCTAAAGAGCCTACACTTATCTATCACTCGCTAGATTTATAAAAAGAAAAAGATTACACACACACCCTGCCCAAAAGCCAAAATAAAAAATACTTTTCAGTAGCCAGTAACATTTTTACATTCAGCTATGTATAAATTCCAATGTAGGTACATCCAATCGTCAGTCTAAAAAAATATTTTCAAAATAGATTTTTCTTCTCCTCCCGCGGTTACCTCAGCCCCCTCAGATCCCCTAGCACCGTTTACTAGTGTGAGTTCGTATAAATACACGAAGAGGGGAGAGAAGCTTTGCTTGTAGTAAAACTTGTTGAAATAGTTCCGCCCCTCGATACTAGATGGCGGTAGCAGTCCGGTGTTTGATAAAGCTTTAAGTTTTGTAAAGTTTGTAACTTTGAGTAAAATAGTATTTTTGAGGTATGAGAATCAACTTTGTTCTTGATGATTTTTGAAAATTGTTTGTATTAATGAAATCACGTAGGTCACGACTAAAAAGCGGTACTGTTTTTTTTCAGGATTGTTTTCAGAATATTTTTCGTTAACATTTATTATTTATTGTAATTCAAATCTTTTAAAAATTACTTTTCTTTCTTTTCACAGAAAGTGCTGCCGCGACATCAACGTGAAACATCGGAACTAACCAAGGACCCTTTGAATTGAATCGCTCATACGACAAAACCATTCACGAGGCAATAAAAACCTAAATGTTATTGCAAGAAGGAAGTTTTTGTGTTCAGTAAATAAAGTCACTTGGGACTCTTTGTCATGAAACTATTAAATGAAATGTAGCACTGTTCAAATAAATTGTATTTTTTAAACAGTAATTTTATTAAATTTAGACTTCAGTACCTACTCGTCAATGATTAGAAATATTTTTTTAAATAACTAGCATTATCTTGCGATTATCTTTACGTTGTACTGTTCTCGGAATTAAAATAAGGGCATATGCCAATTAACCTCTGTTCTAATGTTCATAAATAACGCTAATATTAGAAAGTACCAATCCGGAGAGAGAGAGAGAGAGAGAGAGAGAGAGAAGGCACGATTTTCAAATCAAAATACTAGATCACAATAAACATATATTTTAGGTAGATTAACTTGTACCTATGTAAACTTAAGTTCAAAATAAAATAAAAAATGCATGTCAAACAAGGCAGTTGCTTGTATGATTGTTGATTACAAGTGAATTCGCACATGCTTAACATACATTATTGGTAAATTGCCATGCATTTCAATTTAATTTGCATTTTTTTATTTCTTTTCTGTAATTTATCAAACTTTATAAAAATATCTTCTTCTTCTTCTAAACTTAAGAGCTGGGCTCTTGTCGATGGAGTTCTTTCCACTTTCCTCTGTCATCTGCCATCCTCTTCAGCTGTTCGTACGACACGACTTTTGCTCTTTTCAGTTGGTCTGCATATGCCCTTCTTGGCCTTCCTCTTCCTCTCTTTGCCTCTATGTCCTTCTGTTATAGTTTTTATAAATTCGTCGTGTCGTATAAAAATTTACTTGTAGGTACATATTTAAGAAAAAAAGTAATTTGTAAATAATATTTTTAATGTAAAATCAATCTGAAAGAATCCTGAAATCTTCATTACTTAACACATCTGTTAGGTACTGGAACAACCTTGAAATCTGTGTAGCTATTATAGCTTTTTGTTATAGGAGTAATATGGTCTATATGATAAATCAATCCAAAAATATATGTTTGGAAATTTTTGGGGAAAATCGATTCAATATTTTTCAGGATTTTAATTTTTGTTACACAGTAATTTGAACATTATGAATTATATACCTACATACTTGAGTATTTATGTGCTAAATGAAACATAATCCGAAAATACTTGAAAAACTTTTTTTGAATTTTCATAATCTTTATTTTTCAATGACCAACTGATACAAATCTACTTGGACAGCGGATACTCAGTCACATTCCCATCTAGCAAATAAATTTGAATAAATTATTTGAGAAGCGTTTTTTTTTATGTTCCTAACCCTTTGTGTATGTTCTAAGGGCTATCCGATTCATTCATTCATTCCGAGGAGGTTAGTGGCCGACCGTGGTGTCGGAGTTTTTAGGCCGACTAAATAGGCCTCCGACATTGTCCTGATGTCCATTATGAAATATATCTACACTAATATTATAAAGGGGAAAACTTTGTTTGTTTGGTTGTTATGAATAGGCTCAAAAACTACTGGACCGTTTTTAAAAATTCTTTTACCATTCGAAAGCTACATTATCCACGAGTAACATAGGCTATTTTTCATCCCGAAATTCTCACAGGAATGGACACATCGCGGGTAAAACCGCGGGGCGCTGCTAGTTTATTAATATAATTAATGTATACAGAGGAATAATAAGGTAGATACGTAGAACCATAGTTCAAAGGTTAGTTAATATTATTTTGGTAATGTTTTTTTAGTATTGCATAGGTACATTCAACAGCAAGGTTGTTATTTTATCCCAAAACTCTCAAAGAAACCGGGACACCGCTGGTAAAACCACGGGATGCGACTAGTAGGAAATGTAAAGGTTAGTCCAAGTTACTAGAACTAGTAGTTACTAGTCTAAGTACTAGAACTTTAATATGACATAACTAGTCTGAAGAAAAATCTCCTAATAGTTATAAAAAATCATCATTATAAATTTAAGAGCAAGCCTCTTGTCGGTGAGTCCGATGCAGACTTCTCCATCTATGTATTCCTATTCAGTGCAAGTTCCTTCACATCTCTACTCCCAAACAAATGAAAAAAATACTGGGCAGTAATTAATCGGAATTGCACGTGCTTCGGAGGGCACGTTAAATTGTTGGTCACGGTAATTGCAATCGTTAGACCATGTCGGAGACCTTTGGGCGGTCTAAAAACTCCGACACCAGGGTTGGCCACTAACCTACTCTAACTTACGAACTAACTTACTTACTCAGATTCGCTTATTTTGATTCTGATTCGTCCAAGTGGTAATAATCCTTCTAATATTATAAACTAGCAGTGCCCCGCGGTTTTACCCGCGTTGTACCTGTTCCCGTGGGAATTTCGGGAATTTTTATAGATATAAACCTTCCTCTTGAATTACTCTACCTATTACAAAAAACCGCATCAAAATCCGTTGCGTAATTTTAAAGATTTAAGCATACAGACAAACAGACAAACAGACACGAAACAGAGACGACTTTATTTTATACTACGAGTATGTAGTGATGCGAAAGTTTGTGTTGGATGTATGTATGAATGTTTGTTACTCTTTCACGAAAAAACTACTGGACGGATTTGGATGAAACTTTACAGTATTACAGGTTATACATCAGAATAACATACGGGATAAATTTTATTCTGAAATTCCCGCGGGAACGAGTACTAAGCGGGCAACACCGCGAGCCCGGCTAGTGCTATGACTACTATTACATAAGAACCAGTTGGCTATGTATCGAGTCTAGAGACAAAATAATTTAATTGAATTCTATTGCTTGTGGTGAACCAACACTAACTACCTATCATATTTTAATTGATAAATGTTAGTATAGTTGACCTGTAACTGTTGTACAGTTGTGTTCTTGTTAAATTCCCGACTTTAATAAGGTTCTTTTATGTTTTGACACGATTTGTAGCTTGTTACGAAAGGATACGAAATAGTAATGAAGGTGAAGTTTGTCGCCTGTCAAACCTAGTTTCAGGTATTTTCGCCTATGAAATCTGATGTAACATTTGTTTCATAAATATTTTTTTTGATAATGTTGGTGAATAGATTCCTAGATTCACATTTTGATTTTGACGTTTCATATAGGTAAACATAGGTCAAATAAAATCTCATTATTAAAGAAAATGACAAGATAAATATATTCTTACTTTGATTCTCAAAATTATTTCAGTCACTTTCAGCAGCCAGTTGTAAAATCAGAATCAAAAATTCAAAATATGCTAATAAAAGCACCTCCTTTTACTGAAGCAGTTATAGGTACCCTAAAATACTAAATCAAAGGTAGGCATGATCTAGGTTAAATCTAGGTGGCCTTTGGCGGCTCAATAACTCTGACGACAGGATTGGTCAGATTGACCACTCGATGAAGAAGAAGAAGATCTAGGTTACTAGAAATGCGAAAACTTACAGATACTAAAATAAGAAGCAATGAACGTGTGAATGTGCTTATGACTAATAAGGATTTTTTTAAATAGTAATGGTTCAAAGTTACAAGGGCAGTTAATCGATAGGCGATATTTTTAAGCATTAAATATTTTTTAAATTGACTACTTAGGTACAATAGGGTAAGTAAGAAAATAAACCAGTAATACATGCAGTCTCAGCGATACTATAATATATTGCTCAGTACATATTTAGGTATTTCAACTGAGTGGATTGATTAATACCACACTAATCTAAATAACTACTGTTGTTTTAATGCAACAAAAACATTTATTATAAAGAGAAATAAAACTATTGTTAATATTTTTATGCAAACATAATATTAAAAAACTACACCAGGCACACCCCAGGTAAAGCAGAAAAATCTAGGTATATTTGTATTAAAATCACATATCATTCGAAAACATCTAACAAATTATTTTATATGAAACTAGCTGTACCCCGCGGTTTCACCCGCAGCGCCCCCGTTCCCGTGAGAATTTTGAGATTTTTATTCCTTATTTTTCTTATATAAAAACCTTGTCCTGACAATAAGGAACACATTAAAAAAAGAATCATCCAATTTGGTGCAGTCGTTCTGAAGTTATGCGCTTAGCAACAGATTCAGCGATTCATTTTTATATCACTAGGTACATAGTATAAAACAAAATCGCTATTTTTGTCTGTTTGTCTGTATGCTTAAATCTTTAAAATTACGCAACGGATTTTGATGCGGTTTTTTGTAATAGGTAGAGTGATTCAAGAGGAAGGTTTATATGTATAAAAATTCCCGAAATTCCCACGGGAACGGGTACAACGCGGGTAAAACCGCGGGGCGCTGCTAGTTAAAGATATGTTAATAAACTAACTCACAGTATTAGGTTTCTAAGGGCCTTATTCATAAACGATTATTAATAGTATTTTAACTATCAAATGGTTTGTCCCCTTCTAACATACGCTATTTTCCAAAGAGCAAAAGAGACAGAACACTTTAACACATTGTTTTAGTTAAAGAGTGTTTATGATAAGTATTTACACTACTCGTATTTTTACAGGAATTGGACAAACGATATTTTTTGCTTACATCACTATATTAATATTATCATAATTGCGTAGTTACATGCAATGGTAACTTCTGTTCAGGTGGCATTGAAATATACCGCCATATAAATTATTGCTACATAGATAATTATGTAACGAACATAAATATCATTTTAGTATATTATCAGCATAATTAAATACACACTTTACCAATTAGGTGTTAACTTTACCACTTAGCTAAATTAGTATTTAATAGGTTGTATCTTATCTCATTCTTATTAGACAATAAGCACCGCCCCATGGTTATATCCCCAATGTGCTCGTTCCCGTGAGAATTTTGGGATAAAATTACCTTTAACCTTTCCATTGAATATGGCTTTCCATTACATAAATAATTATTCAAATCGGATTGATGGTTCCTGAGATTGGCGCGTTCCCGCGGTTTTACCCGCGTTGTGCCCGTTTCCGTGGGAATTTCGGGATTTTTTTTTACATAAAAACCTTCCTCTTGAACCACTCTACCTATCACAAAAAACCGCATTAAAATCCGTTGCGTAATTTTAAAGATTTAAGCATACAGACAAACAGACACGAAACAGAGACGACTTTATTTTATACTATGTAGTGATAAAAATATGTGTCTACTATACTTAGTAGACACATCGTCGTGCAGTTTGTTTAACCGATATAAGATCATTGCAATTGTTAAGCTACGTGCAGCTCGGCCCCTTGGATGGGCGGCTGACATTTCCATCTGAGCGCTACCGTGTTTCGAAGGGCATGTTAATTTGTTAGTAACTATACTGGGATTTGACATAGGTAAAACATAAATATCTATACCCAAGAGTAAGGAGAGGTTTTTCAATCCCAAAGAAGGTTTATGTGATGAATGATTTCATATTGACCAACCCTTTGAAATTATTTATTATCATTTCATGTCTATCAATCAATCATCTTGATTCTTCTTCTTCTTCATCGAGTGGATGGTCAACCTGACCAATCTTGGTGTCAGAGTTTTCATTTTCATTTGTCTAACTTACCTAACATTGTTTGAATAAAGGTACCTAATATTTGTTTGTCGTCATATAATATTACCTAAGTAGTAGGTACCTATATCTATATACTTACTTTATATAGGTAGGTACCAAGAAAATGCCTACCAATGAAATGATATTTATTTACTTTTTAGAGACTGAACAAATAACAAAAACAAATGAATACCCAATGTCGAAAAACTACAGTTTATCTGAAGTTGAAAACTTTAACCTTTTACCATTAAGTTTAACCCAATAAAGTCAGTAACCAACTCTCGAAGACAGAACAGAAGCAATCCTATAAATCCCGGGACCTTAAAATAAGCCTTTATATAGCTGTAGTTCAGAAATGATTCAATACTCTCGCTATAATCCAGCTTTTAGCACTGACAGCGGTTTAAACTTCGAACCACACGCTCCGCCTATTCCATCATGGTGGTACTTTGCCTCCACACCATCTAAACTGTCGCAACTAACAAACATCTCCTTATCTCCCCCCGAATGAGATATCTGCATAACCTCTACACGTACCAAAGCGAGATATCATTCACTGTGCGAAAGAGATAAATATATTTCCAACTGCACTCGACGATTTCAACCTGACATCTCAACAGAAATCGGTCGAGAACTAAACGTATTGCAACTGCAACCTTATAGTGAAGGTGGAAGGGTTGTATTTCGGTTGCATGGGTGCATCGATTCATCGTTTTGTGTGATGACGAGTGGGAAAAGGATGGATGAGTTAAAGCTTCAAGTGTGACAGGGACGGAGGAATAAAGAATTCACTGGCCATGTTGCAATAAAGGACCTATAAAATCCTCAGTTAGTAAGTTTGCGGGGTGTTTAAAAGATGGCGCCACGGCAATATTTTTGCACTAAAATCTAGTGGATATTTTGAAAAGTCTCTTATATAAACTACGATGGAGGAAATTGAATGTGAATGTGATTTTGCCTTATATATAAAGATATGGTCACGATTTTTAATGCACAATATTTATTACTAGTACCAAACCAGGTATGTACCTACTCACTGAAAAATTATAGAAAAGAGTCAAATTTTTGTGAATAATACCAATAAATATTACGCCATTACTTTTTGTTTTTTTTGAACAATAAGATGGTAGCTATTTAAAGAAACCGGTTGGCAAAGTTTCCCAATAAGATATTTTGAGGTTATATTTCTGTAGGTATTTATAACTAATATGCGGGTAAATATATCAAAGTTTTTGTATTAAAAATACATTTAAAATAATATAAGATTCGTATACTTAAGTTATTAAAATGAAATTGCTAATGAGAACGAATGCATTCAGTAGAAAAGACATCAACGCTAGCCATGTAGGCGTTTGATGGATAACTAACACTTATACTAATTAACACACACATACAAATGACGAAGACGTTCAGTTATGTAAAATAATGTATGCTTATATACCTGCGGCGGTAATCTCAAGCTCTTATCTGAAACTGGTTGCTCATTTATCTCGCTCGCACCGATTTAAAATAAGAAGATATGCCTGAATACCAAGCCAATTAAGATTGCTTCTATTTTTAAACCAACGTCAAAGTCATTTCGAATGAATATTCAAATTTTTTACTCACATTTGTTTTGTGCGGGTGTTGGAAACGTCAAAAGAGTTGGAAAACTGTACGCGAGCACGCGGCGCGGCGGCGCACAAGACGACCGATCTACTACACAGACTACAGGCGATATAACCTTGATTTTACACGAAAAAACTTGTACATTCACACAAAAAACACCTCAATATTTCGGTAAAAGTACGGAGCGATCCGAGATGTGTCGTCCGTGGCCGCGTTCGCATCTAAACGGCCCGAGTTTTATGTTAGATTACAGACGTAACTTTTATAGATCCTCGGTGCTATATAACGCGGTGGGCGTGTTCAGGGGAGTGAGGACCTTATGTGGAAGGTGGAGGGTCTAGAATGGTTTGTTCGTTTCGGTGCACGGGTGTCATTAAATGTCGCGCGACGAGGGGTGAGGGGGGTGGAGGTGTGCGAGTAAAGTTTTGGGTATTGATTGAATATGAGTCGGATTAGTGGCTAATGATCAACAATTGAGTGTTGCGCCTTAATTGACGCTGTTCTGAGCGTCGCAGCAGGGAAGCATCGTTATTTTATCTTTAATCTGAAAGCATACTTAATAAATAGAAGGTTTTGATAGGGAAAGAAAACGTTTTCATAACGCTGGGTGAGTATATAGAAGCTTTAGAAAGCGTAGGTTGAGACATCTACGCGGGAGATTGAGCATTATGGCCGGTTCACATTATTCCAGTCCAGCAATCCAATCCAGTACTGGAATGCTACTGGAATAATGTGAACCGACACTGGAATGTACCCATTCCAGTGAGCATTCCAGTCCAGTGACTGGAGAGACCGTCAACTTTTCATTCCAGCTCACCTAATCCAGCGCCACTGGAATAGTGTAGACAGCCATTCCAGTTGCAATCCAGTGCTAGATTGAACGTTGAACAGTGAATACGAGTCAATTGTTTTGGGGACCAATCCAGCTACTCTTAAAAGACTGGAACAATGTAAACGATATGCTCCAGTCCAGCACTGGACTGGATTAGCTCGCTGGATCACTGGACTGGAATAATGTGAACCGGCCATTGGGAATGTTTGTGTTAGATTTATCTAACATTACTATACATAAAGATATTTAGTATCTATTTACGGATATACCTTTGCCAACAAATTTAGATACCTTTTATAAAGCCCAATGGAACATTTAAACATAGAACATTACTAGCAAAACAAAAATATTTTTACAACTTACACAAAGCATTCTTATTCAGAAAACGTGACATTTTTCTTTCAACTTCCAACGATCAATCGTTTAACACAACACTACAAGTTGTAGATGTTTATCACCACGTACAACAGATATTTGATGTTACAGATAGGGTATATGTATATACCAAGTAAGTATGCTTCAGACGGAGGGCGCTACCGTCGCTGATATCAATACAACAACTTTGGAATGAACTTCAGTTTGTTGTGCGTAAGTTTAGTTCCAGTTTTCTCCGCAAACAATGTTGTCTGGTGGATATTCTAAGCGGTAGTATTTAAGGAATGCCTGACAATATGGAGGCGACTCACGACATTCGAGTCAGTAGGTATGACACAAATTAGTTAGTAGATAAGTAAACAGCTGTACTTAAATAACTGATTTTATTGAAACAGCTTGTTGCAGCGTTCTATGTTACTTTTTGTATGGATTATGTTACCGTTCTGAGAGTTATATAAATAGTTCTAACCGCGCCCCGCGGTGTTACCCGCGTTGTACCCATTCCTGCGGGAATTGTCGGATAAAATGTGTTCCATGTGTTATTCTAATGTATAACCTATATTACAGTAAAGTTTCATCCAAATCCGTTGAGTAGATTTTTCGTGAAAAATTAACAAACATGGATACATACATCCATCCTCACAAACTTTCACATTTATAATATTAGTAGAAGTAAGATGGCATGTTCCCATTTTAATCTTTATACATGGCTCGGGTTTGAGATTACCAACATTGAGAAGTGTTTGAGCCAAATCTTCCTCACTGTACTGATATTATCTGTGAGATGAGAGACCTTTTGCTTTTACAGAGTACAGTACAGTACAGTACTTTACAGTACAGTATAATAGATACTATTTTATTACCTAAGCCATGAATGAACAATTTCTATTGCATTGAAAAAGATAAGGAAACTATATTCTTCATAAGTCTTTTAATAAACGTACTCATCTTGAATATTATTAAGCTCTATTCAAAGCTTGAATATGAATATGACTTAAGCAGGTGAAGATATGTATGCAAATGTATTGATAAAATTATTACCTTCAGCGGTGGTTCAAATAAATTGAGCCCCTCAAATGAAACGACGTTCGCTACATATAACGAAGTAGGTATTTATGTGAGGAAATGACGAAATTCCTGCGCAGTAGGCAAAAGAATTTATATGTCAAGCACGAAACGGTACCTTTATTTTACGAAGGGCCAACCTACCTACATTTAACACATGTACAGTGTAACACAAAGTAAATGGCATATTACAATGCAGTACATATTAAAATGGCTGATCATGTTCCACGGTTCGTAAGTTTTTACAGTATTTCATTTGAATAAAGTTAATTTAGTGTTTTCGATGCCTTATCAAAGGTTTTAATTAAAATGTTAATTAATTAAAACTCTGGGAGCCAATTTCTTATGCACATTTAATGTTATGAACTGAAAAAATGAATAATTATTTTGATTTAGTATCTGCAGTGTTAAATACTGAATAATTGTTATGATTTTTATCAGCACAAAAAACAGTGCTAATTGTGAGTAATTTATTACTTTACGCTCTTTAACATCTTGTTTCTTAATTGTAAAATTGGCAGCTTTACCTGTTTGTGAAATTCAGAATTAAATTAATTAATTTTATATGGGACCATTTATTAAAACGGTAGAAAAATACTTAATATTGTATAGAAATAAAAAACTAGTTAAACAAACTATTTTAGAAATCAAGTTCTAATACCAAGTAAGTTTACCCGCATTTCACCCGTTCCTGTAAGTTTTGGCATGAAAAGTAGTCACATACCTTCTGCATGAATCACTCTGTAAGTACCTACCTATGTTGGTGAAAAGCGCATGAAAATCAGACCTGTAGATTTTGAGAAAATCAATTACATACAGACAGGTAGCTTTTGGGGACAGTTTTATCTATACTAATATTATAAAGAGGTAAAATTTGTAAGTTTGTTTGTTTGTTTGTATGTTCAAGGTAATCTCAGGAATTATCAGTCCGATTTGAATAATTATTTTTCTAGTAGATAGCTACATTCAACGGGAAGGTTATAGGCTATTTTTCATCCCGAAATTCCCACGGGAACGGGTACAACGCGGGTAAAACCGCGGGGCGCTGCTAGTAATATACATATACATAGAAGTATAAACACCTACCTACTTTTCAACCCTACTTAAGAAGGGCGGCTTTTTAACACCTATTTATATTTTATCATACATGACATGTATTACGTAAACGTCTACCTGAGTGACCTTCCTATACAAAATGCTATCCGAATAACAAAACAGTTTTTATCCAATGAAAATATTATTCGGCGATTCGTCTGATTGTATTGACGGGTTGATATTCTCACGTTGTAGTATTTACCTATGTAAAAAAGACTGTAAAAAACTAAGTTTATGTAGCCTGTTGTGTCCCACTAATGGGCATAGATATATCATTTAAATGCCCGTCAAAAAATTAAATCTACAGTTAGAAATCTTTGTTTTTAACTTCCTACTACTAAATATGCATAGATTTTAGGTACAAGGCTGTTGCTTTTAGTTTAAGAATTAATTAAATATTTTTGCCTATTTACCTACTAGGTATATTTACACAGGTAGGTATATAATCCAAAATAATGACATACCAACAACGGAATTTCTATTAATTTAAAACAATAGCTTAATTAAAAGCATTTCTAATTAAATTACCGACCGACACTCAACACATTTTAATAAAATCAACCCTTTAAGATGCGGAAAATTTGCCGCAGAAATACCGCTATTAAAGGGGTTTCAGACTAGTCCGGGGTTAGTTCCCTCGGAGGTATTACCGAAAACAAAGAGCTGAGTAGACGTAGAGGGAGGGAGGAGGGAGGCTTCTAGGGTGGTTGTTACCATTTTACGATCGGATATGCCGAGTGCTCATGCGCGCTGCAATCGCACGTCTGCTATTTGCATCAGATTATCGACGGGTGTGTCCGGTTGGACGCAGGTGTAAACCGGACTTTATTACAGCAAGGATATTTTGTTGTGGGAAGATGATTTTATCTTAGTTATATCTATGAAGCTGTATACATATTGAAGAATATGATTATGTAAAGTAAGAGATGGAACAAGTATCAATGGACATTGTGAAAGATAGCTTTATAGTTATGAATAGTTGGTACATGCATAAGTTATTTCATAACACATTTTAACCTAGGTAAATAAAAATAGGATGTTAAACATTCTATAAATAAAGAAATTAATGCCTACTTGTGAAGAAGCGGGTCGAATGAAAACTTTTAATTCGACAGAACCGTAAGCGTTGCTGACATACCTACATCGATTTTACAAGCTTTGAGTCGGTGAATTCTATTGTATACCAGCAGCGCCCCGCGGTTTTACCCGCGTTGTACCCGTTCCCGCGGGAATTTCGGGATAAAAAATAACCTATAACCTTCCCGTTGAGTGTAGCTATCTATTACAAAAAGAATTATTCAAATCGGACTGATAATTCTTGAGATTACCTCGAACATACAAAAAAACAAACAAACTTACAAATTTTACCTCTTTACAATATTAATATAGATGAACTCTGGTTCGCAGCATATCAACTAGCTATAAGCTAGCAATGAAAGCTTCAAACAGACAAACAAACTATCATAATACGAAGATAAAGAGTAGGTATATAACCTTTATTCCAAAACTACAGACACAGCTATGAGTAATCTCACTATCTAAGCCCAAACGCAGTCTAATAAAGTAATTAACTTGAATTTCTCGTATTCTGCGAGTATTCTCCTGTGAACCGTACTACCGTCTAGACACTCATATCAAATTAACTAAGCTTAAACGACTCTGGTGAAACTCAGTACTTCGTTTTAAATTTATGTATATGTATTTATGTATCTTGGTTTAATGAGGGTTGAGATGTGGATTGAATAATTTTAAGTAGAGACGTAATTAATAAAGCATTTATTTAGTTAAAGATAAAACAAATAAAATATCATGTATTGAACTCATTTCAACCCAAATGAATGATTAATCCTTGCTGTATGGTTTAGTATTTTACTAATTTAAAATAATTTTTTACTTATAATTTTTTATTTGTTTAAACGCGCTAATCTCTGAAACTGTGGTTAGTTAACTTGGTTACTGTGGTTAGTTAACTTGACTAGCCTAAACTTTAAGCAAAATATTAATAGTTGGATTATTCAAGGTAGGTACTAAATATTTTCCAAATAAAATAATATCTTGAATCACGGTACTGATATTTTGAAATTGACTTTTGTATTATTTTTCATTTTATTAATAAGTACATTATTAATCCGCTGATTTTAGGACATAACTACAGCCAGTTTCATGAAACATTTACTAATACACGCACACACACTGAAAAATACTAACTTTATTAACATAAATTGCGTCGGTAACTATATACAGATTTATGAGTTAAGACCGTTTAAGTTGAATTGACTGGCGTAGAGTATGTTACATACAATTGAATGAATTATGAATTATTGACAGTTGACTGTAGATAGATAAAGAGGTCGTTGCCTTGAAAGCTAACGTTACGTCCTTGTTTTGCTGTGGGTTGGGTAATTGACAGTTATAAATGTTTTATTTATTAGATCACTAGCAGAGCCCGCGGCTTTACCCGCGGTGTGCCCGTTACCGTGGGAATTTTGGGATGAAAAATAGTATATAACCTTCCCGTTGAATGTAGCTATCTACAAAAAGCTGCCTAGACTAGAAAACACTTCTACATAGTAATTATTAACCTACTTTGTAGTTATACAAATCCTTTGGTAGGTACGTTCCAATAAGTTCTTGTTGTATATTTCAAGATGTGAAATTAAATACATACATAATTTCTCAAGTTGTGTAACTATTAAATTGTAATTTTGATACAAATTTTCTTAAGTTATTGGAGACATATTGAACTCTGAAATAAACTAAGTTTTTTTATCTTTGACAGCAGCAGCAATAGTGTTCAGTTGTCATATTCTCATGAATTTGGCTGTCTAGTGTAAACTTAAAACATTAGAATTCTTGGCAAAATTCTTCATATTAGATTGGCAAAATCAAAGAATACCTCCAACATCCAAACTCACAAATTCTTATTAACAATAAAATATAAAAACAAAAAGAACGACACAACACTTTTAAACACTAACAAACAACACTTATTTCTAACTTCAAAATTTTCTCAATTTGACGCTAGACACGTAGCATAGTGACACTAGCTAGACACTGTACTTAACTTCAATTTCCTTTAACTTTATCTTAAAACAACCATCTCAGGGAGAAGTCAGAATCACTTTGTTTGCTGCAATTTAAAGGGAAATAGCCGAACTGAGGGTGTTTACAAGTGATTTACATAAAAATAGTCATCCTCAATGGTTTCATTGGGAATGCGACCTACTTTCTAAATTATTCTTTTGTGCTTTGACACAATGGTGCTAGGTTTGTGTTACAGTTTTTGTAACTAAATATTACTTTGAGAATATAATATAGGTATTATTCTTACAAATCAGAAGTTACAAGGCACATGTAGAGATGGTCATTTATTGGAAATTAATCAAGACTATTTTAAAGGCCTTACCGCCGGACTTAGAGACATCATATGCGTTCTTAGTAAAAATGTCATAAGTAATTTTGAAATACATACACTGTAGTGTATGAAAAATTATGTTAATTAGTTAATTTCAAAGTGCGGCTGGTAGATTTAAAAATGGTGGATTCAATTATATAAATACGTGTATGTATGGTAGGAATCTTCTAACAGCAATTTCCTAGGTACTTTTAGCTTAAAGCAGGTAACTTTTTTCTAACTAAAGAGCTTTTTTTCGATGGAATTATTTCTTCTTTACCTATTCTCTCTGGCTATTCAAGTGATATTTAGTTAACTTTTATATATGATTTTACACATTTTGCATGCCTAAAACTTCCAGATTTTAATGTTTAAAGGCTTTAGTAAATTACATAAGTACCTAGATACCTACTTGTTAAAAAACATATATACGGTCGAATTGAGAAACCTCCTTTTTTGAAATCAGTAAAAAATACTACCTTGAATAAAAGCTTTACATACTCAACCAAACTGCCATATCAAACAACATTTTAAACAAATTTTATTTCCAAAGTAACTTAACCTTTATCGCATATCTAAAAACCATGAAGTAAATACAAATTCCATCACAACACGAGATAGACAGACCCGATCAACGTAAAGAACCAGTCTTGTCCGGATCGATACTTATCTTTTTTTTCAAGCATCGAGATGAAAAGACATTTGTATGCAAATAACCGTCAAAGGTTTACAATAACCTTATCCGATACTTTAAATGGTATTCGAAACGTCTCGTTGTTATGATAATTTTGTGAAAGTTTTTAAATTGTTCTTGTTCTTTTTTTGAAGAATTGTTGAATTGTGGACACGTGGAGAGTTGTTTAAGGGTTGATGATTTTAAATATAGAAATGTTCATGTTACTATTACTTTGAAATGTTTTGCAGTACATGGCAAGATAGCTTTAGATTTTTTGAAGTGAGGAATATCTGAAGAGGTCCTTCTCTTTAGATAATTCAAAATTTATCATACCTCTTTGAAATTAGATTCTGGTAAATTATACAGGATTAAGTGAGTAGAAGAATATTATTTATGATATTTGATTTACCTATGCGTTCATAATGCTTGACATAATCTCTTTTGATGAGATAAAAATCCCACCATAGCTTTATGTCAAGTATCGATGAAGCCTTAGGAGATGAAAAATACCGGTTTTACATTTTCTCAGGCCGCTACAAAAATCAACCAAATATCTCTATCTATTACATACAAGCTTGTAACCAAAGCTGTTTATTAGATTAAACGCAGCATACCTAACTTTCTCAAGTACTTACCAACTTATTCACACGATAATATGTATTGTACAGAATAAACACGACACTACATCAATACATTTAAATGGGCACTTAGAATCAGTTCAATACTGAATGGCAATCGATTACTATAGCCTACGAACTTGGCCTGTACGATAAGAGGTGATTGAACGTAGCCTTATCTCATTCAATCGGACCCATTTGAGTTACTACTGTTGACTCACACATCAGTGTATACCTATAGTATTGGTTTGTATGTATCCTACTTCTTACTCATATTATATACCTATGCGAAAGTTTGTGAGGATATAATGTTGATTACTCGGAAAAGCTACTTAACGGATTTGAATCAAACTTTACAGTAATAGAGGTTATAAAATAATACATGGTAAACATTTTATCCCGGAATGAAAAATTGCAGTTATTGCATGAAATCCTACAGGATAAATTTTATCCCCAAATTCCCGTGGAAGCCGAAACAACGCGAGAAAGGCCGCGAGGCGCTACATATATAAATATTACTAACATTTGCATAACTATAGGTAACTTAAGCAAAGCATAATATCTACAATGAATATAGATGGGAAACTATATGAACTGTGGGTGTTAATATTATAATGTATTACAGCTAGGCAACCCAGATAGACTATATATTAATAGGTAGTAGATGAACGATTATAGATGACCTATTTTAGAACATTAGATATTTGAATTGTTTTTTCTGTCGGAATTTCCTTGATTGGACGGTATAAATTATAAGAATACTAAGTATTTGGATAGGTGTTAATAGTATGAGAAGGTAAAGTATTAGACTGTATTCTATATCTGGTGAGTAAAAGCCTCTAAGCGCATTGTATTGATTTTGATTCGTACAAGTATTTCATCTGACTTTATGAGTATGTCTCTACACAAATGCGCTTCAAATGACACTCTTAAGTTTAAACTAAGCAATACTATATCACAATTACTATGTTAATTAAATATCTAAAGTAACTAGAACAAAATGGTGTGCTGCAAGAGGCTGCAAGTTTGAGTTTTGAAAATAAAATGTCAACAAGGAACTAAACTGGAGTAGGTTTAATAACTACGCTGATGTAAAAGTTATTTAAACTACATAGAGAGTTACACATTATTATATGTATAATACATGTTTATCTTTACATTTGTCTTCGAAAGATAGCAACCATAAATAGTATCTCAAAAACTTAACCACATGCCTGTACCATAAACATACTCATTCAACACAAACGCACTAAAGAGGCTATTGCGACCGGTTTGTAAACTTCAGTGTTTTCAAGTACACACCAGGGACAGCACGCGTCCTAGCGAACTGTATTCAAACTGTATTCAAACCGTATTCAAACCGTATTCAAATGAGTGAATAATGCCGGTAGTACTCACGTGACGTCACCCAGCAACAAGTCAGGTATTCAAGTAAATCACAACAGAGTCTCCAAGTCCTTCCGCCTTGACACTATCACTCGCGTATCTACTCGCGAATGACTGATTTTTTTCTCGCGTAACGGCCCATTAAACTTGTAGATTTCTATCTCTTTCTCCGAGCCGATAGTACCAAGATGAGAGACAAAGAAAGGTTGCGGTTTATGGGTTGTTGATAGAATTGGTATCCGCTCAGTAACGTGCCGCGGTGTGTTGCATATTTTTATAGGAGGTAACTTTGTTGGGTGGGGCGGTGGAAATGTTTGACATTGTTTGCTTAGCAAATAGATTTGATGAAGACATTTTTGGGATCGTGACTACGAGTGATACGGTTGTTCAGTCAATTTTAGTAAAATTAGGTTTTCGGAGTTAATTTTTTTTGCGGGGAATTTACCGAATATTTGAAATTAAGAAGTATCAAGTACAAAATAAAACAAAATTACCAAAAAACTCAATACAAAAAATCTTACCCACAACTTCTGTAGCACCGCCTACGTCGTAGCACTCCGTAGACGCTACACCACTACTACGAAAACTACGGTAAAACAATAATTATTAGTTAAAATACCGCGTCAATACAAGGTTACGTCTCACGGAAATATAACTCGAAAGATGTTTAGGAAATATAGGCGTCGCCCCGGGCGCAGCCGTACGTACATCTCGGTTTATATAGCCTCAGCCAGTATTGGAGAGCAGAACATCAAACGGCGTTATGGCCCCCGGACGTGCCGACCGCTCTTTTCGGAGGGAAAGAGACAAAACGCGCACGAAAAGAATAGACAAGAAATATTTTTGCAATACGTTTATTATTCGCTACACAAACATGTCGATCGAATATGTGATATTAAGTTTTGCTGATATCAAACTTTTTCGGAGAGCGCATTGTTTCTGTCTGCATTTTGTTTACGATGTGACTCGTGCTTTTCCATATTAATTTAGCCTTTTGTATTAACTTTTATTCAACTACTAAATTCAAAGTTAAATTTTTTAATGATCCTGAATTATGAAATACATAAAATGATAGGTAAAAATTGCGAAAGCGTCTGACATTTTAAATATATTCTATCGCTGGATATTTTCTTCCAACCACATATTTTGCTAGATATATCTCACTAGGTGTATGCAATAATTTATATCTGTTACATAAATTGGGTCTTTTAAAACTACATGTAATAAAATCATGATATTTCTTAAATAGAAACAACATAACAAATTATTTAACATCTCAGAAAACACGCATCTACATCAATTACAAACTAATGAGGGCTATAAACACAAATACATTACATTTTACTACAAATCGAGCATATTTCATTCAGTTTACTTGTTTATCAGGTTTAAAAACAAGTAAAATTAATGAAATATATCATAGATTGCAATGAACGGATTGAATACAACATTGGTGTGGTACAGTTGAGGCACTTGTTAGTACAGCATGTTGTACAATCATTATGAAATTGATAGTATTTGTCGACATGGTGCCATGACGAAGATGTCGCGGTCCCCGTTTTAATATTTATGCACAAACAAATGAAATACACCATCAAACTATTGTTAAAAAAAGTCCTCGACTGTACATAACTTAAAACGATTTTAAATCGTAGAACTATATTACTTGGAACAACAAACTTTTGTTTTTTTTTATTCAGTAAAATATCGATATATCAATCGCTTATCATTAAGTTAATAATTTATAAAAGAAATACCTACTTATCTTTTTCAAAAAATTACTTAGGTATACTAAAGACTAGCCATCGTATAGCTATTTTATTGATACCTAAAATTTACTGATCAATATAAAATATGCTTAATTACCCTCGTTGTACCCGTTCCCGTGGGAAATTCGGGATGAAAAATAGCCTATAACCTTCCCGTTGAATGTGGCTATCTATTACAAAAAGAATTATTTAAATTGGACTGATAATTCCTGAGATTACCTCGAACATACAAACAAACAAACTTACAAATTTTACCTCTTTATACTATTAGTATAGATAAAATGAATATTGAAAACGGTTAACGCTAAAAATAAATTCACACACGAGGACAAATTGGGGATGTAAGTGTTTATCGGAAAATGTAATTATGTATAGCGTCCGGGACACCTCGCCTCAACTCACTCAACGTAATTGAGTGTTTGTAGGGCTGTCGAGTTCACGATATTATTTACTTAAAGTACACATTATATTACTTAATATTAGTAAAGTAATATATGTTATTTAAGTAAGTTACAATACAAATTTAAAGTCACATCTTATATCTCAATAAATTACAATCTGTGTTAAACTATGTTCTATTCAACTTCACTTATGTGCCCAGGTAAGTATGTGTCTACACACTGTCTACACACCAAAGCCGCCGGCCCGGCGGCTTTGGTGTGTAGACAGCTTTACATTAAATTCCACCAAAGAGTGTTATAAGAATTCAGTGACATTAGGAGTTGAGAGAAAAATAATTATTTTAACATGATTTTCATTTACTATTTGTATTCATTTTTAACCAAATTTTAATTATCAAGTTGCCAAAAATTACAATAATTAAAGTGCTTGCTACCGTTATTGCAATATCATGCATTCTTCTTTTTTCAGAATGAATGCTGTAAACTGCCCATCTCCAGTTGAGGCTAAATATATTCCAATTTAATTAATATTGTTAAAGAAATAAAGCGTTTAAGTAAACGTTTTTTACCATTTAAAAGGTTAAGTAGCAAACTGTTTTTATTATTTGAAATGTAATTACAAATTAATAAAAAATCAAATTACAACTCTATTAAACTTTCTTGCACCTGCCAACCCTAATTGTACCTCCTAGCTATTAGGCAAATCGAATCTTTTGCCCCCATCTCCCTACATCCCGGGGCATGTGAAGCTCTTGGCTCACTACCAAGGATTCAATTTACGTTGAATGTAAATAAAACGAGAGCGATTTGCGTTTCAGATATATAGGATTTATGGAGCTCGCTTTGGTAAGGGAATTTGAGGTATTTTAAGATTCAACCTGAACTGATATGCTGATGGAATTGCGTTAGTTTATATCGAAGGAACGGTAGATATTTGATGTTGGATGTTGCCGTAGGATATTTTCTAAGGAAGTCATATTATATAGATTACTAGCTGCGCCCCGCGGTTTCACCCGCCTTGTACCCGTTCCCGCGGGAATTTCGGGATAAAAAATAGATGTTGGCCGATTCTCAGACCTACCCGATATGTACACAAAATTTCATGAGAATCGGTCGAGCCGTTTCGGAGGAGTACGGGAACGACCATTGTGACACGAGAATTTTATATATATGAGATATATTTTAGTTATATAGATTAGTCCCGTCTAGATTAGTGTTTACAATGAGTTCGTATCGTGATAGCTTAAATAGAGTTATATTTAGATATTGGTTAAGATAAGACTTTTGTTCATACCTATCTAACTTACTCACCTACAATTATGTCAAACGAATGACAAATACTTAAGTATTACATTACTTAAACCACCTTTCATAATTTCTACTTACATCATATTTTCCCACAAACAATATCAAAATATCTGACTTAAAACTGTATTGATTATATCCTATCGCAGTATATACTTTAAAAAAATCGTGCATATAACGTTAAATACAACAACCTTTAACAAATTCCAAGCCCCAGATAGAGTTTCATACACCTTTAAAAGGTATAATCAAAAAATTAAGCTACTGCCTTAAAACGAGAAATTATTTTCCAAGTTACTTTGTAAATGGTACCTGAAGTGTATCAGCCCCATATTCTTGATCATTAAACGAGTTCATTTCTTGAATGTAATAGTTTTCTGTCCCATACTTTCATAATTTTATTGTTATTATCATTATTGTTTTTGAGAAACAATTTAGTATTTAAATTCGTTTATTTAGGTCTTATACGAACTTCAAAATTCCTTCTGCAACCTTTTAAGTTTAAAGAGGTTTAAGTTTTGATATTATGATTATTATATTAGCCTTACCTTAGCCTTATTGTTGGACGAAAGCCTCACCCCATTGCTTTCATTTCTCTTTATCAAGAGTTTTATGGCGAAAATCCGTCGAACTCGTCAAAACGTTGACGAGTTTGATGACAAACGATTGTAATCTTTAATCAAAGCTATATTATAAAATAAGTATTAGTAACATTGTACTGATATCTTCAGTGAGATGAGAGGCCTTACTTACCTTACATAACTTACTTAATACTTACTTACTTACCTACTTAGTAATTTACTCATTTCAAACTTACAATCAAATGCACTAACCCACACAAACTTTTATGAAATAATTAATATTATAACAAGTATCAAAACCGAAATTTTTTATAATCAAAACAAGCTCTAAGCTTTTATTATACTCGTAGAATGAATCTAAGCGATACAGAAATGATTAATTTATTTTTGACTTAAATTATTGATATTATTTTGTCTAGGCATCAATATGTTAGCTCTGTCTTCTGTCTTTCCATTACCTACACACCTAGACATTTAATTACTTACCATTTTACATTTTCTTTAAGCTTATTTTTGCTCCACCTTATAAATTAATTGCTTACTTAGCTATTTACAACAAAACGAAATTCTCCGTAGGAGGTCTTGATACATACCTATAACATAAGCGCTTTATCAGTTCCAGTATTTATTGTAGCATTAAATTAATTCAATTTATAATGTCGATACGCTGTGTGGGCCGCTATTTAATATGTAGTTTGAAATTATTTCATGTTGAAACTCATAAACACCTGCGCTTGCTTTGTACTTTATACTAATTTACAAGGAATGTTTGGTAGATAATATAATATAAAGTAGAGCGAATTATGTATGAAGCTTGTTCTTATAAAGTGCAGACAAACAGAAACTACCGATTTCTTTCATTGTCGAAAAGCAAAAAATGCTTTTTCATTATGATTTTGTGCTTTTTTCAAAGAAATCACTAGTAGCCGTCTCTATTTTGCACGCTAGAGCTCTATGTAACAATAGCTGTTAATATTACCTACTTTGGTATATTTATAAGCACTTGCTTATATTAATGCCGCTCTCAGAGACTTCCATTAAATTGGCAATTAACTTATTGGCGGAACTTTTCACACATGTCAAAATCACTCATTAAATCTCTACTAAGGAAGCATTTGTCATATATTGCTGAGGATACACGGCGACACTGACACTCATCACAAATGTCGACACTAGTGTAGATTGCGTCCTCATGGTAAGCAATTTTACTGCAACTAAGTGTCGCGGCAGTGGACACACACAGACATTCGATGTATACATTGAGTGTCTGATGTCAAGTGTCGCCGTGTATCCTCAGCTTTAGACATAACACTGTATGGACATGTTTAAGTGTACTTAAGTAACTACGATACTAAGAAAATACCTAGTAAATGCTTATAAACATCAGCAGTATCGTATTGACTCAATGGAATGTCCCAGAGTAGGTAAAGGTACTTACAAACAAACTGAAAGGACATTTAAACCCACATATTATTAAACTCTATAATCTGAAATATCAACCCAACATTGTTGCTTATAAAACCAACTACACAATATCAGAAAAAAATAACACTACTAAGTGTAAAATATAGTCAATAATTTATTCTAATTATCGTGTGCGCCCGCGCATGTACTGAAGGGACATCGTTCGTCCAATAGCAGCGAGTTCCACATTTAAACATTTAAAGCCAGTGTTATTGAACTTTGTTATTTTTGGTTTTATTCCCTTTTGTTATCGATGTGTAATAGTGCACGAGAAGGGAGGCGGGTCGTTTTATAATGGTTTTGTAATATAAATTTGTCTCGGTTTGGTTCATTTATATGTTAATTAGATGAGGTACTCGTATGTCTGGAGTTACCGGTGCATCCTTGCCGCATTCCTGTTTACTTTGTTGACTTCACGTTTCGATGGAAAATGTTTTTACTTTTTCTGTGAAATATATATTCTTTAGCGCCGACACTGCGTTAAGCGTGCGCACGCGACGGGCGCACTCTTCACGCAGTGTTGACCCTTAGGTAGACATCTAAAAACATTCACAGAAAAACTACTTTTACGTATACTTTTTGTTTTGTGGTCTGATTGTAAAAACAGATTATTTATGAAAGTGATTTAAAAAAGCCTCTCTAA
The DNA here is from genome assembly GCA_963082685.1 of Cyclophora albipunctata. Taxonomy (NCBI): domain Eukaryota; kingdom Metazoa; phylum Arthropoda; class Insecta; order Lepidoptera; family Geometridae; genus Cyclophora; species Cyclophora albipunctata. The sequence continues at coordinate 4,817,177 of OY720118.1, forward strand.
GGAGTGTAGGACAAAACATGTATAAGATATTTATGAAAGTAGTTATTATTATACTATTCAATACTTACACAATCAATATTCTATAAACTCCAGTTTTCTTCAACATACACATTTATCAAAAATCTTTCATAGGACAGTTACAAATCAAAACGTTACCTTGCCGTTCGGTTATGTAATCAGTTAGTTACCTATCAAGAAGGTAATAAATGAATGATTTTTTTTTAAATGCATCTAACTGCCGCTCTTTATGTGCAGTTATTTTTCATACCCACATGTCAAATTCACTCATTAAATACTTATTTGACGTCATATTAGTAAGAAATATTTAAAAAACTATTCAACAATACTTATATCACTACTTCTACTTGTAAAAATAATAAAAGAAAGCTTTGAAATCTTAAAGAAAAAGCTGACGCTAACGCCACTGCTTGGAGCTTTTAGAAGTTTCGCTCACTTCATCAACAGATGGCGCTCTCACAAAGTTTGCTACAAATTAAACCTTGTACTAGAAATTAATATGAATGGTTTGGTAGTGTTATTGAATGTTTAAAAATAATGTGAATATTTAGATTTTTAATAAATTTACGCTATTGAGTACGAAATGGCGAGACAAGATTGATATCTTCATAAAAGACTGAAGATGTGAGAGCAAGAAAGCTAGAAACATCGTAAAGACCTGTGTCCTGTAGTATGAATAGTGCTACTAAAGAACTTATACAGGATCAAAAAAATACACTTACTTTAAAGAGAAGTGAGAGAAGATTTAAAAATTTAAAAATATTTCTATATCATAAATCGATATCTATGGATATCAAATTACCTATAGGAAGTAAGCTAAATTAAAAATATTTGAAGGTTTATTTGGATGTAATTTTTTTTATCATTGATTAATGCAAGGCCATCTTATCATGAATTTTAAAATATTCTGCTAAGATCTTTATTAAAACTAAAAATCTTAGAGCTTGATAAGGCTTCTCATTCATTCCTACTCAAATACTACCTACTTCACACCACCAACATCACGTTTCACACACACAGCCAAAACAACACACACCACCGTATAAAACAATGAACGGTAGGCTTAGAAAAAATATCTTGCGTCAAATTTATGAGCATTTGTCTTAGTAAATAGCTTCCCAGTAGCTATTTCCTGAAACTATTGTTGTGTTAAGATTAAATTTACTTACGTCAATCAAGATTGGGATTATCTCACTATTCAGCTATTCCGTTCGAACTTTGGTTAACAAATAATATACCCCGAGAAATGTCCCTGTCTCTGTAACTGGTCATGGGAAAAGAAAAGGAAAAACGATCGAAGGTAAGCTTGCATCGTAAAGGCGATGAGCTTTCTTATAAAAAGTGCTTTGAATTTAGAATAGATGTGATATAATCGGTTAGTATTTCAAACTGAATCTATTTGAATGTAACGTAAGGTTGGAGAACTAAGAAATTGTTTTGATGTGGCATATTTTCTAATTTTCGCCATGAAAATATTATGATTATGATGTAAACTTCAACATAGTAATATAAATTAAATATCATGCCTAATTTTCCGCCAGGGTTGTATTAAGACCCTTTTTGCGCGCGAAAATCCTGAGGGAAAATTCGTAATGGGGTACTATACTAAAATTCAGGTCGTAATAACTTAGGAACTCGGGTATTTAAGAATAATTTAAAACCTTTTTGTAACGTTTATTTTTTAAAAGATTGAAAAACAGTAGGAATTGAAGGGCAAAAGAAAAAATTACCAGGACACGACGAAGTATTTAATTTCTTTCCCTTTCATACATTTTTCTTTTCTAAATTCGTCTTAAAACTGTCGAGAGCACATCCATTATTATTTAGTTTTACATTATACTTAACAAAAACTTCACATTTTCTGGCGTGATATTCTACTTTAATTTATCTGTACAATATAATAATTACGAGACCTTTAATTATTACAATAATAGTTTAGTTAGGTATGGTTCTAGATGAGACTACTGAAATCTTTGAATATACAGTTCTTATAGAGAAAGCGACTCTATCTGAAAAGCAACTAGACGAAATTACAGTAATAACTTTATACCAATTAAGTACTTTTATCATTTTAACCAATTAGATTTTGAATTGCTTTTCAGATATAACTAATACATTAACGATGTCTTATTCCATACAATATGAATGTTACAATTTCTGAATTTCTTTCAGTGTGTATCGACCACACGGCAACGGCCCTGCAACTCATATTGATTGACGCTAGGTACGTCGCGTTTCCGACTACAGTACTCATGCTTGCACAAACCACTCAGCCGATTGTATACCGTGTTACCAAAGCCCAAGGTCGATAATAGATCTTGTCACCATTCAATTACATAGAAATTCGGTCACCTAGAAGAGGTTGACATGTTTGTATAAAACACCTATTTTAGTTATTCACTATAAAATATATTTACGGGACAATACAGATTTAAGAATAAGAGTAAACTGCTAAGTTTACATTTGAAACATTTATTAGGTACATAGATAGATATAAAATGTATGTAGCTAGATATTACAAAGATGATACTCTAAAGACTGAGATGATTTACAATTTAAACGTCTAGTTAATAATACCATACACGATAACTTCAAATAATATACACACGTACCTATAGTACATAATTCGTTCGATGAAGAGCAAGACAAAGTTCACATTAAAATTGCAGTTATACTCATGTATAAATAAATAATAAAATATTTTAACTAAAACAAAAAATAAAAAGTAATAGACAGGCTAAAGCGAACAGTAAATGATCAATAGAGGACAATATTAATGCACTTGCCCATATTACCTAAATATTGATTATAACATCAACTTCAATATCAAAAAGTGATAACAGTAACTTAAGGAATAATTCTACTGAAACCAAGTTAAAGCTTTGTCAGAAATCCATAATTTATAATAACAAAATTTACGAATTATGAAAGAAATTAAACATCAATAAATATTTGATCATAATCTGATTTCTATATCTGCTAATGTATTTATTAATATTTAAACAGAACATAATGACATTTCGATGGTGGCCATAGGTGAAACTTACTTAACGTTCAACATTATCTAGTTTATAAATATCGAACCTACAATTCGCAAGGAAATATCTATAACTGCCACCAAAGCAACCAGAGTCATTCAACAATTTGGTAACGAAAATTAAAAAAAATTAACTGATTAAGACTACTCCCCTCTGAACAGCGATACGAATACAACAATAAGCAGTCTCACAAAATATTTTACAAAATTTATTTTCAATAAACTATCTAGAAACTATAATTTATCGGTGACGTCTTTAAATTGAAATTCGCACTTAAATAAATTTTCAAATACATATTCGCTATTACTAAGTATCATTAATATCAGGAATTGTTATCTACTCAATTTACTTAGTCTCGTTAAAATTACAGAACATAATTTCGTAATTAATACTATACACAAATCGACAACACAATTTTATCATTAAGTGAGATTCTCTGGGACTTGAGCGCGCTGCGCCACGAAGCGTCCACGCGGTTACGTACGAGACGGTACAGCGAACACGTTCATAGTCTATCAGGTAACGAACATTTGGACGTGAACTTCCCTCACGGAACCTTAAGTACGACCCACACTCCTAGCAATGTCCCTCGAAACTTTCCTTGGCTGTCTCATTTAACTGGCTATACCGTGGTGAAGGGGATAGGTCCCAGAGAAAGGCGCGGGTCACTGATGATGCTTCGCCGGCGGTGCGTGGTGCAGCGCCACGTGGTGCGGGGCGTGGTGGTGCCCGCCGTGGTGGTTGTGGTTATTCGCGTTCGAGTTGTTATTATTATTTTGGGCGGCCTGAGCTGCCTGCCTCTGGGAATTTTTCTTGTTCTTCATCCGTCGATTCTGAAACCATATCTTCACCTGTCTCTCTGTCAGGTTGAGGTTCCGCGCCAACTCCCATCTCTTCTGTTTGGAGACGTACGCGTTGAACAGGAACTCTTTCTCTAGTTCCAGTGTTTGGAACTTGGAGTACGGTTTGCGTTTTTTACGCACCGTCACTTGGCCGGTCCAATCGAGCGGGTTCGAGGACCCACACCCCACGCCGACCCCGACGGACATCGACAGGGAACCTGCGCAAACAAAACAAGCATTTAGAGCGCCGAGTGTAAATTTAAACACTAATAAACAAACTAAACGAAACAATGTCGAACATGTAAATATTTTTTGGCAGAGCTACAATGGTTTCCGATATCAAAGATTTTAAACTTAAATATAAGATTTTTAGGAGAACAGGAGGTATTAGTCGGACAGTGATATATTTATTGGACGTATTGTTTGTGTTTATGATCGTTTGGTGAAACCGGTGGCGAGTTCATTAGGAGGGTCAGACGGGCGGAATGGTTCCAACTGCATGACCGCTTTGCATTTCATTTTTAACTAGCTATTTCCATGCCGCCTTCATAGAAACAATTGTGGGTTGAACGGCGCGTTAGAAGTAACACATAGTACGATTTATGTGACCGGTCCTTTTGATGAGATCACCGACGATAAAGTTTATATGCAGCCCACGGCACTCTCAATAGCCGATGCATGCAACACACTGCACCATTTCCTATTATTCAAATTGTTGTTAGAATGTTGCAAAATAGATGCCTTATTGTCTGCCCGCTAGACGCATTAATGCTTAGCTAGAGTATCGTGTATAATTAGATTGAGAAATAGTTTACGTGCAAAATGTTGCCCACTTTAGTATCGTATTCTTTGATCTATTACGTATTGTGATTTGTGATGAATTACGAAATTGACAACTTTGTAGCTTAACTTACGCAAATTCTTATTAACTAGTAAGTTCGTAAAACTCCCCGCTATGCTTAAATGTCGCATAATCTTTGTCCTTTATACTAATATTACCAAATAGATTTTCATGGTTCTATATAATCATACAATCTGGCATAAAGTTACCAGAAACCACAAAATACATCGACTCTACTAAACTAATAATCATAACGAATATTGGTTCATTTTCTGAAGCAAAGACCGCAGCAAATAACTTGAAATAGCTTTCTGTTTATTTCTCAAAAAAAGATACCCAATTGTTTAAAGATCACCATAATGAGAAGTCTACTTGTCAATTATGAGGGAATAGGTAGCGATCAGTGGTAATAAAATTGCGGGTTCTCTCCAACCATAAAAGTTTTACCTACCCCGACCGAGCTTTGTCTATTTCGTGTGCCAAGATGTCGAGAAAAACATTACATTTGTGCCCTTATATCAATGGCATAGGGTTGAAAAAGGCAAAACGATCACAAAGAAAAAAATATTTTTACGTCCAATGTTTCAATAATTGATTTGATTCAGGTACTTTATTAATAAGCGGTGATATCAACACTCAAACGAAACCAGCGTTATCATGAAAGTGAACATTAACCGCTGTGACTAACCGAGCTATTCGACAAACCGTTTACTAACCCGTAAATGTACAAATCAAAGTCAATGTCAACCTCAGGTGGGCTGTAAACATACAATCATAAAGTGACGCGAACACTCGTATAACTTTTTCAACAATTGTTTCCTTTTAATGGGCCATTATATGCTGCGTTTTACGCAAAATTATGTCAAGTTACACCTCTGCTGTAACAGAGGCGCGATAAACCCATCTTTATGGTTTGGCGGCGATCGAAAGTGAACTAGCGTCAAACGGTTTATGAATGAAGCCTTTTTATTGCTCTCATATTGACATGCGGTTGTAGTTTAGTAATTACCTACAGCTTACTACATAATAGCGATTTGGGGAAGGAACCAGTATTATTGTGTGACGTAGTTTTATGAATCATAAACGTGATAAGTATCTGAAGCAATCTGAATGATATGCACGGTGGCATAGAGTAGCCGGTGCTTAGTGTTCTTACTCGGAGTTTTTATCGTATCATCAACCTATAATGTGTTTATTGTAGCAATATTTGGTTTATTACCTCTACACAAAGATCAGTTTATTGTCTTAACGCTCAGGTATCGTGTTTATTTATTAGTTATACATTTTTATTGACTGCTTTATTTTACGTAAACTTTAATTTATTGACGGTTGTATAGCACCGTTTTACATTGCCTATAAAAAGGTGCTTACGGTTCGTTTTTAAACATTTGTAGCACGTGTTTCGTTCATTCATCAAATTTATGGGTTCTGTGGGAAAATGTTTTCGTTTGTGTGTTCCGTGGCTTCCTAAAGGTTGCCACGGTACATTGTACGTCTTCTTGGCAACGTTGTGGTCAGGACTTTACCTTTACATTAAACAGTCTATGGAAGAAAATAATTTGATCTAAGATAATACGCCAATTTCGTGATTTTTCTTTCTGTGCCAGACTTAGCATAAAGAAACATTTTTTAATATTAAATTTAATTTCTACTTCTGCATGTTTTACAAATAAGACAGATAGAGAAACTCAAATACATATTCGTGCCAATCGTAGTGTGTCGATAAGAAACCAATGCAGTCAGCCATGCATGCGTCGAACTGTTGATTTGACACCCACATAGCTGTAGGAGAGCGGAGTGTGCGTGAGGCACACACACTCACGCACCACTTGTCGTGGTGTGCTCGCCTTAGAGCGCCATCTGGCGGCCAGTAGCGCCCCGCGAACAGGTCAAGGTTGGAAAACTAATCACGAAATATCAAATTAAACTAAATAAATATTCATTGGAATACTATTTAAAAATAAAAATGAAACAAAAATGACTCTATTACTTTAACACTCACGCACAAAATCTGACTTTCAGCTTATCTGTTTATAAACGAAAATAGTTACATTTCCCTGTTTAACACTTGATAAGTTCTAAAGTATACAAACAGAGCTCGAACTGTATGCTTGAAAACGTGAGTGTTGAGATTGAAAAACAAATTAATGTAATAATAAAGTTGTTACTGACCGGGTAAGGAGCCTGGAGGCGGGTACGGTGCGCTGGAGACCGACTCTGGTGCGTAGTTCCGGAGGCCGTAGGCGTCGTGGGAGAAGCTGGAGGCCTCGGAGACCGCCGTCCGGCGCTCCTCGCCGCCCACGTACGGCAGGGGCTGGTCCCCACGGGGCGCTCCATACGGGTAGTTCCAGCAGGGCTGCGAGAACCCTTGGTGGCAGCCGCCGTCCGCGTACGGCTTGTACTCGCCGCTGCCAGCCGGCCAGAACGGTAGAGTCGACTTGCGCTCCCGCTCCACCGGGAGATTGTAGTAGGTGGGCCCGGTGGGATACTGGTGGTCGAAGGAAGCGGGCGCGTCCGGCGGGTAGCCCCAGGGCTGCTGCGCGTGGCGGATGACGCCCGGCTCCGGCTCGTAGCGCTTGGCCGGGATGTGGAGCGGGGCCTGCGGCGGGTTGGAGCCGACCGAGGCGGGCGAGGCGCTGGAGGCGGAGGGCGGCGCGGCGGCCGGCGCCGCGGGCGGTGAGCCGCCGGGCGGCGACGCGTGCGCCTCCTCGTAGAGCGCGCCGCCGACCCCGTTCATCATGGACCACCAGGCCGGCCCGGCGGAGTGGCCGGATGCGGGCGCTGGCGACGCGGCGGACGCGTCGCAGGGCGCGCCGAGGCCCCCGACATGGTTGTCAGGGTACAGGGTGGCGGCCGGGCAAGCCACGGGGGATCGGGAGGGTCACCGGCCGGTTCACGCGCGCCGCGGGCACATCGCACCGCGCACACACGTAACCCACACACGGCAGCGGCACATGAAAATCAAAACGCGAGTCCCGATTTAGCCAGCGACCGGACGAGAGTAACCGCAGTATTAAACTTCAGAAACTTCTCCACACCAGTGGAGATATTTTAAACAGTTTATAATAGTACGTCGAACAGTCACTGATATGATAAGGTGGCTCGTCCTCGGAAAAAAATCAAGTCCATGTACAGCCAAAAGTCTTTCGATGAGCGCAAAAAGTTTATAAATATTCACAAATTGTCCAGAAAAGTTATTTTTTGTATTAGATGATGACGCAACAGTTTTATTATTTTGTTGGAAGTATGAGCGCGGATGAGTTGTTGTCGCGAACGTCGTATGTGATTCGAGTAGGTAGGGGATACGCGAGGCGCGCGATCAGTGGCGCGGTCGAGCGCGGAGTGGCGCCGACGTATGCGAGTGTGACGGCGCACACACGCGCGCAGCGGCGGCGGCCATCTAGCGGTGGGCGGCGGAACTAGCGGCCGCCGCTACTCACTACACGCTCACCGAGTGATGAGTCTCGTAGGCGGGCGGATCAACCACGCGGTACTATTTATTCAATCTACTATCTCCTAACAACAACTTACTGACCAAATAGGCCAAATAATATGAATTAAAACAGAAAGTTGACCTCAAATTATAATTCTGCCGATTTTTAATTTATAAAAGTAAATTAGTGAACAAATTAATATGTTATCAAAATGTTCATGCCACAAAATTAAACGCCCATAATAGGCAATATAACGAAACAAGTTTACAGCTAATTTGATTAGTTTACAATTGATTCTAGTTGTAGCGGAGCCGCAAATAGTTAATAACGTTGACACGAAGTTTGAAACTGAAAGGGTTGTAGGAAACGGAGGCGCGGGTGCGTAGTAAAGCGATTAATGGAGGCAAAATAGCCATAAACTGCCGTTTAACCAAACTGCAAGCGCCTCTCGACCATCGCAGAGTTGCTACCAATAAAAAACGCGAGACTTTATGACGGCAACTCACTCACATTTTATTGTGAGTATAAACTTAATTTTATCGTCTGTTAATTTCACCACAAATAATGTTAGGTACTAGATTAAATTATATAATTTTATTTTTATAGCCATTGTCAAAGCCAAGGTCGCGGTAATGCTTTATTACATTATATTTCAATATTTTTTATAATGTAGAGTTCATAGACTTGTTTACAACTTCTCAACCGTCTGGCGGGTTTATGTTCGGTTTAGGTAGAGTCGGGACTCTACCGTTGTGTTGCTTCGTTTTTTTCATGGTAGAACTTTAGGAACAATCATTAAAAGGCGAAATATTATTTATCTAAAGCTTCTATCTAAAGCTCTTCTTCTTCATCGAGTGGATGGTCAACCTGACTAATCCTGGTGACAGAGTTATTGAGCCGCCCAAGCTGACAGATTAATAATTTAAGAACATTTTAATTGGATTTATACTTAGGTAAATATTTTATTTGGGACTGTAAATTACATTTGCGAAGCCCGAGAAGTTTTTGTATATATTTTTTTTACTTTTATTTTCCTTCTAATAATACTATTTCTTTATGAAACCAAGATTAACTCGAAAGACTAGCCATCATACAAATTCTCACCCCACCTCACATAATTTGACATAATACGTCAACAAATAACCCGAACAAAAGCTTAAACACATCCCCTTCATTTCACCCTTAGGTAATGAACAATGCAGAATACAACCAATAAATCCACTTACAATATTTCACACCTTATACTTGTTTACACAAGACATGGCAATAAAATATATTAGAGGTACAATGGAAAACATTCGCCGCACGGTAAGTAACGCTAAATCTTGTTAACACGTCAGTTTAACATTCGCGTTATGTTAACATATGTTAATAGTTACCGAATTGTCAAAATATATTGTGCTAAGTTTTTGAAGTGCAAACGTTAGCGAGTAGCGATTTTTAGTTTAAGTTTTGGCACAGGTTATGTATGTAAGCCTGTTAAAATTTTAAAACTGAGTATCGTTGAAGTAGGTGGCGCTACTGTGTTTGCTAAAGAGTCTTATCATTTTTGTATGGTAGAAAAGTTAGTTCACTTATTCGCCACCGACGTTCGTATATTACGTAAAAATAGCTCCTTTTTTTATTAGCGACTTTTTCCTTTTTTATTTATTTTAAGGGTGATCATATTGAAATATTTTATTGTTAAAAAATGCTAAATTACAATTTTCATGTATAATTTTCCCAAAAATATGGTTACGAAAAAAACTTTTCAGTCAAACATTTTCAAAGCTATAGCTTACCTTTTAAAGCTTGCGAACACACAGCAATAGTTGAACAATCCTAATCAATTTTTCTACATAGAATAGAAGCTCTATAAACGCTATTCGCTTACCAAACGCGCACCTTATTACCAATGCACCTTCTTAATTCCCACACTTTTGTATTGTACCAGTAATAATTGAAGTTTTAACAAAGCTTTTTCTTGTTCTGACATCAATAAATTCGCAACAAATGGAGACGTGTCAGCCATATTAATAATGTGGATTATTTCGTTTGTTATTGGAATGTTTGGCTTGTATTATAAAGATTTATTTCTTTCTTAGGAATGCATATGGAGCATGAACATATAAGCTGTTATATATTCTCGTTGCATCTATGCAAAACAAATACGAACTATGTATTATAGTTATTATCTGCTTATAGTTTTTGTTATATTTGTAGTATTTTTATCTTCATTTTGAAATTGAAAGTGACAGTAATATGGGTTTACAACACAACATAGGTTTTTGTATGTGAACTAAGTGTGATCTATGAACTTATATTCTGAAGACTAGGTATCTTAAAAATTAAACTCAAGGGGAAATCCTTAAGAGCGGCCAACCCGTCTTACTTTTCATACAAACGCTGTTACGTGATTACGGCGTTGTTATAGATCTTTCTTTGAAACTTTTTAGCTAATAAGTATCTTATGCACTATATCTAGGTTTCTATCGTAACAGAAAATCTAAATTTTTAGAAACAAATTCAGTATAAGCCTCCGAAAACCGGCTTTTTGCACAAATTTTACCTAAACTTTGGGCGGTCATATTGTACTTATAAATTGTAAAATTAAAGAAAATATTATGATAGAAACCTCGTAAATATAATGGAGATTTTAAATAACAATCATTTATTTTACAAACATGCAAGGTTTTTTAAAAAACACGTATATCCTGGAACATGTTTTATGAAGATTCCGCACACTATATTTTGTTCAACGTTATCGCGGTCTCCCTTGCTTGTTGTCAAGTGACGGAAAGAGGTATGCGGGGGGCGAGTCTATCTATGAATGGCGCACTCGCTCGCTAGCTCGCTAGTTCGGTCGCTCGCTCGCTTCGTATAGAACTTTCTTCGTTCTTTGTATTGTGCCTACGATATATATTTTACTAGCTGCGCCCCGTGGTTTTACCCGCGTTGTGCCCGTTCCCGGGAGAATTTAAGAACCGCTCGACCGATTTTGTGCAAACTTCACATAGACCATCTACTAAATAGTCCGAACAAAGCCTAAATATTTAGTTTGGATGGGTCAGCCCGTTCCTGAGTTTTAAAATTACAACGAAAAGTGGCATTGATTTTTATATATTTCCATAGTATCCCACACGTATGCTTTCGCGAACTTATTTGTACGCAATAATGAGCAATGAGCAATGCAACGCAATGTTCGACATAATCAAAGTTTGATTATGTTGAACATTGTTTTTATGTATCACTAGCAGCGCCCCGTGGTTTTACCCGCGTTGTGCCCGTTCCCGTGGGAATTTCGGGAATTTTTTACATAAAAACCTTCCTCTTGAATCACTCTACCTATTACAAAAAACCGCATCAAAATCCGTTGCGTAATTTTAAAGATTTAAGCATACAGACAAACAGACAAACAAACAGACAAAAATAGCGACTTATACGATATCTAGATTTACTGTGATATTATTAGGCGACGATTACACGTAAAGTATTTACTGTGATCCATCAGTAAATAATGACGTATCGTGGTATTTACTGAACGTGTAACCTAATGTATTGATGGATGTCAGTATTTGTTGATGGATTTCTAGAATTCTTGATTCTGTAATGATGATCCGTCGGATTATGATTTAAAAAGGTGTTACTATTGTCAGAAGTTCTTCAAAGCAGGGTTCAGGCATTCGAAAATAATTCTCGTAATCATCCATTTCACCATGTAATTTAATTTCTGCCATTAAATTCAAATGTGTGTACCTTTCCCTTTTTGCCCATCGCTTTCGCTTGGACTTTTTATTTAAACTAAGTGCTAAAATAATAGCCACGCAACCTTTAATTTTCAGCTCTGTGGCCATTTTAGACGTGTAAACAGCAGGAGACCGGACACAATACTGATGTAATAAATACTGTACGTGTAGGCCGGTGTATTAAACCATCAGTAAATACTGAAATCCATCAATAAATACTGTATTGACGGATCACAGTAAATACTTTACGTGTAATCGTCGCCTTATGAATGGCATCGTACGTAACGTCATCGGCCGGCCGCCCCGAGTGAGCGACGAAAGTTATCGAATGCCAAACGAGCGCTCAGGCACTTGCTCACTCTTTTCGCAGTGCCTCTTTTTCTAACATTGCGCTAGTTGAAACAACAAGCTTTTCAATAATGTTCGCGTTGGAGATTGACGGCCCGGGAAGGGCCCTCTTAAAGGGCAAGTCTCTGGTAATTATATTAATGTATGACAAAACAAAATGAATTATAATAATGATAAATAACGTAGTAAGGAAAAGTAACTCGACAAGTACATAATTTATGGCAATTTTCTATAAAACAGAATTAATGAATTACTAGAATCTATTTTACAACTTTTATTATTCTATTAAATTAATTTATTATTTACAAGAACCTTGGTAAATCCTTATGGTTTAAAGTTGTATTAAACGTAACGATATTGCAACTTTGTAATCGAAGGTATTTACTTACAATGTTTTAAGTATGTATTCAAATATAACTGTTTTCTTTATGTAATTCACGATAATCATACTTGACTCACCAGTTATAACGTTGACGGACTTGTCAATTACTTACTAAACTTTAATTTACCTAGATGATGTTAACATTATGACTATTGCCGACTAGATGCAAAACTGTTTTGAGACTGTCTGGTTTGAAACAGTCTTTTGCAGTTTAATTCGGTAAGAAAGTAAGTTTGATAGATTAGTTGTTAGACCACGTAAAGGCCTTCGACATGGACAGTTTAATGCAGTAAAGTAGGTATGTTTAACAACAGTTGGCCGTATAATTCTCTCAACAGACATTAAAAATGTCTATAACGTACAATAAAGTCAAGTATGTTGTCGTCTTATGGTATGGGCTCGTTCATAAACATTTCCTTTCATAGTGTAATTTCTACCTGGTCGCTACCGTGCTTCGGAGGGAATGTTAGATTGCCGGGCACGGTTGCTTTAATCGTGAAACGATATCAGCGGTCTAAACACTCCGACAGGGTAACCTACCTACTGCTTCGATGCCTACCAACCTACTTAAGTTTACGTAACTTATATTTCAGACGGTTAAAGGTAGCCTACAGACTGTTTATATTAAAGTCTGTATCTCTCACAAAATATTTATAAATCGTTTTTAGCTTTACATACATATATCATATCGGTTGTCATTTGTCTGTAGCAACATTAACGAATTAACTATATGTTCTCTATAATTTACCTAGTTACCAATTTTGTATTTCAGTAATGGATAGCCACATTCATAGGCTATTTTCATCCTGCAATTTCCACGGGAACAGTCATAACGCAAGTAAAACCGCGGGGCACTACTAATCATCCTTATATTTATAATCCGAAATTCTCAATTTAAAATTCCAGGTCAGTAAATCTAAAAACATACGCGTCAGTTTGCGCAACTCCAGCACATGTTGTAGATAAGAAAGCTCACTTTTATCCACGTTTACATAGCCGACCGTTGGCCTGGAGAGTTTCTTAACGTAAATATTTATAGACAGACGCCCTGAGCCGTATTCAGTACTATTTATACTCATACTAGCGACTACACCCCACTTTGCTTCAGGAAATCAATTTTTGTTTAAGTTTCCGTTTAAATTATAGTATAAAAAGTAGCTAAAAACCTTCCAATTGAATATATCTGTTTGCTTAATAACATTTGGACAAAATCTGTGGAGTAGTTTTTAAGCTTAAATCGGACACACAGACAGTCACTTGAGACTTTATTTTATATTGTGTAAAGTTATTCCGTAGCTATATTACAAGCAAGTACTTGCTATTACAGTTTGTATTGCCGGCGTGGGCATAACAAAATTGACAACATCCTAACTATGTACAATTCTGAATTGAGGTTAGACAATAAAGAAGTAATTTGTTTATGTATGTAAGTATAGAAAATTGTTATTTGGGTATCGACCTAGTTCATAATAAAAGGTTATGCAAAATAATTGAGTTTTACGACATAGAAACCTATAGCATAAATTCGACGATTTTAGGATTATTAATTTTATCTTTACCTAGTAGATATCTGTTAACCTTTTCCATGTTTTTGTAATAATGTATAATAAAGCTGAAAAAAATATTTGTATCTCTACGCTCTTATCTCTTTCGGTGGAATTTGAAAAAATCTAATCTTATATAACAGCCATATTGAGAAAAGGTTAGGTACATACTTCTCACCCCAAAAATATTTAAAGCGACAGGTACATCACATGAAAAACTGCGAAGCTAGTAAGTACGTACATAGAAAGATACCTAATCCTCGCCTTAGTACGTCCCTCGAAAACACACAGACGCACACTTGTCTGTATGTTTGTTTCTGTCACTCACCGCCTCTGAATATATCTGGTTGTTTGTGCGTCGCACCGTAGATAATGTTAACTTTCATTTCGGGATCTGTTTGTTCTATTATCTATGTCGTATCGAATGTCTACGAGTATTTACTTGTGTTTATGTACTTCTATTTATTTTCCTGTATAATAACCTTTATAATGTATATACTTTGATTTTATTTCGTATTGTCATGTTTTCTTAGTTTTCTCGTTTAAATTCTTGTAAAGAATTTGCGTATGTATATTATGTAATAGTATCAGTTAACCACAGTACAAGCGTAGAGTTTATTTTGGGTCTAATTAACCGTGTGTTAATTTGTACGGTGGTATTTATAAAATTAGGACTCCTTAGATAAGGATTATTTTGATTATACTATACATTTTCTGATACTTATTAATGTTGCTCATCGATTGAGGCACAGGATATAGACAAAGCATCAGTTTATTTTTACTTACCTACACTTAATACATACATATAATTACTAGCATTTACTTATCAATACCATACACATGGAATATGTATTTACACATCAATATATGTGCCCGTCTACGTATCTACTTGCGTATGTATCGTATGTTCATCTAAATAAATACCAGTTTTGGTTCCCGTCCAAGATTGGCTTCCGTGAAGTCATCAGTAACATTCTGAGCAAAGCAAGAAGTATCGGATAAACGAATACTGGTTTCATTTAAATCGATGAAATACTCGATTTTATCTGTAACTGTTCGACGTAACTATGTATAAATGGTCTTATTTATCCTAACCTGCCCTTGGTTTAACATTAACAACACAGACAGACCGAAACTCGTTTCTCTTGCATTAAGATTAAGGTTAGTATTAATTTAATTAAGAAACTTTGAAGATATTCACCTTGCCTCAAGCTAGCTAGCGACGTCTGCGTAAAAGGGCACGGCAATCTGAAAACAAAAGAATATATTTATGCTAGACTTGAACATACCTCGTCTTAAGATAAATATTTAAATATCGAATACTTGAATATTTAAAGTCAGCCCATTAAGACATATTCTACTTCGATCACTTGGGTGAACAAAGTATACTCTTTAGTAGAAAATTATCACCTAGGAATATAAATCATTCGGGTGATATCACCTTGGTGATTTCATGACATCACAAACGTCCATAATACCAACATAACAAAATACTTATCTAACATCTTCATGGGTCGACTGTAAGCAAGTTTAATACTTGCTAAAATACGATAAAAAAATTAAATATTCCTTCTGAAATTTAATCAAATATTTACTTGGACTTCATTAATGAAAATAGTCAAATGAAAAATCAAGATTTGGAGACCTCCATCATTGATTAATCATAGTGTTTGTTTAATAAGCTATTCAACGCCTACGCTGAACATAAAACGAACAAAGTTTTAAATAAAGAACATGATTTTAATGTCTTTTAAAATGACATTTCATTTCGTGTTCAATATTTGAATTTCAAACGATTGTGGAATATTTTGAAATGCGACAACGCAACGCAGTTACAAAAATACATTTTCATATTTTCATTGTAATGTAAGAACTGAAATTGAAAACCGACTGATATCGGCATATAAATCACATAAGTTATTATTTTTATGGATATACAACACAAAGAAGTAACTGTTGTTACAGGACAATGTTACACAGTACAGTTAACAGAGTACGCACTAGTACATCAAAATAACTCAAGACTCTCCGTGACTAACAAGGGAACTCCACATTAAATCATTCTCGCATATAAAATGTCTTTGAAATGCTGTTTATTTTTAAACCGAACCCACAAACATCTCATTCAGTAGATTGCTTGTATTTCCTGGTCGAATGTAAGAAATAAATTACAAATAAATCCTTCCTAACTCATTCGATACGGCAGAAAGTCACGAAGTTTACATAAAATAGGTGATTTCAGTCGTATACCGATTTTTTGTCAAGAGGGTGCCGCCCCTTGGTACAGAAAACGGAAAAAACATGTTTACAAGTTGTTTCGTTGACATATTTGTATAATTGTAGACATGTCAATTATTTTACTTATGCATGCGTGGAAAAAACTTCCTTACCATATAAATAATAAGTTAGATAGATGTATTTTAACATAAGGTTAGGAGGTTCGTATAGTATTCGTTTCAGGAAGGATTAAACACCCAAAAACTAGGTAGATAAGTAATTGGAAAACTTGGTAAGTTTCTCATCAAAGTTTTGTTGCTTACGGTCGCTCCCCAAATTAATCCGGGTAGGAATTAAAGTTTTTCCCTTTCGTTAAGTGTGAGTGAATAGAGGGAGATAGATGTAAGAGAGTCCACTCGACTTGACATTTACGACTCAATCCCGAAACAACGCGTCCGATCCGCTAACATACGGGCACTATCACCAATTTAATTAGACCTACCTACTGTCCAGAACATGTTTTTTTACAGCTCTTTTTACGCTGGTTTTAATGGCTCCAGAGTTTGGAAGCATATTATAAACTGTCAGGTTTAGTTATCTCTTGAAAACGGTTGATATCAGAAAAGGGTCTCACGGATTTTTTCAATACAAATGATAGAAACAAATTTGGATTAAAATTTGATTTAAACTTCACGGTTTTTGATACCATTTTGAATTCATTTCCGTTTCAATCTGAACTAAGCAACGTAAATTCCTATAATATTTAATGCTCTCAAATATTTAATATTATGTAAATATCTGTTGAATTATTCTGACTTGATAATATTAAGCGGCATTTATGCCGAAGACATAAAATAGCATGCAATAATAACATCTCCAGAGTATTATAAGGGGAGGATGGTCCAAGAGGTTAATGGTGCGAAAACTGACTGGATCATATTCCTGGGTTTACGAGACGAGAGTAAACGGCCGATTCATTTGCAATTCTAAATGCGACTTAGCGTCTGATGGCCGAAATCTGACAACAACATCATACAACTACCCTATTTATATACCTAGAACCTCGTTTATCTCTCAAAAACAGACGAAGCCACAACTCTAATGACTCATAGAATTTTGAAAGGAAATCGTGACATCTTTACAGATAATCAGTAAAAGATACAAACAGAATAAATTACGTATATAATTTACACATACAGAATAATTTACGCAAAAACTACGCCTACCAATTTAAAATTTCCATCGGATCACCAAAAGTTTGGTCAGAACTCTATATCAAGAGGTAGAGTCGTGTGGTCCTCTCTATTTACTATTCCAATCACTCCCGTTCACCTCCAAGGACACACATTGTGATTCGTAATCGCTCCGAGGGCCGGAATAGATCGAAATAACGATATCAAACATCGATTGATGAATTAGAATGGCTCCGATATATCGAGTTGGCGTGGAACGAATTTCATGCGTAGAACAAATTCTGTAGTAACTTTACTATGTAATACCTATGTAAATTTATCGGTGGGTTGGCTGCGGATATCTACCTTTTGGTTAACTTTCGCATTTGATTGGGTAACTGATGGAAAAATTTGGTAGGAAATGGGACATAACTTGCAAGAAGGTAGAGCACTCCAAATGTTACGGTTATTGTTTACCGGAGTACCTTCACTTTGAATGCTATTCGGTTTTTATTAACTTGACAAAATATAAAGGGAAATTATGGGATTTATATATATGTACTTAGTTGCGATATTTGCTTGGAACTTTACTGGAACTTAATGGGCAAATATTCTTCGTAGTCTTAAACAAAATTCATGTTAGATACCAATACGTAGAATATTGAAACCTAAGACTTCGTCATTTCGTTTACTATTATGCCTACTAATTTTACTTATGCAACTTATACTTTTTAAACAACGAAATCTTTAAATCTGTAAACGCTATTACTTGGATCTATTCCGATCTAATACCAAAAACTAATACCATTTGGTATTACTTTATTTCCGAATTTATTTTTCATTCCCAACGAGTACCACATTTTTTTAAACAAAAAATTTATTCCTAACGAATACCAAAACATTAGTTGTAAGTACAGTCAGCTAAAAAAAAAAAACCCTAACCTACCGAATTACTTACTATTCGGTAGGTTAGGGTTATTTTTTTTTACTAGTTCCATAGTTATCGGTTAACATTAATTAACATTGTGAGAAAATTAACTAGTGGTTGTAATAACTGCAAATTTCTTCTATTTGATTGTTTATAAATAGGTAGGTAATATTGTAATTATGTTGGACTTGGAATGGTAACAGTAAATTATGTGATATCTGTTAAATTTCTACAATTGTCTAATTAGAGGAAAAGAACCTTTTGTGAGTTATATGTATATCAAACCATAATATTGATTAAACATTAACTGAAATCATAACTCAAAGCATTTTAATTTTACTGAACCTGACTGTACTTTATTCCTTCAAACTTATTTTGGTATTGGTTTACAATGTGGTACTCGTTGGGAATGGAAAATAAGTTCAGAAATAAAGTAATACCAAGTGGTATTAGTTTTTGGTATTAGATCGGAATAGATCATTACTTGTAAGTAAGATTTAAAATACCTACAGTATATATTATTAAACAGTACAAATAAAATGCAAACAATAAAAGACAAGTGCTTACGTGACATTGCATTCGTGAATTTAAGCAACATTAAAACTGAGAACACCGAATCTTAGAGCTCTAGCACACTAATAGTCAAGACTGTATTGAGACAGCCTATAAAGACAACAAGTATACTCAATACTCATCATGAGATAATACTTTTAGAAGTATTTTAATTTGTCAAAGACTTTTCTGGCTGTTAGTCTAAACAATTTGTACTGACAACTGTAAGACTGTATAAAGACAGTATTGTTAATTTGTATTGACCATTGTTACACAGTCTTATTTCTATTATGTCTATAGTGGTCTCAAAATTGTGGCCACCGACTATCGACCATCTTAACTCTCTATAAAACAAGAAAAGGTCGTCGGATTAAAACATCACTGACAACTTTGTAGCGAGGTAAAATTAAAAGCTTTTATAAATTAAGATGTGATATTAAAATGTATACAGACAGTATTGTTAATTTTTACTAAAAACTATTAGACTGTCGATAGACATAATTGCTTATTTCTACTAGAGCTGTTAAGCTGTCTATAAACAGTTTTGCGCGTCAAACAAGTCAGTCCAAGTACTATTTGGACTATAGTGATCTCAAAACTGTAGCGACCATCTTAACTTTATAAAACAAGAAAAGGTCGTCGGATTAAAACGTCACAGGCAACTTTGTAGCGAGGTAAAATTAAAAGCTTTATAAATTAAGATGTGATATTAAAATATGACAGGCGGCGTTTTATAAAGGACATGGCCAGATAGTTAATATTCTCATATATACGAGTATATATTAAGTTGTTTATCTGATTAGTTATGCAGGTATATGCTTACAAGATGCCGGTGTTCTAGTGGGTTTATTAAAGGTTGCTATGGTTACGTATCTTATAATGAACATGGATGTTCGCATTTGTATATGGGAAGTTAAAGAAGGGATTTGTTAGAAAGAAAATTAATGCTTGAAATTCAATATACTTGTATTCTGAGTGACTTAAGTCCTCGATAATATAAAAGTCCTTAAAAGTATTCTAATTTTAATTTTGGAGCACCATGATGCATTTTGTGACCATTTGTCCAAGTGTTCTAAACAAACTACGAGTATACTTAGTACTTATTATATTTTATCGGACTAAAGATCTAGGAGACTAAAGTCTTTCATCCGCTCAGACTATTATCATTGGAATAATCTTACCACGAACCGCCTACAACCACAGCCTACAACCTTGCAATTGCAATAAAAACTATTGAGTCTCATACTGTACATACTAGTACGTACTACGGTAAGGCATTAAACTTAAATATACTCCTACAATTTAAGGACAAGAGACATGCAATATAAATGTAAATTGATTCGTGCGTGAGTGGGTGCAAGTGAAAACGTCGTATGTGCATTTTAGGTACTTTACTACCGTGCATTCTACATTACGAGTCGGTTAGAAGTAAGTTGGCAACTTGATGAGGGCGCCACTGTGCTGGCTTTAGTACAATGTGAGTTGGTTTGATTAGTTCCAATTTCAGCCACGGTTTCACTTGTTTATGACGAGCTCTTTTAAATCACTGCTTTAATGTCCAGTAAAAAACGCCGAATGCATGCTTATTACTACCAATTTTGACATCCTTGAGAGCTTGTAATGTACTTGGATAGCAATTTAAATACATTTTTAAAGGTATGAATTTTAACATGAAAACTACACTACTAAAACCGAAGTATTTGTACAAATATAAAACTTATACTTCACATGACTTCATATCAAGTAATTATGCTATTTACTTAATTACTTACTAAGTAACTTAGTTATTGAAGTGAACTAAATGTTATTTAAAAAGCGAACTATCTCAGTAAATATAAAGATATAAAATTGATGATATCGTAGCTTTTATATCTGATATCTGAATGCAAATGTTCGATATTGTGACTTAAAAACGTTAAAGTAAAATGAACTGTAAATTGTATGAAATAAAGTTGATATTCAAACCTTAGTATCATGTTCTGTGTGGCGTCGTCGCCTCACCTGTTAAGGTCGACCGCGTATTGACCGCGCTCGAACCTTACCAGCGACAATTCTGTAACAAAATAACAATAATGTTAAGAGTTTAAATAGCATCTGCCATACTGAGTACCCGTATCTGACAACTATAAAAAT
Organism: Cyclophora albipunctata; assembly: GCA_963082685.1. NCBI lineage: Eukaryota > Metazoa > Arthropoda > Insecta > Lepidoptera > Geometridae > Cyclophora > Cyclophora albipunctata. Next base: position 4,838,351 of record OY720118.1, read on the forward strand.
CACAAAATTATATACTTAAATACAGAGATATAATAACAAGGTATACCTATTGAAATGCAAGGTATGAACCTAGACTATTTTAGTGCCTAGATAAATCTTAGAGCTGACATTATGGACTAATCAACCTCTTAGAAGATCAATTATGACTATTTAGTGCGTACGAACGTTCGTAATTTTATTATATTCTAATCACCACGTAAAACACCTAACCATAAGTTCCATACTGGTAGTTGTCAGTATCACTTAACTTCGGATATCGCTATTAAAACAAAACTAGCTACCTATCTCCCTCTCATGTCACCCAGTATTGAAATCGTAAATCCAACCAACAATGCACCCTTTGAGACTTTTAAATATAAAGAATATAAGCAATATTGTTGCACAAATAGTATCGATAAATTAGTAGCTCGCATTTAGAGAATTTTACTGCGCTGTTAAAGAATCAATATAAGAATATATTTTCTCTGTGTGGCTTTAATAGAGCAAGTCGATTTATTATAGATTTTACTACCACCTAACAAAAATATATTAGGAACTACATGACAACACTGATTCTTTGTCTTACATTGTTGAACAAATCTTGGTTTTTAGTAAAGTGATAAAATAAAATATTTATGAACAAATAAAATATATGACGCTGCCTAACCAGTTCTGATTATTGTTAAAAATCCTAATATTAAGATTTTAAATCAAATTAAGATAACATTTTCATTTATTTTAATAATAGTGATGAAATCTTCTCATTAAATTAAATATAAAAAACTTAAAATTAAATAAACTAACATAGCTGCGAAATTGAATTGACTTTTGAATATCAGTTCATTAATAATCAAAGTTATTATACTTTTCTCATTCTATGTCTCAAAGATTTCCATTATCATTTTAATAAATAACTATAAAACAGGTACCTATTTCCTATTTGCTTGTATTATAAAAGAGTCCCACTGTGCATCCATTAGTGAAAGAAATCGCGATACTCGTAGATCCCTCTGCGAACCCTAGAAATCTCAGCAATAAATACCCACAAGCGCTAAATTTACTTTTATCGTTTACTCCACTTAAGATATAAGATTGAAAAACTGTTCGCAATATTTCCCCTTAATTTTTCCGCACATTTTTTCTTGGGCAATAAAATATTTACGGGGCTCAGATGAATTTGAGAGGCTGTGTTCTTCCACATCAACAAATTAATTCATTTTCATGAACAAACAATATAAATATTCAATATTTATCCGTGTTTTGTTTATGGTGTTGTTTTTCAATCGGGACAGGGAAAAAATCAAGGAATAAGTACTTGCGTTGTCTTATTCAGCTTTGTTTTATGTATTGATATTTGTGAGTACGAATACTCGTAAAATCTTCAATCACTTTCGAGTTTTTTTGTTTAATTATGTATGTTTATTTATTTTGACAACTATCGTTTATGTTTCGAGTTTTGACCAATACGTAAAAGTTAATATATTATCGAATACTTAAAGTAATTGGGTTACACAACGAAATCACGCTTGTTATAAGATCAAATCAACTTTGTGTAGGTTGATGCCCAACATTAGTATAACATTTAGGAAACATAGGTAATACTAGAATGTATTTTATATGTTACTAGAATGTATTTTATATGTATAAAGTGGAGGAGCCAAACCAGGAAGGCTGACCCCACTACCATGTGGGACAAATAGAGAGAAAGAGATATTTGAAAATATTTATGAGTATTAAAACACATATTATTTCTTCTTAAATACTAAGCAAAATTCTTGTCAGTACAAGTACTAAAAGTCTTAAAAATGCAACGACAAAACTGCAATATTGCGTGACTTCTCAGAACTGCAGTATCAGTAATCTTTCTGGCGAGTTGTCATTATATTCTGTACCTACGGACATACGGACAACGATGTACTTTGTGATTACAGTTTATATTATTACATGCAATATAATAACAAAATATGTACAAAGTGCAAATAAGTTACTTTGGTGCACAAAGTGTATCTTGAAGAAATATCTTAATTTTTTTTAGTTGCTTTACGTTTTGATATCGGGAAAATATTATCTATCTTCTTAAGCATAAGAGCTATGCTCTTGTTGACGGAGTTCTTTCCACTTTTCTCTATCTTCTGCCATCCTCTTCAGCTGTTTTTACATCACGACATATTGCTCTGTCTTTTAGTTGGTGGGAGTAGTGGTGGTAAAGAAAAATAAAAGAATCTATACTAATATTATAAAGCTGAAGAGTTTGTTTTGTTTGTTTGTTTAAACGCGCTAATCTCAGAAACTACTGAACCGATTTGAATAATTCTTTCACTGTTAGATAGTCTATTTATCGAGGAAGGCTATAGGTTACATTTTATCCCGGATTTCCTACGGGAACGGGCACAACGCGGGTAAAACCGCGGGGCGCTGCTAGTATCTAATAAATTATTTTTGTAAAAGATAGCCACATTCATCGGGAAGGTTATAGGCTACTTTTCATCCTGAAATTCCCAAGGGAACGGCTACAACGCGAATAAAACCGCGAGGCGCTGCTAGTCAAAATATATATTTTCATAGCACTTCCATTTCGTGCTCTATTGTAATAATTTGGAATAACACAATAGTTTACTTAGACGTAGTGACTTTTGTCACGCCAAACTTAGTCACGATAGTGATTTCTTTTTAAAAATATGGCATAATTCAGCCCCTTACAAAATTACTTAAATTTTTTTGTGATATAACTATCTTAAGGGCTTTTGCTCACGGTACTAGTAATAGCGACCGACTTAGCTAGACTTTGTGAATGAATAGAGTCTACAATGCTTAGAGTCTACTCTGTTAAATAGAAATCGATGATTAGTACTCTACTTACTCTACTGAGTAGAGAGACAATACAATTATTGATTTTCCCATGTATGTAAACTTGCTCAATTACTGAGTTACTACAATGGTATTCAAACAATATTTTCGTTCAAATTGTTTGTGAACTTCCTGACCATACAGTTTGTACTGAATCATATCTTTACCTTGTATATGCAAATGCATAAAGACCACCTTTATGGTATGAATGTCATAATTTAGGGGCTGACTTGTACCTACATTAAGTCTTTGTTTTGCGGACTTTACGAGTTTTATAGTTAGGTCGTACGCTGAGATTAACTCATGGTCAAACGCATGCTCATGCATTTTGTACTTTAACATTAATCCCTGAGTCAAACAACTAATGTTTGGATCGTTGTTTTAAATATCTTTTAACTTCACTATTTACGGACAACTTGCCTTAACAGTCTCAGGACACTTACTGTTACTGTAAGGTACGTAAGTTAAACGAAAAACAACCTTTGCTTATTAAAACTTCACTTATAATAATTAGCTTACCATTTTCTAATACCAGTAATGGATATTTATATTTATGAGCTATAATGTAAATAGTACTTGGAAACTAAACAACTCATACTTACGAGTATATGTATTAACTTAGTGCCTAAAGAATTTCGCTTATATTTTCTACACACATCGACATGAAAAGTAATATTTCTCGGCAAAGATATTTCTACAGACAATATAGGGGAGACGGCAATGATTCAATATAATCCAACCGAGACATGTGTCGTCCTACGACTTATGTCGACATTTATTAAACCAACTTATTTAGGGAAATAATAACGTAGTCTATAAAGATGGACGCCAAAATTCGTATGATGGCGGTTTCTTTTTGTTAGTCAAATATTACAACTTTAAATGATTTTAGAAGCACGAGTGTGAACATAACAGTACACAAAGTATACTCGTTTATCTACATAATTTAAAACTTGTCGTAAGATAAAGCTGTAATTTATATACAAAAAGCTTTTTTATATTCATGTTTTTCGTTTGAAGCAGTTCTTATTATACATCTGGTTTGAAAATTATTTCAGTCGGGGTTCCTAATTCTGGTACATTTGCGATGAGCTTAGCAAGAACGAGAACGCGGCGAGCTTTTCATCTTTGAAGCGAAGCATTTACATTTTCGTCTCATTTATTTGCTATTTCGGGCCACCTCGCCCTCCTCCCCTCCTCCCTTCCCCCTCAACGCCCCTCACTCCAATGAATAAGTCTCGTACATCAGCCGAGAACAAAATTGGGAAGGAACGCTCTATAAACTCTAATTAAGTTTGAAGCGAATGCACAAATGTAAGGAAATATAAAAATGTCCATAATAAAGGAGAATTTATTTTGTTTACTCACGTATTCATGAGAGATTTTTTAATTTAATGTTTTGTGGTTTATTTTAAAGCATTCAAATTCGTTTAATGTGTTAGATGATGAAATAATTTAGTATTTTCTTGCAATTTTTTTTTAATAAATGATTATTCTTTTTTGGCATTATTATAATTTTGCATTGTCTATTCTTAGAGTTTAAACTACTACCGTTATGACATTACCGCATCTTTTAATTAATTACTCAACGCAGTCAAATTCAGTGGAGTAATAAAAAGTCGTTTAAAGTACCGTAAATCATTTTTGTTGTAAATCAAAACTAAGAAAACAATACTTTTAACACTTTGGTACTAGAGGAAGTAAGAAGACGCATGTTCAGAATATAATTGCCTAATTATTAAGATATTTACGAAGAAAAATCCGTCGGTTGTTATTCAGGGAGCGTGGCGTATAAAAATAATGCTTCCCTCGTCCCTACCTTTGTTTTTAGGGCGGGAAGCTTTTGTTATAGAAATTTGACCACCCCTTGCTTGCCATTCGGCCCTTGCATTTGGCAGGATGCAACCGATACACGTGATTGAATTATAAAACAATGTATTGGGGAGTTCCTAATTAGATTTCTACATGAATAAATTTGTTCTTTATCGCCATATTGTTTGGGTGATATATAGTCCTATTATGTTCGAATGACAAGGAGGACAATTAAATTTCTTGGGAGCGTTATGTTCAATACAGATTTTGACCTACTACCTCTTTTGTAAGTCGTTCAGAGGAAGTTTTTGAGGCAATGAGGTTTCATAACGCGAATGTTACACAATTCACTTAATAATGTCCAATCGCTTGCCTTTTAATGGACTAACGGGCCCGCAGTAACTCACCTAATCTTAACATCGCCTTCTTTTTTTAAACGCCAAAGCATAAAAAAAAGTATCTCTGACAAATAGATTAAAACTCTAGTTCTATTTTTAAAAATACAATTTAAAATCCTAATTCCCCTTTCTAATCCGTAATGCCACAAATAACTTAAGTGTCGGGGGTGCACACACGGCTCCAGATTTCCGATAGAAAAACAAGAAAGGCCCGAGACCAACCCGGAATATAAATCGCCTTGTTATATTTTCCGGGACATTGGGATTCATGGAGTTTGCAGACCCTACCGATTTGATTTCACGGAAATACGGGCACATGAACGAAATTTTGAAAGAAAATGTTACCTGAAAATAATAATAAAGGTAGGGGCTCAACTATTTGTATTATAACAAGCTTACTATTTTCTATATTCTAATCAGACCACAGTTACGACACGAATAAGGTAAATACTTAGTTTAAAGATAGGAAGATCATATTTATGAGTTCAATACTTACATAAACAGTGTCAAAAAAAGACCAAAAACAGCCGCAAAACTTTTCTCTCTGCTTACAAATAAGCCCAATTTAAAAGAAGTAAATAAGTAGACTCCCACATAAGGTATAAGTTGAACAAGCCACAGCTGCCGTTCATTTTGCAATTTAAAATAAAAATGAGATCGCCTCAAAGTTGTCAAACCGGTAGAGCGGTTCGAGCCCCAGTTATTATCATTGGAAGGCAAATTGGCCATTCCTGTACCGTCAGCAGACCTCGTTAACTGAAGATAAAGTAAATTGTACCTTTAGGGAGCCACCGTCATACATTTTACTGAGAAATTCGCAGACCTGTTCAACTCAATCGGGATTTTAATTATATTGTTAAAATCAATTAGCAACTTAATTGTTTACTGCACTAGTATAATAAAAAGCTATGAAGGCTTTAATTAAAGTTATGTACCAAGATATCTATGTAACTATGTATATTGAAAAGACTGGGAAAATTTCTTGTGATACCAATAAAATTGTTAGACATGGTTATAGGTTGCCTGTTCTAACATACTAAAGCTTAAGAGTTTTTTGTTTAAACATGCTAGTCTCAGAAACTACCAATCTGATTTGAATATTTATTTTTGTAAATTCAACGGGAAGGCTATTTTTCATCCCGAAATTCGTACGGGAACAACACGGATAAAACCGGGTCGCTGCTTGTAGGTACCTACTCAATTAAAGAGAGTGCTTGTTCTTTGGCATAGTTAATTAGATCAATATTGTCAAATTGTATAAACAAAAACGACAAAATTATACTAGATACTTTATACCCCAAATAACTTTTTATTAGTAGCTGTCAATGTTTTGCATTCAATTTCATTGTGTCCTTTATTAATGAATTTGCATTTGAAAAGATAATACGGAACGATATTCCGATGAGTGGAGCTTTCTCCAAAACAAAGAGTCGAGGTACAATACGAGTTACGTAATACCGAACAAAGGGGGTCGCAATATGAATATGAATGGGTTATTTCACGAAATTGGGACGTTGTTCCTTTAGCAAGTTATATTTTTTGTTTCCGTGACTTAAACCATTTTGGTGGTTTATTTGATGTCTTAGCAACTTTGGCAATGTTCGGTTCCTTTTCATGATGTGTGCTTTGGATTTGAGACATATTGAGTTTAACCACTAGTAAAAATATCAAGCTTCAAATATTTGTGGAAATGTGGGGGGTAGAGTTATCTGTTTCAGAGCTTTCTCAATAACTCTTATGAGATATTACGATATTGAAAATGATGTGGTACATGCAGTCTACGTCATATTATGTAAATCTATACTTTATGCCATTGTAAAAGCTGAAAATTACTCATTTGATGATGATTGTACTGAAACAGGTATAGCTAGGAATGCTTCCGTCGCAGAAATAATAACACAAAGAGAGGTAGGTAAGCACGTAGTTGTGTAGGTAAAAAGGACTACATTAACATTTGAATTACCAACCCGTAGCACTGGAAAGAGAAAACTCTGCCAAAACAACATTCACTTTATTAAACTTCCAGCCAAAATACAGCGTCCAAAAGAGGTTATCACAGAGGAGCTAAACAACTTACTTCAAACGAAAAGGCTGTAACCAAATCGTACTAACCACCATTCACCAGCAAACCAAAATGAAACCTATATGTTTACAGTAAGGTTGATATTCGTGTGCTTGGTTTATACAGTTAAGTTGTTTGAGTTTGTAGGAAAAACACTGCTTGCTCAGTATAACCTCATTGGTATGAGTTAACCAGATACCACAAAACTGAGACTATTCAAATAACTTCCAGGATAAACCGTCCCTTCACTCACGGCCTTAATTTTAATCACAAAATGTTGCCAACTGTAAAGTTGAAAAATAAACTTTATTTCGTTGATTTACGAGACGTTGGTTTGTCAGTTATTTCAGTCTGGATGTGCTGAGTCTGCGAGTGAAAACGATAAATCTTGGAAATTCAACATCGTCGGTTGAGTCGAGATTGAGCGCGGCGCTCCGTAAAAACTCAATGCCAATGCTCTTTTGACATTACCCTGAATAAGTTTTTTTTCTGGATTGGAATTTAGAGTAGCCTAGTTCATTACTGAAGGTCATTTTTTCATGTGACTATTTTAATGGGATTAGCCGTGTGTCTGTCTGTTTGTCTATCACACATAATTAACTATGAAACAATATTACCTACAGATTGAGTATAATGGTATTATGGAGGATTATGAAATTTATATAGTTTATATTATTAAATACCAAACGTAAGTCATTCATTAAAAATTGATGCAAATACATACTCCGCTTCATCTCTAAAAACAGTTTTAAATTCAAACATCGAATGTCATTTATAACAGCCAATCTATACAAATATGCCCGCCATGTTATCTTCTCGACCAATCAGAAGCGTTAACGCGAGCGGATACCAAGATGGCGGCCGATATTTACCTACACAATTGTGTCATTCCCTATTATTACGCTAAGAAGGTTGGACGTCAAACAAACATGGCTGAACGTTTTATGTGTTATTTTAAATTTATTATTTTAGGAAAGAACGTATCAGGTAGATTCTTTAGTACCTAGTAGATTAGAAGTGATTGTTGTAAGGGTCTTTATTTTATTTGTGTGAGATGAGATTTGTGGAACGGAATGCTTACCTATTTGTGTGCGATATGTAGATGATTTTTTAAATTTATAAATGAAAAGTTTTGTAAAAAATTAATCTTGCTTACATTCCTATCAACTTACAAGTATCATTAATACCTACTATTCCAATTATTTAGACGACAACAAAACCGTGCAAAGAATTATGTATGTTGATATTGCCCGAGAAGATTTGGAGCATATATACCTAATCATCTTAGTGGCAAACATACTGATCAATCCTGTGACTAAAATACAAGAACAGATGTTCGAGGTGAACGACCTCCTAACACGACTTGACATTCAATCCAAACTCAGTTATTTATGACTATTACATATCAATTTTAAACTATTCAATTAAGTAGCATTTTAGCGACTGCCGATAATGATTTTACGACATATTAATGTCACTTTATGACCATTAAACGGTCATTTTTTTATAGCGTTAAATAATTTTTGTTTAATGTTTTCTCTGCTATGATACATGTGTAAATCATTTTATGGATGTGCTAATTTATAGCTATAAAGTTAAGGGAACGTTTTAACACTTGATAACAAACAAGCCATTACTGTTAATTTATTTGAACTGATTAAAGTTTTGTTTACAATCAATTATAATTACATAAGTGTGATAATAAGACTCTATCTACACTGTACCACTCTGAACTACAAATAAAGTATCATACATAGAGTAATAAATTGTTATATATACATACATATATATTAAAAATAGATAAGAAGACATTTCAGAACATATTTGAGGCTTAATTTTCTCTATGCAAACCTTTTTATTAGGTTACTTTAATGAAGAGGAAAACCAAAAAGAAAATGATGACTATCATTACTTTAATACACTTTGTAAATATATTTCCTCCGAGATAAAAGAAAATTGGTCATCTTTGTTTCTCTCCACTCTATAATTTTGTCGTAATAATAGGTAGGTTGGATGTACAGTCAGATACAAAAATATAACACCATTTGAGTGAAAAATAAATGATTATGGATAAAACCACAACTTGATTGATAAACCATTGTTTGCTTCTGGAACTAAAATACGACACTAATAATTGTAAATAAAAGTAGAGAATCTGTTAAAGTAGAAAAAATACTATTTCGATTGAATAATTCAAAGTGATTATCACTAACCCCGTTATTTATATGTTTGTAAAATAAGTAATTGAAAAAAAAATTGTTTTCATTTTCTGAAAATAAATAAAAAGTATTTTTATTGTATTTATAATAACACACACCAACATAGGTATTCTTCACACAACATTCAGATATAAAACACAGCTATTTTATTTTTAATTCTATTACAGTAATACTGAAAAGCTTTTTACCCCAATAGTACCTACTTTTCCCACAATGGCATCACTGCAGACGCGGTAGGTGATTTGGCAAAATTACATTATAAAAAGAGCAAAAGGAGACCCTCGGGCTAAGTGCAGGAACGAGTCTCGGTCCAGGGAGCTTTTATAATAGGGAACCGAATTTAAAATAAGAAAAGTTTGAGCTTTAGAATTGCTTCGTACAGCTCTGAGCTTTTGATGAGATGAAGATTTGAGTATAATATTGAGATGATTTAAGTTAAGAAAAATTCCTTAAAAGACCTGTGTGTAGTGAGTGTATACATGGCACTATGTGCTCTTGGGCATCTCGTGCGCCTACCTAGGTGGCATCTTAGCCGAGTTAATCAAGGGTGGTAATATTTATCATAGGAATTCGATATCTATAGCATATTGTATTATGTTCTTTTGAACTGGTTTTGTGCTGTTAAGTTTAATATAAATATAGTATGTATGTAAAGTTTATCTTTACCTTTTATTATTATCTATGGTATTTGTAAATAGTAGGTACTAACTGATTTTAAAGGACTTAATGATCCATTAAAGTTGAGTATGTATACCAACCTATCTACTGTCTTGTAGTCAAAAAACAATGCATAAATCTTTTCAAAAATACTGAAAACTTGAAGAAAATCTATAGGAAAACCCATACAGCTAAAGACTATTTTATTGCCAACGTTTTTCTCAAATTGGAAACTGAGATCGGATCAGCGAAGCAACTTGAACAATAAAAACTTTCTTTGTTACTCTTTCTATCAGATAAACTCTTTCATTCATCGAAGGGGAAATAGATAATTTAAACAACATTTTGGTGAGAGACAAAAAGTTTTCAACAACTCTTTTATCTTGTTGGGGTTGGGTTAGAAACGTTGAATAAAAAGGTTTTCATATAATATAAACTGTACCTAGTGTAAGTGTATAATATAGACTATCTTTTTAAATCGGTCAGTGTAGGCTAGTTTGAAACAAGAAGAACGCCACGCACGCGAGCACGCCGCGTGCGGTGTCATACAAAAGGAACCGTAGCGTGCGCCCGTCGCGTGCGGTGTCATACAAAAGTGAACCGAACGCATGCGCCCGCCGCACGCTTAACGCAGTATTGTCCCTGAAACTATTTACCTCACCCACAAAAAGTAAATTATTCAAACAAAAAATTCTCAGTAAATAGCTTATTTTCCAAATATCAATCAACTATGTTACTACCTTATTTACCGTTTAAATATTAATGTGAAAAAGAGAAAGGTAATAATGAACGTACATAAAATAGGTATGTAACTGAAACTTAAGCAGAAGCTTGCAATACTTATGGAGCATTGAGCTTAAGTAACCAATCACGTTTCTCCGTGGAGCAGCTAATGTAAGACTATATTGATGGTTATTGGCTCAGGTTCTTAAGCATTCAGTGTATAAACTTAATGCCAAGCGTACTAAGTTTCTCTTTAAAGGTTTTGGATATCTTAAAGTTAGAAGTTAACATATTATAAGCTAGCAGCACCCCGCGGTTTTACCCTCGTTGTACCCGTTCTCGTGGGAATTTCGGGATGAAAAATAGCCTATAACCTTCCCGTTGAATGTGGCTATCTATTACAAAAAGATTGATAATTCCTGAGATTACGTCGAACATACAAACAAACAAACTTACAAATTTTACCTCTTTATATTATAGAAGTATAGATAAGGGTAAATTGTTGCAAACGGTTGGTTATCGTACGTAAAAAGTTCATATTTGTTATATATTGTTATAAATCAGAGAAAATTTATAAGTTTATTATTACTCCTGAACTCTACTTGATGTAATAAGCATAGCTATTCGAATTGAAGTGAAAGAGAAAACAAAATATAACTCAAAACGTACCTATTACGTATTCATTTCTCCCTAAATAATGAGTTTCACCTGTACTCTGTAATACGTATGAATAAGGTATCCGTTGCGCTTCGAGTCCCGGCAATAACAAAATATTCCCGGGGGATTCCAATTAAAACGTTATATCCGCAGAATTCCACGGGGTCGGGAACTTTCGGAATACTTTCCCGGTGTAGGGTTAGCACAGACATGAGGAATATTACCTTATAGGTAAGTAAATGTAAATATATGTATAATAAATGTATAAAAGGCTATATGTATTAAATGTCATTGAACCTATAGTTTTCAAACTCTTAGAAACTCAAATAATTTGATGCTAAATATTAAAAATCTTAGTAGAGAGACTCAAATGTAAAATGATAACTATTTTTGCCTCAGTTCAGCATAACATTTATTAATTTTGACACATCAAAGTATCATCATCAAATAATAATTTAATTTTAAAGTTTACTACCAACTTAAATTCACTTTTAGTAAATTGAAACGTTTATTATTTTCTTAGCACTTAGGTAATGTTACCGAGGTAATAGATTTAAAAAATAATAGAACTATTTTTTTTACTAACCCTACATTAAATTAATTGCTTCGCTCGCATACTTCAAATATTTCTCTTAGAATAATCTCTCACTGGCAAACGTCTAAATGGAATGCGAATTCAACTTTCGTATTCGTGAAAACTCCTCAAGAATTTTGCCTAATATAAATTTAAAATAGGTTATTAGGCAAGAACAAGAATCAAAATTACAGAAACTTTTCGTAATAGGATAAGTTCGACAGGATATACTTGTTATAGGTAACTAAACCTATGTAAATTAAACTTAAGTTTATACTAATCATACTTTAAAGTATTTGGAAAACCAGCTAGGTACTTACAAGAGTAACAAAAGTAAAAAATAATTGCTTAGGGCCAATTAAAAATTTGCACGATTAGATAAATAACTAAAAAAAATCTTCAAACTTCTAATCTACCTCTGCATGTGTATTGGTAGAGCAAGAAATATTTAATTATATTATACATCTATCCTTTGCTATTAATTACGCAATACCGATTATAAAATTAATTTACATTCTATACAAAATAATGTTAACATGTTTAACGTCTCAAAACCATTGATATCCTTACAAAAACCTTACTTATTTCAAGTCACAAGGAAACATTAATTATGAAATATATCAATAGTGATACAATCTCTTAATCCATGAAGCGAAGCAAGAAACACGCTTCAATACTTATAAATAATAACGTAAAACAATAATGCAGTACCGTTTAGGTCCTTAGAAGTTCGGTATAAATTTCACCCTGGGAATAAATGGATTATATGTGTATGCTGAGCGCCATCTAGCGGGGGGCATGGGAAGTACGACCGAGTTTACACCGTAGCAATGTTTTGTACTTAATTTCTTTAAATTTGTTGGTAATAAGGTGCTTGATACCTGGCGAGTATCACAAATATCTTTCGAATTTTGAATTTAAAATTCGAATCGCAGTTTTAAACTACGCTCTAGTTTTTATGCTTAGCATCCTGGCTACATTATTATTGTGAGCCTGTGAGAACGAACATTTATCGATACATTATCACAAACAAGCAAAACAGTCACTTTATTGCCCCCAAAATCTACTACTGTAAGTATGTATTGCAAATTTATTTTAAATCATTAGGGAGCAAAAATATATCTGAATTCATAAATTAACAATTCATCAGAATTATAGTAAAGTAAAGGCAAATACTCACACATTTTTTCAAGTTTTACTTAATAATATAAGAACTAAAATTGCATAATCCAAGTGAAAGTGCTGTACATTGTAAATGAGGACCGTGAGTTAGTGTTATTGCCCGGATTTGCCCGCTACTGCACGCGCATTTACTTACACCCTACTTATTGTCGGGTGTCGTAAAATCTGACAAAATATTTCAATAAATTGATTACACTTACAGTACCTATGGGTAGGGATGTTAAAATGTATCTGTGTGTTTGTTTAAATGTGATTTAAATGGTACCTAATACAAGACTTGTACTTGACTTGAAAACAGATATCCCGTATTGGAGCTTTTGAAGATGATCAATGATAGCTTTGGATTTAGTTTGGTAGTTTATCTAATATCAGGACAAACCGAGTAGGAATTAGTTATGTAGGAACATTGAATAATATCATATTATATATTACTAGCTGCGCCCCGCGGTTTCACCCGCGTTGTACCCGTTCCCGCGGGAATTTCGGGATAAAAAATAGATGTTGGCCGATTCTCAGACCTACTCAATATGCTCACAAAATTTCATGAGAATCGGTCGAGCCGTTTCGGAGGAGTACGCGAACGAACACTGTGACACGAGAATTGTATATACATATAAGATGATACATTATGTAGAGTCTACCAAACGAGAGCCATGTCAGAGGCCTTTGGCGGCTCAATAACTCTGACACCAGGATTGGTCAGGTTGGCCATCCACTCGATGAAGAAGAAGAAGACCAAACGAACAATATTAAGCTTAACGAAGATAGCTTTACTAAAGCTTTAGGAAGCTTTTTTCGTCAAGCCTTTTTAAGTTTTAAACTTTCTTTTAAAACTAAAATATACACCAATTTATAAAAAAATCACAGACATAAAATGATCCTCCTGTTAATTTTTCAGTTGTCGTTAGTTAATTATATTTCCTCAACTTCTATGTTTTTATTTATTTCTAAATATTTGTCTATAACATTTACTCAATATTGCTAACCCCGCCGGAACTTTGGTATCCAAAAGCTTACATAATATAGCATCTTCAAAGAGTGATTCATAGTTTGCAACGCGGGTGGCTCGCATCCCAAGTTACGTGGCACAAGAAACAGTTGAGCATCGTTAGCGCTAATGAGAACGTACGATCGTATACGTAATATATCTTCAGGGTAACCATCTACACACGATCAGGTTTTATCCCTGGTTTACAAGTTAAAAACAATCTTAAAACCGTGATATGACTGGACTGGTATCCAATAATAATATTATTAAGGTACAGTTTTTGTCATACAATATTTAACAATAATGAGAAATTAAAGCTTAGTTTGAGTTGTACAACCTTGTGTGAATTAGTCGAAAACGTATTTAGTAACTTTTTTACAATAAACCTTTCTTTAGTAGCAAATTTTGTTGACAAGTAATAAATAACTATCTGTACGTAATTAAAAAAGATTCTTGAAAATTTAGTACCTACCTACCTATGTTGTATACGAAAAAAGTGACATGTGCTTAGACCATAGCAGTGGTCTAAAAACTTGGGTACTATTAGGTGGCCTATAACTATATAAAATAAATTAAATTAAGATTTTAGTTAGTCTGAGTTATTCAAGCTTTAAAATTAAAATACCAACAGAATATGAAAATATTTCCATTAAAATAAACGGTCTCATTAAATAGCAATTAAAGTATGAAATCGATTGACTCGTAAACCTGTTGACTATCTTAATAAAGAGTAAAATGTATTATGATTACAAAATTGTGGGATTTAGTTCGAGACCACATATGAAGTCTTAATAAATGAGCGGTTTCATTGTCAAGTATAATGAACGGATTAGAAAGGAATGTTAGCTTGTTATAATTTGGTTTGGTTGGATTTGGTAATTAATTATTTTCTATTTTATCTTAATATCATTTAGCGATGTTTGGATCGAGTCTCAATAACTTTTTAGAGAGGAAGAAGAAGACCATGAAGGGTATATGTAGACCAACTAAAGGAAAGGGATGCCTAATGCGTATCGTACGAACAGAGGATGGCAGAAAATAGAATAATATTATTTAAAAGAACTTCATTCAAAAGAGTGAAGCTGTAATGTTTAAAAAGAACTTGGTAGAAATTAATAAAGTATAGGTATATAGGTACACTTCTCGGACTCCTATTTTGTACTTAAGCCGATTTTGTATGGATGCCGATAAAGTATGAAAACGGGCGGTGACACCTGATTAAAATTCGGATCTGATAGCCAACCAGATTATGGGCTTTTACAATAAAAAAATCTTAATAGGCGGGTAATTTGATCTAAGAAGGCAATTAAGCATCTAAAGTTAACTACCTTAAGTAACTCAGTTTAATGTAAAATGATATAAAGTACTTACGGCCGTACTCAGAGACGTCAAATGCTTCCTCAGTAGAGATTTAACGAGTGATTTAGACATGTAATGTATGAAAAATTACGTCAGTAGTTTTAGAGTCGATTTAATGGACGACTCTGAGTGAATAATATAAACTTACACACCGAAGAGTTTTGAATCGCCATCGATGTTTCAACCGAGCCCAATTTTCAGTACGAATTCCTACCAAAACAAACTTAGAGGAACTTAAACTTAATAACAACATTATTTTGTACCGCACATAACTTTCACAGTAACTAACAAACCTATAACACTACTTTCGCGTGTAAAATCTCAAGCTTAACTGACAATTTCGGCTTTCTCTTTGCAATCCAAAAAAGTGATTTGAATTTTAATAGAAAATTGGGTCAAGAAATTGCTTTCTAAGAAATGTTGTAAGTGTCAGTGTTCTATTGTTTATGTCGCGTTTAGTAAACACTGTTTTGTTCGATATTCAAATTTACATTTGCATAACAACCCTTTACTTTGTTCGAGAAAAAAGTTTAGTACAAATGCGACCTTCAATTGTTTTTTTTTCAAAGGCATTGTCGCTGTTCTAAAGCTTTTGACTTTTTTCTTTTGATGGATTTTATTTAAATAAGAGGCAATCGGTAGTTATTGATGTTGCGTAAAGCTAGCATATTGATGTTTAATACTTATAGTTTAGTTAAGCTATATATTTGAAAAAAGTATCTTCATGAAACCAATCTAAGTTAACTATCGTACCGTCACGATATGTTCAGAGCGCAACTATTTAACGGATTATACTGATATCATCAATGAGAAGACAGGCCTAGGCTCAGTTGTAGGACATTACTAACTTGATATTTAAAATCGTGACACAAAGCCGATATTTCCAATCGACTCTATTGAAGTTAGCGGAATACAAAGATATTACCAAAGTAATAGATTAAACTTTATGTTCCTACATAAATTCGAGTCGCACCTATACCTCCTTTTTCAAAAGGGGTAACAATAAGGAAACAAATGACTGCTCTTTAAAAAGATAAATTTTTTTAGAACACGCATTCCTTAGAACAGCGCCATCTCTTTCAAAAGCTTCGAACTATTTCGTTAAAGCTCTGTCAGTCGCAACCATGACACAAATTCGTAAAGTAGAGTCATCGAAAAATAAATACAATATGGTAGAGTAGAAACGTGTGATAAAATTTTGGTAGTTTGAAGAGTAAATCGAGAAATGTGTATTGTTCATAAGGTAGGTATTATAAAAGTATTTTACTATATTTTTTGTTAAGCTATAATTTCTTACATTAATAGTTAGATAAGGCAAATAAAATAGGAACTATACATTATTATTTAATTTGTAGTTATTTTAAATACATTTTAAATAACTCATAGTTATTTTAATCAATGTGATAAAATTGGATCGAAAAAATAACTAAAATTTTGTGGCAATAAGTACCAAAGCTAGATAAAAGTGTAGGTAAGTCCCTAATATTTTGCTATACCAGAACTCTACCAACATTGTACTATACTTGAGTATCTGTATTAGCGCCATCTTTATTATCATGATTGAACTAAATGATACATTTGTTAGACAGAAGACAGCAACATTTGGTTGTCACATAAGTTTTTAACATGACTTAAATGTATCGTTATTAAAGATGTTGATTTTTTTAAATTAATATATGCTTAATATTAACGGTTTGTTGTTATAAAATTAATATATACCTAACCTACACCTTTTTTATATTCCTTTATTATTATCCTTTATTAATAATCATTTACTATTTACTTATTTATTTGTTTTTGTCATAAGTATCAGCTTATATTTTTTTTATTAAAACATTATTCATATGTAGTCTGTGAGTTCAGAATAAGATAAAAAATACATTTTAAATTTCATTTACGCAAGCACACCACTCAAGATTTGTACAACAAAAATAAACAATAATATATTTATATAAAGGTTGATGACACCTGGGACAGTATGCCCTCCCAATAATTATTTAGGATACACTCACACATCTGTATTCATGGGTGTGTGCTCAAGAATGTCTATGAACAGGCCATTGCCACGCCGTCCTTTCGCCGCCATTTTAGTTTATCTCCCATCTCGCTCACTCAAACAAATTCGATTGGTAAACAAAGTGAAATGGAGTTATCATTCTGCCTCTTTCTATCAGAGATGGGAGAAGTGATCACAGCGTGACTTCTTTCCATTTGAGGGGAATGAAAAAAGAAAAAATATAAAAAAGTATGGCGTTGTTCGGTGCTTGCGTAATCAAGCGAACATTATTGGAATATTTTGATAATGGCGGAAGCGTGCGGTAGGGATTTAGGAGTGGTTTAGGACCGGTTTCATTAAACACCTACATTTATAAGCCACGAAGCCTCGCTGCGGGTACCTACTTAATATAAATCCGCCTTCTTGATTCAGTGGAATTGATATGGAAAACCGGATTACATGTTAACGTAAGAATAATATTTTTAAATGTATTTTAAGCAGCTCTACCTTGACTCTAACTACAATTTACCTCGACTCTACCAAGGTAGAGTGAAATTAATAAAAAATGCTAATTAGCTACTTATCAATACATGGGATTGGGAGGTATTCAAATATTATTATATGACTTAATGTGTAATTAAGTTTGCTATCTTACCGTCTATCAAACGTTTTGCCAATTTTATTTCCTCTCCTTATTCACACCATTTTGTTGAGATCTGAAAATAATAAAAAAAGCATTTTAATACACGTACCTAGATAATATACTTAAAAAAATCTATCTCCTAAGTTTAAAAAAATCTATTTATAACGTAAGTATATAACCTATATCATTTTCCATAATTTCCAGCCATAAATATAAGCTTTGATAATAAGTAGGTATCTAATCATACCCTACCTATTCTAATCTTAGACGATCTAAACACGCCAACCCAAAGGCTTTGGCCACTAACGAAATATATTAATAGGTAAGTAAGTACCAAGTACATATTCAAACATAAGTAAGTATGTATCATAGTTTGTATTTAGAACTCCGACAACTGGGTTGGCCGACAACTGGTAAAGAAGATTAATAAGTAGGTGATACCAATATAGGTCAACTAGCAGCGCCCCGCGGTTTTACGCGTGTTGTGCCTGATCCCGTGGTTTGAACCCCATTTCGGGATGTAAAATACTTTATAACCTTCCCGTTGAATGTGGCTATACATTACAAAAAGAATTATTCAAATCGGATTGGCAGTTTCTGAGAAAAACACATATAAAAAAATAAACACAGTTAGAAACTCTACCTCTATATAATATTAGTATACATAATCAATGCAGCCAAATGACTTAGACATCTATGTATATAATGATAGAGTCCTATGTATCACGGTGGGAATCAAACCAACTCTCAATGGACGTAACCCTAGGCACCTCCTACATGCTATCGTAGTTGCAATAATATTGCCATTGATAAGCAATAAAGTGAATTTATTAGGTTGCTACATGACCGCTATAAACGCCCGATTAACGGTTAATCATCTATTAATCGGTCTTTAACGGATCCGTAATGTCAAATAACACTTGAAAGAACAAGCGATAAAAATGATTGCGACTTCGTGACTGGAGTGTGACTGAACGACGGTTTTTGTTGGTTTTTGCTGAAGGAAATTAATATTATATAGGTATTTATTTGTATCAGTTAGTTATATTCCATGATACAAGCTTAAGTTTAGTTAGATCTAATTAAAGTGTGTGAGTTTGTCCAAAGAAAAAAACACAATAATAATTCAGGTACCTATGTGAAATCAAGCAATTATTATCAACTTATTCTTCTTATATAAAGAACTAGCAGCGCCCCGCGGTTTTACCCGCGTTGTGCCCGTTCCCGTGGGAATTTCGGGAATTTTTTTACATAAAAACCTTCCTCTTGAATCACTCTACCTATTACAAAAAACCGCATCAAAATCCGTTGCGTAATTTTAAAGATTTAAGCATACAGACAGACAAACAAACAGTGTGACAGACACGAAAAAGAGACGACTTTATTTTATACTATGTAGTGATAATCGTCTTGTACAAAAACGCTTTAGAACTAAAAAACTGTTAAAAAGTGCTTTGTCTCTTTTGCTCCTTGGAAATGTCGCGTACGTCGGAAAGGGACAAACCATTCGATAACTTAAATTCTGATAAAGCCCTATGTGTACGTATTGTATTCGATTCCGTTTTTTTTTTCATTTCTTAATTGTGGTTTAATTGGTGTAAAGTGGTTCTTAATTCTATGTTTGGTAGATATAGGTTCAGCCGTTTTTGCATAGGAGGCTTTTACATTTTTGATATAGTTTTTCTACAGACGCGGAACTTGCGCGGGGGAACACGGTGGTAGACACATCTATGTACCTAGTGATGATAGGAAATTATATAGTACCTATGGGTATAGGTATATATCTATGTAATAGGTGAACAAAAGGCGGGTTGCTTCAACTTACGCGCCCGCACCAGTAAATGTTAACGTAAAATGTCAGACTTAACCGATGTAAGAAAATGAAAACGCGTGGCTTAGTTGTGAAACAACGCTTTGTATTGAACAGCTTACGTAATTGTAAACTTTTTAACGTTCGTATGTTACGATAACCCACCCTTATAGTTGTAATCATTTACGTCTACATAATATTGATCTACGATGCTACTAGTCGTTACATTATCCCTAAAAACATAATATAAAGGTACATAACCTCTTTAATACTATTAGCTATGTTTATGACCTAAAGTGTGACTTCCGTTTAAACATTATTAGTTTAACACACGCATACAATTACTAGATTAAACTCAAGGTTTAGCCACAAATTATTTAAATAAAATCAACAAATTCAATGCTTATCAAAGGAAACAATAGGCAGCTTAAAGCTTAAGTAATAAACTTATACGAAATACCAAGTGAAATGAACTTTAAAATGGTTTAAATACAAATGTTAGATTGTTCTCCAAGTCATTACCACTTTGCAGTCACAAACATTTTTCCTTACTAGTAACTATTACGTATATTTTATGAAATCTGATATGAACGCGACTTTATATGTAATTTAATAACAGTTATAAATATCTACTTACACCGATAGTTCCGATAAATAATATCAGTTATTCGGGTCATAAATAAAGTAACAGTGTTAGATAAATGACTGTAAGACAGTAAAGTTTCATTCAAAGACCGTACGTATGGGAATCGCCTAAACAACCGGCTGTTTGGTGATGTTGTAAATCAAATCATCAATTATCGTGAATCGTTTACACTTGCGACGCCGCCGTGTAAACAATCTGAACATTAAAACACGCTACCTACATTTTACGAGTATTCAATTTGGGGGAAAATCGATTTTATTCGCTTGCTTTTTCAATCGATTTAGGAGTAAAGTCGCTCGAGATTACTATCGATGTTTATGTTTAGATTTTTCTATGCGGAAGTGGTGTACGGATGCGTCTTGGATGGTAGAGAAACAAAACCAGGAGTTTAGGATCGATAGCTTTTAGTTTAATGTGATTTTATGTCTGAAGGCAAGAGCAAAGAAATACGACCACGGCTTCTGTACTGTACAAACTATTCTTACCAATCTTACAATGTAAAGTAATCAACCAAAGACAACGTCTATGCCTAGAAAAAAATGGTTTAGTGATGTTGTCCACTTATTACTCGATCACTAAACCTTTTTCAGAAAGGCCTTTTTTCAGGCTTTGCTTTTAGTTTGAAAATGTGACAAATTAATTTATTTTTTTAAACTTATAAGTTGAAATAGATTGTACAAGTTTGTGGCTTGCTTGTACCGACTTAAGTAAGTTCAATCAAAGCAATTACCGGTAATTAGGAAGTATAAGGTATATAGTACAAAACAATAATCATATATCTCACTTACTTCAGAGCTTCGTCATGAAACGTCCACACATATCAAAACCAATACATAAAGTCACTCTTAATATCACTACTGAGTGTGACCAAAACGGAGTCATCAACACAACTGACAATTCTAGTCCACGACAATTGTATCACATATATTGTCCGCTAACAAAACACTAACAAATTGATATGTTTATCTACAAAGAACTATAAACTCATTCAGAGCCCACCCTTTATTGAAGGGATCCACCCTTCTGATTTAAAAAATTGCAAAATATTACATAAATAATAAAAAACTTCCCCTTCTCGGTTATCTCTCGGATATCATTTTGGCAAAAGTCATAGTTCAGGGGAAATGGTCTGTGTTTAATTTGGAATTTTAAATTCATATTCCATGGTGGATGCTTCCTGGTACTGGGAAGTATTTTTTTATATTACTATAAGCATTTTGGATTCATAATTTAAAATTTAATGGTGTAGAACGCGGAGAACTTTTTTAGGTAAGTATTTCTGGCTTCACAAAGTTAGCTGATAAGTATAAGTTATATGTTGAGACAATATTTATACTATTGGTACTTATTTTACTAATTTTTATATTATCCAAACTGAAATTAATTTTCGCTACTTTATGGGACATTTCAGATATTATGCATATTTTAAAGAACTTAATTTCTGTGTAAATAATATTATATTTTCAGACAAGTTTCCAAATTGAAAAATCAAGTAAATTAATTTATTATTATGATATCATCAATAAGAATTAACAAATATTGGTACAGATAAATATTTCTCATACAATGATAGCCCACATAATTTTCCTCCCACAACCCTTCTATCAAATGGGCTTCAGTTGAGAAACAACCCTAAATGGGATGATACGGCCATTAAAAATTACGTTTTGTTGTGATAGGGGAACTTTGTGTTCCAATCAAGGGTACTTCATGGGAAAACTTCAATTAGTACATTATGTATTTCATTAAAATATAGTGGTACTAGCAGCGCCCCGTAACTTTACCCGCGTTGTGCCCGTTTCCGTGGGAAGTTCTGGATTATAAATTGCTTATAACCTTTCTGTTTAATGTGGCTATCTATTACAAAAATAATTATTCAAATCGGAAAGGCAGTTTTTTCATATTTCGCGTTAAACAAATAAAAACGAACTCATCTTACATATGAAACTAATATCTGATATAAAAGGCAGATGCTGTATAGTGTATAATACTGAAATTAATTAGGGTATATACCTAATAGTAACATAAATTAATCTAATACACTCGTTATTTCACACCCGTTACTGTACCGAAATTCTAACTAATACATTTCAGAAATATAATGTCGATCACTGCTTGATAATGAGACAACCCCATTGACTTATAGTTACTTCAGAAAAAGGATACTATAGACTCTATAGAGACTGAATAACTTACTTTCAAATAATTTCACACAGAACAGAACTACACTTCACAAAAGCAGGTTAAATACTAATTTTTAATTAATTCCTACACAGAGTTAAATGTCTAAAAATTTAAATTATTATCAAAAACACATTCGCGTGTAACGATACAAATGAAAATGGAGCCTTGGGCCTGTCACAGGAACTCATATGTAGTTAATTAAAACGTTGACTCCCAAAATTAAATACACCATAAATAAAAAGTTTTATATTATGCTAAGACACTTTGAAATATTGGGTGAACATAACATTTCGTTTTGACGTTTTAATCCGATATGCATAATGTATTTCAAAAAAATTTGGTAGATACTTTAAATAGTTTAGATATCTTAATATAGGTACTTATTAATAAATTTGAAGGATTTTAAATAGAGTTTATCTACATAATAAGAGCCTAATATCAAATATTTTTAATAGAGTATACGGTAGGTGCCTATCTGAACTAATATTATGAAGAGGTAAAATTTCGTAAAGAGGTAAGTTTTTTTATTCGGGCTTATCTCGGAAACTACTGGTCTGAATCGAATAAATATTTTGGTGTTGAATAGCTACATTCAGAAGGCATGTTGTAGGCTATTTTTAATCCCGAAATTCCTACGGTAACGTGCAAAAAGCGAGTAAACCACACGGCGTGGCTAGTATATAATATGATTATGATCATCCAGTTTTAGTGAGCTTTAACATGGTGTAGGTAATAAATTATCTCAGTACTTACAATGACTTAGGTATAATTAGGTAGACATCTAAATAATTCAGTCCGGAGTAATTACACTGATGAAGCAGATATGAATGTTGTACGTTCCTTTAAAAATGTCTCACACGAGAATTTAGTTTTAAGAACATTTTTACGAGTATTATTTGTGATGATATTGCTGGAATGTCTTAATAAATAAATAAATAGATATATAATTATTAGATTTTTCATAATCTTGTGAGTTTATCATACTATTATAGGTATTTATCATACTTATTTGTGATTCTGATGATGTTTAATAATGGAAACCATTATTAAGTTTAAGCAAACACTACTCATTTTGAATTGAAACTGCGTCTACGGGTTTACGGATACAAATTGTTTTTATCTTAATTGACATTTTTATCTGACGTTTCGGGCCCTTTACAGGAACGGTGGTCACCACAAATCACATTTTGGAGACTCGTATTTTTCGATCTAGTTCAATCGAAACGAAAATTAAGCAATCATTTCTTATGTCAAATCCCAACAACCTTAAGTAGTAGTAGTATAAGCTTTTAATGTCCCACTGCTGGGCAAAAGCTTCCCATCTTATTAATAATATCAGTACAGTGAGGAGGAATAGGCGTAATCACTACGCTTGCCTAAACCTTTGGCATAGAATTTAAGTAGATAGTATTTATCATCGTCTCACAATGTTTATATTAACTAATTTTCATATAGAAAGTTGCTTTACCCTAATTTCTTTACACAAAAACCTTCGGATACTAACTTAAATTTCCATACACACGTAGGGAGTCTGAGAGGATACCGAGTCTATATTTAAATTGTGTTTTTGTTTCCCCGGTTAGTTGTTAGAGCACTAATTCTGTAGTTTACGACTGCGCCAGATCAGGCGGTCGCAGATGCCGCTCCCACGCCGGCACAGCCCGTGTTTATACTGGAGCCGAGACTAAATGTAGAAGGATGAGTCAAACGAGACTTAAGAAGGAAAGAGAGGTTAATTTTGAGCTATTTATTGATGGCATTAAGTTGAAAACTCTGTATTTTTATTTATTAAACCTTTAACGATAGAAATAGAGTTTAATTACTTTCTGTCAATCTGTTATTAAGTACTTAGATACGTATTCAGATTTTCAGGCATGATTTATAAAAAATTATGACAGTTGTCACAAAAACGTTACTAAGTAAGTATGTCAATAGTGTTAATAGTATAACGTTCACACCACATACCACCAACACTACACTACTACTAACAATACTCGTATATCCCACTATATCCTTTCAAACTTTCGTTTGTTACTCTTTCACGCAAAAACTATTGAACGAATTTGGTTGAAACTTTACAGTAATAGCACATGGAATACATTTTATCCCGAAATTCCCGCGGGTACGGGTACAACGCAGTTTAAACCGTGGGGCGCGGCCAGTATATTATAAATGTCGAACACAAACTCAACACCACCATAATATTACTTTAAAACTCGTAACATACACAAACCTATTTTACCTCCAGTGTGAACGTGCCTCAACACAGCGTCCATATTCCTGTTCTATCCATTCGGTGCGACGTTGTTTAGAGTATCGAAAGCGGCTCTGTATAATTTATCGATATTATTATATCTGGAGAAAATGTTTGGACGTCCCGATAGGGTTTCATTACTTGGTGTTTTAATTTTATCTCAATAACGACTTCGGAATAAACACGCCTTTCCACTTATAGGTCTTGATATTTTGAATTCAACCCACTCTAGTGCTTATCTTAATGGGATATTAATGGTATTTAGATATACAGTTTCTTTAGAAAAAATCTTTATATTATGTTCTTGTACCTAGGTATATACTGAATTGTTCACAAGTGGGTGCGGGTGCGACGTGAACTCTAGTTTATTTCGTAAATTCTGTATGAATATTTCAAGATTTAAGTCTAAACTAATAAGGTCGATTTTCCAACCAAAATAATTCCTTTTTTATATTTAACGCCCCCAGTCAATATGAATGAATATAGACTAGATGTTTGCTGTATAAAACGTGATGGATATCAAAAAGCTTTGGTGATGGAAAGCCACCCTTAATGTGCCCTTTGGAAAAAATATTTTGAATGTAGATATTATATATCCTATAATCTTATAGGATAAACTAAATATCCTATAATTGACTCCCTATCTGTTTTATAGGATAAAGCTAAACTAAAACAGCTATAAAAATTTCTAATTACATAGATAACTAGCAGCGCCCCGCGGTTTTACCCGCGTTGTGCCCGTTCCCGTGGAAATTTCGGGAATTTGCATACACATAAACCTTCCTCTTGAATCACTCTATCTATTAAAAAACCGCATCAAAATCCGTTGCGTAGTTTTAAAGATCTAAGCATAGGTACATAGGGACAGATAGATGGCGAAAAGCGACTTTGTTTTATACTATGTTGTGAAGAACAACCCATCCAAACGTAACCCTTAGGTACTTGTCAAATCACATTTTTAAATGAAACAGAAACATGGTTTTAATTTATTCATAATTACATTTATTGCTTTACAAGTGAGAATTATTATGGAGAAAGGCTATGAAACTCGACCGTTGAATTTTATACTGCTTAATGTAGGCACGAGTCTACCAATCATAATGTATAATATAAGCTACCTATCTGTTATAAATCTCTACTTTTATGTACCATTAAAACGATTTTATTAGTTATTAACACGTGTTAAGCGGCTAAAGACTAACAACATTTGTAGAAAACTACGAACAGTCATATATTGGAGATTTAATAGTGTCCTTTGAGGAGAGAAAGCGGTAAAATTTTCAGATCTTAGTAAGGAAGCTGGTACTAAGTTATTGGCTGTATATGAAAGCAATTCAGGTGACAAGATACAATTATAAGTATCTTGTAAATAGATGTATATCTTTTATATTTTAAGTATATTTTTAATGCTTGAAATGCTTCTTAAGATAGTGTTGAAAAGTGCTTCATTAGTTAAACTCAAAAGTCATTTATAAGGTTGAAGACAAGCACGTAAATAGTTTAATTTAAGAAGGATAGACTACTATGTCTCTATGTAACTACGAGCTAATATTATACCTTTTTAGATCTATGTAGGAACCCCAAATATTATACTCAACACGTTCATAATATAGTAAAACCATCTTTATAAAATCGTAAGGGAGTTTTGTTAGCAATTATTAACAACGTAGCCATGTGAGTTCCTACGTCACAAACAAACCAATTAACCGTGAGAACAAATCTTAATATAATAGTTACCTAAATAACTGTGAATTCGTTATCAAATTAACATTAATAACCAACGTAAATCAATTATTCATTTCAAACACTCATCGACTTTTAAATAGTAATAAAATGTACAAACGGCAGTCAATTTATTTATTGCCTTAAAGTTGTAAAACGATATTACATGCCATAATGACGTGTTATTGGCATTTATTTCAACCATTTTACCATCAATGACCACATAATCAAACTTTATGTTCATTGTTTAATGAAAACAAATTAGTCTATAAACAAATTTAGTGATGTTATAATGATAAAAGTGTTTCACACCTCCAGTTACAACCGTCCAATCTGTATTTGGTTCTATTAGAGGTTCTATCCATCACTAGTTCGTATCGAGCGAAGCCATTATCAAGTTGTTGGTTATATGTTCGGTTCTCACGGTTGTAGCAGTTAACGCACTCAAGATATCATAATAGTTACGCTGCCCATTCCTTACATACTAAACCTTGTACATAAAACTACATAAAGTGAACGAGTTTCGCAAGAAACTGCGAGCAACATTGTTGTCCGATGCCACATGCTCCAGACCGTATAAATTTGCGCTTGATTTATTTATTACTCACACAAAATGTCAACAAAGAGAACGGTTTTAAAAGTGAAACGAAAAGGATTTTAGTAAAGGGTGTCCGAGTATTGTGAACGCACCCTTATGCAAATCAGTACGCTGAAACCGAAAGTGTACTGTTAACAATGGCTTTGTGTTGCGCAACCTTTACATAAATTATCGATACGCATTAGTCTAATTACGGAATCCTTTTAAAAATCTGAAAAGTACAAAACCAGTTCGTACGGGCAAAAAACTTGACTAATCGGTTCACATTGTTTTCTATTACAATAAAAGGTTGTATTTGCATAATTTAGTGCAACTTTCGGTTAAATGTTTGGAGTGTTGCGGTTACTTTCGTTTACTCTCACAGTGAGCTTTCCAAAGTGCGTTGGTGCGTGATTTTCGATAATTCAAACTGATTTATATCTGCGATCGCAAAACTTTCCATAACCGATCGTGTCGTACATAGTTCAATAATACGTAACCATTGTTGTGATTTATATCCAAGTGAGTTCGTGTTACCGGATAGTTAAGTTTTTACTGTCACGATAGAGGGTTCGGTTGAATACAGCTGATACTATCAGTAATGTCGAGGCGATGACAACCGAAGTCGCGGTATCACCTATGTATCACTAACCTCTGATGTAAGTGTCACGTTTAGTATCAAATTTATAGCTTTTTGGTAACACACAGGTATCACTAATATTGAGTAAGGGATTTTCAAGTGAGTAGATTTAATGTTTTTGAGCTTCAACCTTTAGTTAATGTTGTGGTACTTAATTTATTTTATACGGAAACAATGTAAGGTACTTATACAGTGTTTGAAAGTTAACCAATCACTTTATCAGCCAAAACTACACAAGATATCTTCAATATCATAACCTACATTGTAGGTACTGATGTCTTCGGTGAGATGAGGGGCCTAGCAGTGGGACATTCGTGGTTAAACTATAGTAATACGTACTGAAAGTGTCAATTAGATAACATTAATTTTGGATACGGATCCAAGGAAACATATTCTTGAATATGACAGGTTTGTCCATTCTTCTTGATTTTTTCGTCAATAGGTTAGTAAATATAATGTGTTTCGGGGCCAGAACTTGGCCACCTCTATCGAACTGTTACTGGCTTTCCAAAAATCCTCCGTTGTGTACAATACGGGGGTACGTCCATTAGGGACATACAAAAACCTTGATACCATTATGTGCTTCGAAGGGCACGTTGAATTGTCGGTCACGGTTGTATCAATCATTTAAGGCTGTCTAAAACTCCTATACCATAAGAACCTTGTCCAATAACCTACTCGCATTTACTTTACCATAAGCTAAATACTTTACACTAAAGTCAACGTCACAATACACAATACATTGAACGTCTCTATTAGGTATGTAAAGTCGTCAGTCGTCACTAAACCACAACACTAGCCAATCCAACATGGCGACAGACCGCAAGCGGTAATTCATCAGGGAAACGTCATAAAATAGAATTACGGGATCAGGGACTCACGATTACAACGAATCAACATAAATCATGCCCTCACTCTTCTAATTGCACTAGATCTCTGTACCAAAAGATATAAATCAAAAATTTCGTTTGTGCGGGCACTTTTTTTATAGGTCGGTTTTCTGTGTCGTAAATCGCAACTGAAACTTTCGGGATTAATGGTTCGGTTTAATTTATTAGATGGAATTTTTGATTGATGTTTGTTACAGATATTTGTTGGAATTTTATTTCTTTTGCTGTATTGATATTTTTGGGAAGTGATATAAGAGCTGGAAGTAACGTACTGAAAACTATTGATAATTAAAATAATCTGCTCTTTTTGTGGAGGCTTGTTCTTAATAATAGGTAAAGCGGAACTGGAACTTTAAGTATAGGTACTCTAGTTCCGCATCCACTGTATGTATTAGAAGGCATAATAATATACTAACTGTATTTTCAATAATCATAAACACTGAATTTTACTACGTCTTTCGCTTTAAGTCTTAACTCCAAAACATAAACCTAAATAAATATCTAAGCCTATTTAATCATCACCTATGGCATCTGAAAATCAGCGCTGCACGGGGCCACCGTCCCGTACAGCACCAGCTGAGATGTAGCCTATTGCCTTGTAATATCTGTTTTTGTTTTTTTAATTGTGGTCTTTTTGTTTTTTTTCTTGTGGCAATACATTTATTTTTTATTTATTTATTTATTTACGTACCATATCATAGCATTAACAGAGAAAATAAAGTGGTGTATGTATGTTAGGTAGCCAATAGCAAATCACCTATGTTTAAGATGATTTACTAGCTAGCTATATTATAAGTACAACCATTACGTTTAAGCGCTACCGTGCGACGGAGGGCACGTTAAATTGTCGGGCAACGTTTTTAGACAATCTTACAGTCGTTAGACCGTGTCGGAGTTCTTGTGGCGGTCTAAACACTGATACCAGGTTAGCCACTAACCTACTCGATCTTACATAACATTAGGTACTCCTTACCCAGCATTCAAAATGTAATTTATAACGCAATCATATCAATCAGACTATTTTACATAATTGAATATCAACTTAAATCTCAATATCCAATAGCATTAATGAAAAATAAATTAACATTAAGTGGAATTGTAAAATAAAATTAATCTACAATGGAATCGTATTAGCAAATAGCAAATTACAAAAACACAAATACTCATTTAACTTATAGTTGGTTAGTTATCCTACAATAAGTAAATACAAAGTGAAGAAAATTGGTAATTATTATTTTTCTCTTTTAATTTCCTTTGCTTACAAATACACATTTTGATAAAGCAAAACATTTAATTTAACGGTTGATTACATTCCATTAATGGACATTATTGTGTTGTAACAAGTATTTCTATTGCTATCAAACCAATTTCTCTGTTTAATTACTGTAACCGTTTCAATACCTAAACAATATTTTCTCGTGAGATTTTAGGCATTTTAGATTATTGTAAACCGTGCTTTTGTAATCATGATAATAATTTTATTGCCGTTTGGTAAATTAAATTATTAAAAACAATGTTATATCAAACTATTGTTGTCAACTTACATTACCCTATTTAACCATATAATAATAATTACTTTTATTATCTTTTCCAACAGTATGACATTATTATCACTATCTAGATACACGTAGGTACTTATATTTTACTTTATTGAAATTACTCGCAGTCGCCCTATCATTTCAATATAATTTAATTTAATTACTGAAACATATTTACATTATATACCTACCTAAGTAAAGTTTATACTGAAAAGACACAACTCTAAAATCCAACTGACTTCCTTTAATAAACAGTTTTATACAGTATTATTCATGTGGCTAAAGATCAGGTTACGGTAAAACTGAGTTTTATAATAATATTGATCAGCAAACAAGTGTATAAATAACAATTTAATGTTGGTTTAAGATTCATTACCAACACGCTTTATGCGTGCGAGTTTATCTATCTCTCTGTAAATCTACAAGCAACCAGCGAGGAAATATCCACTTTCATATATCTGTATTGATCTGTATTGATATGTAATACGCCATTTATATAATTTTCTCCGACCAAACCATTTACTTTCTAATTTTCTCTAAACTTTAACATAAATGTATTATTGCCAATTTTATGTGTGATATTGCAAGTTGAATGAAACTTGAAAAATTTTAATGCCTCGAACCCACCGTTCTCTGGCACGGCAAAATTTTTATCGCAAGCCCGTTATCGTTGGCGATCATAAATCTGTTTTCGAATCGTGAATCGCCATTGCAGCAAGACCACATTGCACTCGCATTTCGTACGAAAGTCAACCGTTCCATGTGAGTATTAGAGCTTAATTTATAGTATCGCTTGGACATTATTTAGTACATTTGGATTTCTATCAGGTTTAATGTCGCATTGTACCAAAGTATTTGCCAATGCACGTAAAATACCAGCAAGGTTCTCAAAATGCCAGACTTATTTATGGTCTAAGAGACGGTCCTCTCCGTGACTTCGAAAGGTAATGACCACCCCAGAATTAAAGGTTTCAAGTACGTTCTCTTATAATTAAATAGAAGAGGAAATACATAAATTTATCTGTCGTGTTGGTTAATTTATTCGCGCTGTTTTCGGACGACCTCTGGTACAGTTTAATTAAATGATTTATTGATTTTGCCGCGGGTACGCAACGCACCTTGCAGTTTCATCTAGTTTCTAATTAAATTTAAACCAAAGAATATATACCAACCTTGTCAATTTCTATAGGTTTATTCCAAAGGGTCTTACAATGCGTTAAAAGTGCGACCATGGATAGTGACCAATCCATTTTAAACGTCGGGAAATCAAAGCAAGTTTTTTAACATACAAAATCATCCTCCTGTGCCGCAAAAAAAACTCTATAGTAATACGTTAATAATATTTAATAGTTTAGACGTCTAACACTCATTGAATTTAGAACCGTGAATCATATCATCAACATCTTGCAAATCTCATATCATTTGATATGATCTCCTGATAAACCATACCGAATCACGCCTGTATCCGACAGAGTTTCCAACGTGGCTATAGATATAATATTCATTAAAATACCGCAATTATGGTAACACAGATCTTCAGTATGCTTTATCATGCAACACTTTCGAAATAGTAAAAAAATGTACAACACTTTTTATCGGCTTTATCATAGCTATGGTATGATAGAGTGGGCTTAATTGCAAGTTTATTGGTACAGCCAATAAGCATTTATAGCTTTCCCGACCAAAGTCAATTAGTTTGGATTAACTCTCATATGGGGTTGGTAGTGTGGGATAGATACTTAGAAACGTACTTAGGTTAGGTATATAGAAGTGGGTAAATGGAAGGTACCAATCGAGAAGATGTCAGTTTCATCTACTAAAGTTTGTATTGTCCATTAGATATACCTACTGGCCCTAAATGAAGCTAAACCAACATCTGTATCTAGTCAACATCTTAATGCTTAAATTAAGATTATTATTTGTTTTTGAATCCAATCCGCCATCTTGTTCAGTATTTTACCTGTCCCATCAATTGTAAAAGACTGTCAATTAATTACATCTCTATATTTACTAAAACACCTACGTAGGTACTTATAATCTTAATATATTCTATACTAGCAGCGCCCCGCGGTTTTACCCGCGTTGTGCCCGTTCCCGTGGGAATTTCGGGAATTTTACATAAAAACCTTCCTCTTGAATCACTCTACCTATTACAAAAAACCGCATCAAAATCCGTTGCGTAATTTTAAAGATTTAAGCATACAGACAGACAAACAGTGTGACAGACACGAAAAATTGACGACTTTATTTTATACTATGTAGTGATACTTTATCTATACCAACCTACGTTCAATAAAGCTGGATACTTCTACTTGGAATTCTCATGTACTTAGGTAGGTCTATTCATTTTACCCATACACAACTTTATCTATTGAACACTCCAATACATTGATTTCCAATAGGCAATAGTTTGAATATAATGTGGTACAAACATAATATTGTACAGGTTTTACAGTGATTACGACACAATAGGTAGGTAACATACTTACACGCGAGGTTAAAAAATGTAGGATGGAAAAACGTGAAAAATGAACAGCGGTGTTACAGTAATCTGGATCACGAGTCTCTGTCGTGCTAATAGAGACATAAACAGCGGACGATAGTTAAAATCACGACCTATTTTATGTTTCACCTATCATTGATATTGCGTTGTCTTGGTAATTGTTCAGAAAAAATGTGTTTTGTTATTTATAGGCACCTACATAGTTGTAGGTAACTTTAACTTTATTGTAAGCGCGTGTGGTTAGAATGAAAAACATTTTATAAATGTAGGTATGTAAGTACTTAGTAACACTAAAAAGATATAAAGTAATCGAGGCAATATGAGATGTCACTTTAACATATAGATCTACTATTAGATATTAATAATTCATTGTATAAGTTATAAAGCTAATATTATTTACGTTTACAAATTAATATTAACAAGGCCGTCGATATGTATTAATACATAATTCATTAATTTATTCCAGTCATGTCTTAAAATACTTAACAATCTTCGAGGTCAAGTTTTGTATTGTCAAGACAAATATACTCGTAGATATATATTTTTATATATATAAGTTAAAGATCTACAACTTTAAAGCTCGATACCTAGTAGATTTTTAATTAATGCCTTTAAAAATGGCGAATGTACCTACGAGTATAAGTACCTTATAATGTACAGTAAGGTATACCTAATACGGTACGCCTTTAAAAAGTAAGTAAGTATTAGCCAGTAGCCTGCTGCGCAAAGGCCTCTCATCTCAATGAATATGTCAGTACAGTGAGGAGGATAAAACATTCTTGTACGCCTTTAAAAGGGACAGGCAATTATCGTTGGTTTAAAATTGGAAAGAGTGACGGGAATGGGGGGAGGCCTTTGCCCAACAATGGGATGATACAGGCTAACAGTAACTGTAGTTATAAAATGACATAAGTACATAGATATGTTCATACTCTCCTAAGTATATAAGTAAAGTATATATTTGTACTGTTTTCACAACAACGATCGTGTACAACCATAATTCTTCGGGTTTATGACTATCTAAATCTGAACTTAAACAAAGAAATGATTCATAAACTGTATATTACCTATAGTTGGTAAATGGGCGCGTGATATTAATATCAAGGTATGTACTTTCTTAGGTGTGTCAAGTATATATTCTATTAAGAATAAATGTGATGTTGAAATTGTTTAATGCGATGCGATGATGCTACAAGTTAAGTTTTCGTTAGACTAAAATCATATTCGAAAAGGTGTTAACGGAAAACAAAAACTGTAAGAATGTTTAAGACAATTAAAACAAGTATAAAAAAGAAAAATTACTCACAACCAATCCATAAATCTCCTAATTCTTCTGGCACAATAACTAAGTCATAATTTTATATGATGTTATAAACATATAACATGAAACACTTATAAAATCAATGTCCGAGACGGAACGATAAGGCAAACTTATGTATTCGAATGATTTTCCATGTAAATTGTATTTTACGGTTATCGATTTGTTATTACAGTTTGTTTTATTCGAAATTTGGAGTGAGAAGCGAGTGAGCCGCCATGTTGGTGAAGCGTGCGTAAGCGCCTACACAACGCGAATACTGCAAATTTACAGTCCGCCCGCTCACAACCGCTGGCGCGTTTAAAAATAAAATAAAGTTAAAACAACGTCATATTGTGCACGTGTGTGCGAGCGAGCCAGTATTTATTTATAGGCTAGTAGCTATGTAAATAACGACTACACTTCACAGTATTTCTCGTGGTTTGCAAAACGTCTTAATTCTTATAAGTTTAAACTTCGTCGTACTCAATCTCTGTAAATAACCAAACCTATTGTTAGGGAGCATAAAACCTCATGCTTAATACACGTAGTAAATTAAAGTTGTGGTCCGATAGTAGAAGTGTATACTTAGTGTAAATAAACCTTAGGGTTCAAACTATGTTTAATTTTCTAGGTCACTAATGAACATGCCCGCATGTTTTCAATCTGTTTGAAATTGGAATATTAGTTCTGTAATAGGTCCGTCGAACATATTGCTGGTAAATAGAAGCACATTTCAAATCTAATTACACCTTAGTTGAAAGGTTTTACCTATGCAATATTTGACGGTTTCGTTGAATAAGTACCAAGTAAATAATTGAATTGTGAATTTTATCTGAGCTGAGTAGAACATACTTTGTAGTAGGTACATAGTGTATGTAAATATTTGTTAGAACATATCCGTATTTATTACTAAATAGAATGATTTACAACTTTGATGATAAAAAGCTATTAGGAACTAATAGCTTATTATTATATATTCAAAGTATGTAGGTATATAGTAGTATCAGTTAGTTAGATTCCATGCTTAGTTTGGGTCTAATTAATCGTGTGTGAATTTGTCCGGGTATATTTATTTATATACTTAGGTAAACGTATTATACGGATCTGAATAACAATTCTATTTGCTCAAAATATCTTTATATTAATAATAAATGAAGTTAATATATAGACTGCTTCCTTTAGCTTTCACGACAGGCATTCATTAAGTTAAATTTTAAATTCAGCATTTTAAATACTTAAATTAGTTATTCATTTGTAATTCGTATGCAAATGTCTTAACTAGGATAAGAATTTTTATTTTTATGATTAAAAACCTGTATTTTTGTTGATTAAGTAATGCTAAAGACCTTTTGAGTGTTTAAATTATTTGTCAAAAGCGCTTTTATTTTCGGGAAAATAGTTCTAATAATAGTTAGTATTAAAACGTGTTTTTCTCATCATACTAAGCTCACCAAAAGGTAACGTACTGCATAGCATAATACGCCCTATGTGCCATATTAAAAAATGCGTAAAGAACATTTTAGTTATCAAATGGTTTGTCACTTTCTGACATACGCAATTTTCTGGAGAGAAAAAGAGACAAAACTCATTATAACAGTGTTTTCTATTAATAAGGCAGTATGATTATTCATTGGAATATATTGTTTATACTTCAACAACTTTGATTTAGTTTCGTTGTGCCACAAGCCACTAACCAAGCTAAGCTTATTACCAAGCCATATATAAAATAAATAAGCTTATCTAAGTTAAACGTTTATCATTAGCATAAAACCAGCTTTTCTTTCAATATATTATAAAGTTCCTTGGAGCAGGATTAATTCAAGTCAAGATATTGCAAGGCAATATACCAGTGCAAGCGGGTACGGTCATTGCCCTCGGCTCCCCACAGCTATATCCAGGGCTGTCGGATGATTGTTTGTACATACCAGGGATTGTAGAGCACACGTTAAAATAAATGTATTAGATTGTGACTATTTTGGTGGCGCTATTGCCTAACTGTGATGGTTAGGCGAGTGGTATAGCTCTATAGAGGCGGACTAAAGACGGAATCATTTTTATTTCATTAAAAAAGTGTTTAGTTCGTTATGTGATATTCTTGCCTAAGGCAATTCTCAGTTGAATGCGGTTTTATCACGGTTTGTTTGTCGCCGAGAGTCTCACTGTCCGTAATATTGATGAAAGGATTAGCAAAAACAATAATAATTTGGTATAAACAAAAATGGTACCCCATTTCCTATTATCTCACTAACTCTTGTATGTATGTATTTATATGACAAGAACAAATTGTAAGTAAATAAGGTAAAAGTCAATTACTACAGTTTTTGAAGACCTAAAAATGGATTTGCTGTCTAGATTAGCCTACGAAATGTACATCATACCTACTATTTTCTTTTTTTCGTAGCACCTCGTAGCACGGCTACGAATTATCTAAGGTCAATAAAAAGTTCATCTATATTTTCATTAATTTTCTTCTACAAAACCAATTTCTCTTTAAGTCACATTAATTATATTATTATAAATTAAAAACAGTGTTATTTCAGTTCAGCTGACATCCCTGTAAAGGCATCTCGCATCCATTTTAATTTTACTTTGCATCTGACACCAATCCTGTTTTCACCTTACTTGTACAAGTACAGTTTCAGTCATATAATTCGAAGATATCTTTACATTAATACGGAATTTAATCGTCCATAAACCGAGTGATATGTATGAATAATCGTATTACTTGTAAATGTAAAGTTTGGAACTTAACTCGTTAAGTTATTGAGGAGTTGAAGTAATAATTGGGCCAAATTTACTGTAAAAGGATATTAATGGGATGAAATATGGGTTTGGAAGCTAAAAAATGTTTTGTTTTAAAAGAAGGCATGTTATGGCAGAATTGGACATTAACATTATTTCGCCCGTAACTATTTCGTTAACTGTCAGTTAATTTTAGTTAGTTAGATAGATAAATACGCTATTGTTGTTATACGTTTAACATATTTACACAAGAAATTAGAAAAAAGTAATAGTAATATTATCTTTTGTTAAAGTTAATTGATGGCACACAAGTAAAACAAAATCCACTTGACAAAAAAGTTATAACATTTTAATCTTACAAAAGACAAGATTGTGAACTATTCTTTACACAGATATTTTTTCGTGTCACAGGCCTAACTTCTTCAAACACCAAAAAACTTTCAAAACCAGACGTGTTGTTTTTGTTGTTACATTTTAAAGATTTTATCAGTAGCGTTTTGTGAACATCTCCAAGCCTCGGTTTGTGTTTCTTTAGGGGAGGAGAATGCGACCCCCGCCCCTCGAAAACAATAAATATGTCAGTGGGGTTATTACAAGACGTTAAGACCCGACTCCGTCTTAGCTAAGTAAATTATTACAGTGCAAGTTTTCTGATGAGTCCACCGCTCTACCTAATAACTTTTTACTTTTATTGCTCCATAAGATAGCTTTTTTCATTTATTTTCGTGACAAGATTTATATATTTTATAATGTTTTAATTTATGGTTAGTCGGTACGTTTACATCTCAATTTTAAATTACAATTTGTTTAAGACGGTTGAACAACATTCAAATGCCTTGATATGGTTGTTAAGGTAAAGTGTTAACGCGACTTCTAATTCATAAGCTGCGTGTTCGATTCCCGCCTGAAGCATAGGATGTATAAATATGACCGTTGATTGCGAGTGCCATTTCAGTGAAGATAGATATTCATTTTATATGAAAAAAGTACCTACATGTACCTATAATAGACCAGTTGGAATCTACTCGTATACAAGTCTAGAGCTTATTCTTATACTGAATTTACTAGAATAGTCTGATTCTAGGTATACAAGTACTTTGTTTAAATCTCACTAGATCACTAGTTTAAATCAAACTTAGGTACAAAGTCGAGGAAATTAAATGTTTAACAGTATAGTCACCTTCTTAATAAGTTCGTAGGTGTAATACGGGAAATGCAGCACATGTCTTGTCAGTTACTGTTTCTTTTAATGTTTGTCAAAGTATTTAAGTAGAATTACCCATATGTACTACAAACTTACAACAAACTAAAGCAATGAACAAACATCTAGTAAAATCAACCGTCAAGTCAATACATATATGAAGGTAATAGTACTTAAGCCACCTTTTAATAGGTACCTAGATTATTCATATCAAGATAAGCAGCGCCCCGCGGTTTTGCCCGCGTTGCGCGCGTTCCGTTGAGAATTTCGGGGTGAAAAATAGCCTTCCTCGGTAAGTGGTCTATCCAACACTGATCAGGATGAAAAATAGCCTATAGCCTCCCTCGATAAGTGGTGTATCCAACACTATAAATGATTTTTTTCAATCGGACTAATAGTTCCTGAGATTAGCGCGTTCAAACAAACAAACAAACTATAGTAGTATATATAGTAGTATAGTATAGATTAATTAACTGCACAATTCAATTCGTCCAGCCTTCTGAACAACCTTCATTACAAATAATTCCTAGAATTCAAAGATAGGTATCTCTAGGTGCCTAAGTGCTTTATATAATATGTATATACATTGAGACAATTAAAACATTTATTACCCTCACGTCAAGATAATCAGTAAATTAATAACTACAGAGCCAGCAGCAAGTAATAACGCTAAAAGCATCCATTTACTAAACTGATTTATTTTAAGAAGCCATGTATAATCCGAGACACTGAAACACTTAAATATACATTGTATCTACAAAGAAAACAAAACATTTTCCGCAAAGAAAAAATCAGGAAAAAGCTTGGTAGAGAAAAACAACGACTATAAAAGAAATAGCGTTGTGTAGCGGCGCGGAGTCAGCGATACGGCCATTGGGCCGCCGCGCCGTCGGGTGAGCCTTGGTATCCCTCCCCCTCCCCCCCGGGCCTTAACTCTCTGCTCACTTGTTTTACGACCACCATTTTGTGACGTTAGCTCGCTCGGCAGCCCGCGCTAATCCATACGACTACGCCTGTGTGAGTACGCTTTACCTGTAGTGGTGACAAAGCTGCCATTGCAGATAGTGTTTACAGCAAACTCATACATTAAACACCCGAGTAGTAAAACTTTATCAATATAGTGAACTATCTTGGAATATCATTGCGTTGAGATATTACACACACCGATAAGGGATATTGTAAAACTTGATTGTCTTGAGAGACAGATTTATAGCAGTTCATTCAATTTTTTTCATTCATTCAAATCTAATTTCTATTAATTGAGGCCTTTATGAGTAGAATTTGAAACGGACAATGAGACGCAAACAATTTATTCGAACGTCATCTATTGTTATTACAATAAAGCGAAATTTTGATTTTTGTTTGTTTGAACGCGCTAATCTCAGAAACTAACAGTCCGATTTGAATTGTTATTTTTGTAATGGATATCCACATTCAACGGAAAGGTAAAAGGCTGTAACTTCCAGTTTTTTTTTTTACAGGAACGGGAACGACGGGTAAAATCGCGGGGCGCTGTTAGTGTAATAATAGAAGGCACAATTGATACTTCTGAAAATGTACCGTACATTACGTATTTCCATATTTAAAAACTCAACCTCCAAAATACTCTACCATAATTCCTGCTCACTACCCACATTCCAAAACGTCCCTCAAATCCAAAGATAATCTTCTAACTCCCCAGATAATGAGTACAGGGGGTGTAATGACGGAGATTAAGACGTAAAGATACCCTGAGTCTGTCTCATTAAGACCCTCATGCATCTATGGATGTACAGCGGCTGATACGGAGGAATTAATGATGGCACTCTAATGGATCCCATCCGTATTACTTACTATTACGTTAGGTAATTTTACTTAGTTGTGGTGTTATTTGGGTGGGAAATAAGTAGAAAGGACGTTGGATTTTGGGTAAATAGGAGAAAACGACTTTGTATTTGACTGTACTGTATTTGACAATATAAAGTATTCTCAAAGAATCTTTAGAACAAGATTGGAAGAGAGACTATGAAATAGAGAAGTGTATTTCGCTCTCCCGTGAGAGAAACTAAGAATTCTACCAAGTTCAACGTTCCCAATTAAATAAATCAATTAAGATTAAGTTGAGTAATACTCAATCAAATTGAATCCAAAAACAAAAGCTCAAAACCACACCAATTTCGCAATTAAAATGACTTAAAAAAACACTTTAATGTCTCCAAATTAAAGCACAAAACTGCACAAAACCGCGTAGGACGAAATAACAACGGCCATGACGCATATTTATCACTTAAATTGGTCAAAATAATTGCACCGCGGAGGCGTAATTTCAGGACTACTTAAAAGTAACTGATGATGCGTCAAAGAAAGGCTGAAGTTTTATTGTGACTGTTTATAGCTGTAAAAGTGAAGCGATGGCAGTAAACTGGGCAATTGTCGCGGACTACACTACCCTTGTGTTAATGTGGAGTTCCTTAACGATGATACTGTTAAATGTGTTTCTAAATACACGGTTCTTATTGGGCGATGTAGTTTTTGTTTTTAAAAATTTCTACAATTTAAATTCGTTCTTTCTTTGGCTATGATTTTGGTATGATATTACCAACCCGCAGTCGATGATTGCCTAAACCTTCTCACTGTACTGATGTATTTAGTAAGATGAGGAGGCTTTTGCCCAGCGGTGGGACGTTGCTGACTAATATTTATTTCTCTAACTTACTTAAAGCTGGTTATTTTTTCTAGATTTCCCATTTCCTACATTTTCAGACACTTTTGTTATTCCAAGTATTTTCTAGAATTAGCTAGTTAACGATGAGTAAAGATTTTTTTGCTGCATTACTCTTCTAATTGCTACTATCAAAAACCTATAATTTAACGACTAAAGCTCAACGACTAAAGTCTCACATCAAATAAAAGGTAAATACAAAGAAAACAATTTAAGTTTTAAATAAAGAGGTATTATTTTGTATTTGTATATGTTTAAGAATAAATTATAATAAATTGGAAGATATTTAATAAGCCAACAAGCAAACCCATCTATATTCATCGACAATAACTCTCTACTCAAAGACATCTTGAAGAACCTCAAATCAATATTTATGGGTAAACATTGGTACTGAGCACAAATAAAATTGAAAAGCGCTAATTAACATAACAAGGAACGATTTACTAAGACTATTATGCTACAAATAATTGGTAAAATGTTTCGTATTGTGTGTTCGTTTGTAGCAATAAGTGAATGGTAATTACTTTTGTTCACTTTATTGCTTTTACATATTAATAAAGTGTTTCTGTCTAAACACGTTCACGGTTATAAAATTTTAACACTATTTTGGGTTTATGGTAATTGATTATCTGAAAACATTGATTGTTAAATAAAAATTCTTTGTGAACAAACTTTTTAGTTGGATTTTAATTATTTTTTGTTCGTAAGTGTACGTTTATAAATAAGCACCTATTTTTATAATTTGGTTAGTTTTATAGAAACTCGAATTATAAGGCGTTGTTTTGATTAAGATAGTTTTGAAACTGCTAGCAAATCGAGTCTATAGAAACTGAGGGTTATATAAGGGTGTGTAAACATTGAAGTGGAGCAAAACTGTCCAGAGCTGTCAAACTGACCAATCACAATTCATTACGAAAAGATTTTGACAATCCCAATGCGCTGTGTCACTCAATCACTCCTTTCCGCTTCAATGCACAAACGCACGCCAATTGCTTTACCGCTCACTTACTCGCGTTTTGATAAACTCGCTGACATTAGCTTGTTTACTCGCCTAATAAACGCAGCCTTATGTATACAACTATTTTAATTCTTTACGAGTTTACTATTCTCACTACCACCTACTTTATATAGGGTTTTTATTGCATACGTTTTAAAAGTGCCTCAACTGTTGTGGTTCGTCTCCCCTTCCAGATAAGGACTTACAAATTCAAAGTTTGTTCCCTTTATCTTAGTACGTGTGTCTCATCAAAAATTCACCATGTGACTCTAGGGATGTATCCAATAAATCAGTTTTACAACATTCCCGTGTCATTTCAGTCGTCGAACGACATAAAATGATAATTTTACAGCTCTCTCCTTCCGTCTCCAGGGTTTACGACAATTGTGAAATGTATCGACACTTCGACTGACACCTCAGAGGTGGACTAGCACCTCCAATAGATCTCGTACCACCTTATCCCACTCACATTAAAGACGAAAATCGAATGATTTTCAGTGAAGATGCCATTAGAAGCATATGGCACCTTCTGGCATCCCATCCGAATACACCCAAATACTGATATTTTAAGAAAAGATCATAAAGTCATCAATCATTCAAGTGTTTATCGTTAAATATGAATGATGGGTCCCAGATTTAAGTTTTAGAATGAAACTTTATATTCTGAGCATTTTCAGATGTATTTAGAGCTAGGAATTTATGGCTGAAAGCCCGCTTACCTACCTATCCTATGACATAAAATATAGATGCCGTAAACTATTTTATATGGAGCAATATTTAAAAGTCGAACTATACTGTCTATGCGAAATTTGAAAAATAAACGCACAATTTTATTAATGATCAATTAAAATTAATTTAAGAACCCTAAGACGCACCTGCAGAATTCTGATGTCCTTTTTTCTACAAACCTTGTGTGCCTTCCAAAGCTTGGTGGCGCTCAGATAGAAATGCCACTATCGGTCACTCATCCAAGTAGAGGTCAAGCTGCACGTTACTTATCAATGGCCACGTAGCGTAGCGTAGTTTTGACAAAGCTTAACATAACTATGCTACGCTGATCACCAGTGGTCCCACCCTGACCAGTATCCACACAGCGGTACATTTTACGACCCAATATTTCCTTATTAGGACAGCTTGGAGCCGAACCATGTCCTGTCAGGGCCCTCTATAAACTAAAATCATTGGAGATTCAATAAGTCGATAATGTACACATTTTGTTTAGGTATTTTTTCAGTTTACGTGGGAAGGTAGAGTAAGTGTAAGAATATTAAAGATATAGTAATAAATTACTTTATCTTATCGGAATATATACATTGAAAGCCTAGAATAAAAGAGAAGCCACAATTCAGATTTTATATCAAGATTAGTTTTTAACCTGTAGAACTATTACTGTTTTTGTTGTCATCGTTTTAATTGAAGCTATAAAAGTCAAGCCAAGCTATTATTTATAACTCATTGTATGACAGCAAAAAGGCTAATTATCAAAGCAATTGTATAGTCGGCATATAGCTTCGAGCCAGACAGATAGACTGTCATTTGAAATCCATGAAAAATCTAAAAAGGACCACACCCTAAAGACGTTTCTTACGAACGTGTAGCTCACGTGGCGTAGTTAGACTAAGCGATGTTAGTCTATAGTAATTGTTAAGCAACTTGTAGCTTAGCCTCTACTTGGACGAGTGACCGATACTGGCACTTCTATCTAAGCGCTACCAAGCTTCAGAGGGTATGTCATCATTTGGTCCCAGTAATTTCAATCGACATCAAGATTGGTCACAGACTTATTCGAAATGAATGAATGAACGGACTCGTTCGTCTGACGTTTTTGTATGATAGACTGTACTTATTGTTGTTAGACTGATTAATATCTTGGACTTGACTGCATCGGTACAAGCAGTCTAACCAAAGACTGCCTACAGTCGGCGATGGTTCTAACTAAATGAACTCCAGGAACGTGTTGACGATTATAAATTAATCTTTAATTTAGGGTGAATAATATATTTATCACACACGTAATTTAAAACACAATAATTATTAGCATTAAAACATACAAATCAAGGTCTCATGAAACCATTCACTTCAAGAAGTCGACGCGAAAAACGCATTAAAACAAATATGGTTGTAAAAATAAATCTAACTGCCTATAAAATGTGCCATAACTATCACTTAAAGACCATTGTAGTGGGCTACAACATATATCTTGAGGTAACGTGAAACAATACAAGATGTAAGTACACTTTGGATAATAGCTACTAATACTCACAAACTATGAGTTAATAACAGCTACACTTCAAAATGTTGTGTCTTAATTACTTGTTATGATATTTTAAGCAAACTGAACTGGAATCATAGCAATAAAATACCGAATATCTTAAAATATACACATGTGCCAAATATGACTAAGATGAAACTAAGTTCAAAATAAAACTTACCTCTTTTTAAATTCTTAAATCCTATTTATTTAGTAAAATGTTGGGTCTAAAATGGTCATAAAATCGTAATTAAAAAACATCTTTTAAAACCATATTCTCAACGATGTGAGTCATTTAGATACGTGTAAGTAGGTATACTTAAAGTTTATCTCATGTACTGGCGACCTTACACAACAATAATAAAGGCAGTTTATTAGACATCTCGCCACGAGGTGTTATCGTCTTCAATTAAATATCATTTTTATTGAGATTCGTTTGAAACGCCCAGCGGCCACTTTATTTCTTTAAGCATATTTTATGTACAGCCTCGCTTTTTACGACCCAACCGGACAATGTATAAAGAACATAAATTATTTACCAATTTTTAATCCATTATCACTTTGACTGCCAATCCATTAATCTGAAAGAGAAAATAAAAATTATAAACATTTGAAAAATATTATACGAAATAATAGTCACAGATTTTACGACTCAAATAAAATAATTAAACATCTCATATCAAAATATAAGAACCTCGATAAATCATGTTAGAAAAAAACTGTTGATACCATTATTTATTTAATGGCCGTGAGCATCACAGACCATAAAATTGGATGCGAACCCGCGGGTACAACAATGAATAAGAAAAAAATTCACGAAGCAAAACGGAGATCGCTTTTCTTCAATGGTTACTTTATATGCAAATACCTTGTAATAAAAATGGAA
Source organism: Cyclophora albipunctata (assembly GCA_963082685.1). Lineage (NCBI taxonomy): Eukaryota > Metazoa > Arthropoda > Insecta > Lepidoptera > Geometridae > Cyclophora > Cyclophora albipunctata. The sequence goes on from OY720118.1 coordinate 4,883,289, forward strand.
CCCTTCTTTCCTAGCTTTACATAAAGAGCGCAAGTCTCGAATCCAACGTTTTATGTATTCGCGAATCGAGTTCGTTTTATTGGTATCGACTATCGATTCTATTCGTATTTGAGAATTCGGAAGTAATACCAGCTATTTCCAGTATTCGTCTGCTAAACTCGTGCCTATTCGATCGCAATCAAATTTTGATTGCCTTGAATAAGGCTTTCATTTATATGCAGTTGCTTTTGGTACGGCTAATCAAATGGGCTTATGACATAAAGTCTTCAGAATTACATTAAATCTTTCGTGATCAATGATGATTTATGACGAAACATGCTTTGTACAAGGTAATGCGTTTATATTCGCAGTTATAGAACTTTATAAGGCTGGTCCTATTCAAAGCAGTCTAAAGGTTTCTAAGACCGTACTATCTACCTTTTTTCCATTAGCGTATTCAAATATGTATCTAGGTACTTAAAATAAATAATACGTTCAAGTAAGTAAGTTGGTATATAACAACTTAAACTAGTACCTATAATATGTTAATGACAGTGACCGGGGTATACAACCTCATAGGTATAAATATGTGACCATATTTAGCTTAACAGTTTTTTTCTAAAAGCTACCTTTATATAGTACCATTTACCATTTCATTTATGTACCTATGTGAATATACAAAAACATAAACATCTATACTAATATTATAAAAATGTATCTATGTAATTTTGTTTGTATATTCCACGGAAGAGCGAATAGCTTCTCTATTTCGTGGTATATGAGGACTAATTTTATACCATGTAGGTACCTGTCCGATTCGAATAATTAATTTTGTATTAGATAACTACATCTAAGAAGTAGATTATAGGCTATTTTCATTTTATCCCGAAACCAGTATAACGGGCACAACGCGGGTAAAACCGCGAGGCATTGCTAATACTACATAAGGGTAAGTACCCACTATACTCGTATATTCTAGTTGTTACAGATTACATTCTCTGGAGACGCTAAGGGCAAGAGTCACGTCTGTAAGTCCGACAAGGATCTTATATTTCCATAAAACGTACTTTTTACGAGCACACCTATACAACTTATACTTATATACCTACTAAGACAAGTTTCCTTTTGATATTGTGTTATACTTTTTGTAGAGTAGATATTTAAAGGCGAATATTGATAAGTATGTTTAGAAATATAGATAGGTATGTGTGACTATCGAATAGAGTTGTCTTCTTCACCTTCATCGAGTGGATGGTCAACCTGACCAATCCTGGTGTCAGAGTTATTGAGCCGCCAAAGGCCTCTGACATGGCTCATGTAACGACTACTATCCGTAGAAAGTAACCGGGACCAACGGCTTAACGTGCCCTCCGAAGCACGGAATCATCTTACTTTTCGGGCAATCAGGTGATTCAGCCTGCAATGCCCTAACCAAACTGAGGGCAGTCTCACAAAGAGATTTTTGTGAGACTTTTTTCCCACCGGGAATCGAATCCGGAGCCTCCGGATCGTGAGCCGAGCGCTCAAACCGCAAGACCACGGAGGCTGTTAAAAGATAGAGTTGTGCAACAGACATCAAATACTTTCTTAGATTTAATAAGTGATTTTGACATGTAATGTACCTATGAAAAATTACGTCGATTAGGTACTGAAGTGACGATTTAAAGTCTCTCAGTGCGGCAGTAAGCATATGAAACTTAATGATATTCCCAGAAATTCTTGCTATTTAAAAAAATAGGTAAGTAACTTCGAGTAGGCTAGTGGCCAACTCTGGCGTCGGAGTTTTTAGTCCGCCTTAAGGCCTCCGATATATTCATAGTAGACTATTTATAGGTAAAATATAATAATAAAATATCGTCTGAAAATTACAGAAAGTTATAAAGAGTAAACTGTAAACTCTACAAGATTTTAAATGTTTAACACGTCATGTATATCATCGAGCTTTCATTATTTAATGTTTCTCATAAAATTTCGGAAAGCGAATAAGATGTTGTTAATTTTTTTAATTGATACTAAAACGTGACATGTTGAAACGCTGTAATTGATTACAGTAAGCTACAGAATTTAAGAAAAACAAACATTATAAAAAAAAACATATATCTTTCTCTTTCAGGCATCAGCAAAGAGAGAGAGACAGCAATACTTGTTCGATCATTTTATATTGGGTCTACGTATACGTAAAGATATACCTAGAGATTTGTAAAATCTTGAACAATCATTCGCCACATCACAAATTATAATAATGGAGAGATATAAATAAAGAAAATATAAACAGAAACGGCCTTATGATCTAGTTTACGACTAAATCTTTCATAAAAATAACTTATGATATTCCAACATCGTGTTTCTAGGAGCTATGGAACTAATTGTACCTACATAAAGTTCCATCAAAGCTTGAATATGCTTAATATTGCTATGCTGCTAGTACGGATCCGTAGCACACATAATAACAGTATAGCAAATATCTTTCCATATAAAAAATAATAATTCTGTCGAATTGATAATCTCCTCCTTTTTTGGAAGTCGGTTAAATATATAGCTTAGTTTTTTATGTGCTATGCTTATATCCAATGGTAAAGTATAGTAAACACAAAAGGTAGCATCGCATACCTAGTTCTAGTGAGAAGGCATCGAGACTATCCAATAACTCGTTTTCATAATATTTCTTTTTGGACAAACCAATTGTATCTCTTAAGTTATTACCTAAACATAATGAAAAAAGATCACCTTTTTTCATCCCAACAAACATGTAACTGGAACTGTGTTGGCTTCACTATAAACTTCATAACATACTGCCTTGAATGCCCATATCTTGTGTACATTATGAGCTTTTTCGTTTAAGCTACACAGATTAAAATCTAATGTTTAATACCCGATGTGATGAAATTGATCAACGGAAAATCGACCTTCTCACCTTAATCAGAAAGACTTTATTGTTAAATAATTCTGTGTTATTTATGACCTTTCTATCGGTATATAGGAACGCCCTTTGAATGTTTTACTTAACTGTTAATAACTTGGAGGTGTAGATATAAAATGCCGCCTCACTTCGGCTCTAAAGGAATTATTTTAAGAAACCTTGATTTTTTTAAATGCTCCATTTTATCTTCTTTTAAGAAGGAAAACGTACGTTAAAATGTTGATTGTTTTTTTAAGTTTTAAGTGGGTTGAGATACGTATGGAAATGAGACGTTTTAAAAATATCAAACCAACTTTTTATAAAATTAAAAATGAAGACAGTTTATAGACAAAGAATATTAACATATGACAACACTACATAGTATAAAACAAAGTCGCTTTCCGCTGTCTGTCTGTCCCTATGTATGCTTAGATCATTAAACTACGCAATGGATTTTGATGCAGTTTTTTTATAGATAGAGTTATTCAAGAGAAAGGTTTATAAGTGTAAAAATTCTGAAATTCCCACGAGAACGGGCACAACGCGGGTAAAACCGCGGGGCGCTGCTAGTAGTTTATAGACACACAAATAGACATACTAACAATGTATATGTGGACAAAGTATGTGTAGACAAAGTATATAGACAGAAGTCCTTCGTTTTAAACTTCGTTTTAAAGACACCGCAAAGTCTGGAAAGCTTTTACAAAACATGAGTGCTGATTCTAGTTCAGTTTTTATAGTTAAAGTGTACGATCCTGAAAGGAGGGAACTATAAAAGGCACGCCACCCACCCAGCAATGCATCACTCAGCACACTAATAAACTCTACCCCTGAAGTTCTCATTACGACAAAGTTGCACGAACATCTAAATTACCTATTGAAACAACTGTCCGTTTGAGTTATAGTAACATAAATTAACGTATATTTATTACACTGATGTTGCTTCTGAGAGATGGCTTAAATAAGTTGTATAGACTTTGATTAAGACCCGATTATTGAGTTAAAATTGCTCATTTGAAAGCACAAAGCACGTGTTGATATCTTGTTATATCGACTTAATTCATTTCTCTAGTGGTTAAGTTAAATAGTAGCTTCAGTTAAATATACATAGGTAGGTACGTTTACTGTTATTCGACTATAACAAGACAATTCTATTTTATCTATAAATTTTCTCACAGCTATGTCAAATAGCGGGATATGAAATGAAAGCTCTGCTTTTTTGTTGTTGTTTGTCATTAGATCAACACAACTTTTTGCTTTGTTTCCTAGTTACGACTAACGGTTTAAATCCGCATGCTATGAAAATCATGTATCTAAGTAGAACTGTGGAATCGTAAAGTTCAAAAGAGCCTCTTTGGGGCCAAAACTGAATAATAATATTTGACTTTGACTTTTAATCTAGTTATGTAAAGTTAACAATGAGTATAATACCTTAGTTACATTTTTTATGTGTATTTACGTGTCTTCCAATAAATAACAGTTTTATTTTTATACTCCTACACAAAGTACCTACCCTAAGAACTTATAAAACATAAATAATGTACGACCAAAATCACTTATGAATAAAAAGTATCTGATTATGGTAATCATGTTTCATTACCGGTTTCGATGCGATTGCGCCGTGACAGGCAATTTTGTATCCAATTTTATTGGAAAACTTTATATTCAACGTTTATATCTGTGCAGTTTTATACTGAGATACATAATTGTGTTTATTTATGTGAATGTACGCGGTATCGGATTACTAAAGCTGCCGCGTTATGGAGACTAGACATGAAATCAACGTTTATTTTAACAGGCATTGCTTTTGTATGGGGTTTCATAAATGAGGAATACTTCATTTTATTACTGTGAATTTAGGTATACATGTACGAGTATGTAAGTACTAGCTGTAACCGCGAGTTCGTCCGCGTGGAATTTAACAAAAAAGTAACCTAAGTTACTTTTTATTACATCAGCTACATTAGTGATATGCCGGAACAAACAGACTGACAAAAATACTTAATACGTATAGGTATTTATATGCATGTTGAAAATGCGATTATTTCAATATAACAAAACAGACACTCCAATTTCATTTATATGTATCGATGTATAGAGTTGTGTATACATATAAGTATGTATGTAAGTACTCGTACAAGACATTCGGTACACCCGTAGGGTCGGTCGACGCCACGTCACGTCCGCAGTCCGCAACGTTAGCATTTCTTTTGTGAACGCCCGAATTGCCGACATAAAACTCGGAACCTGTTTTTCTACGTGATATTTTTACTGCTCACATTTATATATACCTATATTCTTATCAAACCTAGATCCGTCCCTTTCTATTGTACTCGAAGAAATATCGTAAAAATGTACCGAAGCAGTTTCTGAGCAAATATAAAGGAACTTTCCGAGTTTCGTAATTAATGTTGCAAGAAGATATGGTTGGGAAAAGTTTTTTCATCTCGTTTGAGGAGGCGGCCCGGTAATGAGCGCCCCCGTAGCGTCACATCGTAAAAACACCATACAACTTAATAAATAAAGCTCAGAATTCGTAAAGATTTATAACGCGGCCGTGTTGCGATTCGTGACCAGAGCCCGAGGCAGGTTTTTGCTCTACGTTAGGGATAAGGCAGTAAAAATAGAGATATACATCATAGCAGCGGTTTGTGGTACGCCTCCATATTTACAAAAGTTTATGTTTGAAATATTTTGACATTTCTCGGTAGACACGCTAAATTGGAAACCAGTGGAACACACGCGGGCTCCTTCGGGGAAACTCTCGATGGAACGAGGAACACATAAATTAGTTACACCACTTATACCTATAGGAATTTGATTTTGAAGTCTTTATCGATAAGTGAATGGATTAAAGTGTCTGACTGTTTGATCATTCATTCAGCCACTTAGTTCTAGGTCAGGTAGATCAAAATATGAGGCTCATACGGCGTATGGAAAAAATTTTAGGGGCTGTCTCATTTAATATGTTTTTTAAAATGCCATACTACTTTGATGATTCTACTATAAAACGACATCTAATCTATCATAGAAGCTATCAACAATTCAACAAACATACTGTAACAGGAACATGCCTGAGTATATCTAGGAAGGTATAGTAAGTACATAACGACAAAAACCAACACCCTTCACCCCTTTTTACCCTACCCATACTAAACAGCACCAAACTCCTCAAAGCATAAACGCCAGAATACCTTTATCTTCTTGTTCCTTCAACTCCTGATCCTGTGTTTCATTCATCCCACGTACAGACCAGGTGATACGGTACACAGCGGTACAAGTTTTATTGTTATTCCCACTCTGCGAATTGAATTTGAAACAAGGCTCGATCGATGCCTACAAACGTTAGAATAGCTTACAGTTTATCATTTGGTAGCTTTTTGGTACTTGGAGATTGAGAACATTAACTGAATGCATGGAATGTAATTTAAAATTTGAATTCCGAAACGTTATTTATGGTCTAGAAGACTGGCCGAATAACACGCGACCAATGAACAAAAACCGTATGCGAGTATTATAGCATCTTGCTATATCCACGCTATATTTCGCCAATTTAATTATATTAGAGTTTCTTTGAGATTCGGGCCTCCTTTGCCGCTATTATCTGCTCCGTTTTATCTCTTTTGTAATCTTGTTAAGAGCCCCCTCCCTTCTGTTGGAAGGGAAGCAATAACGCCGAAACGACGGGTTTCGGAGCTTTCACTAAGCCTTGTATTAAACAGAAATTCTTGGCTAAATTAGTTTGCCGGTACCTTATAACATCTGCTATCTACGTATTACATAACATTATGCAGATCTTGCAGCTTACAGCTTAGAGTAGAAAATAACATTTTAATGTTCCCGTAAGAATGAGCACTTTGCGGTACCAAAACATAGCAATCTAGACATACTTTTTCCTAAAGAAATATTACATTTTGAGTTTGCTAACTTTAGAATTGTTTTCTATTTCAGGAATACCTATTCTTGGATGAACAATATCGATCACCGCCATTGTACCTTATCTTCATTAATGAAGAATGAACCGAAGAAAGAAACCTTTTTTCAACCGTTTCGAACAAAAAATAGCCAAGTCAAGACCTATATGAGAACATATTGTGTTGTCAATACAGGACAATAATGAAAGTGGTATCAAATAAATAAATATACTTGGACAAATTCACACTCGTTTAATTAGACCCTAACTAAGCTCTAAGCTTGTGATATGAAATCTGATTGATAGTACTACATACACAAATGCTTTATATGAATATACATATAATTGACACCCACGCGTCGTCGCTAACAACTATTTCACATATTGTCGACTCCGGGCGGGAATCGAACCCGCAACCCCGAGACAGTTAGCGCTCTCACTGCCACTGTGCCAACGGGTTTGTCAATAAACGTACACACACACACACACATGGCTCCGATAGCACAGATAAGATAAACAATCTAGACATAATCTAGACTAATCTAGAGTAATATGAAAATATGGTCTGACATTAACGGAAATAAAACACGGCAGACAGTAGTTCAATTTCAATTAAAACCAAGGACTTTATAATCAAACGATCATAAGAAATCCAATGACAAAATGAAAAATCATTAAAACAATATTTATTCGTAAATGTCAATTTTGAATGAATTAATCAATTTTGAAAGTACTACTTTGACAACAACAGATATAGATAAAGATACAACATATAAATTTATAAAATTTTAAATGAAAACCTTTAACAATATTCAAGATTTTGTGTTCATACTGAAAATCAGTTATTTATCCCAAGACTATGTTTATTTTTCTTCCAAAATCGGAGAAATGTTTCTGTATAGTGAACATCAAATTAGCATGTTTCTTAATTGTGCTTTGGAGTACAGTAAGTCGATCTTTTACATATAATATGCAAACTGATATTCTTCTTAAATAATAAAGCTATCGATACCGTCTATTAGAATATAGACACACCAGCTGCGCCCACGGTACCAGTACCCCCCGAAATTTCATTCCGAATCTTTCCCGAAAAAACCTCTATCTTCTTTGAAATCGCATCAATATTAATTCATTCGTGAAAGTTACTTTCGCACTTATTATTTTTAGTAGGGATGTTAGCCCACTTAATGCAACTGACTTGGCTGGCATGGGTATCGTTAGATGTTACCTATATTAGTTTCCTAAACACCTATACCAACCTCTCAACATAGATGGCTGTATGCTCTGGAAGTCTGGATTTAGCTAATTTTGGTACCAATATACTTATTTGTTCAAATCTATATCCATATTTGTCATGTCTGTCCACCAAAGTTAGATATGGCTAAGCTCCATTTGACAGTATTGGTGACAAACATGGACTAACAAACGTAACAGCATATCTGGTATAGGCACGGTTGAAGCTGTGGAACTCAGCCACAATTACAATAAATAATCAATGTAAATTATGTTTATCTTTTAGCTCATTGCTTGTTTAAAAATAACCTTCCTCATATCACCTGATTGTTACCCACAAAATTCGGACGTGAAATTCTTGGTTGAAGCTACGAATTTGACAAGATGGTTCTTGTTTGCATTCGAATTTATATGGTTATTGACCTGCTTAGGATCCCTGTATGCTGTTTTTCTAGTAAGTATATTTGTTGTGAAATTACTTCAAGTTTTTTTAGTTTGCTTTGGAACCCAGACTCAAAACCGATGGTACAATCCGAGGGTATATTTTGGGTCTTTGATGTTTTAAGGGATATGGTACATTTTTTTTAACAAAAATACCATGTAACTTTTAAATGATATTTATAATGGAGCTAAAATTTATAGAATTTCCCAAAGCTTTTTATTAAAATTAAGTGCTGTGGTCAAAAATCCGACATCACATATTTGTCTCTTGTTGTTGATGGATTGTTTTATACTCACTGTGCTGATCGCTTCAGTCAGATCAGAGGCCCAGCAGTGGAACATTACAGGCTTTAAATACTCAGGGCCTTATTCTAAAACGTTTTTAACAGCATTTTAGGTGACACTTGGTTTGTCCCTTTCTTTATACGCAAAGAACTAAAGAAACAAAACACTTTATAACGGTGGTTTAGTAAGAGAGTGTGAATAAGGCGGTTAATATTTCCATTTCAGCCTTTTCCCGTGATTGCCAAAATATTTATCATCTTTGGTATTATTACCTTCACTTTGGCCGTATTTTATGCAATTTTGCTACTTATTTTATTCTTCAGAGAAGACTGCGAATATTCTAATCATGCTAGTTTAATAGTAATATGTTTTATACGTAAGTGTGCCGTTTTTTAAATTTCATTTCATTACATCTAGACTCATTGTTTTTCACATCTAAATCCTACTAACTTTTATAAAATTCTTTACTTTAACAGCACAGTACTCTGTGTTAATACCTACCAGTTCAGATTTTGAAGAAGCTATTTCTAGAAAGGCAACTTAAATTTAAATTGATAAGTCTATGGCGTTTGTCTATTTGTCCAATAATTACCTGTCTAAATAATATTTATCGAAACGTACAGTAACATTTATCGAAATCCTTTCAGCACTTTTTGCGTTTATCATTTTATCATTATCATGTAAACAATCATCATTTTTAATTAAATATACTTATGATTTGTTCCAGTCTGGTGTTATTTTGTAGGAGTTCTTAACTCTTATCCAGATATTCACGATAAATCATAATTGCAAAAATTATAAGAAAATGTTTGTGTTTTATTTTATTTTTTTAGGTAGGTATATTTTAGATAGTAAGGCCCCTGACCAGTCTTCGAAACTCTTGTGAAATATAGATCTATTTATGTATCTTTTGAACACGTATTAGGTTTAAGATCACTACCACAAACCTATTTCTTCTCTCAGTACTGTTGTACATTGTTCTTACTGTGCCAATAGCTTTAGTATACTTTCAGGCCTTTTGTTTTAAGTTTGATAACATGGAAGTTTCAAATGATAACCATGAATCCACCATGAAACCATCTATGAAATTGATGTAAGTTTTCACCAAAGGGTAGGTTATTGGGCCTTAGCAATCGCAAAATCATATGAACATTGAGGAAAATTGTCTTTTTAAGATAACTACTTACTTAGAATAGCCACATCCCAACAATACAGATTCTAACCCCTACATGGCATACATATAGCTATAGCCCGTGAGTCAACGTCCATGTGCCTCAACCATACACCACATAATTAAAGCAACAAACAGGATATGTTAATTAAGTTTCCTCATCAGATCGATCAAAGGATCCCGCCCCTTGCCGGGCCCACGCATCAGCGTAAATGTCAGAGAGATATTGGAGATTTTAATTATAATACCTATCAGACCCACCGCGTCGTTGCGAAGGGTTAAAATGGCCTTTCCAAAGACCCTTCTCATTTTGTACCCGATTTGGAGAAGTCATTATACTTAAGCTTGTTCTGTACGTATTATTATTAACATTGCAACGTGTTTTGTTTGGAAGTCTTATTGGAAGTATCATCATTCATAGGAGAGCTGTTAGAGCCTTCTTGAGTACCATTACAAATATTACAATACCTAATATACTACATTTTAAACTAACACTATTTGCAGTCACTATACTAAATGATAATGTTAAAGTGTGGTAGTATCAAATAGTTCTGAAGTAAAATACCTAAATTCTATCAGTCTTAGCTAATAGGTACAAATATCTTTATCTTATTGTTAAAAATAAAGTTAGAATTATAGTTGCAAAATTATTAGTTGTAAGTAAATCAAACACAAATAAGATTGTAAGTATGTAAGTTGAAAAATTTTCCGCGTTGATTTCTACCGTCGGGCGCGTGAAACGCATTGTTGTATAAGCATAATACAAACGGATAGAAATGTACTAGATTTCTTTAAGAACCACATTATCTTGTAGAACTGAGTAAGAATTATAAACTTCGTTAGATGGTATTTAGATGAGACAATTTTATTAGCTTTGCTTGATGCGACAACAAACACTGGAAGCGAAATTGGAAAATGTTTTTTTCCTTAAAACGTTTATGAAATATAAAAAGATGAATGGAAAGTGATGTGAAGATATTATTATTTATTAAGTATGTTTATTTGTATAAGTTCTAATTGTGTAAGCCTGAAGAGTTGAATTTTTTGTTTATTTGAACGCGCTAAACTCGGGAACTACCAATAGGTACTATTCGAATTACTTTTGTAATGGGACATTACAAAAAGACATTACAGGCTAGGCTACAGATTAGGCTATTTTTCATCCAGAAATTCCCTCGAGAACGAGCACAGCTTGGGTGAAATCGCGGGGCGCTGCTAGTTGAGTTTGTAATATTATGACTGAATGGTCAGTACGTTATTTGGTAAAGTGTGAATGTTAAGCAAAATTCATAGATTTCGGTATTCTTTTGAAAAGTAGTAGGTACTAATTAGAACATGTGGGGCACTTTCTCTATTACAATATCTTTCTCGATGTTTTCAAGTAATTATGAGAAGAATAGTTATAGATAATTTACGTTTAAAGAACCTTAGTGATAAAAAGTAGCTGTTCATTGAAATACTTATTTAAAAATATGTACCTTTACAAAGCCACACAATATTTTATATACCTACCTACATCAGTATCTTTGCGAGGCTAGCTTCAGAAAAAAAAATACTGCACTAAAAGTTTATAATATTTAAACATTAGCCATTAAAACAAAACGAAATGACTTTCTGCATTACTTTCTTCGCAAAAGGTCTAAGTACAAGGCCGAGAGACCCTCTTTGTCCCACGGGCGTTATTCATAACAGACATAAAACCCTCCCCCGTTCTGATATAAGAATATATTTTACTTGCAAAAGGAAATTTAGGGACCTTACTCTACATAGTTATATTATTTGCTTCAATAATGTAGGTATGATATTGAGGCAGCAGTTGTTTTGAGTTAGGTATGAAAAAGTAAGTATGTAGTAGGTAAGTTAGTGTCGAAGTTGTTAGACCGCCTAAAGGCTTCCAACATGGTCTATCGCTGAAACACCGAGGACCGACAATTTTAAGTACCCTCCGAAATAAAATGAGGCTACACTCCTCTGTAGCAATGCCATATTGCTATGATACATAATTGCTATTAGGAGAAGGTGCCTAATTTGCTTGTACCCTATATATTTTCTTCTATACGTATTTGTATGTAATAAGGTAAGTATATTACATATTATGAGTGAGGCTGTGGAGAGATGGTCAATGTAACGGGATCTAAGACCTAGGGAAAATGAGATTCATTAGGTACCTATACTTAATAGGTATGACGATTTACGTGTAATTAGATACTTATAGATTCGGGATACTGCAATGACCAATATTTTAGTCAGAAGAAAGAGAAGAATAATAAGAGAAAGGTTCTTCTTATAACATTTTTAACTTGCAACCAATCCTCCGTTCGGATTTTAGTATGCCGTCGGCTTTTACAATCAATCATATTATTCAACTCTGACCACTCATGAGTATATTTTCGGTTTGCAGTTTATTTTACTGTTGTTTATTTTATCTTTGGAGTCTGCTTTGACTACCACAGTGAAGAGGAAGATAATTTTATACTGATATCCTGAAATTTGTATGGGAACGAGTAAAAGGCAGGTAAGACCGTGGGGCGCTGATAGTAAGTATTAACTAAAAATTAGTTAGATCTCGCTTATCTCTGAAACTTATCTACTAGGACAATTAAGCAATATTTGGACCTAGGTAGTTAGGTACAGTCACGAGCATTAATTTGGGACCCACCTAAGGTTGAATATCGTGTATAATTTGGGACCCACCTAAGGTTGAATATCGTGTAGCAAACTTACGCTATTTAGAGTTAATATTTTATCGTAATATCAATGTCATATTGTTTACCATCGATAACTTTACGTTTCTATCAAACTAAAGTTTCGACCTTATTGCATTATGAATGTTCTAACAAAATTTGATGGAAATGGGTCCCAAATTAACGCTCGTGACTGTACCTATATAATACAAGATTGGCTTTTCATCCTGAAATTCCAATCGTTTCAGTTAAAATTTCAGCATGAAAAATACCCTTGTACTACGCAGGTTAAACTGAAAAACATACACAATTCAAAAGAAAGATTTTTATATAATTTACAATCTAATTACGAAAGCTGACCGAGCAGCGCCATCTATTACGAATTCAAAAGAGGAACACGGCGCATGCGCGGCAAAGATGGCCGACGTGATCAATACAGGGATGCCACCCTACCCCCACCCCATTGGTAAAATAATTTATCTCGTACTCTGCAATATTCACCAGTATTGCTCTCAAAATAAGGTTCATAGAAAACAATAGTTGTATCTCTTTGTATCTTTTGTTTACTAGGTACTTATAGTAGGGAGATATAGTAAGCGAGGTGGAATTTATAGGTAAGTCTGTGTCCCTAATAGGGGTGGTACATGATTGTACTTTTGAAAGTATTATTTCAACAGCACTTTACTGAGAGCTTTGTTAGTTTGGGATGTCTTTCATGGCAATGTTTTAGTGTTAGGTTTAGCCACTAATGACTAGATAGTAAGTAACTAAATATCTTTGTTATAGGTAATTAAGTATTTACTTATAGTAAGTAATTAAGTACTTACTGTAAATGTTATTAAAGGTTATTAAACTTTGAGTAGTTTGAGCTTTTGTAAACGGGGTAGATAGTAGGTACAAATACTACTTTGGAAAGCATCTATGACACTGATAGGTAGGTAGATGAAATTGCGGTATATAAGAGGAGCATTCTTATATACATTACCAACTAGGTAGTACTCATTGTACTAAAATCTTCAGTGCGATGAGAGGCCTTTGCCCAGCAGTAGGCCATTATAGGCTATAAGCTGCTACTAATGGTAGCTTTATGTTAAAGTAGGTATTTGGTAGGTTCTAGTATATTCTACTTATTTATACTAATACATAAAGCTGAAGAGCTTTGATTTTCTGTTTAACGCACTAATATCAAAAACTACCAATGCAATTTGTATTATTGTTTTAGGAACGGTCACAATCCTGTAGTACACCCGGTGCTGCTAGTTAATTATATACTTCTAATTAGGTAAGGGAAAGAAAAAAACATTTTAACAAAACCGAAGTACAATTTTAACTTTAAGTTAAGCCGATATTGGCCGAATATTTTATAGCAGTTGAACATTAATTCAGGTTAATCTGTTTCGAGCACACATATTCTTATCACCCTAGGTATATAAGAATATTCTATATAAGAATATTATATATATAAGGTATATTAGGTCTTTAGTAGCTAATCTACCTACCATATAAGTATTTTTTAGTTGTGTACCTACTTACCTATTAGGTATGAGTACCTACCTAAGTCTCATAAAGGTACCTCCATGTATGTAGGAAAATATAATTAAGTAATTAAGTATTTAAACGTGTAAAATCTATGTACAAAACTTTGTTTTACACCTAAATTATACCATTAAATGAATTCTCCTAAACCTTAAAATGTGTGAAATACTTAAATGCTGCTGTACACGTGCTGCCATCTAGCAGAATAAGGTAAAAGTTTTTTCATCAAGTTGAGCGAAAGCTCTGTTTAAGGGAGTTTATATTTGGAAGTGAGGTTAGGTGTTGAAATTTAAAGTTTAGCTTTTAAAAGCATACACAAAAAGTTTAGTAGGTACGTAAATTATCTTTTACCATGTACTTAATGTGCGATATTACAAAGCAAAGGCCTCCAATTGGCGTTCAATAAATATATCAATACAGTGAGCCAGATTTAGTAATCCGAAAGGAAATAGGGTAGGTGCATAACAATAATTGTAAGTTGGTAGATAGATACAGAAAAGTTCTCTCACAAGACAACGACAAAAGAAATCAGGTACCTACCTAGCTTGATTAGGAAGGCAGATTCAATAACATAATATTTTGCCGAACATATTTTCCAATTACTTTAAATCTACATAAATATAATACTTTTTAAATACACTAAAAATAATCAGTCAGTATTTATTAGATTTAAACATTTTTTTAAATATTAACGCCATCTCTTAGCGGTACTCTGCACTAACTTAACATAAAAGCCGGTGACTCCCTAGCGACATCTATGAATTATCTAAAGAATGACTTTGTACCGAAGGGTCTCTATGACACAATGTACCCACGAGTATTTTTATGGAAGAGGATGTTGTCATAAAATGTTGTGGTAAAGTTTAGACAGATGTCAGAAATACAAGTTATCAAGTGAATGTTGGTAAGTAATAAATGAGACAAAACAAAAAAATGGCAATAGCATTTAGGTAGATTTTAAATTCATTAAAATTGTGACATTCAAATTTTTTTTAATATACAATCATTTATTTTATAAAAACTAGGTGCTTAAGTACCTACTAAGCACTTGACATTAGGTACCTACCTAAATTCTACCTTCCTATCAAATTATTTGAAGTCAAACAAAACATTAGGTACTTATTACTTACATAAAGTATTTAGGTACCTACTTCTTCACAAACAGCTCAGCTAAATTAAAACATGCAGTACTACACCTCTTAATGATAAAACTCAGAACGAACGAACAAAGACACTTCATTTATCATTGAGACCACCCCAATTCCAACATCATTGGCAGACTTTGACGCCATTTGCGAAGGGCCGTCTTTACCATGCCCCTCCCACTCACCGAATTGTACCCACCCGCCATATTGGATTAGTTGTCAGAATTTGACGTAGTACCCGAGAGTCGTTTCAAGGCGGGGCATCCAGTATTATGCGACTGAATTAAGAATACCGCATGCTTGGCGGTTGTCATTGTAATGTATACAGTTTTTAATTGGGTGTGTTATAGTAAGAATGTACAGCATGTCTTGTCTGTTAATTTATGTTGGTAGGTATTTGTTACTGGGTTTTGGAGAATTCTTTTTATATTTTGTTTATAGATCGAGTTACGTAGGTATAGCTGATTTTATATCAATAGGTAGGTATAGGTACATAGATGGGTATGTTTCTACATAAATGCACTATAACTACGTACCCATCCACCTACAGGATTAGGTAAATTATCTAGGTCTGTTCATTTAAAAAAATGTTTCTATAAAAACTGTCAAAAATATTTCGTTGATGTCTTTTATGTGAAAAAATATAAAATAGGTGGACTAATAGGTATACTGTACCTAATAGGTATTTTTATGGGTTAAATTTTTTCCTTCATACAAAGCATCGAACAATAAGTAACGTTAGAGAAACTATTAAATAAAATTATCTTATTATTTATAAATTAAATCGATTCGTCATTATGTAATTTTGGATTGAATAATAATATCTACCTATTGATTGGTCCAAATAAAAGACATCAACGAGTCACATTACATTTTAAAGAGAATAACATTTAGTTTTTTTTTATCAGAAGAAGTCGAAAAAGATAGATGCAACATCCTAGTAGGTAGGTATTAATGTATGTACACCAACAATGTAGGTAGGTAAGTCAATGAAGATTAGTGACTAATCCTGGTGTCAGTTAAAATACTTAAATCCTAACTAATATTATAAATGCGAAAGTAACTCTGTCTGCCTGTTACGCTTTCACGCCAAAACTACTAAACCGATTTGAATGAAATTTGGTACACAGTTATTCCAGAGCTTGAGAAAGGACATAGACTATTTTTTATCGCGAAATTCCTGCGGGAACGGGTACAACGGGGGTGAAACCGCGGGGCGCTGCTAGTACTTAATAAATAAACACGGCTAATAAACCAACTAAATTTTAGAAAGGGAAGTGGAAAAGGGAATTCCATACTGCTCTAAATACTTTACTTACCACATAGGTACATAGGAAGAACCTAGGCACCAAAAAGCACTAAATACTACAGTTACATAGTGAACAAAGCAGTTCACACCCAATTAGTTATACTTCAACGTTTACGACAAACAGTTGAGAATCCCACACGATTTATGAAGTGAAAAGTTCATAACTTCGGGAATTATTGGTCATTCTGTTAATTTAACGGGCGGTTTCCTTTTTCGAATGTAAATTTTAACAAATAGAATACGAGCTTTGACCTACGTCATTCATCATCTATTTAATTTCGAGTATATAAGTGATCACTCCTGCTGTCATAGTTTTTATATTAGGTAGGCGCCGCCTTAAAACCTCTGACAAGATCTCACGATTGAAACAATCGGGACAGACTGCTTAACGAGCCCTCCGGCACGGTAGCACTCAGATAGAGATTATAATTTCGGCCACCCATACAAATAGGGGCCGAGCTGTAGATTGAATGACAGTAGCAATGAACTAACCTAAAGTAGGTACCTAACTAACTAACAGTAGTAAGTAACTAATAACTAAGTAATCAGTATTATGCCCAGGTAGATAAATAAGTACATGGTCATAGTCAAATATTTTCATTTAGTCTTGGTTACAAAGAGGCTTTGTAATCATTTCCATCTGTAATCATTTAATACTTACGTAATAAAGTGACACATTAACGAATTTAAAAGCAGTAGGTATTTAAAAGTTGAGCCGACAATCTCTAAATTATGTATGACTGTCATTTGTTTTCTTTTACACCAGTCCACAGCTTTTAAACTAACTCAGTATCAACAACGCTTAAAGATTTTATTTTTAACCCCCGACGCAAAAGGTAATGATGCACCGTAGCGCTCAAACGAATGGACCGATTTCAATGCGGTTTAATTTAAAGTCAGCATCCTTGCGATGGCTCTTAGCTTTTTCTGCTAAAAATCGGTACGGCCGTTTTGCCTAGGTTTTTATATTTGTAATTATTCTTAGGTATAAGTAGGTATACTGAGACACTCTACAACGACAACAGGTTTTACGTTTTCTCTAAGTTATTTAAACAAGACAAAGATTCTTATAGTATTGAGGCATAAGAAGTCCATTTGATTTTGAATTGAAACTACTTTAAGTGTCTTAACATCTGTTAGCTATTAGCTCTAAACGTAATTCGTTACGTTCTTAACTTACAAAATAGGTATACCTATAAGACGGTAGCTGCGCTATTTTACTTTTTCTTCTTCAGACGCATATGACACAGTCTTCTGTGATCACGGTTCCCGTGAAGAGGCCAAAACGTCAAATAAAAATCTATACTAATATTATAAAGCTGAAGAGTTTGTTTTGTTTGTTTGTTTGTTTAAACGCGCTAATCTCAACTACTGAACTGAACTACTGAACCGATTTGAATAATTCTTTCACTGTTAGATAGTCTATTTATCGAGGAAGGCTATAGGCTACATTTTATCCCGGATTTCCTACGGGAACGGGCACAACGCGGGTAAAACCGCGGGGCGCTGCTAGTGTAAAATAAAAGCGAAGTGTAGGTACTTACCTATCTGTTACCGTATAGTTTCAATTCAAAATTAGTAATGTGCGCTTAAACGAAACTGTCTATTTAAATCTATCAATTATTATATCTACGCAGTCTATCTAAGACTCAGACTTAACGGCTTCAACGTTATAATTAAATTAACATTCATTTATAGCAACACTTCGCTATATGCGCACAACTGAAATCGTAATTATAAACAGAAACCGCTATAAATTGCAAAGTCGTAATACTGTAATGAACTATCACATTCAAAGAATATACTGGGATATCATGCGCGCTAATTAACTACATTAAAGCATTATAGTTTATAGTTTTACTGTAAAGGTATTGTAGACTACCCTGACTGCTCTGCCCAGTTTTACACGTTACACGTATTGTGCCCGTTGGTTTGAAAAATTAGGGATAAAAAATGCAGCAATAATGTACCTCTTAAATAAAGGTATTCATTACAAAAAGAATAACTTAAATCTGACTAGCAGTTCCTGAGATTAGTCCGTTCAAGAGTCCTAATAAATCAATTTTCTCGAAAGCAAAAGGTCTGGTCAGTGATTTAATTCTATTACATATTATCTTGTCAGCAGTAACAGCCTCCGTGGTCTTGTGGTTTGAGCGCCCGGCTCACGACCCGGAGGTACTGGGTTCGATTCCCGGTGATATCTCACAAAAATATCTTTGTGAGACTATCCTCAGTTTGGTTAGGGCATTGCAGGCTGAATCACCTGATTGCTCGAAAAGTAAGATGATTCCGTGCTTCGGAGGGCACGTTAAGCCGTCGGTCCCGGTTACTTTCTACGGATAGTAGTCGTTACTTGAGCCATGTCAGAGGCCTTTGGCGGCTCAATAACTCTGACACCAGGATTGGTCAGGTTAGCCATCCACTCGATGAAGAAGAGAAGAGAAAGAAGATTATCTTATCAATAAAAGTTTGTCCTGCAACAAGAATTGTGTATGTTTTATTAATATTTTTTTTAATATTGTTTTAATCTGATGTACGTAAGTAGAACCTAGTACCTAAGTAGACCAACTGAAAGAAAGAGCAAAGATCGTGACGATCGAACAGCTGAAGAGGGTGGCAGATGATAGAGAAAAGTGGAAAGAACTCCATCGACAAGAGGCCAGCTCTTAAGTTTAAAGAAGAAGAACCTAAGTAGAAGAAAATAAAGCGTTAATAACTAACACCTTTTCAGATTAGCAATTTCATATCAAGCAATCTATCTATATACATAACTAGTAGCGCCCCGCGGTTTTACCCGCGTTGTACTCGTTCCCGTAGAAATATCGGGAGGAACAATAGGTAGTCACAAATCGGATAGGTATTTCCCGAAATTAGCTCGAACATACAAACAAACAAACTTAAAAAATTACCTTTTTATAATATTAGTCTAGATAAGAGGTACCTATAATTGTAAATATGTCTGTATAAGTAAATGGAACACGCAACTCTCAGGACAGTAGCCCGATCGCAAGTTAATTTCTCGCTTAGTTAACTTTACTGCTCAACATTGATTGGTTATCGATTAGAAACCATCGTTTCGCCATAGCATAATCGATATTCTTACCGAAACATCGCGAGTTACGGGTTTACACCGAATGCTATTGTAATTAACTCGAGTCAGAAGGTTTATAGCAGCTATCGGTTTAATTAAGCGCCTGCCTATAAAATAGTTAAAACGTATAATGATAGATTTTTATTCAGCTACTGTTTAGATGTAAACGGTTTGTAAAGTTAATTTTATTACTAATTTTCACTTGTTTAACTTTATTTTAGTGATATATTGAAGTGGCTAAGGGCTAACTGAATTAGGAAATACTTTGGTTTTAGATTATGAAAGAAGAGTTTTAAGATCCGATAAGGCTGAAAAAATCATAAATAGCAATCAAAGCTTTATTTTAATTTAATTAAAAAACCTATAATTAAATAGGTACATCAATCTCATCATCAATCATCAAAGCACTAACAACTCGAGGTGAGAACAAATTAAATTAAATTTGAATATGTTCCAACAAAACCTTTTTCTCAATTGCAGCTAAACTTAAAACCCTAAGCATGATAATTAAAATTATTTTTAGTAAGTATAAAATTTAATAAACAAAAGAAATCGAAACATGTTCATAATGTAGGATTTCATTCTTTACATAAAAGGTAAAATAAATAAATTATATCTATGTTGTAGGTAACTATACCTTTATTAAAAGGTACTTACTTAACTATAGTCTTCTAGCTAGACCTACGCATACGTTTAAAATGTCACCGCAAATAATAAAAACAAAACAAAATCACCAACGAAAAGAGAGTTGAATAACCTCTAAAATCAAATACAAACCGTTTCAAAAACATTTTCATAACACTATCAAAAGCTCACGAAAATAAAACAGTAACAATAACAACAAATCGTAAACTACATTCCTACTAGTCAGCGTTTAAAATGACCTCCCGGCTCAAAATTACTTTAGTACCTCCACGTTGCGTCACAAGATTTCTTCTAATCCACCACTTGGGTGTTTAATTTTATGTCTCACTGTAATAAAGTACGTGTCTCTGAATCGCATTCAATATAGCAATAACATGAGCGTTATCAGTAGATGAATAGAGTTCAAAATTACAAAGGAATATTGTAGATGCACGTGGGTGAATCAAGCCTAGGCTATTATGAGTTTACGGGCCGCGTCATTCATACGATTCGCGTGATGGATGGGTAGAATAAATTATTCGTAAGATGTCTAGTGTGTCTTTTCTGACTGTAATTTTATCGACCAGGAAGACCTTTGAGCATGAGGAAGCAGCGGCCGTAGTGTTTATTTTACATTAAGAAGAATAATGTGTAACTAATTACTTAAGAGCTCGTTCACACGATATCTACATATTTTTTGCGACGAGGCTCGCGCTTTTTAATATAAATGACGCACGACCACTCAAGAACATTTTTAAGTCATGGTAAAGGCACATCTGACGAAATGTAAATAGGCCCTTATGTTTTATCAACAAAATTATACAGTTAGAACACGGAAAAGCGAACCATTTACTGCGTAAGGACTTTATTTCGTGAGAATAAGAAAATGGTTAAAGGGAATTTAGGTTAACACAAAATCAATTTTTAACCCAAAAGGGGTGTTAAAAGGTTGACCGCCACATGTGGCTGTCTCAGCTGTCTATAACTTCACAGCTCAAAAACGAATGGATGAATTTTAATCGTAGTTTAAAACGTTCATACACAAGAGTGTTCTATGATATATTACTGTTACTGTTAGCTTGTATCCTACTAGCAGCGCCCCGCGGTTTTACCACCCGCGTTGTACCTGTTCCCGTGGTAATTTCAGGATAAAAGTAGCCTATAACGTTCCTGTTGGATGTGGCTATCCATTACAAAAAGGATTTTCAAATCGGACCAGTAGTTCCTGAGATTAGTGAGTTCAAACAAACAAACTCTGCAGCTTTATAATATTAGTATAGATTGCTTGGCCTGGGCATTTTAACAGTCATTCATTCATTTCGAGAAGGTTGCGAGTTGTCGGCGCGATTGGAGAAGCGGAGGAATGCCGCAAGGTAGCCCCGCGACTCTTGTCAGTAAGCTGCTGATGACGGTTTAGTGGGTACTAGCAGCGCCCCGCGGTTTTACCCGCGTTGTGCCCGTTCCCGTGGGAATTTCGGGAATTTTTTTACATAAAAACCTTCCTCTTGAATCACTCTACCTATTACAAAAAACCGCATCAAAATCCGTTGCGTAATTTTAAAGATTTAAGCATACAGACAAACAAACAGACCAAAATAGCGACTTTGTTTTATAATATGTAGTGATTTCCCGGCCCGTTGATCGCGTCGGGACGAGTCCCACATACCCCAATCGTTTCCCCGAAATGCCGGGGATGCATAAACGCATTTCTCCTACTAAAAAAAAGGGCCAACCCATAACCCATGTATTTATTTATTCAGAACATTTTGGAGTTAATTAATAGAATAATAACCAGTTGAAGTATTTTCCAAAATTCCTATTGGGAAAACCGTTACTTAACTATTTCAACAATATAGGTACCTAAATTGATATGATATGATAGATTAATACCTAGAGTTCGTAGATAAATTCCCACTGTGTCGTAAAAAATAGGTATAAAGCATTACGATTGAAAAATAGTTTGATCATTTTAAAGATATTTGGGTAGGTACTCAACAAATAAAATCTGTAACTGCTGTAATGTTAGCTGTAATCAATTACTTATACTTCTTGCGTTAAAGATAGTGTAAGTACCTACTCTAAATATGAATGAAATTCAAATGACAAATTATATATTAGGAGCAGAAGATTATACAAGATTATAGGTATAAGTGATAGTCAATGTCCCGCTGATGGGAGGATTAGGCATAATCACCCCGTTTGCCTACTGCGGTTCTGAAACCCGCGCCATGATTAAAAGTCAACATGCTCCGCTCGACCCGGGTATTGAACCCGGAACCTTAGTCTTGACATGCAAGTGCACATTCCATTAAACCACCGAGAAGTATATAAATCAATTTAAAATGGTATACTTACTTCCTCCTAACTTCGTTAGGAAAGCTGTTCGTATAATCAAGACGATGTGCCGACGCGCTTAGCCGTCGGCACTCGGCGTTCAAAGGGCGTCCATTGTTTTCATAATTCTACTATAATATGTAAGTACCTACATCTGCTTCTCAAGATAAACATTCTACAACAGATAGAACTATAGAAACCTACCTATATTACGGCCTAGAAATATAATAATTAAAGAACTCTCTACCAAAAATATGTCTTAAATTATTTAAGTACCTAATTAAATATTATATTGTCTGCCGTCAGCCCAAGAAAATATAAAGCATATTTAGAACCTTATCACAATAAAACTTCTATTATTCTTCTATAATAACGTGTGAATGAGAATTTCAAATGTTTTAATTTGATAAAGTACTTAAAATCAAATAAATAAATAGTGCTTAAAATCAAATAAATACCTATGTCATGTCAAGGACTACTACTTGCATACTTACTTGAGTTTCGTTTGGGTCTAACAACCGTGAGAGATCCGTGTTCTATCCATTTATTTACTAGTAGGTACATAATATATTCTATATAAACACATAAGATGCACTATTGCTTATAGTTAGTTATATAAATATATTAATAACTAGCAGCATATGTAATAAGAAATCGTATCAAATTCATGACAGTTTTATGTGAATGTAAATAAATCGATTTATTCGCATTTCTATGTTATTTTAATATTAAGGATTTCAATGTATCTCGTATTATTGTTTTTCTTATCGGAAAACATTTGTACTGCACTGTATTGTTACCTAACACGGTATATTACATTAAACTAGGTGAATAGGCATAGGTACAGTCGGCAAATTAAAATGATAAGCTCTTAGAACTTTGTCAAATTAAAATATACTTAAAAACCAATGAGATATAGATATATGTAATACACAAAAGTCGGAAGAGTACATACCTAACTGATATATATAAATATTGAACTTTGGTACTTATAACGAAATATTTAAAAATTATGAATAAAATAATAAATACCTATAGTGAATATATAAAAGGTTATTAGGTTCTTAGTAGAGTTCCTTTCGTTGAGGATAAAATGTTTGGAAAATTTTATTGAAATATCTATTTTCCTGCAAACGCCTGAAATACCTAAATATATTTTCCAGTATCTATTGTCAACTTATTTTTTTGTTTTAAACTTGTAATTCAACTACGAAGAATGAATAAAGACATGTTCGTATTGACAAAACGAACAATGTACTACAAGGTTACCATTTACCACTTCACTGTTACGCAAAACGTTAGATAATCATCGCATGTCATGGCTAAGGTCAAATATAATCACTTGTAACAAACTAGTTGACACACAAATCTAACCCGCATTCAACGACCACTGTCTAATTACACCGAACATAAAAAAGGGTTCCCGAACAAGTCAAATATGTAAAGTCCCATTTCTCACTAACGCGTCATATTTATTTAGCAAACACGATATTCAAAAGCAATTACCACTTACCTTCGACACGCGATCACAGATTTATTGTCGATAAACTAGTATCATCACTTTTACAATGTTGTAAATTAATTATGTGCACTTTATGTTCGCGGGACAGACGGCCATTCGCGATGGCGGCGGGTTACGGTATGGAGTGTTGGGCGGGCGGCCGGGCGCCTACCGCACTCACTCGCCGAGCCGAGAGGCGCGCGCCGACATCTCAAAACCGACCTCCCTCTGCTAAAATCGACCCCCTAATCTTTATTCCCGCTTTTTCAACGTTAGCAGGTAATTATGTATTATATATTTTTATATTTATTACGAACTTAAAGACGTGTTATATGATTTTTATATGGTCTCTTGCGTTTTGTCAGGTTTTGACTTAGTTGAAAAAATAACGCGATTGTATTTTAGATTTTTATGAAAGTTTTCAAACTGTTACTCTCAATGTAATAACAGTAGTATTAACTGATCAATAAACATAGGTAATTACTTGTCTTGCGTTTCTTATTAAATAAACCGACTTGTAGTTTATAGTTTAGATATAATTTACTTTGAAATGTTCATAATAAATTTCCTACTGTAAGTCTGATAAATTGAGTAATTATTTCAATTACGTTACTCAATAGTACCTACACAATAATAATGAAGTTAATATGCTTAGTTTAAACAGTAACTGTATTGGTTAGATAATTTATTTTATTCAACGTGGGAGCCCTGAATATAGAGCAGTACAAATTTATGGGCCTTTTGCAATGATTTTGAAATGATTCGACAGACAAAATCATTTTGATAAAGCTTACATGGACTACCTTATGGTTATTCAATGAATAGCATTAGGTACTAGCTCTGTATGATTTGAACTAAGATCTGTTATACAATGGACAACATATTACAAATCCTTAGTTATACTTACTATAAGGTAGGTGTCATAGTTTCTTTGTGGTCGTTAAATTGTCGGTCGCAACTGTCTTTGTCTATTGAAGACCCTTGATATGTATTGTGTAGGTGGTCTTACTGCCGCAGTCAGAGATGTCCATTAAATCATCATTTAACTAATGGACGTAATTTTTCATACAAAATCATTCGTTAAATCTGTACTAAGGAAGCATTTGATGTCTCTGAGTATGGACACACTCAAACTCCAGTGTTAGCCTTACTAACGTTTGATCCTATAGACCAAACGAAATTTGTTCTCAATCTTTGCGAAACTGTAATTTGTTTTAATTTTGCCTCGATTCCGTTACATTTTAATCTAAATATGATAAACAACAATGCGACTTATCATAATGAATTCAATCATAAAGATATTCACAAAATTTTAATTGAAGGGCCTACTTACATTAAAACTTTTGTCTGCGTCTCAACTTTACGACTTTAAGATGAAATCTCAGTAACAATAGGCAGGCATTTGTTTAATTAAGGAAATTATTTTTTGTTTTACGGAAAACGAAATATGCATTCGCGAATAATTTGACTGTTTACATTGTATGATGCGATAAGGTGGCTGACTAATTAATGCCTTTTAACCGACTTCAAAAAAGAAGATTCTGAATTCATCGAAATCTTTGTTTAATTATGCTTTTGCATCACATCAATGCTGATGGAAATTGGATTTACTTATAATCCTTATAAAACGGGTTTAATTTAAACATAAGGTGTGATTTCTAACACCCATCTCTTTCTTATCAAGTTTTGGGTAACACAACTGAGTAAAGTTTAGCTCCTGTTAAAGATTGTCTCGTCTTAGGAGATTCGACATTGTTCTTTGGATATGAAATAATTTGCTACCAACTTATCTTTCACTCAAGGGCTTTGCCAAACGTCATGTCACTTGGTTCACAAAAACCAACATCCTATTCGGTAGGTTTATAACATCACGTTTCATTCTTATAGTGCCGTACACATTTTTATTGTATGTAATTGAGGTTTCGAATTAAAATAAGATTGTTATCTCTTACGCAGTGAAATCACTTAGATGGTGTTTATTCATTTTTAATGGTAAGCTTTTGTTATAATGGCTTAATGATGAAGACTGTTCACTTAATTATTTTATAGACGTGATGTTGCAATCTAAAGAAATTGCTTTGGTACACCGTTCATACCACCGTCCAGTGTTTGTTTTATAAAGCTACTAACTGTAAAATATACATTTTATTGCGTATCTGTATGTAGAATTTTAATTAATAGTAAGGTTTTTAATTAAAATAATGGAAAAATCGTTATTTATACGCGTTTATTATGTCGATAGTGCAAAAAAAAGCACCTAATATACCTATAGGTGAGTTAAGAGCTCATCTATTATGCAAATATCGTAAAAACTCCCTACAATAATATCGAGGTAAATAAAATAGCTTAAAACCAATACAAACACACGCACAAACTAGTAATTATTGCATGTAGGTAGGTACATGCAATAATTGCTGTAATATGTTAAGAATATAGGTACGACTATGCAAAAAAAGGGTTTATATAAAAACATAGAAGTAAAGGGTTTATCGCTGAATTCTCAAACGTCACTGAATTTTATCTGGTCTTAGGGTTCGTACACATAACGCAACATGCCATGATACGACACGACGTATTGGAAATACTTGTTCTTTCGCCTGTACCTTTGTTATTGAATTGAGCGGCAAAAGATAGTGTCAACGACCACGCACCGTATCGTGAAACGTTGCGATGTCGTATCGTGCAAATCTACGATGAGCAAGTGACATGATATTACAACGTGCCACGATGCACGGTACGACATCGATGAAAATAAGTTTCAACGAAGTCGTACCGTATCATGGTATGAAGTCGTACCGTATCGTTGTACCTAATATGCGACGTCGTATTCTATCGTGTTTACCTATGTGTAGGATCCCGGACCAACTGTTTCCAAAACTGTATTGGTTGAATAAATACTTATTACTATCTTCTATCTAATATACCTATAAAATTCTCGTGTCACGGGGTGCGTAATTGAACTCCTCTGAAACGGCTCGACCGATTCTCATGAAATTTTGTGTAGGTACATATCGGGTAGGCCTGAGAATCGGACATCTATTTTTCATCCCGAAATTCCCGCGGGAACGGGTACAAAGCGGGTGAAACCGCGGGGCGCAGCTAGTTATACTATACTATACTTACTATATTCATAAAATAGAGACACTCCATTTTTCCTACAATTGTAGGATGTATAAAATAAATGATTGTGCACCGTCAGCAACGTAGCGCGTGCTACATTCCTTCGTGTATTGACACAAACGTGTCGGCTTGTTCTGACACAAAGTAACTTGTACTATGATGTACCGATAGAAAAAGAATTAATTTAATGTATCAATTCTTTCAATTTTAAACTGGTGGTGCAGTTAGGGTTTTCAATTATTTGAGGAATTTAAATTAGTCATAAATAATTTTCATGAATTGATCCGGCTGTGGGTGAAAAACTCTTGAACGTCTGATGAGTACAGTTTAGGTTAGATAACTGACGACGTCTCGGCTCTATAAAATAGATGAGATTTTTACTGCAAATGTTCTTATGTAATGTCAAAATGCGAAATGATAATGGGAAGGTTGTTAGGTATTTCAGAAAAAAGCCGTATAAATGTAAACTTCACAGATTTTTCGGATCGCCATATTTAAACACAATCGAACAGTATTGAGATACAAATACCTATCTAAAGTGTTAAGTAGTTAGAATCATCAAATCTTTTAACAATATTTTTTACTAATTATTCAATCAGTTAAATTCCTAAAAAAATAGCAAAGAGAATCGTTAAATTCATCTTATATATTCATCTTTACACTGAAGGTTCTAACCATACTATAATACAAAACAGCGATAGCGCTTGCGCTGTTTGCAAAGTGCACCGCTAATTGCAGGCCAGTCGTCGCACCTTCCATATGGCCGCTTGTTACTGAGGCACTAGAGGTCAAACATTCAGTGTCTTGTACAGAACGGAAAAGTAGCGGGGACCTATTAACTATACTGAACAAACTATACTAATAAAATAAAGGTGAAGAGTTTTTTTTTCTATTTGAATAGTTGTTTTTTTATGGATTTATATTGTTTATGAAGGAGAAGTATCAAGCACCTTTTTGTTTGTTTAAACACGGTAATCTCAGAAACTACCCATCCGATCTGAATTATTATTTTAGCAATAGATAGCCAAATTCAACGGGACGGTGTAAGGCTATATTTCATCCCGAAATTCCCGCGGGATCGGGCACAAATTAGGTAAAACTGCGAGGTCTGCCAGTGGCTGATAAAGTACGAAAATATCTCATTTTGAAGAAAATAACAACTTGAGGGAAACCAGGAAAACATATAGAAACCAAAATCATGACATCTACACATTAATCGTTCGTCCGATGAAGTCAAATTAACGATAACTTAGTCAAATTCGGTTTACTTTGGTATATGGAAGCAATAGTAACAAACGTTGACATTAGTAGTCAATTCCTATAGAATTTTAATATTTAAAACCAGCTCTTCAAAAACCAGCTCTCAACAACCAGCAGCTTTTATTGATTAAAACTGTGATAAATGCCTATATTGCAATGTTTTATCTATATAGAATTCGAGAATCTATCTAGAGAATATACGCTATACCTATTAATACGTAGTGTGTCACTCAGTGTGTCCACACAGTAGAATTCAAAGTATATCCCCAAGAGTTTCCCATTTGATTCGAACGGTATAACTTTTTAATATTAATTGTTATTCCGTGATTCGTCTCAGCCGTTCCTCCAAAGCAATTTTGGTTGGAAGTGGATTGTTTTTCTTGGTTCTCCGATTGGATTTATCTCAAGTTTTATGACGTCTCGCATCCCAGTCGTAAAGTTTATACCGGCCAGCTACCGCTCTACCTATACATAGAGTTTCTATGACATTCTTGGAATTTATTGAATATTTTATCTTAAAATACCAAAGTATCAGGTTCGGCTGGGATTTTTAAAGTTGATAAGGGTCGAGTAATTTAAGTCATAATTCTATTTGTACATGTTTTTTTGTTTGAACTAAGAGTTCTCTAGATCTATCCCGTAAGCTTACTGATTTATCGAAAACTAGCAGCGCTCCGGGGTTTCCCCGCATTGTACCCATTCCCGTGGGAATTTTAGGATTTTTTATACATATAAACCTTCCTCTTGAATCACTCTATCTATTAAAAAACCGCAAAAAAATCCTTTACGTAGTTTTAAAGATCTAAGCATACATAACGACAGACAGCGAAAAGCCTTTGTTGTATACTATGTAGAGATGTTTGATTAATCGTAAATATAATGTAATTACATTTATATATTACCTATTGTTAATTAAGCACACTACCATGCCTACAGCGACTAGGCTTAAACACTATCGACTGTTAATTAATGTAAGAATAATAGATATTATTTATTTTACAGCGAGCATTAGGCACAGTGAAACGCCGTAACAAATAAGAAAAACTAATCAAGTTTTCTATCCACTCTCGTAGAACACGCTTTCAAGTCACTTTCCATTTCTTGAGGCTGACTCTCAGCTATAGATACATGTATGAAATCCAGACACTGGCCATCAAAGAGACCGCAAGCTGCAAAAGGGTTGTTTGAATAACAAAGACGATTCGGTAGCGCTTGTAAAAACATCTTTTGCATGTCGTAACGTAAATATTTATCCCAACAATAGTTCTTAGGAAGCGTGAAGTTCACAATATGCCACCAGTTGGCTTTCACTTTTAATTTTTTTCAATATTTTCGGAATCCTTTCAATAACAACGCTACTGTATCGATAAATTTGCATAACAGTATGAAACAATGGCGTTTACTTTTATTTGTGCTCAAAAGTGAAAACAAGGGTCAAGGTATAATGAGTAAGGACCAGTTGTCCTTTAAACTTGTTGTGTAATACACGTACTTTGTGAAATATAACCTTAATATTACCAAACTGTATTAAGTACAAAGTAAAGGATTGGCCTGTAATATCCCACTGTTGAGCAAATCTCTTACTGAGGAATCACATTTCTATTCAGTACTTACAGTGAAGAGGAGGTGAGGAGAACTAGGCAGAGGAACAATAAGGAGAATTAGGCGTAACAAATAAATGTAAACAGGATCAGAACGAGATCAGAACACTAAACTCACAGAAAATAAAAGAAAAATACTACTACAAAAAGAAATGGGGTATGTACTTACATCCTACTTAATATTATAAATGCGAAAGTTTGTGAGGATGGATGTATGTTTGTATGTTTGCTACTCTTTCAAAAAAAAAACTACTGGACGGATTTGTATGAAACTTTACAGTAAAATGGGTTATACATCAGAATAACACATGGGATACATTTACTCCGAAATTCCCGCGAGAACAGGTACAACGCGGTTAACTCCGCGGGGCGTGGCTAGTTTTTTATATTTCCTTCGATTATTACAAGCTTCCGTTCGTTGTCTAGTTTAAAATCTTGACTGACAAACTCATAAGTCATAACTGAAGTTTGAACCTGATAACCTCAATCAATTGAACTGTTTAATATACAGCGACGTTGATGATGAGTTCCGATGACAATGCAATCAGAAAGCTGTGTTTGATTGTTTGTAGGTACCTAGTTTCTTTTGAATTTATTACCTGCATTGATGTCTATTGTATAGAATAAGAAAACTAATAGAGTTTATAGTTATGTGTTTTTCATTTGTGTAGAGATATTCAAGAGCACTGTACTCGGAATGCAATTTATATTGTCAATAGAGTTCTTTACATTTTAAAGTATTAGGATGGGGCAAAGAAATAGTTACCAGTCAGGCCTTTAAAAAGCCTACAGGGTTTTCAATAAGCTTTGGACTGTGTTCAATTATTTTGCACAGTAGATTTCGATCGACTCGCGGCTTTAGACGCCTGTATAAATGATCCGTTTTTCTGTCCTTAATCGTCATCATCGACTGTACAAACATGAGAAAAAGGTCTACCTATTCTTTCAGGAAGTCTAGATATCTATATTTGAACTTATTTCATCGCCTTTTCTCTTCTGTCTACCCTTCCGCTGTTTTATTATTAAATTGTCGTCTTTTCTATGATTCAGGTGGTCAATATAGGTATATTGAAAAAATAAATATCTACCTTCTCGAGCAGGTAAATAAAAGTTGTTGACCCAAATCATAAAAAGCATAATGGATCAGCTGATCATTCATTTATCATCGCATCGGTTATACTTTATTATGCGTCTATAACATCACAAATTAGTCAAACGTTAACTCTGGGTAAATTGCCTTCGGGTGCAATAAACGCTGACCGGATGATCTGAATGCAATTTATAAACAAGCCACGAAAAATAGCTCTAATTACGTACCGAATAAAGAACAATGTGTCTTGACCACGAGCGACTTTATATGTCGTTTGGATGTTAAGCTTGTAACAGGTTGTAGATTTGTTAATAAGACGGATACACACCGTATGTTTGCGCGACTCATTACATCATTTTGAGTCGGCTTAGCGTACTCAAGTTCCAATATTTAGTGTGTGCCAGCCTTTACTCTGATATTTGTCTTTAAATATTAGGATATTGTTCACATTTTTTTTAGTTGTCGGCGACTATTGAGACACTGTGTGAAGAAGTGTAGGTGTCAATAGTGATCGGAAGAAAATGGCATAGATAAATACTTTTAACGGTTATTTAAAAACAATTTATTGTTAATAGCTCGCAATGATAGACTGACTTATGAATATATTTATTTATATACTACTTTACTTTACTAGAAACATGTAGTTTTATTATTCCACTAGCCACTATTATACATAAACCATGTCCACAGCATTATTTCATGACAGAAGTTGCGTTCAAAAACAATAGTGAGTTGTAACTCTTGTGAGTTTCAACACATCTAATTACTGCCCAAAAACCATCAGAAAGCTAATTAAATAATTAATTTCTGTCAGAATTCAGTTAAGTTCGGTCACCGTTACATCAACAATGCCAGTTAATGAACGCGCCAATTAAAAATTAACATTCTTATAACTGTGGAATCAGGTCAGGGGTTCCAAACTCGAATGGTGCCATAAAGCCTGTTTTAAATTTCAAGTCAGCTGATTCCATGGTTCCAAATTCGAATAATAGATGCGGTTTCGTTTATTGAGGCTCATATAACTTCAAACTTCTACCTCGGAGAAGCCAAGCCTGTTAGTTCGATTTGAATCCCAAACGAGTCGAGTCAGTGGTAACGTTATTTAAATTTGTTTTATATTATAATAATGTTAGATTAATTACAAATGTGTGGTTCGTTGGAAGAAAAATGCGGAAAAAGTAGAACGAAGATTTTCTATACGAGATCGTAAGTTACTGTTTATCTTAGTTTAAAATAAACACTTAAAGAAACATCTTGTAAGACTCAGTGACTTGATTATATTCCTGTTCAGTTTCGAATTATAGTGAGGTATAATATCAGTGATAATCACTTGCTAATAAGTCTGATAAATTAAACTAACCGTACACTTTATTTAATGTTCAATTTGTCTCAAACTAATCATGAACAAACTCGTAAATTTTCTTTTTAAGACCAATTTATTTGTCACAAGCAGCACTGATTGAAATGTTCTTGATATCAAATGTATTAGAGCCACTTGGTGTTAATTAAAGCCAGTGATTGGAGACATGAGGTGCGTCTCTTTCAAGACTTTCTATAAGATTTGTTTAATAATATTAATTATTGCGGTTATCTATTCTCAATTTGTCACTATACCGTGAGAATGTATTTCCGTAGACAATTTTAAGTCCATTATTTGTTCTAGTTCGGCTTCGCAGAAGCTCCTTTAAGTGTATCACTAATTCTAAAGAATGTCAGTGGAGAAGTTTCCAATTGAACTTTTTGCTATCTCTACATAAGCTTACACATTCCCACTTATTTAAGTTACTAGGTTATTCTTAAATCTTTAAAGCCTCTTAAAGTCTACTAGCAGCACCCCGTGGTTTTACCCGCGTTGTACCCGTCCCCGTGGGAATTTCGGGAATTTTTATACATATTAACCGTCCACTTGAATCACTCTATCTACTAAAAAAACCCGCGTCAAAATCCGTTGCGTAGTTTTAAAGATCTTAGCATGCATAGGGACAGATAGACAGACAGACAGCGCAAAGCGACTTTGTTTTATACTATGTAGTGATACATCTTCTAGTTATATACCTAGTCTACTAGCAGCGCCCCGCGGTTTTACCCGCGTTGTACCCGTTCCCGTAGGAATTTCGGGATGAAAATAGCCTATAACCTTCCCATTAAATGTGGCTATCTATTACAAAAATAATTATTCAAATCGGACTTATAATTCCTGAGATTACCTCGAACATACAAACAAACAAACAAACTTGAAAATTTTACCTCTTTATATTATTAGTATATCTTCTAAGTATATGTCCCTCTAGAAGTAGATGTATATTCTAGTTCTATATTTCTAGAAATATTTATACTTTTGCTTGATCTAGAACTTTTTTACTATTAATTGAAACGTACGTTAATGTCATTATTATTTATTTAAACGGGAACTTACGTACGACGGAGACTACTGTCGAGAGTTCCTCGACACGTTTCGGCCACATACATTGAGCGCTTCACCCACCTCCTGATGAAGGCCACCGTATGTGGCCGAAACGTGTCGAGGAACTCTCGACAGTAGTGTCCGTTGATCTAGAACTATTTCTATCCACTCTGTTCCCCTTTGTTTTGATGTCGTATCAACACATTTAAAGCAAGTGAAGATCCGGATTATATTTCTTCCATATTGTTATTAGTTGTACGATTTCACACAATGATTCACACATGTTATGAATAACATTATATACCTACTTACATATACGCTTATGTACGTATCTTATGTATTAACTTGTTTAGTTCAAGTTGCCCTTGACCAATGCATTAGCACACGTAATAACTAACGTGGTTTAACAAAAATAAAAATAATATAATATACAGGTTTGTAGTGCTGACGAATTATTCATTTTTAGAGTTCCGTACCCAAAGGGTAAAAACGGGACCCTATTACTGAGACTTCATTGTCCGTCCGCCCGTCCGTCCGTCTGACACCAGGCTGTATCTCAAGAACGGTGATAGCTAGACAGTTCACATTTTCACAGATGATGTATTTCTATTTCCGCTATAAATAAAATAAAACCAATATTAAAGGGGGGCTCCGATACAATAAACGTGATTTTTGCCGTTTTTTAATGTACGGAACCCTCCGTGCGCGAGTCCGACTCCCACTTGGCCGGATTTTTTATAATTAACTTAGTGTAGGACTGAGTTAAACGTTGCATCGAGTAACTATTTAATATGTTTTCTCTTTACTAATATAAGGTACTAGCAGCGCCCCGCGGTTTTACCCGCGTTGTGTCCATTCCTGTGGGAATTTCGGGATGAAAAATACCCTATGTTACTCGTGGATAATGTAGCTTTCGAATGGTGAAAGAATTTTTAAAGAGCCTATTCATTACAACCAAACAAACAAAGTTTTCCTCTTTATAATACCTATTAGTGCAGATTTATGACATATTCTGTGTGATTTTCATGTGTAAAAGATTTCTTTAAAATATAAACAAAAACTATTTCTGATATCGGCTGGGTTGGCCACTAACATATTATAACATAACTTACTTACTATGTATGCCAAGATAAGTCAGTCATTCTTTTGCCTAAGCTTTAGACCACTTACTATTAAGTTAACTGAAAAACGGACACACTTTCAAAACTCTACCCCACGTGTTAACTTGTACTGTGTAGATAAAGTGCTTTCTCATGTCAAGATGTGTTGAGCTAGAAAAAAAACATTGTAGATATGGCCCATTTGCAGGAACCATGGTCACAGAAGACCATCTACTATATGGCTAAAAAAAAAGCAATTCCTAAATATTCACTTAACTTTATTTACTTTTAACAGAGACTGACTTTAATCAGAGAGTTTGAGATCACCAACCCGCATGAAGCAAGCGTGGTGATTACGCCTCATCCTCCTCACTGTACTAATATCTTCGGTGAAATGAGAGGCCAGTGGGACATTACAGGCTAATACTTTTCTTTATTTTTACTAGACTTTAAAATCCCCTCTGACCCTGTGGCTGAGGTGAATTGAATGGTTCACGTTACCAATACATAAACCTACTATATGTAGAGCTCGTGGCCTAGCTTGGCTAAGCGGTATTAGTTCATTGCGATTGTTAAGCAACGTGCAGCTCAACCCCTACTTAGAAGGTGATCTATAGTAGTATTTCTTTCTGATCGCTACCGTGCTTCAGAAGGCACGTATAACTGTCGGGCTGGTTGATTCAATCGTTACTCGTTAGACCATATCGGTGGCCTTTAAGCGGTCTAAAAACTCCAACATCAGGGTTAGCCACTAACCTACTCGTATTACTTAGTATATTTCAAAGGAGGCCAAGTTTAAAAAACAAGAGATTCATCGTAGACTTTTTTCTCACGTTCCTTTTCTAAAAATAATAGATATGTATTTTAAAAGGAACTGTACCATTGGTGGGGAGTAACGTCGGTATCTCATTTTAATCTGAGTGGATATTTTTAAGTCGATAAATTCGGCTGTCAAGGCACATGTGTATAGGGAGATAAGGCTTCCCGCCTCTCGCGGTATAATATAAGCTGTCGTAAAATATTATCCTGGCCAAGACATTTATAGCCCGGTTTGAGATAGGTACTGGTTTTTTTTTCTTGCGTATTTTTACATATTTTATGCCTTCCATGTTTACTTATTTATTTATATTTTGATTATTTTGTACATTTAAAATACTTACTTCTTTAACTTGGTTCGATCTTATTTCAATTGTTTTTTTAACTGCCTATATACAATTGAGTTATATGTAACGTTAGTACATATCACTAGCAATGACATGCAATGCTATAAATAAATTGTATCTATAAAAAAATAAAAAGCAAAATGGTGTTAGTTACACAATTTATAAATCGCGAATGGTTGAACTGATTTTCATGATATAGGTATGGTTTCTTGGATTTGTCTCTGCCCACAATTACACGCTGAAACCGCGGATCGCTAGTAGGTAGATAGTTTACAGGCAGTTAAACAAAAATGTAGATGCAAGATTCATTCACACACGATTACTTATATATCAAAACTAAACTATATACCTACCTAGATGTCCATAAAAAACTTAACCCACGGCCACATTTTTTGTATTCATCATCTACAAACCTCTGAAAATAACTTTAACCTAAAATCTTTCCACGCCAATAAACCGCCGGACTCATTTAAAAACTGCTACATAATAGTAACATCCCCTTAAAAAGCTCGTAGTACCAATAACAATGCGTTTGACATCTTCATCGGCCATTAATTTTGATAAATTGTAACAGAATCATAACGATGATAGTTGCTAGTGAGTACGGGTGCATTCATCACACTGCCCATCAACCAGCCTATAAAACCTTTGCTAATGTCCCTTAATACATTGCTCTATATCTTTATTAACAATTCCACCGATAGATTCCATTGAAAAAGCTTTATGTT
Source organism: Cyclophora albipunctata (assembly GCA_963082685.1). NCBI lineage: Eukaryota > Metazoa > Arthropoda > Insecta > Lepidoptera > Geometridae > Cyclophora > Cyclophora albipunctata. The sequence continues at coordinate 4,919,900 of OY720118.1, forward strand.
CCGAGTTACGACCCTAACTTTCCTTTCATCCGAAACTATTTTTCTGAAAACAGTGTTTTCTTTATAGGATTTAATACGCCATATTTTTATTGACTCCGTACAATGTTGTAAAATAATATGAAATGAAAAAATGTGAGCATATAATATGTCTTAAAGCTGGGTATAAATCACGTTGAATATGTCTTGTTTTTTGTTCAGTTTAATTCATGTTAGCAGTTACAGCAAGCTTAGTTACAATGTATTAAAGTACTTCTTTATGTTTTAGTGTGTTTTGAGGTAGGTATAAAAAATATTCAGACTTAAGGCGGCTTGCAAAAGAACTCTTAAATCAATAAAGTAGGTACTGAATGAATAATATATATGTTATATGTATGTTTGTTTATTCTTAATCCGCCTTATCGATAAACGCGGTGTAACTAAACACTGTTTTATGTTTTGTCTCTTTTGCTCTCCGGGAAATTGCGTATGACTGTCAGAAACTGACAAACCATTTGATAGCTAAAATGTTTTTAATACGCGTTTATTAATAAGACCCAATATGTTTAAGAAACAATAGCTGGGCCTGACTATGAGCTCGAACGAACACGTTGAAAAATCAATTCACCGACCTGTCACGCTCTTACAGATCTACCAAAACTGTATTTTATATTGCATGAAATAGATTTAAAACGAGCGTCATTTGTTTATCAAACATATTTAGGCGTAAAAAAAGATTGTTAAAATTATACTCAGGATAGTCCAACTCTGACAAATTTTAATTAAACAAGCCTATGTATTAGATGGTTTAAATTGTTGAAAAGTAAGATGATTCCGTGCTTCGGCGATTCGGAGGGCACGTTAAGAAGTCGTTACTTTCCACGGATAGTAGTCGTTACATGAGCCATGTCAGAGGCCTTTGGCGGCTCTATAACTCTGACACTAGGATTGGTCAGGTTGACCACCCACTCGATGAAGAAGAAGAGATTGTTACAAAAAGCTGTATGCCTTCGTATCGGTATAAACCTTTTATCTGCCATCTTTATACATATCTCCAACGCAACAAAAACTATCTACCCATATTCTTCTATCAATATCACCATTTCAAAGCATATGCCTTTTGAGAACAAAAACTCGAAACTAATGAACCGTCATGGGGCGGGGAGAGTAAGATTTATATTTTTCAATATCGTGAGAGAACGAGGGACCGATCCCAGAACTCATTTACAGACAACATGCACGCTCAAGTGGCTTTATTTATGAAGACACGGTCTCAGTTTTGTTATTTTTATTTCGAGTAGCGTCGAAAATTGTGGACGGAAGGTTCATGGGTGATGGGTTTGTCGTAGGTACTTGAGAATGTTAAAAAAACTGTAGATATTTTAAGTTAACATTACTCTACTTAGGTCACATTACACTACATTACATAATAAAATAAGTTGGTTAGGGAGCAAAGGTCGTGTCGTACGAACAGCTGAAGAGGACGGCAGATGATAGAGAAAAGTGGAAAGAACTCTATTGACAAGAGGCCAGCTCTTAAGTTTAAAGAAAAATAGTTAATTAAATCCTTCTTTTTAAGGTTTTGATGAGTTGTAATATTTTTTTAAATGATTTACACGGAGTTAGTAGTGCTTCAAAATATCTTTGCAATACATTGTGAATTGGGATTGATCAGTCAGCTCAGTCTTAGTGTTAATACAAATATAAAGCGGGAAATATGAATCAAATGAACGATCACTAAATTAATTAAATGTATATCGATTTCAGTTGATATAATTAATTTCAGGCAGACAGATACTGAACATAAAGTACTGCTTGGCTCTTTCAGCATATAAAATTTTTCTTTACCTTTTTGCGATAAAGTCTCTTCGATTAAAACTGAAACTCAAACAAACCAAAACACCTCAAACAAACATTAACAACATAAGTATAAAATGACCTTAAACCGAATAATTTCAATCGGACGCCCGTTATCGTGCACTCATTGCTGCTATAAACTCATTAAGCCACATAACCGACCAATCGAGCTTTCCAATCATGAAATTAAAATTACGTCCCCTTTATAACCAAGCCGTTACGAGCTGCGAAAAAAGGGGGCATAAATTAAACAGGGGATATAAATAACACACCTTGGTTGTGGCACGCAAGCCTGAGAATGCAATCGTAAATTATTCGCTCGCACTCCGGCGACGATCAATACCATTCATTAAGGAAAAATGTATCGAAACTTTTAGACCGTCGTTTGTGGTTCGAAAAAGCATTTTGGCGTAGTCATAAATAAATTGTTGATCCGCTCAATTTTTATCTGATATATTTTTTCTTTTACTTACGAAGTATTTTGATAATTTATTGGCCGTTAAACCAAGGGCTTATGTAACTTTAATTATTCGGGGACGCTATTTTGATATATTTAATTAATTTTAGTGTTTGTTTCATAGCTTGCTTGTTAATAAGTTACACATAGCGCTCTACTTTCTTGTAGCCACCCTTATTAATTGTAATCATCTTTTCTTTTTCACTATGAAAATGATTAGCAATCATTTGGTAGCAGTAGTTGCCTGTAATATAAATAAGATAGTATAAATCGTGAGGAAGTATAAGCATATGTACGTTTATACATATAAATAATTTTATTTTTAAGTGGTACGTGCTGATTTCTTCAGCAACCTGAAAGTTCATGAGAGCCCAGCAGTAAGACATTTCACTTCACTTTACTTTGTTGCATAATAAATATGTCTTCATTTATTTCAATTGCTTGGGTTGATAATCTCATTCCTGAGCCAAATCTGAAATTAAATCGGAAACATTTATGCAATTAGTATTACGTTGAGAGGAGAGTCAACAAAATGGCTTCCCCACGCGTCTTATTCGCCATCCCTTCGAATAAAGACCCTCTTCAAACTCTCCCGGACCGATCGATCCAGCCCTCACTAAAGATTCAACTCTGTTTTATATTTCACTAGCAGAGCACCGTGGTTTTACCCGTGTTGTTCTGGTTTTAGTGAGAATTTCAGGATGAAAAGAAACTAGTTACCTAGCTTCTGAATGGGAGTATCATGCACATGAAGATTTTTTCTAATATGATTGGTAGTTTCATAGATTAGAACGTTCTAACAAACAAAGAAACAAAATCTTCAGCTTTATTATATTATAAGCAAAAATTTGGTACGTAATTTAAAATAAATTAAGTTTAATTTCATTTCATTATGTGTTATTTACGAACCTACCAAATATTTTATGCATTTAAAATCATATTCAGTTAATAAATTTTATTAACTTGCATCACCATTTAATTGTCTCAAGTGTGGGTTATAATTTATAACCCATTTTGTTCTGGTACAAAGAATTGCCGAATCTGAAAATATTCAATTGTGAATTCACGAGAGAACATCAATTAATTTCAAGTTTATTTACGTACCTACTCGAATTACAGTCCCTTGCAGAGATCTCATTTGCATATTTAGTACGAAAAGCGAACATAAAAATGCACCGTCAAGATAAAGGTCGTTGGCATTGCCACGGCTCTTTTCAACGCAATTGTACCAATTAACTTGGACATTCGAAAGTGAAACTCGCTTTAGAATCTCGACCGTTTTTTTCTCCGTACATTTACATATTTATTGGGGCACATTTTATGGGGGCAACATGAAAAACCAGAGCTCGTTTAATGGACAAAAAGGGTGGCTCGGTGTATATTTATTCTGTCGCATCCTTTTTTACGTGCGAAAGGACGCGGCGTTTTTTCGGCACCAACCGTTTACGTCGAAACATTTGGCGACGTTCTTTGCATAAAAATATTGGATCGTAAACTCTATTCCGCCCGACGCATGTGGCGCAAGATAAATATTGAAATCGCTGAAAATAAGGTTTTATTGCCATATATAAGATTGGAAATGTGATTGGAATGAATACTTTATTATAAAAACAGGTTTTCAACACCTGCCGCGGGTTCGTTTATGATGAAATTCGAATATAAACTCACTTTTTGCAGCGCCTTAGACCTTTACATAACATTAATACCGTCACAATTATTGTGTGCAAGATTTTTTGCTTTAATTCTATATTTGTATAACTCTCAGGTTGATTCGTGTAATTGCAACATAAAGTTAAACTTACATTTTTATGGCATGAAACAAAAACTTGGTTGCACATTATAAATAATACGTTTTATTAAAGGAAAGATAAGCTGCGGGCGGATTTAATATTTCTAATAGCTTTACCTACATTATTAGCAATGCAAATATAGAGTAAATTATTCAAATGGATATTAAATTCAGAATACAAACGGGTTTCAAAGAAAACACTTGAGCGAATCATTTCAAAGGTACACAGATTACTCACGGGCCCCTTCGTAAATTAATAATGTCGCTTCATAAATTATCCGTTGGCATAACAACTGCCATAATCTGTAGAAGGCTTAGAGTTCCTTTCCACTGGAGCCATACTATGCTACGTTGCTAAGTTATATTATTGGAGGATACCAATCATAACATTTTGTTCTGGGAGAAATACATCTGTAGGTTAGCTTACCGTATTTTGGAATGATCTCAGTAAATCATTTCAAATTCTTGTCTAATATAGGCAAAAACCTTACTCTCCGCACTATCTATACTAATAGATGCCTTAAAGAGTGAAACTGAATCTACTACCAGTAGAATCTTTTAGGACCTTAGATATTGTATTTAGATATTGCATATCTAAAACATCCAACAAATACAAGAAATCCGATTGATGCATGTAAAGGCTGCATTTACTTGTGATCTTTGATACGTAAATACCTGTGGCTGTTTAGATAAACATATATTATCTGCGATGAATAATTAGAAGCAATTAGTTATATAAGAGCTCGTCTTCGACGCGACATGTCGGGGACGTGTCGTGTTCTCTTGAACGAATCTTTGTACCTAGCTCCTCAATGTAAGACAACGCAAAGATGGCCAGAAAAGTCAACGCTCTATAAAAAACTTATAAAATAAACGGCATAGCTTAGGTTTTATAACTATCTATGCATGTATGCTAATAAAATAAAGCTGAAAATTTTGTTTGTTTCTTTGAACGCACTAATCTCAGAAACTACCTATACGAATCGAATAATTCTTTTTGTAATGGATAGCCACATTCAACGGAAAGGTTATAGGCTATTTTTCATTTCGAAATTCTTACGAGAACGGGCAGAGCGTGGGTAAAACCGCGGGGTGTTGGTAGTTTATTATAGCTTACAAGGCTGCATGTTACGGAATTAAGAGACAGCTATCTGTCAGAGTAAACATCTGCGACTAGGCACCAAATTCAAAAATATTATTTAAATTCAAATAAGTCAAATAGCCCTACATTCCCTTCATACCAGTGATATAGTTATTAGTAGTATTAAGAGGATACACCAAGGGCTAGAGAAATGAAAAATAGGTATTTGTAAAATCTATTGCTGTCGCGCGGTGCCCGACCAAGCAGCTATCAATGTGTAAGTGTGACTGTCAATGTTTGCGTGGCATACCGCGCTGCGCCGCCGCGCCGCCCCGCCCCACCGTCCACGCTCCCAGATTGCTTGCAGATGCAGTCGGCAAGTTGATTTCGGCGTTTGCGGAACATTTGTTCGTGTTATTATTATATTACCTACCTGCACTTTATTTGACTCAGGCTTGTTTACTGGACTTGCTTGTTTCTTTACTTGACTGTTTTGACTCGGCTTGTGTATTGAATTTTGAGAGATCGAACGGAGATAAACCGTAGGTAAGGAATTTTTGAATTATATAATTTGGTAGCTAGCTTTCTGTGTTTACATACCTACGCTATTGTTTACGTATCCACTTTTACTTTATTGAGATGAATAAAACTTCACGTAGGCTAAAAAGATACTTGCAATCAATCAATCTGTTCAGGACGACTATAGCTAGACATAGGGATAGCGATATATAATCTATACTAATATTATAAAGCTGAAGAGTTTGTTTTGTTTGTTTGTTTGTTTGTTTGTTTGTTTGTTTGTTTGTTTAAACGCGCTAATCTCAGAAACTACTGAACCGATTTGAATAATTCTTTCACTGTTAGATAGTCTATTTATCGAGGAAGGCTATAGGCTACATTTTATCCCGGATTTCCTACGGGAACGGGCACAACGCGGGTAAAACCGCGGGGCACTGCTAGTAGTTACATAGTCATATAGCATAGTTCCAGTTGTAATACAACACATAGAATTGTATAGAACTAACTTTTCGATAGATATAGAATAGTATGGAATATTCTAGAACAATATAGAACTTTCGGGAAAGTTCTAGAATAATAGTATAGTCAACCGAAAAAACTAGAAACTGCCAGAAAGATGTAGAACATTCTAGAAAGTTAAGTAGAACTTTCTGGAAAACTCATTGTATTATAGTACGGCAGTTCGAACACTCTGGAAAAGTTAGAGAATGCAATAAATAAAGATCGCAGATAGAACATTCGTTATAGGTGGATGGAGAATATTCCAGAAAATTATAGATTATCTCGCTCGGGATATAAATAGGGTCAGACCCGCCGACCGAGTCAGTTATCTACTAACTATCGAACAGTGAACATTGCGAATACAAGGGAAAATAGAAGAAGTACTCCTCCACCTCTGGCGTTATAGTGTTCTCTCTAAGAAGTTTCTGGTGTTTTATTGTCAGAAGCACTGACCAATCCAGCAATCGGTACGCACGTGGCCATCATCATAGTTTATACAGTCCACTTCGCTTAAGCCACACATACCGCGTACACAATCGGTCATTTATTTTGTGAAAATAGGTTACGGAGAAGGTGTTATTATTATTACATGTAGGTAATATTGTAACATGTAATGGGATCGTCGGATTGGGATCAAACCTGTAATGACGATGTCAGATGTGTTTAATTGAAATTATTATCACCACATAGTCTAAATCTAATCTAATCTAATAAGTACTCAATATTTTTGTTACAGATAAACCCTCACTTTGTTTAAAATGGGCAATAGAAAAGGGAATAAAAAGCGTTTACATTTATCAGCTAAAAGAAAAAAACATCACTTTAGTATAAAGCGTCAGATACATTTCGCACCGCGTACAATCACCAGGTTGGTATTTTTTTTTGAGTTCCCTACTACCTACCCTTATAAGATCACTTTATGATCTGTCTGTCTGCCAGTCTGCTGCTGAATATTTTTTCATGTTTGCAAAGTAATAAGACCACCTCTTACCTACTATTTACGCTAGGCCCAATGTTTAGTTAAAATAATGAATTCTGTTTTTATATTTTTTACAGTGATGAAAATAAGGAAAACTCAGGTACTTCATCGCAAATACGTGAAACTTTCAAGGAGAATCGTGACGTATTTGAAGGAAATGCAAGCTCTTCCTCAGAGTCTACACTTTCTGATTTGAATCTTGATGCTGATGATAACAATTTAGATGAAACTGTTCAGGATGAAGAATTAGAAGGACGTAGAATCGTAGATATCAAATATTTATTTTCCGAGCTTTCAAAAATCAAGCACGAACACACAGACTGCACGTTTGCTAATTTAAAGTTCTTAGGAGAACTGCGAACTGGATTTGTTAGCAAATATACATTTGAATGCAAAATGTGTAAAACGAAAGAAATGGTGTACAGCGAAGATCCAAAATTGAAACTATCTGTAAATGACGCTGTTGTAGAAGGAATAGTCTGTTCTGGAAATGGGTATGGACAATTGAACGAAATATGTAGTGTGTTAAATATGCCTAACATGAGTAATTCAACATACACGAAGATCGAACAACGTCTAACACCAAAAATTGAAGAATGTGCCCTCGACGAGATGATCGCAGCCGGCCAAGAAGAAAAAAGGCTAGCTGTCTTGAATGGCGATGTAGACAACGATGGTTGCCCCCTAATATCAGTAGTTGCAGATGGATCTTGGGCAAAAAGGTCATACAAAAGCGGATTTAGCTCGGCGTCTGGTGCTGCGTGCATAGTTGGACTGAAGACCAAAAAGGTACTATTTCTTGGAGTTCGAAACTCATACTGCTGTATATGTGCTAGAAATGCAAAATTGAATATAGATGTCCCTGAACACAGATGCTTTAAAAACTGGAATGACAGCGCCAACGCCATGGAAGCGGATATAATAGCAGAAGGGTTTGCAAAAAGTATGGAGATGCATGGAGTTAAGTATAATAAACTAATCGGAGATGGCGACTCCAGTGTAATGAAAAAATTGCTATTGAATAAGCCATATGGGCACGACTTCACTATAACTAAAATTGAGTGTAAAAACCATTTGCTCCGCAACTTTTCTAATAAAATAAAAGCATTAGGGAAAAAAACTAATAACCACAAAGGCTTTGTTCCAGTCCTTCTAAGAAAAAAAGTTGAATCCAACGTATTGCGCATGAGGAAAGCAGTGGTTGGAGCTATAAACTATAGAAAAGATCAAGATAATGTTAATCACGGCGATAAAATAAGAAACCTTAAAATTGACATAAAAAATGCCGCCAACCATGTATTCGGAGACCATAAAAATTGCGCGTCTTATTATTGTAAGCCGGAAAAATATACGAATGACACAAATTTGGTACCAGATCTCCAAGCTTGTGGAATATGGACGGATATTCAGCAGTACCTGTTGATGTTGTTGTCTAATGCAGAAAGCCTTATTTTAGACATTACCAATAACACCGTGGAGCAATTTAATAATGTTATTGCCAAATTTATTGGCGGCAAAAGGGTGAACTATACTGCTAGAGGTTCATATCAGGCACGGTGTTTTGGTGCAGCAACATCATGGAATAGTGAAACGGCTATCCACGCACGTCTATCAAAAAAAATTCAAGATTGTAGCCCTGGCAAATACACCAAACAATTCATAGATAAGAAACGGCGCTCCAAAATAAATAGAGAAAGGAGTCGAAAGAAAAAAATTTATTTCGGTGAAGATGTACCGAACAAAAGAAGAAAAGTTACTGGACCCGATGAGAATTATGGTCGGTTAGATTTAGAACCAGATATCCCACCTGAGATATATGAGCAAAAGAAAAGTGAATTTATATTACAGTTAAATAACACCAAATTTGATGAGCTTCAACAAAACACTGTTGGTCAGAGCGAGAATAAGTTGTGGGCAGTTGAAAGGCGTAAACGCCTAACAGCATCCAACTTCGGTCAAATTTGTAAACTACGAAAAACAACATCAGTTGCAGGACTATTAAAATCTTTGCTGTATTCTCAATTTAAAGGCACTCTTGCCACAAATTATGGTAGAGAAAAAGAAGATGAAGCAATACAACAATTCATTGAAGAAACCGGACTACAGGTGTCAAAATGTGGATTATTCGTCGACAAGCATAAACCGTTTTTGGCAGCAAGTCCTGATGGTCTTGTTGAAGAAGATTCGGTAGTGGAAGTTAAATGTCCTTACAAAATTGTTGATTTAACACCTAAAGAAGGAATAGAACAAAAGAAAATAGACTTCTGCGTATTTAAAAATGACACCCTACAATTAAAGAGGAATCATAATTACTACTTTCAAGTGCAGGGGCAACTACACATAACCGGTCGAAATTTCTGTTATTTTATTTTGTGGAGCCCTAAAGGCTTACTTTACGAAAAAATTAAGAGAGACGATGTATTTTGGCAGAAAATGGAACATATATTAGAAACCTTTTACTTCGAGTGCCTATTACCAGAAATAATCGACGGTCGTATACCACGACATTTAGCAGTAAGAGAGAGAAAAGGATTGGCCACGGAATAGTGACGTAATAATTTATCTACAAAATTATGAATATTAGTGTGATTTTAACATTTTAATAAAGAAACTGTCGAGAAAATGGTTATTACTTTTGTTTATTAGTTTATTACCTTTCAACAATCGAACCTGACAATCAGCTAAATACACTTCTCGCAAAATATTCAACTAAAAATATCGATATCGATAAACAACACTAGGTTATCGATAAAATGATCGACTACATGCACGTCACAAGTGTATACGTATTAGTCCGCGTCTCCCGAACTTCAAGCCTCCCCCCGCAGAGCGCGATAGAGACAACTGCAGATTGGACTGAAAATACCTATGTAAAGAACAGAAAATCAACGATTCGTTGTCCCCTGATTTCTTCTCCAAAACTTAACCGATTTTTAAATAGTTTTCATTCAAAATTAAAGAAAGGCTTGAGCTGTGTTTCTATGTTTTTTTTTTTTTATATAATGTAGCCAATTTTTTTTTCTGGATGTTTGAACACAGCGGAAAATCTGGCCATTTTTTTAGGTTTTTGAACGTTCATATCTCTTATAATAATTTATTTATAAAAAAAAGGAAAACATAGGGACATCATAATAGTGGCCATAGATATTCAGGAAAAAAAGTATAACTCTACCGGCATTATCCAGGGAGGAAACAGGGGACAGCGTTTGTATGGAAAAACGGCTCTAGTGATTCCTCTTAACCTGTAATATCCCAATGCAGGGCTAAGGTCTCTTCCCACTGTAGTTATTGATACAGTAACTTACCTTAAAGTATTTATGAACGTGTGTATGCGTAGTAATATCAGTTAGATTCCATAATATAAGCACAGAGTTTTAGGGTTCTAAGTAACCTGTGAATCTGTCCGGGAATATTAATAAACCATTTTTATTTGTATTTATTTATTTTATTTTAATTTAAATCACAAGAACATCAGAAAACTGCTAACTTAGCTGATTATTTACATAAAACGTCTTTCTCCATCTCAAAAACAAATACAAACCGCTTACGTTTTCATATTTACACGTCAAATTATTGGCGCCTGGTTTAAGGAAATATTTCTCGCTAGTGAACAGTTTTATACAGTTAATACGTATCCAAATATTTACAACGCTCATATACCAAGGACGATGGTAGTTGGGGAATGCACCCAGTAAATCATGAGAGTAGTAAACCAACTCTTTAGTACCAATACCAACTCTGAGTACTGCGCTAGGGTTGCCAACGATAAGGTAACATATTACTTGCTCAACTCAAGTAAATCTTGTCTTCTGTGACCACGGTTCCTGTAAAGGGCCGAAACGTCAGATACGTCAGATACGAAAACGTAGTTTCAATTCAAAATGTATAAATAATGTGTAAATGATAAGTTAAATTAAGATATGTCAACTCTCGAGTGTGCTAGCGACCAATCCTGGTGTCAAAGTTCTTGAATGCCTAAAGGTTCTTACAAGCTATAGTAAGTTCTCCCTAAGTTGACAAGCCTGTTAGCGCAGTGGCAGTGAGAGCGCTTACTGTGTCGGGGGTTGCGGGTTCGATTCCCGCCCGGAGTCAACAATATGTGAAGACATAGTTGTTGGCGACGCGGTCTGGGTGTTAATTATATTAATATTCTTATAAAGTATTTGTGTATGTATATGTAGTATCAGTTAGTTGGATTCCATATTACAAGCTTAGAGCTTAGTTTGGGTCTAATTAACCGTGAGTCAATTTGTCCGGATATATTTATTTATTTATTTATTTATTAGTTAAATGTAAGTGCATATATTTTTTTAAATGTGATTACTTAGTAGTTACGTAAAGTTATTCCAAAGAAGCATACTATTCAAAGAATAGTGTAGTCTACAGTTTTACTGTAGTTGTTTAACAGTATAGGTATACTATTAAACATTAATTCAATACTTTATTATATTTCATTAATTAAAAACAAGAACTTACAGTAAAAAAATACTCTACATAATTTTCCTTTAAGTAAAATGTATTCGAGAATAATTTTAAAATATAACTTAAAGTTTCTGGACAACCCTATCTATCTCAAGTGATGGTATAAGCCGTCTTACAGCCTGAATTGTAAGTCATAAACTTGTTATTTAGTTGTAACAAAATCCATGAGCTTATCCAACACACAAATTTATCTAAAATGCTTTTAAAGTGCTCCAATGTCCTCTATCTATGACATTACGATTGTAATGTTTCTTGTAAGTGGCAGTATAGGGAAATCTCGAACAAGTATATTGATGTCATTTAGTTGTTATGCGTCGTAAAGTTTATATATAAATTGTAGTTGATTTTATTTATATGTACCTTGAATAAGCATGTACGAGGTAATACAGAATTAGTTTGATTGTGGCAAAGAGACTAGAGTTGAGGTGTCTACCACTTAACTAGGTCCTTCAAATTGAAGTCGATATTTTATTGGTTTATCAATAAGTTCCTATAGGTTTATAAATAAATGCCTTTGATGGTTATATTATTTTAATAATGATAGCTTTATTTGTTATTTACCACCTTAACATACAACAGCTGTTATTTAACAAATAAAATAATTCTTATTCTTAATATACTTTTATCTGTTAGACATATTTTATGTACATTTTTAGCTTCTCACTCTAGATACTGTTGTCTTTACTAAGCGGAGAATTGAATTGTTTTGGAGACTTGTATTTTTTTTGTATTTGTTTAAAGCAGGAGTTTTCTATAAGAGTACATTATGTTTTGCAGTGAACTCCAAGTGAGTGAAATATTTTATTTGAATTAAAAACATATATTTACTTTGAAATTTACACTCTCTTTGGAATCTTACAATGCCACAGTGAGATATGATGCCACAAACGAATTCAGTAAAAAAATCTAAGCTAAGCAATTTAAATTCTATATGAACGTTATAAGAAATAATGAATAAGAGCATTTATAGGTACATAGGTATATATCAAAAGATGAACCCAAAAGCTGTTTATATGTACTTATATAAAGTCTTAAAATTCAATGCCATTATTATTCAAATCCATTACACAAGATTAAAATTCAAGTAAAATACTTCAGTGTTCATTAATCAGTGGATTAGATTCGGATTATTTACGATCAAGTCGAACGTACGGAATTTAATTTCATTAGGGGGTTTTAGTGGCACCATGTTGTCACCCGCTGCGCGAAGGCAGGCAAACGGACGTATTTCAACGCAGCTGTCAGGCCGCCCACCAATCAGAGCGCAGCATTGCCCGCGCTCCAACTTTAAAAACATGGTGAAGATAATTTCATTGTATATTATTTTGTGACAGGTCGTTATTTTAACTTTTTATCGATTCTTTCGATATTTCTTGGGACGGGTGTTATGGAAAGAAATATTTTTGTGTAGGCGGTTATATATGGCTCGGTGGAATAAAAGTATGAGTTTTAAGGTCCGTATACTTTTCGTATAGTATACCTATAAGTTTCTATACTTATGAGATAAATCCATAAAGCTGTCTATATATTTATACCCAAGCTTCGCTGGTTGGCCGTGTTCTATACCCACTTATTTTCCCCGGGCAAAGTCAACTACTAAAAACTTCCATAAAACAACAATTTCAAACGGGCCATTTCACGCAGGAAAAACAGCATCCCGGCGTTTGTGGGAGGGGGAGGAGGGCCCAAAGTGAGCCTTCCCGAGTTTATAACCCGGAATTACGACTTAGACGTTTCAAACAATAACTGGAACCATAAATACGAGTCGATTCCTTCACGCGTCATAGCGCAGATTGTTTTTTTCTTCTCCGCCGAATTTTCTTTTGTCATCTGAAACACAATATGGGAAAATTAAATAAGTTAAGTATCAAGAGAAGACAATCGGTGGTAATAGGTATAGGTATATCATTTTAAATCATGCCTTAAGGTTTGGTATAGAATTAAGTTGGTTATGTTATTTGAAGGTTTACTGCTACCAATGTCCAAACGACATAAGTACTATGGGAGTTTGTTCAGAATCTCAAATAACAGTGATATAAATACCTACGCTCGATATGTAGGTATTTATATTACTTCAGTGGCTTGCTAGCTATAGGTAGGTGGTAAGTAGGTTACCGAACCGCTATTTCAGGAATTTTCCAATTTACTCACGACCTCCACACGTACCCTCCTAATCTAGAAAAGGTAATAAAACCCAAAGTAATAAAAACGTGCATTTTCACGTTCGTCGTAAAAATATGATAACGCTCACGTACGGTACCCGACGTACTTTACGTGCCAATACGGTGTGACTCGACATACCAACTTTTGGGATTTTTATAACAGTAACCACGTTATTTGAGATAAACCCGGCTAATTAGTCGAGTTTTAAAACAAAGAATTTTAATGTGGCTGTAAAAATATTACAATTAATAGCGGCCACCCACTTTGCAGGTGTTGTTAACTTTAACTAATATAAAGTTAGACGGTGCTTTATTGATTTTAATATTAAACTTGGGATTAAAATGCAGATCTTGATAAAATGTGTTGCAGTAGGTATATAAGGGACACAGATTAGCTAACAGTTTCTGTACTGTTGATTGTAAGATAAGATCTAGGTAGTTGACTCTACAAAGTTAATTCTAATGTTCTAACTTTAATATATGAACTTGTAGATCAAAGTATCTATGCAAATTAAAACAAAACATGTTGATTTGATTATTCATTGTCTAGCTAGATTGATAAGTCTTGTTGCGATAAACATTATTGTATGTAACGTAAGTTGAAGTAGGAAGTGGTCCACCCTGGTTGTATCGTACTAAATACTGGTTCGGTACAGTATACAATATTATAGGTGTGTAAGTAAACAGTCCATTCTCACATGCTTGCATCCCTTCCCGAGTAATGATCACCGCTTTCCACCCCTCTATAAAGGTGGATTAATTCAGCCAAAAGCCCAACTTACTTAATAAATATAAAAGCCTTCTCCACCCGCGATCGTAAACCACCCAATGTGCTTCACCAAGATTACTTATATCGCGTCCAATATACTGAGACCTCCCGATTTCATTATTCCGACTAAATTTAACGTAGAGACAATGATAACTAGAAAGTCTTGTTGCATTGGTTTCGCCATTATCAGCTCTATGTAGATTGCACGAGTTGGCTGCTTCGCGTTCTAAGAGATAACGTTTTACGAGTGCTCAAAGAAAGGATAATATTCCCGCTTGATGTTAGGGAAACACTCGTTGGTCGCTGTGTAAAGATAGATAACGCGACGGTTTATTTCTTGTAGTTTCAGTTGTTTGGGAAATTGCCTTATAGGTATTACTTTTAATAGCAATCATGTTTAACTGTTTCACCTATAAGCCTTTTATCATAGTTTACACAAGTAATACAGGCTCTTTGTTGGACCAAAAATATTTTACGCCTTTGCTTTTGTTTTGACCAATAAAAAACCAGACGCATACCTAATACAAGTTTTGGTCAAATTAATCTCAAAGCCACGTGCCTACACATAATTTAAGAAGTTCTAATAGAGTGCCGTAAAATTAGTCAAATTAACGTCATAGTGGCGGCCGATTAACGCGTAAGGTTTAATTGATCTAAAGACCAGTTGTATATCACATACAACTTACCATAAACATTAGAAAACGTGGGCGTATGAATAAACAGACATGCTAGTTGCTATGTAGGTAATTAAAATTAAATAAGCAATTGTATCCAAAATCAAACATGAATTGGAATATTGTTTTTGTATAACCTTGACTTAACGCGTTCTTTTAACTGTAACGTAACTCAAGACTTATAAATTCAATTAAGTACTGTATAAAAATAAAATTACTTTAAGTACATGTGAATTAAAAGGTTAATGTATTTTAAAAGGGTTATCTTATTGCGATAAACCAGATTTATAACTGGTTATTTCTTTTTACCTTTATGATAAAGTTACCTACAATTTAAATAGTACCTATAACAAATAGCCTATACTTAAAAGCATTAGCCTTTAATGACCCGATACTGGACAAAGGCCTCCTATGCTAACAAATATATCAATCAGTAGTTTGCTTCAATCGTTCCATGTCGGAAGCGTTTACCCGACAAAAGAGTTGGCAAGCAACCTAATGAAACATAGCTATAATTTATTTACCTACTAGTACTGTCTATAGAAATATAAGAATAATTTTGTATATTTTCAGTACACTGACACTGAACTAAGGCGCAACGCACAGCTATACTTTGTTGCGCGTAATTTATGGCTGCGCACTTTATGGCCACGGACCAAGTTCGCACATGCGCGGCGGAGAGCGCCGCCTGGACTTGTATAGCGATCATAAATATTCGCTAACCCCTTTCAAAGGGTCAGGTATGTATTCTACTCACATAAATTACAGTTTTGCTCATTTTGTACAAAGATATCGTGTTGGGATGAGCGGAAAATTAAAAATTGTAGCTTTTGAGAGATTGTAAGCAATTATGATAAAGGTTTGAAGTTGAAGGGATTAGAAACAGATGATCTAAATTATCAGGAATCGTAAAAAAAGATGTGTTTCATTATAAGGCTTGCAGAAGTCTCATTCTTTCAAGGAACAATATCGGACCGAAAATAAAACTTAAGATTTGAGTTTGGCCTAAAAATAATTAGTAGGTAGTAAATGTCTAAACATGTAATAAGCGCTCTCAAAAGCTTTCTCCAAGTAGTATATTATTTAAGTACTGAACAATAACTGAATTAGATTTCTACATACTTATAAATTACTCATTTAACAGTTATTTAAAGAAACTTAAGCATAATATTATGACTATCAAATGACATAAATTTTAATACCGCAAAAAACATCAATGGCAACGATTATTTCAATTAATAAAACGCTTTACGCCCACTTAAAGCAACTTAGTAGTAGTAGAGAAATCACCATAAAAATAACACTTAATTTCAGCTCACAATTACGACGCCATTAAAGGGCGGCTGCCTAGTCCCGGCTTCGACATTACATTACCTCCACACTAAGCTAACGCACTAACTAGCTTATACATTCTACACTTAGATGCCGACTACATCGTAAAAATAAGGAATAGTTTGAAAGCGTTAAGGGAAAAAATAAAACGTTCTCTTTGTGGCGCGCGTCGCTCGCGGTCGCGGCGGCCACTATTTGCGCGCGTTCATTACGTCCTATGTACGCACACCTTTATTTTTTTTTGTTCTATCTGCGGTTATAAAAGAACAATGGCGTATTGTTTAATTTAAAAATAATTCGGTTCATTAGTTTCTATCTGTGAGCCCGCATAATTAAAGTAGGCAAAATAATTGTAGTTAAGATAATATAATGCTGGTTTAAGGCACCCCACGCACGTTTAATCTAAACGAGATATTAAACGCACGTGTCCTTAATGAACTTTGTCATTAAGAAGTTAATTTTAATGTGTAAGTTTATTTATTATATGCACATAAGTTTAAGTACCTCCCCAAGTAGGTATGTATAAATAGTAATGAAACAGCAGGTTACTAAATAAATTATTTGAAATTGAATTTATGAACGTTTTATTGAAGCATACATTATGGTTTTATAAAATCCTTTCAAGTCGATACAACTCATATGGATATTTGACACAAGGTACATTTTGGTAGAAGACAACCAAAAAGAATACGAATTGATTGCCACTTGCTTACAAATAATATATTTTCAATTGCATGGTTTATCAAAGTATAAGTACAAAGTACACTTAAATTACGTTATTTTTCATTCATTACCTACATGTCAAAATCCCCATTAAATCTCTAAAGGAAGCATTTTGACGTCTCTGACTACGGGCGTATGTGTCGGTAAATGTAAAGAAAATGCATCGAAAACAATCTTTTATTTTGGATTTAGTCGTTTTATTTCAAAACAAGCAGTGCCCCGCGGTTTTACCCGCGTTGTGCCCGTTCCCGTAGGAGTTCCGGGATGAAAAGTAGAAGCCTATAAACTTCCCGTTGAATGTGGCTATCCATTACAAAAAGAATTTTTCAAATCGGACCAGTAGTTCCTGAGATTAGCGCGTTCAAACAAACAAACAAACTGCAGCTTTATAATATTAGTATTATTCACTGAAAAGAAACATATTGAAAAGAAGCATAAGTACTTACTTTTTGTACCCTATGCAAATCACGACAGCTATATCTAACTATGTACTTAGGTACACATACATACACATACACTTTGATACTTATGCATAAGAGCAAAAGCAATAACATTTCACCGAACTAAAGCAACCCTCTAATGCGATCAAATGACGAAAGTAATGACCTCGATAACGGGGGCCATAACTTTTGTGTCAACTTGCAGAAATTCAGAGTGCTTTTAAAGGGGCACTGTGCAATTGAAAATAAAGAAAATGTCTAACGATGCCTTTTTATAATAAAACTGCAGCGGCAAAAAATATGTTAGACCTCCCCTGGAGACCGGATGTAATAAATAAGGAAATCTATAAATGCTTTATTTTATTTTGTCACATGTATTTCATGCATATTTTATAAGTTTATGCAAATCTAGGTACTTTGTAAAAGCATTTCTTGCGTGAAATAAAGAGATAGGAACTAAGGTGTTTTCCCAATTCTAAAGGACAATAGGTACATAGAAAAAAGAAATGGATAAGGTAAGTAGCTAACTATATGAAATGGTAATGGAACATAGAGATATAGAACAATAGTCCACTGAAAACTTGAGACAACTCACTATAGTTAGCACCCATAGTGAAAATATTGTCAGTGACTTCTACGCTTGAAGAAAGTTTTCAGTAATATAGTTGAACTGGGTTAGTTTCGCTATGCTCGTTTCCCGCTATGCACTGATCATAAAATACCTAACAAAAAGTGCCGCAATACACGGAATCAGATTCTTGGAATGTCGAAAGGAAAATGCTTATGTTTAAATATCACAGTCATCTAAAATGTACTACGAGTATACACATCGCTTCTTGATGGAATTGTATAATAAACATTTAAATAAATACTCTCTTAATAGTCTTTTGTCCTTGAATAGAAAGAGACAGTAGGATTGCGGTTTTGGTGCATCTTTATTTTACTGATAAGCGTAATTAGGTTAGGTTAGGTTAGGTTATTTATTTACCAAAACAATTTTCCTCAAACTATGCAGGCTAGCTTTAAGAGTATACTTTAGAAACACTTTTCTATCGAATTGTACCTTTCATTGTTAAAGGTAGCACTGAGAAATTCAGAGCAAAGCGGCACTTTTTGGTAGGTAAATACCTACCAAAAGATCAGTGCATAGCGGGAACCGAGCGTAGCGAAACTAACCGTTGCGTTATTATTATTACAAATACATCTACCTATACTAGGTAATATAATAAGGCTGAAGAGTTTTTTTTTTTTGTTTAACCGCGCTAATCTGAGGAACTGCGAAACCGATTTAAATAATATTTCTTGTAATGGATAGCCACATTCAAGAGTAAGGATATAGGCTATTTTGTATCCTAAAATTTTCAAGGGAACGGGCACAACGCAGGTAAAACCGCGGAGCACTGCTAGTAGGTGTATATTTACGTACACTTCAATTTCGATGCAGGGAAGATAATTTTCCCTATATCTAAATAAAGAAAGCAGAACTAAATACAGAGCCGGAGAAATGTCCAATT
The DNA here is from genome assembly GCA_963082685.1 of Cyclophora albipunctata. Lineage (NCBI taxonomy): Eukaryota > Metazoa > Arthropoda > Insecta > Lepidoptera > Geometridae > Cyclophora > Cyclophora albipunctata. The sequence continues at coordinate 4,939,155 of OY720118.1, forward strand.
CAAACCACCCCAAAGTAACCCCTCGAAGTTATACCCTTCTGTTTCCTTGTTATACATTCAGCTCAACCCATGTCTAATTCCTTTCTTTTGCACCCCTCGTTGTGCGTCCTTTTCTTACTTATGACATTTGTTTATCTGTCTCTGTCGCACGTAGTAATAAAAGATGGCGGATGCTGTGTTCGGGAGGGGTCGGCAGTTTCCGTAGGGTGAGATAGGGGAAGGATTTTGAGTGAAATCACGTGAACTGAATAGGATTTAAGTGATGGCACGAAATTAAGCCATCAATATTTTTCTGTAACAATAACTTTATTATTATGATGCTTGCGTTTTTATGTGTTTATGTTTTACTTGGTTTGTTTATTAATAGTTAAGATTTTCTTGTAATGACATAGGGACACTTAAAGCTAAATTTGTAACCTGAAAGTGTAACCTTGTAGACCTAGATATATGTTAATTTTTAATTTAAACTGACCTACTTTTTGATAACTAATCCAAAAATAGTAATTTTATTTTCAGAAGTACAACATTATGATGTGCAGGATAGCTTAGATAGCCAGACTAACGTATTCTACGGTGCTGTACAATACCTACTAGGTTTGATATAATTGGTGGATAACACCAAACCACAATCACCATGGCATGTTCGGTTAAGTTGAATATGATTGATAAGCACCAAGCTTTGCGGTAAGATAGCAAAACGACTAATCTTAAGTAGAACTACTGATAAATAAATGACTTAAGTGTGTGCTTCAAGTTTGAAGGACGAACTCTACCATAAATAAAAATACCTTTAATCAACAGTCTCGTAACTTTCCCTCCCACAGTAACCTACTTACCGACCTACAAATTATCTCCCTAAACTTAAGAAAGCTCTACAAAATTGAACAGTATACTTGTGCGCGAACAGGCAACATTACCTAACCCATTAATCCGTTGATTAGTGAAGACTAGAGGGATTTAACGATTACTTTCAGCGTTGTAATTATACCGACGGCTCCCGACGAGTAATGGCTTGGGTAATGGCTACTGGACAGTAATGGAAATACACTATTTACCTACTGTGAGATCCTCATCTATATTCTATAGACTGTATCTACCTTTATAATGTACTATAGGTCACTGGTAATGTAAGCAAGTTCATAGGTAAGTGGCTAACCCTGGTGTCGCAGTTATAAGGCCTCTAACTTGGTCTTTCAATTGCAACAATAGGGACCGGCAATTTTACGTGTCCTCTGAAGCACGGTAGCGCTCAGATAAAAATGTTTCTATCGGCCACCCATCAAAGTAGGGGTAGGTAAGCCAACGCTATACGAATTCCATTAAGTATTTTATCTATTGGAAACCCTACAACTTATTGTTTATGTAAGTAAACCGCTATGCCATTGCTTTATACTTACTTTATTTAAAGCTTTACAGCTTAAAATCTACCTTTGTAGGGAACTCTATAGGTATAAGTACTCTATGTATAGATAAGGTACCGTTATGCTAATGCCTCTAGGCCACTATTAAAAATTCTATAGGCTGTCTATATCGATATTTATATTTATACGTAAGGTAGCTATTTCCTTTATGTAAGTATCTATTAAAATTTAAGATACCGTTGGTAGGCCAGTAAATAACCAGTATCGTAGGAAAAGGGGTAATTCAATTTGATTTGAAGTTCTTATGACATGTTCATCGCCAGCCTATCCATTTCCCTTTATGGCCTTTCTAGGTAGAAATGAATAGAATAAACTTATACTTAGGTACTAGTAGTTCACATGACCTAAATAATGTTAATGTGTTTTAAACTTTAAGCTAAACCGTAAGTATTTAGAGATTTCTACTACAAATCAAATGCCGTCGGAACAGACTAAATCAATAAATCTACCTGTGATAAAATTTGGTTTCCTTACAAAGTCTTGTCTAAAGGTAAGTAGATACTTAATATGTTAAAGTTAAAGTTTTAACCTGTAATATCCCACTACTGGGCAAAAGCATCTCATCTCACCGAAGATATCTTGTTAATTCGTTTCAAAAGTAGAATTTCATTTGGATGTTCAGAAAGTTATTGGCCAATAAATGTACCTATAGCGTAATGAATGACATAACTTAGGTATAGACTATCTTGCTCTACCTTAATCAAATACCCCAATGTAATTTCTTATTCAAATGAGATGAATAATCAAGGGGTAATAAATTCGAGTCCCTCACCCTAAAATTGTATTTAAATAATTCCTCTAATGTAATTAAACTAGGGGAGACTCGGAGGGTCACTACGATACCAAATATTAGCAAATTGTCACGTTTTGGGACCAATATTAGATGTTTGTTTATGGTTATGTAAAAGGGTCTTTAAGGTACCTAAAAGTACCTACATCACCAACGACTTACCTGACCATAGGTACATAATAAATTCTATTTTATTCTTACGATAGTGTTTAGTGACTTCTTCCATTGAGGAAAAGGATTCAGTGAAGAAATCTACTGAACTAAGTATTTAGGTACCCCTTTAAAACATAACATACTAGCAACAGTTAAATAAATCATGAGAAAGAAAAACCTTTCCAAAAAAGCTTCCAAAAGCTTCAGATATTGCACAGAGCCATCTATCGATAAACTAGCCTACTAATAAGCAAGTAAAACTTTGGTTCCTTTACATCGAAATGGGCATTCATTCACCCACGAAATAATGACGCACCAGTAGCGCCATCTTCCAGATTATTACAAAACTCCATGGATTAACATGATTCGTACTCAGCAGCTTATGGCATTCCTAACTAATACATATTAGGTATAAATGCGAAAGTAACTCTGTCTGTCTGTCTGTTACGCTTTCACGCCAAAACTACTGAACCGAAATGAAATTTGGTACACAGTTAGTCCAGAGCCTGCGAAAGGACATAGGCTTTTTATCGCGAAATTCCTGCGGGAACTGGTACAACGCGGGTGAAACCGCTGCTGAAACCGCCGGGCGCTGCTAATAATATATAAACCACTAATTAACACCAAATAATAATAAACAAATAGCATTTAGAGAAAAGTCGATTTACAAGTGACCTGTCGAGTGTGAACGCGGCATCCCCGTAATCGCAAAGTTCCAATCCTAATGGGTACCTAAAACAAAGTAAGTAATTGAAACAGTTTACAATTTAGACAGACTACAGGGTGATTGTACAGACTACTGGCAATCTCAGATGGCAAATCATTTTCACAATGTTAGTAATGTATTAAGTAAGTATACATAAATAAATATCATATTCTAATGTAAGTATTCTGCTTGATTTAACATTTAATTTCATACAAACCATGTCAAACCTCGATTTGATTCTAATATCTTGGGTAGGTTCTTTCAAAGAAACAAATATAAAAACAAATTCTTCAGCTTTATTACTTACATGTCAAAGTCTATACAAATACATATAGGTACATAATATAAAGAGGTAACATTTGTAAGTTTGTTTGTTTGTATGTTCAAGCTAATCTCGGGAATTACCAGTCCGATTTGAATAATCTTTTTGAAATAAATTTTCATCCCTAAATTCCCACGGGAACGGACACAACGCGTGTAACACCGCGGGGTGCGGCTAGTATTAAATAAAGAAAAACATTTGTTAAAGCTCACTTAACTAAAATCAGAGCCATCTAGTTAATAATGTTTGAACTAAGTGGACAACATTCGTATGCAATGGTTAGTGCAGCTTTTGAGCGTTACGAAATTAAATTGCTGATTCAAGTCGGTGCAAAGTTAATAAAGCGCTGTAAAAAGTATTACCAATCAGTGGTAACTATTATGATACAAAATATTCACAATAACATATTTTTAGGGTTCCGTAGCCAAATGGCAAAAACGGAACCCTTATAGATTCGTCATGTCTGTCTGTCTGTCTGTCCGTCCGTCTGTCCGTATGTCACAGCCTTTTTTCTCCGAAACTATAAGAGCTATGTTGTTGAAACTTAGTGTGTAGATGTATTCTGTGAACCGCATTAATATTTTCACACTAAAATAGAAAAAAAATAAAATTTTAGGGGGGTCTCCCATACTTAGAAATGAAAAAATATTTTTTTTTTTCATCAAACCCATACGTGTGGGGTATCTATGGATAGGTCTTCAAAAATGGTATTGAGGTTTCTAATATCATTTTTTTCTAAACTGAATAGTTTGCGCGAGAGACTCTTCCAAAGTGGTAAAATGTGTGTCCCCCCCCCTGTAACTTCTAAAATAAGAGAATGATAAAACTAAAAAAAATATATGATGTACATAACAATGTAATCTAACACCGAAAATTGGTTTGAACGAGGTCTAGTTAGTAGTTTTTTTTATTTTTTTAGTTTTTTGGTTTGTGAGGTCGTTAATCGATCACAACCCACACGCTAAGTAAGTAAGTAGTAGTAAGTACAACGAACTTCAAGAACTTCTTTATTATGTTACTCGCTGCTACGGAACCCTTCATGGGCGAGTCCGACTCGCACTTGGCCGCTTTTATTTAAAGTAAATTTCCTACAATTGGAATATTAAACGGATATGCTTTCCTGTTTATTAGAGCAATATAACATCACAAACAGAGCCATCTAGCGATATTTTAAGGTATTAATTACTAAGCAGAGAGGAAAAAGGAATGGTTTTGTTGAACTTTACAAGAGCTTCTATAAACTGTGTTACAAATAATAATATTTGTTTGGATATGTAATTTATATGTGTGGAGAAGCTTCATTACAGCAAAATCAGTAAACTTAGCGGTAGCAAGCATGTTTAGTTATTAAGTAAGTACCTATAGGTTTATATGCCCTGAATATGTACTAATTTATTACTCCATCTGTTGACAAAGGAATGAACTAATTCTTGAAATTTTAGAAGCTTTCATCAAAATGGTGGACGGTAAGCGGGTTTTGAGTTTGATCAAATATGAATGTTAACCGACTGCGTATTTTGAAAAGAGAGTAATGTTATTGAATTTTAGTGAATCTTTGATGGAACATGTCTGAATCTAGAAGATTAAAGGTAGGTTAGGTACACATTACCTATAGTAAAGGTACACATAACTATTATGAGGTACCTAGGTAGGTACCTACTAGCTGGTTCTAGGTCAGCCATTAAGGGTTTTATTCATACAGCATTTTAGCTATCAATTGTTGTCCCTTTCTGACATACGCTATTTTCCAAAGAGGAGAAAGAGACAAAACAGTGTTCAAAAGTGTGTAACAACACTATGTAGGTACCTAACAGTGTTTTTTAAAGAACGTTTATGAATAAGGCGGTGAGTAAGTAATAGGTAGGTAGGTATTGTAATAAGAAATTAAGTTAGGGAACCTACTTACCTACCCAACTAAAAACGAATAAATTTGCTCCTAAGCACGGAATATCTTTTTCACATAAAATCTATCCCTTAAAACGTCTTTCCTTTAAAATAAGGCCATAAATACCATCAAAACTCAGCATTTTGTCCTCATTTATATGGCGTTTTGTCCAAACGTTGGACAAAAGAGGTTGGTTTATTTGAGTCATAAATATTTACCTCACAACAAAAACCGTGATTATCGAATCTATTGTAGTTTAACACACCTATTATTTAAAGGGTTGAATGGAACATCTGGTATTTTAAAGCTTTGCCACAGATGGAATAACAGTTACTAGGGAGTTGACTTGACTAAAGAGTTGTAATAAAGTTTAGGTGCGAAATTTAAAAAAAGAACAAGATTCTTTGAAGAATATGAGTCAGTTAGTTTAGTTATAAAACTGGATTCAGTGCGTGAGTAATGTGATAGTGAATTTGGTTTGGTTTAAGTGAAGTGATTGGAAATAATTTAAAGCTTTGGTTAGGTAGTAGGTAGATACTATCAAAGGTTGGCTACTGCTACAGCCTATGACTCAAGCAAGATTCATTAATATTTGCAGGTAAGTATTTATTTACCCTATAAGTACTTACTTTACTATTTACTTTGTTTTAGTTTGTTTATCCTAACTTCTTAGGTAATCTATCTACGTACCTACCCATAGGAGCAACCTAGATATACAAGTAAAGTAGGTTAGTACCTAGGTATTTTCAGTGAAATGACAGGTCTTTGCCCAGCAGTGGATCATTACAGGCTAAATTTTTCCTTTACTACCTAGATAGATATTATAATTATGTAATCAACATTTTCATCTAACGTCTTTTTTTAACAAGGAACGGATTTGAAGTTTAGGTAGAATAGTTACTATCTATTCGACCCTAAGCATTACTTAGGTATACTTATAGGTACCTACTTATATTGTGTCAATAGGTAAGTACTTTCATCTTACAGGCTTTTTTCGTTGATAAATAGCCACCATATTAATTTAAAGATAAAGCAAAATAAATAAATACCGAATTGCAGCCATATTTAAAACAAACCAATCACATAAGCACATCTACTCACCAATAGAAAGAGCCGCATGCATCAAACTGTCACTTAGAATACATTATTCCAAAATTAAATCGAGCGGCCATCTTGGATAATGGATCGAACTGTCATCCAAAAGCTCTAAAGCGCATGCGCGAACGAATGCGCGGTAGAAAGTGCGCAATAACCGACGAATCAGATGCGTTCGTTTTATCCGCCATTGCGGAATAGGCGGGAACTTTATGGTATGTGTGCTATTCTGGGGAAATTGGAGCTTTGGATTATCCCCACCTCATTTCATTTGTTATACTTACGTAGAGTTGAACTTTTGTACTATGATTTCCATTATTTTAAAAATAGATCTAACTCCAGAGTTTGAGCTTTCAGGCCTACACCGATATTAATATCAACAAACATGATGGTAAGTAGGTAAGTATTAGGATTGGTCAGCTTGACCATCCACTCGATGAAGAAGAAGAAGTATTAACGACTGTGCCTAAATGTCCTAAGTTTGACGAAAATTGCTAATGAGTAGGTATCTAAAGCAAAACACAGGGATTTAAATCATTTTAAGTATAGGTATTCATTAAAATAACTACTTATAGGTAGGTAGGTACTTGTTTGTTGAAATACTTAATCAAGTTATAAGAAATACACCATTGACGGGTACCTACTTATTTAGATAGTAACGTTCGGTTTTTCACTTATCGGCCTATTTATGTACCTAATCAATTATTTTGTAGGTACCTTTAAGATAATCACATTTAAAAGTTTGTAAATTATCCCGAAACGGGTATAGCTAGGTGTAGGTTTTTAACACGATGCGCTGCTAGGTAGGTTACTAGTCCATAATATAATAGGTAATCGTTCTCACTGAAGGTAGGTACCTAATATTAGGTACTACCAACATAAAAATAACTTATTCCATTTCATTAAAATGATAATCCCAGGGTAGGTACCTATATACCTACCTGTCTTCAAGTGAACTGGAAAAGTGACTTAATTGTTTAATTAATAAGTGGTGGTACCTAGGTACGTAAGGTATACCTCTGTATCTATACTCTATACTAATATTATAAAGCTGAAGAGTTTGTTTTGTTTGTTTGTTTGTTTGTTTGTTTGTTTGTTTGTTTAAACGCGCTAATCTCAGAAACTACTGAACCGATTTGAATAATTCTTTCACTGTTAGATAGTCTATTTATCGAGGAAGGCTATAGGCTACATTTTATCCCGGATTTCCTACGGGAACGGGCACAACGCGGGTAAAACCGCGGGGCGCTGCTAGTCTAGGATAGAACGATACTTACAACCTTGGTATACCTACAACCTATACCTACCTAAGTTTAAAAAAGAGAAACCAAAACTTTGCTTAACAAAAATATATTAAGGAAGGTACCTACCTAACCTACTATATTTAAAAATACACCCGGACAAATTCACTCACGGTTAATTAGACCCAAACTAAGCTCTAAGCTTGTAATATGGAATCTAACTAACTGATACTAGTACATCACTACATAGTATAAAACAAAGTCGCTACTTTTGTCTGTTTGTTTGTCTGTAGATATGCTTAAATCTTTAAAATTACGCAACGGATTTTGATGCGTTTTTTGTAATAGGTAGAGTGATTCAAGAGGAAGGTTTATATGTATAAAAATTCCCGAAATTCCCACGGGAACAGGTACAACGCGGGTAAAACCGCGGGGCGCTGCTAGTATACCTATATACACAAATACCTACTTTATAAGAATATATAATTACCTACTTATAGATACTTACCTAAAGAACAAAATTTTGATATTATTTAGGTACCTAGGTACATAGGAAATTTCTCCTCCACAAATAGGTAAAGGCCCTCAGGTTTACATACCTAGGTAGTTACTTACGCCTTTTCTGACTATAAGTAGGTAACATATACCTAGTCTATCTAGGTAATGAGGATTTAGGTAGATACTGGTAGGAAATGCCATCACAGCCTCATATTATACTTATGATAAGGAAAATTTACAGACAAATCTGGTGTAATAGATTTTATGGTCCTAAGGACATCAACATGGTCTTTAATTAGGTAGGTACCTATACTTACTTTTATTGTGTGTAGACCGGTATTTATTGTAATACTTACCTACTTAATATTAAAAATCCAATTTCTACTCTGACCTTGCGTCCTTAGAGCTATACCTAGGTATAATGCACATTTATGTTTTGAATGATCTAGTCAAATCGTGTAGGTAACCAACTAACTTGTAGGTATAGTAAAAGGTTAAGATCCGGTCTTACTAATTGTCATCGGTGGCCGAAGGTTACGGTCTAGCTATGAAATTTACGAACTTAAAACGATACTGAATCGATCGTACCAGGCGCACACTTTTTGTCACATGGAATAGGTAATAAATGCCAGTTTCGACACCAAGTTGATTTGGTCGTTTAAAAATGATCGACTTAAGTAGGTAGTTAAATCACGAGGCTTTTCTCCGTACGGCCAGGGACGCGTACCTAAATGTATTTCTCTTACTAAACCAAAGAAAAGTTAGTTAGATCAAAATAGCTTGTGGTTACATTAGTAGGGCCACAAAGAGCGGTGCAAGATACAGTCAGCCCTTGATAATCTTCATCTGTCTTTTTCTATTAATACATGTCTGTACTACGAGCTTCTGATGCACACCAAAGACAATCTTCTTCTTCATCGAGTGGAAGGTCAACCTGACCAATCCTGGTGTCAGAGTTATTGAGCCACCAAAGGCCTCTGACATGGCTCATGTAACGACTACTATCCGTAGAAAGTAACCGGGACTGACGGCTTAACGTGCCCTCCGAAGCACGGAATCATCTTACTTTTCGGGCAATCAGGTGATTCAGCCTGCAATGCCCTAACCAAACTAAGGACAGTCTCACAAAGTGATTTTTGTGAGATATCCCCACCGGGAATCGAACCCTCCGGCTCGTGAGCCGGGCACTCAAGCCGCAAGACCACGGAGGCTGTTACACCGAAGACAATAAATAGGTAAGTATCTCTAATTCTATATCTTTTCTTCATATAGGTAGGTACCTAGAAGTAGAGCGAGAGAGAAGTGAAAAACGAACACAAAACATTTGTCTTGGCTTATATCTTAGCTTGCCTGATAATGATAACTCATCAGTGAGTTATCATTATCAGACTACGGCACGAGCCCTACGATTTAAAATCCAATATGTACCTACCTATTTTTTATAAGTACCTACTAATATGAGAGTTTGATTTTATGTTTGTTTGAACGCGCTAATCTCAGAAGCTATCAATCCGATTTGAATAATGCTTTTTGTAATGGATAGCCACATTCAACGGAAAGGTTATTAGGCTATTTTTAATTTAACCCCGAAATTTCCACGGGAACGGGCACAATGCTGGTAAAACTGTGGGGTATTGCTAGTCATCTATATACGTAAGTACCTATACGAAGTACAAAGAAGATAAGTACTAAACAGTAAGTTTATGTGCTCACTTTTTATCGTGGCCAACGTAATGGCATTTTTATTTTTATAGCAGACGTGCCCCGCTACCGTCTTTCTCAATTATTTATATGGTCTATAAAATGCATCTACTTTAATTTGGTATCCGTTAAGCAAGGCAGAGTAGCTACATAAATTATGGACATCTCCTTAAGTAAGCACAAAATACGAGTCAATAAATGGTACCTTAAATTACTTGGACCTCTTATTTGGAGCTCTTAAAAATAACATAGTACTTATTTACTTTTTCAGGATGAAATAGGTATAAAAAACTTGGTACTTACCTAATGGAGAGCAAAATACAAATAGGCAAAAATATAGGTACCTACTACTACTTAAGATAAGAAACCTTAGAAGATGGCCATTGGTGTTGGAGTTATTAACACGGCGATACATTTTAGAGCTAGTAGAACCACTAGAAAAATATCTAGCCATAAAAGTAAAAAAAAAAATTCATGAGGAGTAAAATAAAATTTACAAATTGTATTTACCTATTCATTAATTTCGAGTTACTTGCCAACCTTCGTGTCGAAGTTTTAGGTCGCCTAAAGGCCTCATTGAATCAACCAGGACTGCGTTCCCTGGGAATCACAGCAGCGCTTAGATAAAAAGGCCAATATCGGCCACCCACCTAAAAGTGACAAGCTGCACGTTCAATAAGTAGATGAATAAAATCACTACATAGTATAAAATAAAGTCGTCTCTTTTTCGTGTCTGTCTGTTTGTCTGTCAGTATGCTTAAATCTTTAAAATTACGCAACGGATTTTGATGCGGTTTTTTGTAATAGGTAGAGTGATTCAAGAGGAAGGTTTTTATGTAAAAAAAATCCCGAAATTCCCACGGGAACGGGCACAACGCGGGTAAAACCGCGGGGCGCTGCTAGTAATATTATAAAGAGTATGTTTGTATGTTCGAGCTAATCTCGGGAATGATCGGTCCGATTTGAATAATTCTTTTTGTAACGGGAAGGTTATAGGCTATTTTACATTCCAAAATTCTCAGGGTAACGGGTACTACGTGGGTAAAACCGCGGGGCGTTGCTAGTATGATATATTAAGCTTATGCTAAATAAAAAATGTGCTAAGCTGTCATAAGTCATAAATTCTCTAGTAATTTAAACATCGCAGATTCAGTACGCAATAGGAGGGTTAGGTATGAATTTGAAATCGGATTTTTACCAATTAATCAAACGTTGCGTACTTAGGTATTTTGAAATCACATCACTAAAAATCATAAACCTTAGGTAAGTACTTCTTTTCTCGCTTGACCCCTACTTGGATGAGTGCCCGATAGATACCGTGCTTCGAAGGGCACGTTAAATTTTCGGTCCCAGTTATTTCAATCTTAGACCATGTCAGAGGCCTTATAGCGGTCTAAAAACTCCCACACCAGGGTTGGTCACTAAACTACTCGAACATAGTTATTTTCATGCTTCAAGAAATGATTTCACCCAAAACATGCTCTGTTATAAACATCCAAGCAAAACCCAATTTGGTTGTTACATTTTACGACTATTTTTCCCATTACTCCCCCTAGTTCGGCCATATAAAATTACTTACATAAAATTGCGGGCAATTTTATATACTTAGAAGTTGCGAGAGGGGTCCGGATTTTCGCTCGCTTTCGCCGTGATGGGAACCTTTATAAATGTACTGATCCTGATTAGTTCTGGATACAGAGATCGTAAACCAGAATCAAAGTCATAGGAGATTTACGATATCGTAAATCAAATTGTTTGCTGTTGTTGGATAATAAAATAAATATAAACTTAGCTGTATCTAAGGATTTCAGAATCATAATAGATGTCTACTATTTTCTATTGTAGATAGGTATGCCAATGTCTGTTACTGCACATCAATCAAGTCAATACGATGCTTGCATCCATAGAGTAACTTATGCTTGCATCTAAAGATACTAGACGGGGTGAAGCCGCAGACGGCAGCCGCGGGCAGTTTTCGTACATTATTTTTGTAGTCAGAATACCTTAGTGACCAGAACAATGTTATCTATACTAATCTATACTAATATTATAAAGCTGAAGAGTTTGTTTTGTTTGTTTGTTTGTTTGTTTGTTTAAACGCGCTAATCTCAGAAACTACTGAACCGATTTGAATAATTCTTTCACTGTTAGATAGTCTATTTATCGAGGAAGGCTATAGGCTACATTTTATCCCGAAATTCCCACGGGAACGGGCACAATGCGGGTAAAACCGCGGGGCGCTGCTAGTGTAGGTAATAAACGGTATAAACGTACAAACGGTAGAAGTTGAAGACGGAATGCATTGCAGCAACGCTTGAAATCAATATAAAGCGCGGAAGAGCGACGCACTTCTCTGAAGTTTCTGAAGATAATTATAGGTAGACTTGAAAATAGTGACGATGGACACCCAGTCTGAAGTTTATAATGTACCAAAGGTTCCAAATAGCAACGAGAGGAGGATTCGTAACTCAAAACTTTTTGGTAGGTATATAAGTAGGTAGGAATAATTGAGATTTATACTAAGTATTTTAAAATAAACTAGCAGCGCCCCGCGGTTTTCCCGAGATTAGCTCAACAAACAAAGTTACAAATTTTAGCTCTTAATAATATTAGTATAGATAGTAGGTATAGATAAACTCTTATTTTAAACGAGTATCATATCGAAGTTTGTTAAGGCATAAGCATACGACACCAAAATTGTAGTCCGCTTAATATCTCTCTTATTGAAACGGTTAATATTGGTAGGTAGACATAGCGGTTTAGGCCCATCTCGTAGCCAGATTTGGTAGCTAGCTTCCAAATGGGAGAAATAATCCCGATTCGAAGCTGGCTACGAAATAGGAATTCGAAAGTCCAAGATTTAGGATTTTAACTAGTAAAAAAAAAATTAAACCTAACCTACCGAATAGATCGTTCCCATTTAGTAGCTAGCTACAAGATGGGAAAACACTTTTCTCATTTCGTAGCTAGCTACCAAATCTGGCTACGAGATGGGCCTAAACTGACATAGCTACTTACTAGATAGAGTTCGTACAATAAGACTGTTGAATCATTTGCAATGTTTAAAAGCAATAGAGATAAGCGGATTACATTAAAATAACTGTCTATTCGGTATTGGCTCCTCTACTTCACAAAGTAAGTAGGTACCTACCTGTCTAGTCAATTCTAGTGAATGTCAAAAAACCCGGACAAAGTTAATAAAACCAAATAACTGGTTTTATTAACTTTGTTCGGACTTTTTAAAGTCAAATTACTTAGTTAACGTATAATATCTTATATAATATACTTAGTTAACTATAATACCTTATTTAATATACTTAGTTAACGTATAATATAAACTAATAGGTACTAATATTATAGAGGTAAAAATTGTAAGTTTGTTTGTTTGTTTGTTTGTATGTTCGAGGTAATCAGGAATTATCAGTCCGATTTGAATAGGTACCTAATTCTTTTTGTAATAGGTACATAGCCACATTCAACGGGAAGGTTATAGGCTATTTTTTATCCCGAATTTCCCACGGAAACGGGTACAACACGGGTAAAACTGCGGGGCACTACTAGTATGTATCTTATATAATATACTTAGTTAACGCGTAATATCAAGAATTGATACTTAGATATAGGTAGAGCCACAGCAAACTGAGCAGTATTGAACCAATAGAGACAATCCGCAATTTGCGATATTGTAGAGTGAACTGCGTTATAATTAAAAAGTAAACACGTCTGAACATCGCAGACCATCCGTCATCGGTTGTGAAAATACTTACTATCCTTTTTGAACGAATGCTCGCCCGGCGGCTTCAGGTGCCTCTGCCTTTGAGTAACTAATGGTTCCTAAATTAACGAGATACTTATTAGTATTTAGGTACTAAGTAAATTGGGAGTACGCGTAGATCGCCAGGCCCTCATCTATGGAAAAATATTGTACTGAAAGATTGATCTAAGTAAATGACAAAATAGATTGGACGATTTTACCAAACTGCGAACGTGTAAGTATTAAATAGAATTTGCATTATGATACGTTACCTACACACATAACATTTCAACTGTTTTCTTTAAAATTCGCTCCCTTGTTACAGATGAACGCAGATCCTGTAAGACTTTAAATTCAAATAAGTATCTATTTGCATAAAAAATAGAAGTTTAAATTCTATATTCTCGGATACCCAAACCAGCTCAACGCCACAGTTAAAATCACGGAGGAGAATGCTTCTCTATTTCGTGGTTAAAATTATCCTTACTATGTAATTATACTTATACTCGTATACGTAGATACATAATAATACCTATCGATATTAGTAATTCTTATTTACTAGATACATAAAATACAATACGAAAGCACGTCGCAGCTGTAAATATTAAACGACAAATAATGTAAGAACCAATTTAGTTCCGCGTTTTACGACCGGGACACCGGGCTCGGGGCATTATGCAAGTCGCGCAATTTTCTTCCAAACTTTATTCTCTTTTTTATAGACTCTACTTGAGTAATGAAAAACTATTAAAGTGCCCGTGAGGGGATAAACTGAGGGTCGTTTGGACCTTTCCGGTTTATGGCTCCCCGACGAATAGAGGACCGCTATTTTTACTACCCTGTCAATTTCATGAGTCCCGCTAAAAGATGGCAACCCACGCTAGTGCGTTGTACCTATTACTTATATAGTAATAAAAGGTATTTACATGCGTCGTAAGGCCTAGTATTTAGACTAGAATATAATACTGAGAACTTAGTCATACTTAGATAGTAAAACTTATCTTTACGCGCGTCTTTATGTGTGTGGGTAACCTTTCTGTGTACAAAAATATTGATAGATTATTGTTGCTGACAAAGGATTTATAATAACAACAAACGTAAAGTAAAGTACATAATTATACTTACATATAAAGCGTTTATTTGCCTGAAATAGTAATGAATGATAAAAGTAAGTTATTCCGAGTTGTTTAGTGGCCAACCCTGGTGTCGGAGTTTTTAGACCGCCTAAAGGCTTCCGACATGGTCTAACGATTGAAACAACCGGGACCGACAATTTAACGTGCCCTCCGACGCAGGGTAGCGCTCAGATAGAAATGCCACTATCGGCCACCCATCCAAGTAGGGGTCGGGCTGCACGTTGCTTAACAATCGCAATGAACTAACATCGCAGTCATAGGTACCACATGGTGAAACTACGCCACGAGCGCAGCACATTGTTTCTATTGTTTCAAAGTCTTCTTCAAAAGAAACACTCATTGACAAATTATATTATGTCTAAAAGTCTTAAAAATAATTTTGTAAGGTAAGTACGTACTTTTAATAAGTAGATAAGTACTTTGTTGGATTGTAATGTGACTAAAATGTTATTTAGTCGTACATCCTACATAACACTACCCTTATTATAGGTATCTATACTTACGTACTTACTTAGCATGGTGAAACTACGTACGCCACGAGCGCAGCACATTGTTTCTATTGTTTCAAAGTCTTCTTCAAAAGAAACACTCATTGACAAATTATATTACTAATGTCTAAAAGTCTTAAAAATAATTTTGTAAGGTAAGTACGTACTTTTAATAAGTAGATAAGTACTTTGTTGGATTGTAATGTGACTAAAATGTTATTTAGTCGTACATCCTACACTACCCTTATTATATACTTACGTACTTACTTAGTTGTAGACGATCACATTTTTTTCATTTCTTTACACTTATACTCAGGTTAAGTTTATTAGTGTTTTGTAAGTATTACTTACTAGTAGTAAGTACTACCTACCTACCTACATAAGTAAGTATTTCCTGCATAACATTATAGACCTATTTTTTGTGATACCTATTACTATTACTTACTGTGTCATAATAGCTAATGTAATAACTTCGGCTAAGGCAAAACTGTGTTCAATGTTCAAGGTTTTCGATTTATACTAGGTATCTCTTATTTATAAGTACTCTAACTTTCATCTCGAAACGGGCCTAACGCGGGTTAAACCGTGGTAAGTATATTACACATCAGACTATGGGTAGGTAGAATTCGGATCTGGCACTTTACCCGCCTCGCGATTGACCATTAATGTGTAAGTCCCACCAAAGCCATTATCTTTAATTCGATATACCTCCCTATGTTTTTTTTTATAAACTTGATTTCAGGCATTGAGTTACTAGTTAAGTCCTAACGTACCGAGATTCAAAACAAGACATCAAAATTTGTTTCCCTATCGACAAATTGTACATAGTTTTTATAATTTAATTTTTATTTGTAAGTGTATTTTGTTCGCAATAAATATTTTTCATTTTCATTTTCAGATTTTAAAATGTTTATTTTCATAAAAATTGCAAACAGCGACATCTACACATAATTAATGAAACCATCTAGAAACATTATATTTATGATGCGTTTTGAAAGTGCTCCTCTTTCATTTAGTTCTATGTGGTTCTACTAGATGGCGGTAAGAAGCCATAGGATGATGAAGAAAAGTAATAATAATATTTTTTAAATTGTTACTAGGTATTTATTATCAATTAAATCAATCTATATTGTTTATTTTCAAATAATATAATTGTGTGTATCCTCAATTTAGTACCATTTAATCACCATCTAGTACTGATAATTATTATTTTTGGTAAAGAGCTATTTGGGCATAGAGAAAAAAATGTTCCGCGTTTCATTTCGTGAATTCCTATTGGTTGAACGAGGAAACCTTGTTTTACTAGCCAATATGGCGTCTTTTGTGTTATGAGATGACAACATCGCAGTTTGTGTCCTATTTGTCATGATTCCATGATAAATTGGAAATTATTTTATCTACCTCACTAGTGCAAAGTAAATCTGTAATTATAATGAGACTAGCAAAAACATTAAACTGTGAATTACAACTAGAATAGACACAATTTAGTGCGTTCTACTTAGTACTCGGTTCCCGTAAAAATGGCGGGTGTGTTATCTTCTTGGACTGTGTTTTCGTCTCGCTCAGTAAATGCAGTTTTATTTTGATGAGTGATGCGTATAAAATCTGAAGTTGTGCTGTTATAAATCGATATTGAGAGGACGGTATGTGCTTTATTTACTGACACTGAACCAAGTCGGTTGGGGAAAAGTTTTCGTGCAGGTGTCATCATTTGGATGAAATTGTCAGAATGTCGCGCTGGGGCAGAGGCCGAAGTGGCAGTGTTGCCGTGCCGCTCGATAGTGCTCTGTTCAGGGAGAATAGTAACTGCCCTTCAGCAGCGCGGTCGGCGGGAACAGTGGGGAAATGGGGGATCACAAGTTTTACTTCGATCAGGAGTGCTCCCTATGGTAAGAACATTCACTTTAATTACTCAGTACCTACTCTATGTAACCTTGGAGCAATGTACCTTATCATCAATTATTTCATGTTATGAAGCAATGCATTTATTGCTCAAGAGTGAAACAGTGTTATCATTGATTTGCATTTGGAAATTTAAAGTTACTGTTTACAATACTTTCGCTCTCCTTAAACTTAATTTTAGTATGCATCTCCTGTTGAATTTGGTTTACATAAAAGTACTTTCTTCAATTTCAGCATATGCTAATAGTGTTGTCAAAAAGCCAGTACAGGATCAGAACAGTCCGCTGACAGTGCCTGCAGTCGAAACTGAACAAGCTCCGCCTAAACCTAAAAAGTTCTTCAAGTCTCGGAATGCTGAGCCTTACCCTCCTGTACCTCAAATCACTTACGCTCCGCCTGTACCTGCTGCACCCTTATCTCCCGAACACCATTCAAACAGTAAGGAAAAGAAGAATAACAAGAGAAGTAGAGTCTATAACAGAGATTCTTCCTCTCCTGAGATCCCATGGCGTGCCTCAGAAAAGCCTTCTAAAGCAAAGAAAAGTGTTGCTACCAAAGCAGCCAAGAAGGAAGAAGCTCTTGACCCAAATGTGAAACCACCAAACAAACGGTACCTTGTAAGGAACCGTGATAAAGTTATAAATTATGCAGAAGATGGCAGTAACAGTCCTATACCTGACTTTACTAGATTTGAACCTCCGCCTCCAAGTAAGATAGCTTCACCTAAAATTCCATCACCAAAAGTACCTTCACCTAAGGCCAGTCCAATTGTTTCAAGTCCCATACCAACAAAGACAGATGTTGTAAGCCCATCAACAAGTAAAGAGGCTAGTGAAGAGCGTAAACCTCCTCCGATAGTCCTCAGGATATCCAAAGGAACATCTAGAATCGTGAGCACAGATTCTAATGAAGGTTTTACATCACCTGGCTCTGACAGACATTCCTCCATGGACACTCACCCTGACTTTGATACCAAGAAAAGTCCGGCTATGGATTCAATATGTTCACCTAAGCATGAAGGTTTGAAAATAACAATCAAATGCTCAGGTCTTTTGGATAGCAAGAAAGAGAAGAAAAAGGAAAAGAAAGAGCATAAATCTCATAAACGTCATCACAAAAATGTTGATGAAGATGCCATTAAGCAGGGATCTTCTCCACTGCCAGGGTCTGATGCTTATGACATTTACAAGACTCTGGCATCTCCCAACTATGAATCTGAGAAGGAAAGTAAATCCAAACATTCAGGTTCAGATGATATTGAATCACAATTAGCTAAACTTGATTCTACTGGACCTCCTTCCAAATCGCCAAGACTAGAAGCCAATGAACCTCAACCAGAGCCTAAACCTCCGGAAGCATCCGGAAGATCTAGGAGGAATCGGCCAAACATAAATTACAGTGAAACTGATGACTTTGTAGAAAAACCAACTGCAAGTGGGTCAACTAAGATAACCATCAAAACTGTTAGTGACCTTAAGAAAGAAGGTAAGAAAGGAAAGAGACGGCAAGAGCCTATAGTAGAAACTCCTGAAATTCCATCTCATGATCAGGATCAAGTTGACAACACTGAAAATCCTTTAGAGAAGAATGACTTGATTGACATTCTATCAGGCAAAGAGGGTAGTAAAAAAGAGGAGACTTATAGAAAACCTCACAAGAAACAAAAACATAAACAAAAGCACATGAGTCCCGAAGCTGAGGCTATACCTGAAGATATGGGTGAGAATATTCCTAAGCCAATAGAACAGATACAGAATGATGTTAATGATGGTGACATGAGTCAAGATGAAGCACCCATTCAACCACAGACCGCAAATCTTGAAGTTCAAGGGTACTTACAAACTAATACTCATTCTTCAGATTCTGCTTACAATAGCTGTCCAAATGAGAATTCTGAAGAGGATTCTCAAAAGAGTATCCATGATGATGTATTTAAACCTCCCATTTGCGAACCAGAGATTATAGAAGATAAACCAAGTGTGAAACTTGTTATAACTAAGAAGAAAGGTTCCATTTTTAAGAGTAAATCATTGGTTAGTGATAATCAGTCTTCTCCTTTGCCGGCGAGGAAGAGACGGCATCTCTATAGGCATGAATGGGCAAATGATGTGAGTACATCAGTAATTACCTACATATATTTTTTAAATAACTATATATTTGGTTAGTTCTTTGCTATCTCAACTTACAGTTAAATATTATAAATAGACTTTCTCAAAACTTATTACTCCTTAGTAATACTAAAAATTTATTTATATATTAACAGAAAGGTAACGAGACTCCAAGGCCCGAGCCCCAAGAGACTACTGAAGCTCAGAACCCTGTGAATGAAGTATCGGAGGAACTGACAAGGGTCACCAGGTATAGGGCTCCAGACCCGATAGTTGATGACTTAAACTCTGTGGATACTATAAAGCCATATACCAGTGTGAAGTGTTCCAAGGATGCAAAGGAGGTATGTGCATATAAGATTTTTATTACTTACTACTAATCTATGTCCTTAGTAGGATCCTTAGTAGGTCCTTAGTAGTCCTTAGTATCTACCTTAGTATCTATCCTTAGTATCTACCTTAATATCTATCCTTAGTAGGAAGTAGCATTAATGGCCCTCCCTCACTCGGTCACTTGGTGGCCTTTCATTCTTATAAGGGTTGAATTTCAAAATCCCTACTTGTGAGCTCCTATGTCATAAAAAGAATCCCATTGTGAAATTGCTCCTAGCAATTATAGTTTCTGAGATTCCGTGATGAGTGACCTTTTGCTTTTATTTTTTATAGTTAAGTATATAAAGACAAGTGACCCAACCTTACCCAATTGAGATCATTTAAAATCCCATAGGAATTTTGGGAAAATAAAAAAGATTTCATTTGATTTTGATTGTTTTTTGATGAACAATGTTTTCAGTAGCTTGAGTTAAATACAATGACTCAGACAGTTGTTGCAGGGGCCTTTGTTTCATGCTTGGTACAGTAGAATTATTATTATAGGTACTGGAGATCATGTCACAAGCTTTGCAACTTCATACTGTTTACTACTAGCACCTTTGGTTCACATTTTTTATGCAAATGCACTTATAGTGTATCTTTTATTCTGGTGGAGTAAAATGACAGCTTGTAATGTCACTGAGTTTTAGAGTTGATGTAAAATTGAGGAATTGAAGTCTTTCCTATTTGCCCTTGAGCAAACCTTTTGACAGCATGTCTTCAAAAAGTGAGAAAACTCGAACCGTCATATCATTCAATAGGTCTCGCGAATGGATATTAGCTTGTTAGCATTAAAGAACAACAAACATATTAACAACTCATGTCTTTTGAAACTTATTATTCTGTTTACTTTTAGTGTAAGATGTTGTTGCACTATTGTGATTTGTAAGTTAAACTTATGTAAATCTCATGACTGATATAAGAATACAATAATATTTATCCAAATGAAGAGATAAGATGTATTTAGACGTTTATTTAAATTATACTAGGTTTTACAAGAAACTTAGTATTTAAAATGGGTTAGTGAAGATGGGTATTTTGATATGAATGTTATGTTGCTTTCACTTATATAACCTGTAAAAGTATTAGCTTGTTATGTCCTATTACGGCAAGTAGGCTTCTCAGCTCACTGAATATATTAGTACACATAGAAGGACAGAACATGTATATAATGAACATATCTTGTTTTGTTCGCAGTACTACACAGTTGTAAGAAATGTGAAGAAAGCACATCAGATACAAGAGATCGGAGAGTTCCAGGAGTTTAACGATGATGTTGAATATCTACTAGACACATTACAGGTGAGTTGAAATGTTCAATCATTCATTTCGTTCATTCTATTCAGTAGATTAGTGGCCAACCCTGGTGTCGGATTCAAAATGAAGTTCATTAAAGCTTTCTTACCCCCCTTCATAAAAGCTGAAAATTAATGTTATGATGCCCAAGTACACTCTATAAAAAAAAATTGAAAAATAATTACACTTCCGGTTAAATCATTTCGTAGCTACAATAACCGACAGTCACACTGTTTCAAACAATAATAATTATTTTTGAAAATAGTTTCTGACACTATGGAAACTACCTAACATATAACTAAGTAACTATTAACATGATATCACAACATGAAACATTTATATCCTGAATTAGCAGCGCTTCTCGGTTTTACCCGCGTTGTTCCCGTGGGAATTTTGTAATTAAAAATAGCCTGTAACCTTCCCGTTGAATGTGGCTATTACAAAAACAAATATTCAAACCGGATTGGTAGTTGTTAAATATTGCGCTTTCCAATAAAATAAAAAAACAAACTTCAGCTTTATTATACGTACTAGCAGCGCCCCGCGGTTTTACCCGCGTTGTGCCCGTTCCCGTGGGAATTTCGGGATTTTTTTTACATAAAAAGCTTCCTCTTGAATCACTCTACCTATTACAAAAAACCGCATCAAAATCCGTTGCGTAATTTTAAAGATTTAAGCAAACAGTGTGACAGACACGAAAAAGAGACGACTTTATTTTATACTATGTAGTGATTAGTATAGATGGAACCTTCAAATACGTATAAACCATGTTTCAACAGGACAACAACCCGATATCGACGCGATGTCTGTCGGCCATCACGCTGGCGAGCAAATGTACCGCGCCTGCGTTCCGCATGCACCTGCGGGCGCACGGCACCGTGCAGAAGTTCTTCAGTGCTTTACACGACGCCACTAATGATCAGGTACGTTTACATTTACATGCACCCTAGCCACCTCATTAGGGTGCCTGTCCATTGAAGCGAAGCGAGGCAGCTGAGCCGAGAAACGGACAAATATAAACCAATAGGTTTGTACAAAATCTCCAGTCAGATATTTTATGCAATCCTATCGGTTAATATTTGTCCGTTTCTCCGCTCTGCAGCCTCGCTCCGCATCAATGGACAGGCATCCTTAATAAACGCTCTGTTTAGATACAGAGCGTTGTTTAGACACTGTTCTGAAGTGTTTTGTCTCTTTTTTTCTTCGGATAATAGCGTATTTCGAAGGAACAAACCATTTGATACATGCTGTTCATAAGCGTTTATGAATAAGGCACTAAGTATTTTGGAAAGCTCTAAAAGTTCCGCTCGTTCTTGCGGCAATAAAAGCACTTGAGCAACCAAAAATGTTCCCTCGAACTCTAAGTAAAAAGGCGATGTATCATTTATTAATGTTTTGTATAGGGTCCGCTTGATAATGTAATTCCTTTCATTTCAGAGCTTGGGTCTTTGCACGGCGACAGTGATGTTTGTACTGTCACAAGATCGGTTAAACATGGATCTGGATAGGGAATCTTTGGAGCTTATGCTGAATCTACTGGAATCGGACGCGTCACATAAGTGAGTATTATCCACAAGATATTTATTGTATTGCAAAGATTGGTAATACAAGCATACCAAGTAGCCATTTGGATACTATTGCGCAAAATTTATCTTTATTATAAGTAATATAAGACTTGTTTATGGTATGTATAACTACTTTATTTTTATTGAAAATTGGTTTTATTATTAGCTTCTTATGGGAATCAAATACTTAATAATATTTTTACCTTGTAGCCATGCCCCACTTTTCGGCAAAGACCTCTTTATCTCACTGAGGCATTGAGATTAGGCGTAAACACCACGTATTCCCACTTTGGCTTGGTGATTGAGATCAGACATATTAAGATGTTTTAAATATTCCATCGATATTAATAACAAATGTTTGTTTGTACTATCCTAATTATCCCTAATATTCCTTCACAGAAGCGCACTAGAAGACTGCGGCCTTACTTCTGCGCAGTTAGCAAAGACGCAGGAAAGAGTGAGAGAGCTGTGCGCCGAAATAAAGAGCCAAGGGAAAGCTCAGCATTTAGACCTAGATAACATTACCGTAAGTGAAAGTTCGTTTAACTATCTAGTTTATGATGCTTTATGACGCCATCAATACTGGCAAGTCGGTTCCATTGTACGAATTAAATTACAATGAATTGGAATACGAATTATAAACAAAGACAATTATGAATTGAAACTAGATAATTATGTTTATGTTTATACATTTCGTTTCTATTTTTACACTTGTATCTGACGTTTCGGCTCCTTTATGGGAACCGTGGGAAGTGTATTTAACGTAGTTTCGATTTAAAAAGAGTAATGTTCGCTTATACCTATGAAACCAAAGATTATGATCAATACTTGTATTTTCTGTTCTCGGAATTGAACTAGGTAGGTACATTGAGTTGAAATAATTTTACGAAATATAAACAAAGATATTGTGGTACTTAATACTATAAATAGACAGAGTTGTGAATTGTTTGACCTATTCGACCTAAGATTACAATGTCAAAGCACTAACAATGTTGTAATGATTGATTATTATGAATGAGTACTAGGGTTGTGTAATCGTCACTTGTTACTTAGTATTTCTTGTGACAAAGCATGGTGACGAATATATCGCTTGAACCTGCAGCTTAACTCGTGCTAAAGTATGATTTAACACATTAGTAGATTTAGCCTCTGTTATGAATGTGAATATCATACAATAACATTTTTAATAGACTCCAAAATGGAGGAAGTCGTTCATTCTGTTGATACATTTCTTTTAATCTGACTTTTACCTCTAAAGATACCGCATTCAAATTACCAAAATCATAGCATAGCATTTTAAAAATACAACTGTTTTTTCTAACCTATACTTATCCTTTTTAAGGGCCATTTAGATACTTGATTAAAATTTATATATTTTCCTCAGGTCGGCCATCTCGCAATGGAAACTCTTCTATCGCTCACATCTAAACGAGCCGGCGAATGGTTCAAAGAAGAGCTTCGTAACCTTGGCGGTGTAGACCACATTGTTCGCACCATACAGTACTGCGCGAGTCGGCTCGACACTCCGGCGGATAGTTGGACGGAAACCGACATAGATGTGCTTAGGAAAGCTGATCGGTGTATGCGGGTTTTGGAGAATGTGAGTACCTACCGTATTATATTCAATCTATGATTTTATACTAATTTTATAAATTGGAGGAGATTTATCTCTGCCCAACCAAATGCATGGGTGCGACCCCACTAAATCTGGGAAAATAACTTAATCGCGATCTACAAAATGTTCACACTAGCACCATCTATTGGGTCTATCTATCGCGGGTAGAACCACCGCTCAACTCTGATAATGAATCAGTTAACCTATAACAAGCAGCTTTATTGTAATAACAGTTTTTGCTTGATTGATGTTATTATAGTTATACGACTTGTCTTTTGAGAAGACAAAACCCGTATTTGATGTGCATGGTAACCCTGCTGGTAATATCATTTAACTTTAAGTCTGTCATTGTACTTAAAATAGACAAACAGATATCTGTAAAGTCTGTCACTTCTTGTACCCACATCTATCACTCAAAATAAGAAAAAACTTAACAAAAATACATATTTCACAGGTGACAGAACAAAACGAAGACAACCAACTTTACCTAGTAGGTGAATCGCTGGGCTGCGCGCGAACACTCGCCGGATTGTTGCGGCGGTGTATCACTGAAGCTATACCGGACACGCCGCTGAGGAAAGTGTTGCTGCAAACAGCTATGCCGGCGATCAAAGTGCTTGTTAACCTGTCGCACGCGTTTAGGACTACTGAAGGTTGGTGGTTTTAGTTTAAAAGTTGAATCTGATTTTGTCTTGCTCATGTATCAGTTGAAAGTACACAGCACACATAGCAGCCGGCCAAGTTTAATGAATTGCGTACAAATGGTTTGTCCAAACAATGCGTACAGATAGATTGGCACAAATCTGCATTCACGATACACATTTTTTTTATAAACGTTGTTGCAGCAACATGATTATAAGTTGCTGTAAACATGCTCCTTGCATGTCACTCCACAACAAAGTGTGTGGCAGAGTTGATCACAGCATGTCAAAATGTTGACTACCGATAAGTAGGCACATTTGTTAGTAACTGTTGCGCAACAAATGTTTACTAAGAATATGAGGTGTCAGAAAATCAGTTTACAGTCTTTTATATGCTCATCAGATTACGGATAATTCTGTATGAAGGATGAAGTTCATTATATCTTAGCGCTACATTAAAAACCTTTTCTTTCTATTCTAGATAACATAAAGTAATTAAACATTTATTTCAGTGGCTGTTGGCGCTCAAGTGATCGGCGATCAAACGTCCGTTATGGAGATATGCCTCATCATTCTGAACAACCAAGGAAACTTCATACCTGATGACAAGAACTTCGAATTTAGTGTTTGCGTGAGTATATAACGAATATTTTACTAGTATACTGTCTTATGAACAAAATCTTAATAAACTGACACACACAATCTCACAAAATATTTTACTCTAAATCACTATTGTTTAAATTAAAGATCATTCTTTATTGACATTGATTAGATTGATTACATATTTTAATGGTAAAAATATGCTTAAGTACTAAGTACTAGGACTAATTCAAATAATCTATTACACAGGTACTCCTCCTTCTAATAAACCTGGTACAAAACAACGAGGTGAATACGGAAAGGTTGTTGAATGTACGGATAAGAGTTGACCACGAGGATGACATCATATCACAGAATATCGCCGCGTTGGATCTTATTGTGGATCTGTTCTACAAGAGGGAAGATTTGGCCAAGTAAGTGATTGTAAAAAATGGTATTACAAATTGAAACATGCCCTTTAGATGATTTTGAGATCTCTTAATGATTTTTGCTTGGATATATAAATAATTACTTCCCAATGCTTTGTATTTGAATAAAATATAATTATATGCAAATCTGTGAGTCTGCCGCATTCACATATTAAAAAGAAGTTTATATTGAGTATTATTATGTTTTGGAACTCCTAGTTTATTCTCAATGTATTTATTTACAGGAGAGCAGAAGAAAATACAGATGCTCTTTTGGACGGCGAGAAAGAAGAAGAAGAGAATAGCGACAATAAGAAGGATGACATCGATGAAACATTCGCTAAGTGTAAGTATAAATCGTTTAAAGCATTTTTATACAACGAGTGAATGACACTATATTGAGCGATGAGATGGTATTATGTTGAGCCAGGGATTGGCTTAATGTTGAGCAAATGAATGGTACAATGTTAAGCAAAGGAATGGTAGTATGTTTTTAGAGGGAATAGCAATCCTTTGAGCGTGTAAATGGCACTGTGTTGAGCCTGTGGATCGTACTATGTACAGCGTGCGAATGGCATAATATTGAGCGTGTGAATTGCACCAAGTTGGGCGTGTGAATGGCACTATGTTGAGCGAGGGTATAGTACTATGTTGAGCGAGGGAATGGTACTATATTGAGCGAGAGAATGGCACTATGTTGAGCGAGGGTATAGTACTATGTTGAGCGAGAGAATGGCACTATGTTGAGCGAGGGAATAGTACTATGTTGAGCGAGAGAATGGCACTATGTTGAGCGGGGGAATAGTACTATGTTGAGCGAGAGAATGGCACTATGTTGAGCGAGAGAATGGCACTATGTTGAGCGAGAGAATGGCACCATGTTGAGCGAGGGAATGGCACTATGTTGAGTGAGAGAATGGCACTATGTTGAGCGAGGGAATAGTACTATTTTGAGCGAGAGAATGGCACTATGTTAGGCGTGAGCATGGTACTATGTTGAGAAAGAGAATGCCACCATGTTGAGCGAGGGAATGGTACTATGTTGAGCGAGGGAATATCACTATTTTGAGCGAGAGAATGGCACTATGTTGGGCGTGAGCATGGTACTATGTTGAGAAAGAGAATGCCACCATGTTGAGCGAGGGAATGGTACTATGTAGAGCGAGAGAATGGCACCATGTTGAGCGAGAGAATGGTACTATGTTGAGCGAGAGAATGGCACTACGTTGAGCGAGGGAATAGTACTATTTTGAGCGAGAGAATAGCACTATGTTGGGCGTGAGCATGGTACTATGTTGAGCGAGAGAATGCCACCATGTTGAGCGAGGGAATGGTACTATGTAGAGCGAGAGAATGGCACTATGTTGAGCGAGAGAATGGCACTATGTTGAGCGAGGGAATATTTCTATGTTGAGCGAGAGAATGGCACTATGTTGAGCGAGGGAATAGTTCTATGTTGAGCGAGAGAATGGCACTATGTTGAGCGAGACAATGGCACTATGTTGAGCGAGAGAATGGCACTATGTTGAGCGAGAGAATAGTACTATGTTGAACGAGAGAATAGTACTATGTTGAGCGAGGGTATAGTTCTATGTTGAGCGAGAGATTGGCACTATGTTGAGCGAGAGATTGGCACTATGTTGAGCGAGAGAATAGTTCTATGTTGAGCGAGAGAATGGCACTATGTTGAACGAGAGAATGGCACTATGTTGAGCGAGAGAATGGCACTATGTTGAGCAAGAGAATGGCACTATGTTGAGCAAGAGAATGGCACTATGTTGAGCGAGAGAATAGTACTATGTTGAGCGAGAGGATGGCACTATGTTGAGCGAAGGAAAGGTACTATGTTGTGCGAGAGAATGACACTGTGTTGGGCGTGAGCATGGCACTATGTTGAGCGAAGGAAAGGTACTATGTTGAGTGAGAGAATGGCAATATGTTGGGCGTGAGAATGGTACTATGTTGAGAAAGAGAATGCCACCATGTTGAGCGAGGGAATGGTACTATGTAGAGCGAGAGAATGGCACCATGTTGAGCGAGGGAATGGTACTATGTTGAGCGAGAGAATGGCACTACGTTGAGCAAGGGAATAGTACTATTTTGAGCGAGAGAATGGCACTATGTTGGGCGTGAGCATGGTACTATGTTGAGCGAGAGAATGCCACCATGTTGAGCGAGGGAATGGTACTATGTAGAGCGAGATAATGGCACTATGTTGAGCGAGAGAATGGCACTATGTTGAGCGAGGGAATAGTTCTATGTTGAGCGAGAGAATGGCACTATGTTGAGCGAGGGAATAGTTCTATGTTGAGCGAGAGAATGGCACTATGTTGAGCGAGACAATGGCACTATGTTGAGCGAGAGAATAGTACTATGTTGAACGAGAGAATAGTACTATGTTGAGCGAGGGTATAGTTCTATGTTGAGCGAGAGAATGGCACTATGTTGAGCGAGAGAATGCCACTATGTTGAGCGAGAGAATAGTACTATGTTGAGCTAGAGAATGGCACTATGTTGAGCGAGAGAATGGCACTATGTTGAGCGAGAGAATGGCACTATGTTGAGCGAGAGAATGGCACTATGTTGAGCGAGAGAATGGCACTATGTTGAGCGAGAGAATAGTGCTATGTTGAGCGAGAGGATGGCACTATGTTGAGCGAGAGAATAGTGCTATGTTGAGCGAGAGGATGGCACTATGTTGAGCGAAGGAAAGGTACTATGTTGTGCGACAGAATGACACTGTGTTGGGCGTGAGCATGGCACTATGTTGAGCGAAGGAAAGGTACTATGTTAAGTGAGAGAATGGCAATATGTTGGGCGTGAGCATGGTACAATGAAGTTATGTTGACAGAAGAAACTATCTTGATACTATCTTTACTGTATCAATGGTACAATGTTGAGCGAGAGCCATTCTGAGCTGTGCCGTAGATCGCAACCCCAGGCGTTTCACAAAGTTTAGTCTGAGA
The DNA here is from genome assembly GCA_963082685.1 of Cyclophora albipunctata. NCBI lineage: Eukaryota > Metazoa > Arthropoda > Insecta > Lepidoptera > Geometridae > Cyclophora > Cyclophora albipunctata. Next base: position 4,967,817 of record OY720118.1, read on the forward strand.
TCGAAATACGATGCGACTGCCGAACGCATTACCTGTATTTGTGAACCGACTACGGTTGCCGAGCCAGTCCGCATCAAGGTAGCATGCCCTACTTGGCGGTACCATGCGGATGGTCCGGTGCGTAGGATTCTGTCTGTGTGTGTGTTGGTCACACGTATTGCGGTGTGTTGCAGTGCTGGCGCGCGCGGGCACGCACATGGAGCACACGATGGTCGGCGCGTACACGGCGCTGCTGCTGGGCCACACGGCGCAGGTGTCGGCGGGCGCGCTGCGCCGCCGCCTGCCGCGCCTGCAGCCGCTGCTGCCCACGCTGCGCAAGTACTACACCTTCCTCACCTTCACCGCCAGCGTGAGTATCACACATACACTACTATACACTACGTACACGGCGCTGCTGCTGGGCCACACGGCGCAGGTGTCGGCGGGCGCGCTGCGCCGCCGCCTGCCGCGCCTGCAGCCGCTGCTGCCCACGCTGCGCAAGTACTACACCTTCCTCACCTTCACCGCCAGCGTGAGTATCACACATACACTACTATACACTACGTACACGGCGCTGCTGCTGGGCCACACGGCGCAGGTGTCGGCGGGCGCGCTGCGCCGCCGCCTGCCGCGCCTGCAGCCGCTGCTGCCCACGCTGCGCAAGTACTACACCTTCCTCACCTTCACCGCCAGCGTGAGTATCACACATACACTACTATACACTACGTACACGGCGCTGCTGCTGGGCCACACGGCGCAGGTGTCGGCGGGCGCGCTGCGCCGCCGCCTGCCGCGCCTGCAGCCGCTGCTGCCCACGCTGCGGAAGTACTACACCTTCCTCACCTTCACCGCCAGCGTGAGTATCACACATACACTACTATACACTACGTACACGGCGCTGCTGCTGGGCCACACCCTGGTAATGTACTGGTTTCCAAGAATCACGAAATCCCGCGAGGAAAGCGGAAGTTTATCCCTAGTTTAGTCTCAGCAGTCTTACAAATAGCCTTAAAATCCCATTCTTAACACTATTCTTTTTTCTGTGATTATTTATGTCATTAAGATTGTTATAAAAAAATATTAGAATTTCAATTAACAGATTCTTATTATGATAGTAATTCTAGGTTATAAATCATTTGCCAAACTACCAAATTCGTTCAACCTAAATCGTAACGACAAACATGTGATCAACTCTGGTAAATATAGAACATAAGGTTAATGATCTTCGCATCATTGAACACATTCCGATATTACTTTTTGTTTTAAACTATCATTGGCGGTATGCCAATACAAATCAACTTTATAAATACGAGGGCTATTAATCAGAATTTAATTTTAGGGTTTCCTTTATGTTTATATACATTCCGGAAGAAATGAATTAGGCGAAACATTAAATTAAATATATTAATTTCATTTTTCTTTACCTACTTCCACCAATATCTGAAATAGAATTCCATTGTTTTTTTATGCTTTTTTAATTTAATTTAATTATTTCGCATTCGGCTATACGGAAAACTCAATGCCTCAAAAAAGTCCTCTGAATATTGAAGACAGATAGACATATTTACTCAAAAACACTATCGAATGTACAATAGTATAGGATGTACTTTTTTTTATTCACAGGTTTGGGATTCTGGCTAGGATGTTGATTTTTCAAAAATCCAATGATGCTATTAGATGATATTAATTATTATCGAAATCTACCCCAATACTCATTTACTCCCATTATTTTGATAGTTTAAATTTAGTTCATCCATATCCCCATGAAAGACCACTCTGTCTTCAGTCCCGACATTTAAATTAGAAAGCATTATATCCATAATATCGCCTACTATTGTTAAAATGAGCTAACACATTTCTAATCAAATCAATATGATATATTTTCAGGCGGAAGCACCGATAGTTGCACACGTGAAGTCGACGAATCGGATCATTCAGTTTATGGAGAACAGCGACAAGGAGCAGGAGGAAGGGCCTTCCCAGCCGGCCGCGCCCTACACCGCCGCGCAACAGTTCCCTCCCAACTACTACCAAACGTCACCCTCAGACGTGCCTCAAGACATGTCCCTAAGCAACCTCAATTACACCATGAATTCCTCCATAGACTACACCACTTCAAGCTCAGACAGAATGTCCTCTTCAATGGAAGTCGATTATCGTTGAGTACCTTTATAATTATTTGTCGTATGTCCCCCTTTTTGTTTACCATTAGAATAAAATCATGTCTTGACTGTCCAATTTTAGTTTATTTTCGACTAATTTTATTGTAAGATTTTAAATGAGATACGATATGGTTTAATTTGTGTGCGTGAAGTTAAGGGATATGTAGTTAAGGTATGTAAATAGTTCCCCTGTTTGCTCCTTGTATATGACACCGATAGCGATAGTGATGCCATTCGTTATAGATAGTTTACTTTTTAGGTGGTGGTTGGATGCACAGCAGAATGTAGTTTCTCTCTTCTCTCTGTCTCTTTGTAATATTGTATCTTCCTACTAATCGATGTAAATATAAATCGACTGTTATATTCGTGTTGAGATCGATATGGGTTATGAAGTCTTAATTAAATTGAGATATTCCGAGTTTAAGCCAATGAACTGGCAATATGAAAGTGCAAAAATAGTCGTGTAAGTGTATGATAGTTTTTTTTGTCTTTTTTATGTGAATATTGTCTGCACTTTTTATATGAACCGAGAGGGTTACAAATTATATTTAGAGTATTGTTCTATTGAGGCACAATTCTTATTGTAAATATTTTAGTTGGTAACGTTAGTTCGGACTGTTGGAAAAATTAGAGTAGGTATGGTTAAATTATATAGTTGTCTTAGGTTTCGCAGTTATACATTATGATAAAACATTTTAATGGCTGTATACAGCTTGGTTTGCTATGGGACGCTGGAAATGAAGTGTTTGATTGTAATGTTTAAATTATGTCCGAATAATGAGATTTGATAATGTATTAGTGCTGAGCTAGTCTCGCTTCTGTTATATCTGCATGATTACTATTAGATACATGCGCTGTCCTTTGACAGTATCAAAATGTACAAACAAAAGAGCGCGAGTCAAGTCCAACCAAACTAAGATCAAGATTTTGCTAGTATCGAAAAAATTCTAAATTGTTTTAATTGAGATTTCATAATAAGGGACCTTTAAAGTTTTCATCACCATTTCAAATACAAAATGCATATCTTTTCTTGCTTTCTTTAAATTTCGTCAATACGGCATTGTGGCCTCGCAGCAAATATTGAAGATTAGGCATACATTTCATTTTACTTGCAATAATTCGCAGTATTTACTTTCCATCTACAATAGAAGAAACTTATGCCTATGAATTGAAAAGCATAGTTTCATTAAAATAAAGTATAAAGTGGTTCATGGCTAACGGAACCCTAAAATACGCATGACATTCGAAACAATACAACACACATTTCAAGGTACATTGACTCGCTCCTCAATTAATCGCAAACGAGAGAATTTTATTAGACTAGATAGAATAAATTAGAACAACTATTTGAAAGGTCACCGTAGCGCTAGAACCGTTTGTTTCACACAAAAGACTTAACAACCGGACTGATTGTTGTTAAAATAATCTTATTTTGTTTATGACAAACTAAAAATAATTCGAATAATGGGGCACTCAATATACTTAGTTTTATTTAATAACATAACCTATAAAATGAAATTAACATTATTTTATTAATGGTCTTGGTTGGTATTAAAATTATTTTACGAATCTATAGGTAAATTAATTAAAAAATATCTTTTAGGCTTTTCATAGGTTAGTGCAACTCGGGTTATTTGCACGTATAAGGCGAAAGGCTACAGAGCGTAGAACTAGATAGTATAATCTTGAATATTATTTCATTATAATGTAAGGGAACGTAACATATTGTTTCAAACTTCTTTTTGTAAAGCCACCGAACACGCCAATGATAGCAATAAGTTTTGAACTAAAATTTATATACAACTTTGCACTTTTGGATTGATTATAATATCAATAATGAAATTCGGTTTTATTATAAATATACACTTATAATGTAAAGCGTGTCGGCGACTTTACTAAACGAATTATAATGAATGAATTGTTACCGTAATATATTGAGACAGCTTTAATTTGTAAGCCATACGTCTATTTGCAGAAACGAATTTTAATTTTTAATCTCGCATTAAACGCTAATTTTTCGTCAAAAGAGTATAAGAAATGTAATGATTAGCGTTTACGCCTTTGATTCAAAATTAACCTCTGTTTGTGTGATTGGACTTTTATGTTGGAACCACATTCAAAACACCAATTTATAGTATCGTTTGCGATCACCAGCGATACGTTGTTTGTTGTACAGCTATTATTCTATATTATATTATGCCTAAATTATACTTTACGTAATTTATTGACTTGTGTAATGTAAACCTAAGCGTAGCTCTAAACTGCATTTCGTTACGAAACTACAACTTATCACATCTGTGTTTTAATTATGACGTTGTTTTATAGACTTTTATCACGAGAGTTTGAAATCTTGAGAAATTATTATTGTATGTAACGTGTAATTATGTTATAAAGTATTACGTGTAATTATTAAAAGAAGACAATTTAAATAGTATTTTGTTTTATTTTCCCAAATTAGATTTACTATCAAGCAAATGTACATCACCTTAGTACACAAAAGTTAACTTCAACAGTTTTTCTAACTTTGAATTAATAAGAAATAACATGAATAAAATACGTACCAAGAAAACATCAACATTCACAACTCAGGTTAGATTGGTGTTGCTAACAAATTAATAGAAACATGATTGTAATAACGATTAAACATTGGTTTATATGTGTTTATAATTTCTCGACAGCTTCAACGCGTGCCACTGCCGGAGCGCGGATTCCTTGCCAATCACCAGTCTCCGTAAACCTCTTATTCACTGTCATCAACTGCTCAAAATCTGCCTTGGCCAGCTTATGCTTATTTTTCACTTTCTGAACTAATTCCTCATCATAAACATCTTCAGGATTTTCCAACTTCAAATGTGCTTTCATTTCTTGAACCGTTACAAGGAAACAGTTCCATGGTGACCAATCATCGTGGACGTGCCAACGACAAAGTCTAAGCTCGGTTAAGTCGGTGCATTCACTTATAGCTGAGTGAGCATGCCAGAGTTTCTCCACAATGAAGAAAATATCTTTCTCTTGTAGCACAAAGGCTAATGATCCCCAGCATTTTCGACGGCGTTCTTCCCTCTGTACTGCTCTTAAAATGAACTTGTAAGGTGTCATGTCCAACCAAAGTCGTTCTCCAACATCCTTCCATGAACAAGATTTACAAGTGACGAAACCACTCATTTTTGCGTTCAACGGGAACTCCGTATAAAGTTTCACTTGCTTGCACAATTCACAGAAGTGTAAACGACTGTTTTCCATCTTCTTATAGTCTCTTATATCTTTGCACTTGGTCACACCAGAGTTTAGTTCAGATGTTTTGATTAGTTGGAAGACGGTCGCTGCTACTCTTCGCCTTAAGAATTCTAGTTGGTAATCGTTACATCTTCGAACGATGAGGTCGCATTCTCTATCTAGAAGTTCGATTGTTTCTTCTGCTAGAGGATGACGAAACTCTTGTAGAGCAAACTTCATGTCTACTAAAAGTTCCATACGTTCCTTTACATCCATATCTTCACGAGTGAAAGAATTGTACAGTTCCTTTAATTTCCTCGCCTTCTGTATTTCTATGGTGTCCATGGTTATCAGTTTACCATCTTGTCCATACCATGCAACAGGCTTAGATATTTCATCAAGGAATTGTTTCTGTTTTATCTTTTTGCTGTCTTCTTTTACTTTCACTCTGTAAGCTTCGATGCATCTAAGGAGTTCCACCTCTTTATCTAGGAGTAATGTGAATTCTGCTATTTTAGGACCTTTTGCATGTAACCTGGATATTCTTGCTATTTCCGCGTGTTTCCATCTATCGACCTATGAAAGCAATAATGTAAGGGACTTTATAAAACTAGCAACCATTTCACATGCGTTGAATTATTGAAACGAAATTCCTTATGGCGCGTTGCGAAAGGGGGCTAGACGGAAAAAAAGGTAACGACACTTTTTAGGCCAGAGAGGGACATACAGAGACACTTGCGCACGCCAGAGAGAGACAGACAGAGAAACATGCGCGAGAGAGACAGACAGAGAAACTTGCGCACGCTAGAGAGAGACAGACAGAGAAACATGCTCGAGAGAGCCAGACAGAGAAACATGTGCACACCAGAGAGAGACAGACAGAGAAACATGCATCTCTCTGGCGTGCGCATGTTTCTCTGTCTGTCTCTCTCTCTCTCTCTTATTGAAAGCAAGCTAGATGTTTTCGTTTCGTCTTTCTATTTCGCATTGAAGAGTGTGGTGTCGCGACGATTATTTTTGTTGATAATAAATAAACTTCGTTCCATCCGGGTGTCCCTTGACACCTCTCAAGTTTTTCGCTTGGTGGTCAACTGGGCCCGCAGAGCACTGAGCCCGCAGGTTCAGTTACCCACTCCGTTTTTTTTCATAGGTGACTCGACCCACACTAATCACACGACTACTATTAACCGATAAGGGCCTGCTCAGCCCACAGGTTCAGTCGATAAAAAAAAAACCCTAACCTACCGAATAGTACCTACGCCCGCGGGCTGAATTGACTCTTGGGCGGTAAGTAAGCGGGCTGGGTTGACCCTTGGGTCGAGTCGCCCCTAAAGAAAAAAAAATGGTCAACTTAGCCCGTGGGCTCAGTGCTCTGCGGGCCCAGTTGACCACCTTGCGAAGTTTTTTTGTCCTAGTAATAATTCCAGTATCTGCTAATGTTCTACTGCGTGCTACTATTCATTTAAAACAAATAACTATTAAATATGTATTAAATAATTTACACTTATTCATACCATGGCATAAAGTTGTTCGAAATCCTCCCGCGTTCTAGGATATGTTTTGGTGATAAGGTCCCTTCTCAATCGTCTTTGCATGGCTTCGGCTTCTAATCTATCCTCCTCTCTCATCCTTGCTATTCTTTCCCTGAAAATAGCAAAGACTGATCAAAAACATTCAAACTTGTTTCATGTCACAACTTCAATACCTATTTCTCAAGCTCCATCAAGCAAGTAAAACATAGTCTGCATATCTGTCTGACAATCTGCTTGACAAGTACGTAGTTTATCAAAACGCTTGATTTATAAGGCTTTAGTTAATAATAAAAAGAGGGTAGTCTTACATGCATTCGGCAAGCCACCTCTCAACCTTTTGTCGAAACTGATGGTGTCTGAATGACCTTTGAATGACTGAAGCAAAGTGATTGTGATTTAATCGTTTAATCATTTGTTCGTAAGTCTCATAAGGTCTCGGTGTCACGATTCTGTCCGTTACATTTGGGATAAAACATTGAGCTGTTTGCATTTGAGTGGCGCGGCTGTAGTTTGTGTCCTGAAAATACAAAAATGTGAGTATGGTACTTCATCACCTTATCACTACATAGTATAAAATAAAGTCGTCTCTGTTTCGTGTCTGTTTGTCTGTATACTTAAATCTTTAAAATTACGCAACGGATTTTGATGCGGTTTTTTGTAATAGGTAGAGTGATTCAAGAGGAAGGTTTTTATGTAAAAAAATTCCCGAAATTCCCACGGGAACGGGCACAGCGCGGGTAAAACCGCGGGGCGCTGCTAGTTGCATATAACTCAATGTCTTGTCTAAAATATAAAATTGAATCGCTGAATGTGTTGCTAAGCGCATAACTTCAGAACGACTGCACCAAATTAGATGATTATTTTTGTAATGTGATCCTCATTGTCAGGACAAGGTTTTTATATAAGAAAATGAGTAAAAAAGATCTCGAAATTCCCACGGGGGCGCTGCGGGTGAAACCGCTGGGCACAGCTTAGGTAATAAATAATACCAATGTCTTTCGTGTTATGAATTAGAAACGATGATTTCATAATTTCCCTTTCCGACATACGCTATTTTCCAAAGTGTAAAAGAGACAGAACACTTTATAGAACGGATTGGATATAGAGCGTTTATGAATAAGGTATTTTATAGTCGATGTATAACCTGTCTTTAATGACCTACTGCTGGGCAAATCCTATCATTTTACGGAAGATATAAATACAGTGAGTCTAAAGCCTGATCAGTATAGGTACTGGCAAAAAGTACCCGATGTCATCCAGGTTTAAATTATCTGTGTGTAAAGTATTATCTATAATATAAAAATGAATCGCTGAATGTGCTGCTAAGCGCATAACTTCAGAATGACTGCACCAAATTGGATGATTCTTTCAATTTCAATTCAAAAATTTCGAAATTCCCATGGGAACGTGGGCGAATCGGGTGAAACCGCGGGGCACAGCTAATCTATAATATAAAAATGAATCGCTGAATGTGTTGCTAAGCTCAAATCTCAGAAACTACCAATCTGATTCGAATAATTCTTGTAATAGATAACCACATTCAACGGGAAGGCTATTTTTCATCCCGAAATTCCTACGGGCACAACGCGGGTAAAACCGCGGCGCGCTGCTAGTTACTTACATAGATTTTCTCTCTTTCCTCAGCCGTTTGAGTGTCCCTGCAGTTCTTCGCCTCTGGAGGTATCTTCTCTTTCTTCTGTGGGGTCTGTGTGTACGCGTGGTGGTATTCAATACCTGGAAATAACGAAGGTAAGGGAATTAGTTTTAATTATTTCTCAATGTAAGTTACTTCAAGGTAGAATCTTGAGCCAAACGCAGTTGCAGCGGCACCTTCGTGCCACAAGCACCATCTACGTACTTACGTTCTAAAATTGTATGAAAATTGTAGCGCCCTAAGATGTCGAACATTATAAAAGTTGGATTGATTGTTCCAGTCAGCAAAAAATCACTTTAGCGATATTCGTTTGCGTCATTACACGTTTTGTAGGAGGTAGATGGTGACAGTGAAATATATTTCAACGAAAGGGACGGCTTTGCACTGCCGTGTACAAAGATAACGCTATACCCCACACAAAATACGTATACCTAAACGAAATCTCTTTTTTACCCGACACCCTAAAGGAAAGGAAAGTATTTGACCTGAGTGTAGCTATACTTAATACGTTATTTTCTAATAGTTGTTTACACAACTTACTGTCAAATCAAAGGTATTTAAATGGTACCTTAACCGATACTATAATCAACTTACCAGTGTGAATATTTTTATAACCCCCTAAGTAAGGCTTTTTAATTTTTTCGCAAAATATTTCGACGTTTACTTGTTTGAGCATATTTCCAAAGGGTACCGTGACGCTGAGAACATCATTGACGGGCATTTCTTTGTATAACTTGTCTAAATCCAGTTTTTGTTCATCTTTAGTCAACAGTTCTACTTCTACAATACCATATTTATCATAGTCCAAGTCTAACAGGGCCATTCTATCTTTCAACACGTTGTCTCCTCTCAACAACACTAAATTGTCGGGTTCCATATTGAATAAGCCAGCTAGATTTTTTTTAATTTCATGTATCTTCATAATTGAGTGGTAGGATCTAGTGAAAACCCCGTTTTGGTTTCGAATTCTGAATTTAATTGCTATAAACGGCATAGTTTTCTTTTTCGGTATAACTGCATGTAGTAGCTCGTGTACATACGTATCCTTGGGAATGGATGACAGTGAGAATTCCTCGGAATCTTTAGTGAAGACATCAATGACCATATTTCCTAGTGGATCCGCTTTCAAATCTGATATCAGGCTGGTATCTTTCAGCACCGTACGTTTCTTTGTTAGTATTAAGTTGCTAACTGACACAGAAAGCAGTTTGGCAATTTTTCGCTTGACGAGTTTCACTGGGGTACTTGATGGGAAGACTTTGCTGAAGACTTCGGTGGGATGTAGAGGAGATTTGAATGTTATTAGGATGTGACTGACTGGACACTTGAACTGTTCTGTTTCTCTTGCGCAAGGGGCCGTTGCGTACCTTCCATCATCAGGGCTACTAGTCGATGCCATCCGTTTATACGGAGGCGCAGTTAGCAACTTCTCTTTTCCTAATTCACATTGACACGAAACCACTCCCTTTATACAATCAGGGTTCGGAGCTATCCCTACCGTCTTCCTAGGATCCATAATTAACAATAAATATTTGATTTAAGTAAACAAACAAACACTAACAATATGATAAATGTAAATAAAAATGTGTTATGTAACAATGTTGCACTGTAAATAGTTGTTTATGTCCCTTAGCAACCGTTGCTAGGAAGTGTAAATGTGTCAATCAAATTCAACTTTAAAACAAGTGTAGTTAAATTGTCTCTGTTCCCTGTACTTTTCATGGAATGTTTAGAGTTAATTTATTAGTTCACGTGCCATAATACTATACAGGGTGTAAGTATACAAATCGTTCAGTAGCTACTATCAAACAATGATCAACGACAGATTTACATGTAGGTAACTACTAACGTCATCAAATTTGCTTTGCACGATTTGAATAGCAAACTTCTAAACCTACGCTGTATATTTATTATCTTTTACCTACGACATGTAAATGTAGGTTACAAGAAAGTGCCTATAAATGACCTTGAGAGTGGCGGGAACCACCCAACAGTGGGCTTATAATAGTAAGTGAAAACAAAGTAGGTGCTTAGTGCTTGCTTTGCAATCGCAAAGTAAAGAAGCAAGACATCGTTTTGTTTATATAAAGAGTGAATTAACCGCTAAGCTTTAAAACTAAACTCCTTTGAAGTATTTTATAAATTATAAAAGGTTCTCACCGGTGTGTGCGTTCAACGTTTTTAAATAGGTAATTTACTGTATTAAACTGTTTCCTTTGTAAGTTTATATCTAAAGTAATTAATTCTTTTATCTTGCGATGATTCCCGACTTTGTTAAAATGTTAGCAAGACAAGCCGTAGTATTCGGAGAAGGAAATAAGACTTATTGACCAACTAACGGAAACCTTAGTAGGTGGTTGATAGTTAATAAAAATTGAGAAAACAATAAAATTACAGCGCAATAAAAGATCTTCAGTACCCTGAGCATAGCTGGCGCGATATTAAATTCCTACGAAAACATAAAAATGATTTTCGATCGTAAAACTATAATTTACAGACGTAAAAATTCGCTGAGTTCTATGTTACGCAGAGTTTAAGATGTGGACTTAAAGATATTGCATCGTATTTGTATCCGTCAATTATTGATTTTATTCTTCTATTGGAATTAAAACAGGGTGTTATATCCATTCATGGATTGAGTAAGCGTTCATTAGATAAGTAAGTATTCTAGAAACGCAATAATTAACACGCCTATAGCCCAGTTACGTTAGAAAGTTGAGTTTGGAGAAGCTTTCCAACATTTCACCTTCCTCTTCGCGATTTCCAAGAATATAAATAAATATACACGTGTGTCTAAACACACTATGCCGAAATTACGCGACCGAAGTTCTGTGGCTGATTTTACGTTCCGACGACACAAAAAGTCACTTCAAAGAACATACTTTGAATTCAATCGGCTAATTCCTAAATGAATCAAACAAGGTCAACTAGTTAAAAGAAAACAACAGAATCAAATGAAGTGACATATCGATTACGCGCATCGCATCAGATATCTAAAAGAGCGTGCGATTGCTATAGCGAGTGACTCTTGTGAGTTAGGTAGTGTTGTGATGAAGGTAGCGAGGCCCGGCTCAGTGCGTTCGTGTGCGTTATGTAAACACGTGTTTTAATCAAGCCTGTTGCTTCGCTTCCGTTTGCTGCGGCCACTCTACGCTGAGCAAAGAAAAACTTTGCATGTGTTTTATTACGACGGAAGCGGACCCGCCGCAGGGCTTAATTTCGACGCCGACCTGACTCGCTTTAATTGTTTTATTCTATGTCGGTAAACATTTAAAACTGAGCGATGACAATATTTATTCAAAAGGATGGTTTCATATAACAACTTTACTCTTCATATCTGTTTGTACACACCAGTTTGCATGAAAAACGTTATTATGTTATGTTTTGGAACGGTCAGTTTACTAAGTGAAATGGTTTTATGTACTGAACTGGATTATTTAGTGCATTAATGTTTAATTTCAATTGACTAACGTTAATAGTTAATGTTTACTAAAACGGTAATCTGGTGATCTCCGGAGCCTTCAGCCTTCAGTTCTTGATGCCAGTTGATACCCGAATGTATCCAGTAGTACTTCGATTTTCAATAATTTATTTGCCTTCTCCAAATAAGTCCCCACTCCCGTTAGACGTCGCTAATCGTTACATTAGGTGCCACTGACAGACAAGCGGACACGTGAACTGGGAAAGCCATTAGTGATTTGTTTTACTTTAACAAAATCTATCACCTGCTTTTGTATAGATAGTCAAAGATACAAAAGGTAACTTTTACCCTACACACTTCATGTCCATAGGTAATAAGGACTAATGGTTATTAAATTGTAATCAAGATATTACCACTTAACTGGGTACGTCTGTCCCAAAAGAATCGTATTACAAATGTGTATTATGCATTTTCATTGTAGGTTAGGTATACATTATGTTATCTAGTGCTCTTTAATAAGAAAGATAACGTTGGGTATAAACATATATGAGAGACATATAGGTATTAATTATCAAAATGTCCCGTGTCATTCGCTTTGTCACAATAAAGTGTCCCGTCAATTCCAAAACGCGCATTCTTCCCGCTTTGCTCGCGATAATCGAGGTGAACAATTTTATTGCGCCCGCGGGCACACACCGGGGGTCGGGGTGCAGGGGGCCAGGTTCATTCGATTAAAGCCCGCTGTACACGGAAATTATCAAACGAAACGCACTGACAACTCAACGGCCCGTGAGAGCCTCTACATTAATAGTTTTTGTTCCCAACTCACACGTTTCGTCGCAGAAAGGTAAAGTTTGGAACGCTTCTTTTTACTCCCAACTGTTTGTTTTCAGACACCTCTCATTTTGAAACTCTTTTGGTCATCTGAATTCAATATTGAGCTCGTTTCATACAAATGGCATTTGTCTACTTTTGTGTAGTCCGTCCTTTGCATTCGTGATAAGGTAAAATTTTTAAAGTTTCATCATTTTGTGTATTCATTATTTTGCGACACGTATCACCGTATTCCATGTCTGTCTGAAAATGCAAACGCATCCATTGAATTATGTGAATATGTGACCAAGGGCGAAATTGAAGTAGGTATTGTTACAATACTCCAATACGAACTGATAAGTTTGATAAACTTGTTTACTGCACCGATCGGGTAAGTTGACTGAAAATCTGAAACAATATTTGCTCATCATATATTGGATTTTAGAAAAAAAAACACAGGCTTATGGAAATAGTGTTTTGCTCCTGTTTCGTCCAGTCCGTAATTCAATAAAGGTATGTACGCACAAATCTACTATGTCAAAATTCAAATTCAGTTTGTTTTGAATGTTTGTTCAGATTTCCCAATCGCACCTCGCGTTAATTTGTTTGTACAAATTTTACCGCACCCACAAACGATTCGATTTAAATTTAGTTCTATGTTGCATCCGAATAACCTTCGAAACAATACCAAAACGTTGTAACTAATGTTTTGGATTCAACTGAGCAAAATTTACTATTTTCAAAACTGGTGCTAGTTAGTGCTTCTAAATATGAATGCAGCTTTATTTGTGTGGGTTCGTTTGTCAAACTCCAAACAATACCTAATAATTGTAACATTGGATGGGAGTGAAACACCAATATGCTTAATGAGTGCTGATTAGCACTAGCTAGACGGATACATTATGTACTTGTCGGTCACAGCCGAGTTACAAACACATGTACCCACCTCCGACGAGCGATACGTACTAGGTATGCCTTCATTAAACGCGTTAGCACATCTATATTTAATCAACACTTCATTCATAAATTAAACTTTGAAATGAGAATGTATTTTGTGTACAATATTTGCAACGAATTGGTAATGGACGATTGTTTGAATTGCTTACATAAATGTGAATGTAACTTTTGATTATGATTCATGATTTTAATTGTTGGTCACAAAATTCGCGAATATGATTAATCATTTAACTAGTAGGTATGCACTAATAATGTGTAATTGTTTGCTTTGTGTAGTGATTGATTTGTGCTACTTATAAGTATATTTAAAAGCTGAACATAGTATAGTCATGACTGTATTAAGACATATGTATAAGAACGCACACTAGAGACATCCAAATTACTATTGTCTGTCGGTTAGGCCAACCCTGGTGTCGAAATTTTTAGACCGCCTAAAGGCCTCCGACATGGTCTAACGATTGAAACAACCGGGACCGACTGCTTTACGTGCCCTCCGAAACACGTAGTGCTCAGATAGAAATGCCACTATCGCCCACCTATCCAAGTAGGGGTCGAGCTGCACGTTGCTTAACAATCGCAATGTACCGACATCGCTTGGTAAAACTACGCCACGAGCGCTACTGAAATTAGAATGTGTACCGAGGTGTTATTAAACTGACAAAGGCAATTTAGTAAACTAATTTTTAAATAATTAAAAAATGGACCTATCTTTGTCAAACGATTGCTCTAATCTTAATGATCATTAGAAGATCTTGAAAAGAAGAAGAATAGAAATTTGCAAAGATTAATTTGAAAAAAGAATGTTAAAGTCGATAGTACATACACCGTTATTTAACTCTATTAAAAATAATACACATAACAATAATAAGACAAGTTTAACTGACAGATTGCTGTAACAGAGTTGAAATACGAGTAATAAATTAGTTAATTTAAGCCATAATGAACAAGCTCGTAATTACGACAATTAAATTTAACGTTCCCGATCCAACGATCATGTAAATGTCAACCATCGTTTAATTCAAGTAAGTTTTGTGTGTCACTCGGTTATTATTGCGTTGTATTCACATTTATTTTGATTAATTATCTACCATTGTTCACTAGTTGTTGACTTCGAATTCCCTAAATATATTTTCTTGAAAAATGAAACTTACCTAGAAGTGGGTACAAAACTTCCCTAGAAGATTATTATTACGGCATTGAAAAGACATAAAACTGAGGTATTTTTTACAAGGAACTAACTATATGATGTTCATTTTTGGTTCTACCTGAGAACAAAAAATTATTACGTAAACCTCAAGTGAAAGATGCTCAAAAGAATGTTCATACTAAAACAACAGAAAGCAAACGCAGATAAAATGTCAATATTTTTTAAATGCAATGATGTTGTCGGATGAAAGCATCAATCGCACTATCATTAGCCGGTATTTAGCCTTTCCAACTGCGGTTATCTGTCAATTTGTGGAGTGTTTCCCATCTACGTCCACTCAGCCGTCCAAATGTGTCCTATTAATTATTTATGAAATTAATACCATTGGCAAAAACATGCCGTGTTTATATTCGTGTTCAACCTCTGTGAGTGCTGTCTTTTATTCGATTACCCGATAGTTATTATCGATAGTGCGTGAGGTAATGTATTCTAAACGATTTGGGCTTTGCGCAGTGTTTTGTTTCCACCCCTGTGTTGGTAAATCAAGGTTAATAGGTTTGGGTTGGAGTACGATGTCTGCATTTTTAACGAGCTTACATTCTTGGTAAAGGTTAAGAATGATATTGGTTTTAAATGTAATATCTATTGAGAATATTATTTACTAGCAGTACCCTACGTTTTACCCGATTGTACCTATCCGTTGGGAATTTTGCCATGAAATCTTGTCACATACCTTTTTCTTGAATCACTCTGTTGTTCAGAAAATCAATTACAGACAACTTTTGGGACTTTGTTTTATAATATTTTAATTAGACTCTTTACCTAAGTCGTATACGTGATATTATGTTTAACAAGATACGCTAAATTTGTACCTCTACCAAACTAAAAAGCAATTTAGTATCTTATGTAAAAAATATGATTTAAATAAGTAAACATAACCGACTTGATATTAAAGTAAACCCTCACATAAGATATACATAAGCCAAAGTATGTGACTAGTAAAGTTTAGTGCATCTATACGCGAGTTTATCACACATGCATATTATGTCATAACTGGGAGTTTTATTGCACCACGGGCAGACGTGCCGTGGACAAGCTCCAAGGATTGGGAACCGACGGAGATATTATCATACTTACGCCTAAAGGAGTACTTTAATATAACTCTACCTTTATGGCATGACACATCCAACGCTCGATGTTAATTTCGTTTCAAGATGCAAAAGTACTTTTTTATTTGCTCCGTTTTTAATTTCCGTCACGTCAGGGTAGTTACGTTACCAAAAATCTTCTTTCGGATCCGTAGTAGCGTTCCAGTTACCTATTAGGACTTAGTTTAGTACATTTGAGATAAACTTAGAGTTCAATTGTATATCGTACACAACAATAAGTCTTAGGACTCGTTACCGTACGTTGATACCGTAAGTCTCAATACAATTTGCGTAACTTTTTAATATTGCATTCACCGAGAAAATTCCTTAACAAAGAGAACCCGATTAAAATTTTTGACACAATAACCGTTGGTTGAACACAAGAAATTAGCTGCCAATTGCATCGACACACTATTATAAGTTCGGGCATTGTTTTACTGTTTTTAGAAAATGGCTTGTTATGTGGCGTGGACCTGCCCTGGCTACACATGAAAAAGTACGATTGAGTTAGCGTAACATTGCCTTAGCTAAAGTTAGAGTTGCTATAAATTCGATAGTGATAATTAGTAAACATTGTATTACGTCTAACTTCAAACAAATATGCTTCAATTCTATCTCTCTTGTCATATCTCTTTGTAGTGTAGAGTTAGAGCCGTCATATTTCATCCATCGTTGAGAGGTATAACATGTTCATATTAATAGAATCGGATAGTCAGACTTCAGAGTACAAGTTAACAACTATAAATCCAATGATTGTGTGTAAATTAATAATTAAAAATCGGGACTAATAAGTAATGCTCTTAATTCAAAAATAACAACCATATAATAACTACAATATAAGCACATTACCGAAATCATTTTCAAAATTGGTTAAAGTCAAAAACATCGCCAAACACATACACAAAAACAATTTAAACGACAACCTACATTTTCGACGTTGGTCAATAAAAACAAAGTGCATTTTTAATATCAGTATTGCATTTGAATCGCACAGCAAGTTCGCATGTTGACAGAAGCAAGCGAATCTCACAAACATATTAGTATACGCGAGTAATGCTTGGTCAAACCGTTGCAGGGCCGCGCGTGACTGTGCCGCCTCGCCCGGGATATAGCCAGCTACCCCTTGTTGTCCCACAACAACTGTCACGCTTCAAGTGATTAAGATAACGATATTTTGTAAAACGCAACTTAGTTTCTGTGATTGAAGGACTGTACAATCACACTGACTGGTACAGTCAACTACATAAGTTGATGGACGAAGAATACGATATATAACTGTTTTTGGATAGGAATTGAGCTTGCACGTAAGTTATTTACGGAATCTTTTAGTGCTGAAGTGTTTTATATTGAACGCAATATTGGAGTGTTCATTAACTTTTGTAGTTGACTGTACAGCGATTAGTTACATACATAGTTAGAAAAAGGTGTTTTTTACTTAACACCCACAAACATAAATGATACTTAAAACATGTCAACTAAAACTAGTTAATTACACGATATGACTCGAGGGAAAATCACAGCTAACAAAAGTAAGTTGGAGTAAGTGGGTTGCCAACTTTAATCGTCGGAGTTTTTAGACTGCCTATAGGCCTCCGATTTGCATACGACATGACATGACTGATCTTTAATATCCTACTAATATTATAAATGCGAAAGTTTGTGAGGATGGATGTATGTATGGATGGATGTATGGATGTATGTTTGTTGCTCTTTCACGCAAAAACTACTGAACGGATTTGGATGAAACTTTACAGTAATATAGGTTAAACATCAGAATAAAACATGGGATACATTTTATCCCGAAATTCCCGCGGGAACCGATACAACGCGGGTGACACCGCGGGGCGCGGCTAGTAGAACATAAATGTCACCGAATTCGTCCATCACAGTATCAGATATCCATTTGCAATATGTCTTGTTTAACGTTGCCAACAAACGCAATTAGTTAATTAGACCAAGTTCAGTTGTCGACAAAACTAGTGTCCCTGTAATTGCTGAAAGCGCTAGACTAAAGTGGATCAATTTTACAACCCAGTAACTATATGTCATAGCTACCTATTGGTGTAATATTTGATGAAAGTTGAAACATAATTGGTCTGTTAAAAGTACTTAGTTAATTGTAAGAGCAGTAATAAAAGCGCTTTGGGTATGCAGTCCGATAAAATGTCAAACTTTTAGTTCGTGTTTAATCACTCACCTAAGCTATCGACATTTGTTTGTTGTAGTAACAGTATGTTTTTATACTTATTAAAAAAATTACACATATTTTTTCCAATAATTTAAAAAAATGATAAAATTTTATAGTGAATGGAAACTTTAAATAATCTTAAAACTCCATTATGTTTTTCTCTTCTAACAAATATTGACGCGGTTCACGAAAAAACGTTTAGTTAAGCTCGAGTTAAGGTATAGTTTTATTCGCGATTAAGTCCCGTCTAGATTAGTGTTTACAAATATTGGCGAATTAAGAACCTAGATAATTAGGTAAACTACCTTAATTTTCCTGAAAATCCGTGGAGTTTTTCCAGGATTACCCATATGGTACTGCACGGATTTCAAAATAGTTAAATATGGGAATTTGAAAATAAAACAATCTCCATCCATCTCAATTTATACTTAGAATAAAATACTTATGCATCAAATTGAGAATCTCCGCTTCGGTATTCGAGTTGAAAAAATACAAAATACTATCAAAATAGAACTTGTAAATTCATTGATTGAAATTCGTTTAAAACGAGTCCATCTACATAACAATCAGCCAAACCACACCGCTTTCAATCACAAACGAATTTGTGTATCCGGTGGATATTGTAAATTATTACGAGAGGGTGGTGCCGTGTGTTAATACAGGGATAGACCATTCATTAATTTCGAGTAAGTAAGTGGCTAAAATTAGTATCGGAGTATTAAGACCGCCGAAAGGCCTCTGACATCGTTAGACGAATGAAACAAGCGGGACTGCATAACGTTTCTTTCGAAGCCCGGTAGCGCTCAGATAGATATAACACTATCGGCCACCCATCCGTGTGGGGCCGAGCTGTACGTAGCTTTCATCGTTAGTCAAACTATGCCACGAGCGCTACGCAGAGCTAGATAACTTACACACATAGATTAGTTTAAACTTAAAAAACTTTGCTCTCTGCAGAATACCTAACGTGTCAATTGTCAACTATTCTTTCGGGATCCGATTGTGACACACGCACAGTCAATAAGCACAATTGACCCAAATACCCATTGCATTAACGACCATCATGGAGATATCTCTAGAAACTTAACGTTAAAACTTTTAAATTCATAGAGACAAATAAAATTAAATGTTACACGGCTGAATGCCCGTTCCTTAATATTGCATGGATACCTCTCAACGAAATTTGAAGTAATCGACAAGAGTGGTATCAACATACAAATCTTTGAATCGCGGTAACTGCTAACATAAAAATGCACGTGTTTACGAACCCCGCAGGCCAATATCCGACAGACTGATTGCTTCTTTACTGTTACACGATAAAAATTTTATTAGATGCTCATAAAATGTACTGAGACGAGTCGCGAGACCCAGTAGCCAATATATTTTCAACTACCCTGTAACTAACCTTTATCAAACTTAGAACTTAAAATAATAGCAGTCTTTAGGATCACTTTATCTTACAACAAAGTGGTTTTGTCTATATGTTCGAGCACATGTCCTTTTACTCATGAAAAATATTTGACTGTCAGTTTTATGCGGTGCTTTTTGGGTCTTTCCCGTGCCAAAATAAGAACTCTATACTTTCCTTTAAAGGTTAATTTTACTCTATCTCTTATCTCTAATATATAATATACCCGGACAAATTCGCACACGGTTAATTAGACCCAAACTAAGCTCTGAGCTTGTGTTATGGAATCTAACTCACTGATACTACTACACACCCAGACGCCGTCGCTAACAACTATATCTTCATACGAGTATATTGTTGACTCCGGGCGCGAATCGAACCCGCAACCCCCGACACAGTAAGCGCTCTTACTGCCACTGTGCCAACGGGCAATTGTAGGAAATACTTTTAGCACGCCTTGGTACTTTTATCCTGAAATTCCCAAGGTACATTAAGGATAAAACCGCGGGGCACTTTTAGCAAGGAATAAACTACCTATGCTTTCAAGTGCTTTCTAGGAATTCTAGGGCTATATTTAACTTAGTATCTATGCTAGCTGCTCGATGAGGCAAATACTGTAAATCAATAAAAATCCATTATTTTTACTATAAATACATTAAAAAATGGGTGGAAAAACCTCACGCGGCTGGTTAGCCGAACCGGCGAGCCGTTCAAATCGTTTAGTAAACAGTGAATAGGTCGTGTACAAGTGAGGTACAACGATTTTAATCGAATGGAAACGGAACAAAGTGAAAATGTACACCTCAATTATTCCAACAGTCGCTTGTGGACAAATAACCATATGTCGACGAAACCGTTTCCCTGTTCGGTGCACAGGCTTTTTGGAGATGGATATACGGATACTAGTGTAATAACAACAGTTTTAATCAATACATTCAGGACAATTCTGCAGTTTTCACTATCATTCCGATAGCCTATTCATTAATTCTGTTCGAATAGGTTAGTGGTCAACCCCAGTCGTCAGTCAAGCCTGGTGTCGATAGTTTTTAGACCGCCTAAAGACCTCTGACATGGTCTAATGATTGGAACAACCGCGACCGACTGCTTGACGTGCCCTAAGTGAAAAAAAATTTTTTGTGAATGTTTTTAAACAGGCGACTTATTCTTACTAGCCGCGCCGCACGTTTTCACCCGCATTGTACCCGTTCCCGCGGGAATTTCGGGATATAATGTATCCATGTGTTATTCTGATGTATAACCTATATTACTGTAAAGGTTCATCCAAATCCGTTCAGTATTTTTTGCGTGAAACAGTAACAAACATACATTCACAAACTTTCGCATTTGTAATACTAGTGAGATCACGCGAACTTTAAAAGGCTCTGTTAACATTTTAAACTCCGGGTATTTGTAAGTTACAGCACTGAATCGCAAGCAATTAAATGGTACCGGTGTAGAAATTGAAAAAGTTAATGGATTCCTAATAGAATTTTTTATAGGTCCTTTCACCGTCATCCCAGCAAGATGAGAACACGATTTTAGTTGAACATTATTTAGTTCACTTTACTACCCCTTAAAAGACGTGATAACTACCTACTTGAAGTCAATTTCAGAAAACTTTCAAAGTTTAATGATACGTGATCGACATATGAAATCAGTCTAGGCTACCGATAGTTGAGTCACATTCATCTTAGTACACCTTAGTACAAGAAATATTTTATATTACAGAAGTTTAGTGTCAACTTATGTATAACTTGCCGCGCTCCGCGGTGTTACCCACGTTGCGCCCGTTCCCGCGGGAATTTCGGGATAAAATGTCTCCCATGTGTTATTCTGCTGTACAATCTATATTACTGTAAAGTTTCATCTTAATCCGTTCAGTAGTATTTGCGTGAAAGAGTAACAAAACTACACATCCATTCTCACGACCTTTCGCATTTATAATATTAAGTAGGATAAATATCACTACATAGTATAAAATAAAGTCGTCTCTTTTTCGTGTCTGTCTGTCTGTTTGTCTGTCTGTATGCTTAAATCTTTAAAATTACGCAACGGATTTTGATGCGGTTTTTTGTAATAGGTAGAGTGATTCAAGAGGAAGGTTTTTATGTAAAAAAAATCCCGAAATTCCCACGGGAACGGGCACAACGCGGGTAAAACCGCGGGGCGCTGCTAGTTTTGAATTAAAACATAAGTTACAAAAAACTATCAGTTTACTAGTACCTCCTGCTTTTCATTAAATGATTCTGGTTCCGATTCTGGTCTACAATTAAGTGAAAAAGTGAGTAAAACTCATAGATTGTCAATAAAGTATAAAGCCTCGGTACTGTGTTGTACCGTTTGGTCCGGAACCCAATAAAATACAAATAGAAAAGATTGAAATGCAGGACGATCTGGCTGTTTGCTCGGAGTCGACCGGTCTCGAGGCAACTATAATCATGATTGCTTTTTTCTCCAATCACTTGTAAAATGTCCGCGTAAATTAAAAAATATTAAGACTTCAACTCCTATCAGTTTTATAAGCCAACTAAACCTACTGACTGAACTGTGGTACTGCAATACTTAGTATAAAATTAAGAATACTTTTTAAATTCACACGATTTGCACTCTTGATTGATTTGTATTATTAATACGTTATATCTTATATATAAAATTCTCGTGTCACAGTGTTCGTTCGCGTACTCCTCCGAAACGGCTCGACCGATTCTCCTGAAATTTTGTGAGCATATTGAGTAGGTCTGAGAATCGGCCAACGTCTATTTTTCATCCCGAAATTCCCGCGGGAACGGGTACCGTGGTTGAACTGCTCTGAAACGGCTCGACCGATTCTCATGAAATTTTGTGTGCATATCGGGTAGGTCTGAGAATCGGACAACATCTATTTTTCATCCCGAAATTCCCGCGGGAACGGGTACAACGCGGGTGAAACCGCGGGGCACAGCTAGTAAACTTATATAATATCTACTCGTATACTAATATAATAAAGCTGAAAAGTTTGTTTGTTTGAACGTGTACCAATATGATTCGAATAATTATTTTTGTAATGGATAGCCACATTCAACGGGAAGGCTATAGGCTATTTTTCATCCCGAAATTCCTACGGCAACGGGCACAACAGCGGATCACTGCTAGTACTCTATAACTTTTTGTTGGTAAGTTTGTTTGAAAGGCTTTTTAAGTTTGTTAGAAAATCACAATTTATTATTGGTTAAGTACTAGGAATAAACTCTTAGTACGATAACCTAATTCCAAGGTTTATCAAAATAAAATTGTTTATTTAATAATAAACTTATAAAGGAGTACTACTGTAATTTTATTACATTTAAAATATCGTTGTAATAAATCAATTAGTCACGGTTCGTTAACCGTGACACACTAACTGCTTTTTATAAATTCCTTTACTGATCGTTAATGTAGTTTATAGTTTCCAATAAAGAGTATAAGAAATCGAACGAAGCTACTGATTTTAGAATATTACTTGAAGGTTCAGAACTATCAAATAATTCTCTTTAATATTTGATCAAATTTTTATCACATATTTACATAATCTGACAACATTTAAAATTATGATATGATACGTCATACAATGTTTAATATAACACCAAGAGATAATCCCATTCCCAAACAAAGCACCATCTCAAAAACCGTAGTTAATATGTGAAGCAAATCAATAATACTTAATTACGTCCGTGAAGAGGTATTAATGCGATAACAGTTAATTAATAAACTATCAAGCACAATTGTTCCCGCATTGAACTGATATTCGGTGCAGTATTAATCCGATAGATGTGCTGCGAACATGCTGTATGTTTTATGTAAGTTTATCGTAATCATTATGTTGTACACTCTATTTTTTCTTACGAGTCTTAAAATGTGGACTAATGTCGTCAATATGAAGAGGAAAAAAGTTTAGAGATAAAATCACTAAAACTTTTTTCTCTTCAGGAGTAGTTGTCTTCGGCTGGAAAATTGACGATATTAGTCCACATTTTAAGACTTGTAAGAAAAAATTTAGTAAATCTTGTTATATTGTCTATTTAATTGATACTTATTTCATCTCATCTCCTACTTTTGTGGGAAGTTTCAATCATTACATTATGTCGGGTGTCTAACCTTTAAAACCCGTACTCAGGGACGTGAAATGCTTCCTTAGAAGAGATTTAATATGAGATTTTGATATGTAATATATGAAAAATTACAGCAATTAGTGTGGCGATTTAATGGACGTCTTTGAGTGCGGCAGTAAGTGAATGTTCTAATCTCCAATACCAGGGATTGGTCACTAAAATTAGTTACCAATCCCTGGTATTGGTGTATCATTATGTCGTATAAATATATCATATTGATACATCATTCATAATTTACTGAATTAACTATCAATAGACAATTTTCCATTCATCTGAAAGATTTTTAAACTATTTCTCAATGTCTGTTTTTTTTTTCTTTTTGTTGTCTTGAAATATTTGTTTATAGAATCAGAATACTGTTTAGCGGTAACTTAATTAATGGTTCGAGTGAAATTGTTGTTACCAAAATAGTTTTATCAAAATGAAATCAATCTTTGTGGTGGTACGACGCGCCCTACGCCGCCCTTCGAATCGAATGTGAAGCAGAAACTGCAAAATTTCACTTCAATCTGTTGTTGTTGTGACGTGATTGATGGCCTACAAACAATTCACACTTTATGATCGATTATATTACTCGGTCCTTTGGTCAAACCGTACAATCCCTACTATTATTTTTACACTCCACTTCTTACGTGTCCGTACTATATCCATACTATATTTTTATATTGAGACGTATAATTATACTAGCAGTCCCCGCGGTTTTGCCCACGTTGTGCCCGTCCCCGTAGGATTTTTTGGACGAAAAATAGCCTATAACCTTCCCGTTGAATGTGACTATCCATTACGATGAGTATTATTCGAATCGGATTGGTAGTTTCTGAGATTAGCGCGTTCAAACCACCAAACTCTTCAGCTTTATTATAATACTAGCAGCGCCCCGCGGTTTTACCCGCGTTGTGCCCGTTCCCGTAGGAAATCCGGGATAAAATGTAGCCCAAAGCCTTCCTCGATAAATAGACTATCTAACAGTGAAAGAATTATTCAAATCGGTTCAGTAGTTTCTGAGATTAGCGCGTTTAAACAAACAAACAAAACAAACTCTTCAGCTTTATAATATTAGTATAGATTAGTATTAGATATTGATTCATGTCTATCGATAATTTAACTCGAAAATTTATTCGAAATACACCTCTAAGGAAGTTTAGAACGATGTGTGCTAGTAAAGGCCTTTATAATCCTTGTTACTTAAACATTTTTTCCATTGTTTTCAGTAACGATACTTATATTGATACTGGATACCTCGCACCAACAGGACAGCAATGAAGAATTCATCAAAGCAATCGATAAACTCAAAGAAGTCACTGAAAAAAAAACAGGACATCATAAAAAAATAGACGGACCTGATATTCCCAAAAGGAAAAATTCAAGAATTATTTATGTTACCTCACCGGCAACCGAACGAAACGCTGATCCAAGCAAATTAACTATCAATTTGGAAGAAAGTGAAGAAAAACTGCTAGATAATATTTACAACACCGATTTCCACAAATATATTAAAAACTATCAAGGTGTTGACGAAAATACGAATAACACGTTCTTTGAAAATGCCACCGAATTGGTTGAATCAATCACTGAAACAAATGAAACGATTACCGATGAAAACGGAGATCATCTTACAGAAGATACTGACCAAGAAATAAAAACAAAGTCACATAAACGCAAAAATGTTCATCCACATTTAGTTCACCGCCATTCAACAAACACAGAGCAAGAACAGTATCCTGAATTAATAATTCACAAAATTACTAATATTGACGACATACAAGATAGCTCGACTAATAGTGAGGAGGAACTCATGAAAAAAGATCTAATCATAGATGAATTGATTCGAAAAATATTGCAATTAAAAATAAAAGCGCATAAGGAACATGACCATGAAGATAAATCGTTACAAACTGAGCTCGAACGTTCGGTGGGAAGACGAAGCCCACCCTCCGAAGATTTTTCAGACGAACACCTCATTCCCACTTGCACTACTTGTAACACAAATCTTAATACTGGTATAGTCAACATACCTACACAGTATTATGCCCGATCAATGCTCCCAATTCAAATGGCATACCCAAACTCGCAGATAGCACCGCCTCGGACAGACAACGCATTTCTTACGTACGGTATTGCACAAAGACAACAACGAAATCTACTTAATAATGTCTTAAACAGGGCAATGAACACCTATATCTATAGACCTAAATATATTCCTTATAATTTATACTAAAATCTGTTAGCACTAATTTTTACTCTAACAATATGTTCGGAGTTTGTGATAATTCACCGGTCCCGGCAGCTAGTTAGTGAAGTTGCGACTGTTAACACAAAGAAGCTATCCGCAATTCGCTGTCTAACTAGTGAGTAGCGAGCAAACACGATCAACCGAAGTCCAAACTGCGCTCAAAGATCTAGTTATCTGCGGAATGAGTGCCGTTTGCTGTATTTGCCTTTTGCAGACGTGTGGCTGCCAATGAGCAACAATAGAAGATGTAAGTAGTTGTTTAATACATGTTTGTTTGTGGAATTAATTAAGGAATCTGTGTTGTGGATTTGATATGGCTATGGGAGTGTTTACTGTGCACGTCTCGGAACATTGTAGGAGCAAGCTGAAACACCCGTCACTCAACGGCGATATTGCGCGCTCGACTTACATTGCACTGCCAATGTTCCATATTCACTATTTTGTATTCAGTCTAACACCGCGATACACTTGTTTCAAGCTTGCTTAACTTATTTTATAAAAAAAATATACCAATTTATTAATTATAATGTCGCGCATTTAATATTTTAAAAGGTAAAATTGTTGGAATAAACAAATGCTTAATTAGAGAGCTAGAGTTTTGAGAACGAAATGTGATGATATTTAACATGTGAAAAATTCTCTTCGGTGTCTTGTTTTAGTGCCTCGTCCGAACTTAATTACAATTCTCGAAATGAACAATTTTATAGGTCAGAGTTCGAGAAATGTTATCGCCGCTGGATATACTTATATAAGCATAACAATACTTTTATTATTAAATACTAATTTTGTACTTAAGGAAATAAAAAACAAACTACTTAATACAAACCACGGTTAATTTAAGTGGTTACAGGTAGAATACATAATGTTGGTATTAAATTGATTTGCAGTTGTGCCACACTAATAGGTAGTTAGGTGAGCTTTTTTTGATGTCACAAACACATTTGCATTCACACACTGCTGTTCGTTTCATTACAAATATCAATTAGTCTAAGTACAGTTAGTTAACTACTATTTAATTATAATTTCCGTACCTGTATGTATTTAATACATGAAACTAACTTAGCATAATAGTTATAGTAGAGGTATCGATCGAAATTATTTATGCAACTACATAAGTATTTTGTTTTCGTTGTTAATATAATTGTCGTACAACTTTCTTCTATTCTGATAACATTTTTTTATTGACAATGTATACGAGAAGAAGAGAAGATTGACAATAAATAAGAACAGTTCTTTCGGTGGGATTAACAAACTTAGGTAATTTAATTAAGTAGATTGTCTAATAAATAACCCAAAGTAGGTTTTGTTGACTTATATCGTGTCCTGCGACTGCGACTAAGAATCTTAAATTATTTTTAAGAATAGGTAATGCTAACCGGTAAAAAAAGTATTCTGGTTTCAACAGGGTATGTCTATGAATATAAAAACATGTATAACTAGATGACTCAATACTTTACCGAATAATCCTTAAGCGCATATTTTCACCTCTCGCGTTAATCTCTGAAAGCTTTCAATAGCGTTTCGCATATGGAAAAGTTTGGTTGAAAATGTTTCAAACTCCTCACACCTACACCGTGAAGTTTCTATGTTAATGTATTTCCTTTTTGTATCAGGATGTCTGCTTGTTAAATACATGCGCTAAGCGCTTGAAGTTCATTTTGTTTCGTGTAGCTATTTATCTGTCGACAAACGTAGGAAGCGTATATTGTTAAGAGTATCTTAATTACCGTTAATTATTATAGATATATACGTATAAAGTTAAGGAAAGTATTAGCCTGTGATGTCCCACGGATGAGCAAAGAACTCTCATCTCACTGAATATATCAGTACAGTGAGGAGGAGTAGGCGTAGACCACGCTTGCCTAATGCGGGTTGGTGACTATAGTAATGATTCATATAAATCAATACAGCCTCACTACTGGCTAGACAAGTACAAATGAACTTGTAGTAAATATTTTTTTTGTTAACGTTTTGTTTAGGTACCTAATTAATTCAATATGTATAAACAATACTTTTCCACTTTCTGTTCAGTCTATAGTAAGTACCTATAGTAAGTACAAAATGAATGAGATATCATATTCAAATAAGATGAGATTAAGGTGTAGTCTCTGAACAAGCCAGCCTCCCAGACCACGTAGAATAATAAAGAGCTCCAATAATACAGACTGGGAACAAAGTAAATAACTTCCCACTTATGTATGTGTTGCTTTTAAGAAACTTATACAAATCCAATTTATTTTCCATTTCCTCACTTTCATGAAAACTTAAATGTGCTCGCAAGGTAAACCACTTTGAAAGCAATCCTTTGATCGTGGTTATCTTTATGCAAATCTGTTTCAAAATTTGATATCATGCCTTATGGTGGACGAAAAAATATAGACAATATTCCTGCGCGTATTAACGTGTCGTCATGCCCCGATTCTTTACGCCGCATGGTATCCAATTAACTATGTATTTTAGGTTCCTAACAAGGACACCCAATGTCAACTCTTTTTAATTCATTTAAAAAAGGTTTTTATTTCTAGGTATTTTGTCTGCTTGAGTTAACGTTTAGTGAGGTGCTTAATTAAGCTCTCAAACTAACAAACCAGTCTTCATCACAAGTCAAATTCCATTACCATCCTTCGCTCATACGTCATTTGATTTAGAAACAAAAGCAAGATGTTAGATAAAACAAATTGTTTTCTTATCTATTCCATAAGAAACAGTTCAGTTCAAGAAGAGTTTAATAAGAATTCAAACGAGGAAACAGGAGGAAAAGTTACAGGCACTTGAGTTAATCTGGATAAGCGAACTGAAACGGGAAGGCATCATTTCATTACCCACTATCGCATCTGTTTAATCAAAAAGCATATTTTGAACTAAGATTTTTCCGAATAAGGCTGCAACAACAAGGTACATGGAATCGTTTAAATAGAAGGTAGATACTAAGATCACTGAAAAAGATAGCAGAGTGTAAATGTACTTGTAATTATACAGATAATTTTTTTGGTAAAAGTAGTTTAAAATTTGAGATTGGATCTCGTCCAGTAGTTATATATTTATACCTGTCCTTTGCATTTCTTTCTAATTTAAAAAGTTAACGAATTAGCAGGTCAATGTTTTGGGTCGTTATTTTGATATATAAGAGTTTATTACGTCAGTAATCATGATATTGTTTCGCACTTTACCCTCTGTCCTTTATACGACTGTGAACCTACAAAGTTACAAAGTTTCCCTCTTGAAACTACTAGATATTTTGTAATAATTAAAAGTTTACCGACGGTCTTAATTAACGATACGGTATTTTTAAAAGTTGTTCATTGTAACAGATATTTTTAATGAAACTTGGGTAATGTGTCAAATATTTTGACACAGTTTTTGTTAAAAACAAAATATTGAGCGTAACAAATTATTAAACGAAATTAAAGAAATTACTTCTGGACGTGCATAAAATACAATTTTGTACAAAAGAATATGCCAGAATACGTTATGCAGAAAATATTTTCATTCGCAGCAGGCGTCTTTGGCGGGTATCATTTCAAGTTGGGGTGTATGAGATGAGACAGGAATTAACTTTGGAAAGTAGTTCGACATCTCATAAATACATACGTCGAGCAGAATCACAAAGAGCACAACATTAACACTCGCTCACTTATCTCAGATATCGCCAAGTTTTATACAGTTTTGCATGCAAGCGTCAGTTCAGTTTGAAACTTCCAGTCCTATTATCCTATTATTTTGAAGTTAATCCAGCAATTTAATAAACGCGTAATTTCGACGCTTTAAATATGATTCGATGTATTAATAACAGCGGAATACAACAGTTTCCTTTTAATATGTCTGGGCTGCTAATGAGACAGATCAGTTCTCAGTTTATTAATTCATTTGTCGACGATTAAATATTCTTGGCTATGAGTTTAAATGGACCGCTCAATAGTCCACCCCATTAATTAGCAGGAAAATTGAATTTTCGTGGATACATTTTTAGGTATCTGTTACGACTGTCGGTGATATAAATGAATATCACGATAATTATATTATCCGCGACGGGATGGTGGTGAATAAATTATTTGTCGACGATACCTAGACTAAACCATACATTGGAAGTGAAAAACATCTAAATCCCTAATAAAATAAAGTCGTTAGCCGCAAGCAGCCCTAAGATACGATAGGTATAACAAATAATTGTTAACACGTTTAATCACATTATTTACAAGATGCCTTCCTAATGAGTAAAGTAAGTAACTCTCTGTTGTTGAAATACCCTTACTCATACCCACGATAGGCCCGCTTTGACGCTGATTGCGGCCCAACTGCGTGTCTGAACGGCACCCGGACTCGCACCTTTGTCCCTGTGATTAAAGCCTCTCATTCTAAACGGCAGCAACTTTGCTCAATGATGACGTTGGATTGACGCTGTTGGAAGTTAATTTCGTGACTGCGGTGTGATGTATTGTCAAGACCAAACATTGATTAGGAGTAAAAGTATTGTTTATTTTATATGAAAATAATTCTTGAATGTGAAGGAAATTTAAAAATGCTATTGATGCAAACTCTGAATTCTCACCCTATTCTTTTTATCGTACCTAAAAATCCTCTAGTTTAAAAATTAGCTATACAAAATTTTACCTTTTCCGTTAAAGTTTGATACTAGAAAATCTCACTTTTCCTTCTCATGAAAATAGGGGAAATAAAGGTGCTCATAGTTTATTTTTTAAAGAGGGCGTATTCTTAGGTACGGCAGCGGTGGGTGAGTGCGAGTTACGCTTGTTTTACAACACTTTAAAACAAGGCACTAACGTCTTGTACCGAGGTTACGGAACGAAAGGAACCGGTTTATGTTTGCGGTCTCTCTGACTATTTTAACACGAAATAATTAACAGCTTTTACGATTCCAAAGAATAGTGTAAAGAAATACTGTAAAACATGTTTTAACATCGAATCAGGAATGGAAATAAGGGGGTGTTAAATGAAGTTCTCATTTCGCCGGAACTTATTTATTTTTTACCCTGGATACTAAAATATTTGTTACTAAAATTAACAAATATAAATACTTAGTACTTAAATACTTATTCATGTTTAATTCTAATTTCCAAAAAAATATTTTTTATTCGGTCATTATGGACATGTCTGTGTCACCAATTTTGGAGAAAAGCATAACTAATGTACCGAAAGTTTTTTTTTAAATCACCCTGTACATGATATAAATTATTCATTGCCATATTTTATCATCGTAAATATATATTTCTCACAGTTAAAACCTATTAAATCATCTACAATATGGCCATATTTGAGTGAGGTACCTGTCGGCGTGCGGTACGATACAAAATACGCTCCGATCAATTTTTAATAGTTCGCGTAAATATGCATAGAGAACCAATTTACGTTTGTGAACATGAGTTGATATCAATTTCAGCGTTGGTTTTATCAAAAGACCTGTTTCAAACAAGGTTAATAGCGGGTTATTTCGTCAACAGTACCTACATACGGTGCGATGCGAGCATTCACGGAATTAACATAACGTTTAAAATCCATTTGGTTATTATTTTTTGTAAAAGTCGAAGTAAAAATATGTGATTGAAATATCTATTAGTGAACCGAAGATTGGCACATAAATTAAAAATGTGTTATTAAGCCTAACCCATGTCTAAAAATAAGAAGAAGTAGGGTCAACCTTGGTGTTGTTTTAGACCGCCTCAAGGCCATTAACAAGTTTACTGGCCGATGGCACATCCTCCTGGATGAGGCACACTGGAATTTAAATATATCTGAATGAAAAATACTAAATAAATAAGACTCTTTCACTGGAACTTTTTAAACTGTATTTGACCTAAAAAAATGTTCTACAGTGCCTTAATACAATGTAATAAAGTATGACATAATCATATGTTTAACCATATAAGTAAGTATAAGTAATTATACGTAAGTAGTTTTGTGTCCAACTCTGGTATCAGAGCTAACCCATATGTCAAGTCATCAATTCTTGAAAGCCATAATTATTTATTTATTATGTGCAATGTATGTAAACGTCCTTTAAATTCGTCTTCTCTGCCACCCCGTACTAACGCGCACTCCCAACTCCAATGATGTCCGCACTCAGGAGCTCCTCTTTACGACACCATACTGATGTGCCGGCTTGCTTTCCATATAATTTTCCTTCCCACTTTACAGCGTCGTTTTCGCCCATCGTAAAGACTTTTAATTATATCTGACTCGG